>CM039722.1:38424756-39174323 GCA_022539455.1 Dendrobium nobile | reverse complement strand
GTAGTCAGTAAGAGATCGGGGTCTGAAAGACCGTTGTCTGGTGATGGAGGTCGGAGTGACCACAGTAGGCGAAGAAGGTCTGAAGGACCGTAGTTGGCAGGAGATAGGAGTCTGAAAGACCGTTGTTAGCAGGAGACCGGGGTCTGAAAGATCGTTGTCTACTGATGGAGGTCGGAGTGACCACAGTAGGCGAATAAGGTCTGAAGGTCTGTAGTTGGCAAGAGATAGGAGTCTGAAAGATCGTTGTTAGCATGAGACCGGGGTCTGAAAGATCGTTGTCTAGTGATGGAGGTCGGAGTGACCATAGTAGGCGGAGGTCGAAAGGACCGTAAAGACCGTTGTCTTGTGATGGAGGTCGGAGTGATCACAGTAGGTGAAGAAGGTCTAAAGGACCATAGTTGGCAGGAGATAGGAGTCTAAAAGACTGTTGTTAGCATGAGACTGGGGTCTAAAGGATGGTACTTCGATAGAACTCCGGGCGTTAGGTGATGACCTAGTGGAGCTCGGGGCCTCAAGTGACAGTCCGGCGGAAGTCCAAGCTTCAGGTTTTGGCCTGGAGGAGCATAGAGTCTCAAGTGGTGGTACGGCGGAAGTTCGGGCGTCAGGTTGGGGTCCAGTGGAAGTTCGGGCCTCAAATGGTGGTTCGGCAGAAGTCCGGGCCTCAGGTGGTGTTTGACGTAGCAACGACGTTAGGCGGTGGTCCGGTGGAGGTGAAGGCCTTAAGTGATGGTCCCGCGGAGCTACGACGTTAGGCGGTGGTCCGGCGGAGGCGAGGGCCTCAAGTGGTGATCCGGCGGAGCTACGGCGTCAGACGGTGGTCCGGGGGAGGCGAGGACCTCAAGTGATGGTTCGTTGGAGCAACGGCGTCAGGCAGTGGTCCGGCGGAGGCGAGGGCCTCAAGTGGTGGTCCGGTGGAGCTACGGTGTTAGGCGGTGGTCTGGCGGAGCTACGACGTCAGGCGGTGGTCCGGGGGAGGCGAGGGCCTGAAGTGATGGTCCGGCGGAGCTACAGCGTCAGGCGGTGGTCCGGCGGAGGCGAGGGCCTCAAGTGGTGGTCCGGCGGAAGTCCGGACCTCAAGTGGTGGTTCGGCGGAGTAACGGCGTCATGCGGTGGTCCAGCGGAGGTGAGGGCCTCAAGTGGTGGTGCAGCAGAACTCTGGCAGTGGTGGACCAGTGGTGGTTCGTCAGAACTTCGGCGGTGGTCCGGCGAAACTCCGGCGGTGGTCGAGG
Organism: Dendrobium nobile; assembly: GCA_022539455.1. Taxonomy (NCBI): domain Eukaryota; kingdom Viridiplantae; phylum Streptophyta; class Magnoliopsida; order Asparagales; family Orchidaceae; genus Dendrobium; species Dendrobium nobile. Next base: position 39,173,094 of record CM039722.1, on the reverse strand, counting down.
AAGCAAGAGCGATCTCCGATCTCTCTCTTGTTTCCTTAGGCTCCGGGATCCCTTTTCAAGAGGAGAGGGAGCTCTATTTATAGATTTCTGGAGTGGCATAGTTTGTAAATAGGTGTGAGATCATGGGCGAATAGGGAGTGGTTTGAATGGACGGCCGATATTGAACCCTTCGATCATGCACCGTTCGTTGGACATTTGGAGGTTTTAATGATGTTGGAATTCGACGATCTTGGGCTCGTTGGATTCGCCTCGTCGAGCCGCTCGATTCGAGTATAAGCTCGTTAAAATCGAAGACCGTTTGGTAACTCAAATTGCGGTTTGAACCTTCCAACAGCGCTTCGAGTCCTTGATTTGGACCCATTTGGGCTCGGATTGAGTCGAATTTGGTGTCGTTGGGTTTGTATTTCCGAGACGCTCAGTTCGACTATAAGTTCGCTGAAATCGGAGTTTGAATGGTCTCCGAATTAATTTTTAAAGTTTCCAACTTGATTTTGCATCGAGATTCACGCCCAATTAAGATAATTTTTTGACGACGTATCAGTTGCCCCCCTATTTTCGGACGTCGATGCTTCATAAGTCCGAAAATATATGTGTCGACATTTCATATTGGCCGAAACATAAAAAATTAAGTTTGAAAAATCAAAACTTTGCTCAAACGTTATCATAGAGGCCCTGTTGAGCTCCGAAAGTGACAAAATTGGATCCAGAACGTCGAAAAACCTTTTTGGAGACTCCAAAAACGTTCAATTTGGACTTTTCGGCTTGAAAATTGTGTATCGAATTATGCTACAGTACCTGTCTGCTACAGTACCTGTCTGCTACAGTACCCGCTGCTACAGTACACCCTCTGCACTATCGCTTGCGTTTGCTGCAGTGCTACTTGCGTTTGCTACAGTACCGCTACAGTATTTTTTTTTCTTTTTTTTTTTGAGAGAGAGAGGGAGAGTGGGTGAGTGGGAGAGAGGAAGAGAGAGGGTGTTGACCTCATTTTTGTATGAGGTCACTTGGACCAATTCTGACCATAGATTAATTTCCAAATCATCGAACTCTAGGCTCTAAGATCCTTCTAGACTTCAGACCTTAGGTTCTATTCTAGACCTTAAGACCCTGCTAGGAGTCAGACTTTAGGATCTACCTAGATCATAAGTCAATCCAGACATATAGCCAATCAAATCCAAAACCCAATCCAAATCCAAAATTTCAAACCAAAATTCAATGCTAAAAGGCCAAGCCCTAAAGGCCTTTTTCAGCAAATTTTCAAACATTTCAAAACCTAATCAAATGACCTCCGATTCAGAGTCCATCTGTTGCATACTGATGGGACATGTCTCTGGAGGCAACCCTCCAAATTTGAGCCCATTCTGAGGTCTCTAACCCCAGAAACTTAATTAAAATCCATAGGCTGTAAAACCTTCAAATATTTACAGCCCATGCCACTGGACCTATCACTGTAAAGTTTTTGACCTTAGAGCCTTCACCAAAGCCTCTAGTCACTTCTAGACCATTAATCCTGATATGTTGATCGATAAACTGAAACTTTCTGGACTCATTTCAGCCCCTAGTGGCCATGAGTCCAAAAATGACCAAAATACCCCTATGGGGCTCAAACTTTGATTTCAAACCAAATGAACTCCAAACTGAGTGCAATCATTTGCAACTAATTTCAAATGTCATTTCAAACCTGTTGGACCAATTCCCAACCCCTGGGTCAGCCTGGTTGACCAAGTCAACAGGTTTGACCCAAGAGGCCCTTTAAAGGTCCAAACAGGTGTTTTGACCCAAATGGTCTCCTTGAGCCATGAAATCACTTCCATAAGCTTTCAAATGTCATTTTAAACTTTCTGAGCCTGATTCCAAACCCTGGATTAACCTATTTGACCAGATTAAACAAAATTGACCTAAAAGCCCTTAATGGACTCAATAGACCCATTTGACCAAATCCAATTCTCCAGACTTTGAAGCCACACCCAATAGGTTCGAAATGACTTTCAAAATTAATTGAACCTATTTCCCGACCTTGGATCCATTTGGTTGACCAAATCAACTTGTTTTGACTTAATGGCCCATTAAGGGCCCATTAAGCCATCTTAACCTAAGTGACCTATACGAACTTGGAAATGACCTTAATCAACATCCATAACAGCTTCCTAAATTTTTCATTGGCCACCTCAGCAGTCAAAAAGGTCAGTTGACCAGTCAACACTTGGTCAACAAACCTCTAAAGTGCCCAAATGGCTTGATTCAAGCTAGCCCACTCCCTATCAAATTACTCTAGACCCCCTTTGAGGTCACTCCTTGCCAACTCAGCTGCCACCTCACTCATGTTTGACTGATTGACCAGTCAAATGGTCAATATGAGGTTTTAGGAGGAACAAGGGTGCTTAAATAAATCCTTTGAGCTAATCCACTCAATCCAAAACCAATCCAGCAGATTAGTTAAGGTCTAGAAGCTTCTTAAGACTAATCTTAGCCATTGGATCTAAATCCAAAGGCCCATATTGCCACACATGTCCAAATAAAAGACAAAACTCGCTTTCCACCTAGGATGTCCTTGGGTCGTCCTTGCTCTCTGCTCCCACCAACTCCCATGCCACGTGGAAGTCATCCAAGGGCTAATACAGTCGATCCTAACCGTTCATTCTACCTGGAATCATTTTGAATAGGAAAAAACCCTAAAAAAACACTCTCATTCGAGTCCATACACTCTCTCACTCACCTAGAGCTCCTCCAGCTGAACTCTCTGTTCGTTCGAGCTCTACTGGACTTCCTTAACATTTCCCCACCCAAATCCTTCCGGTCAAAGCTGCCTCCGGTGATCTCCCGGCGAGCTTAATACTCAACCCGTCCAAGGCTTATTCCAGGCGATTCGTGGAGCGTCGGAGCTTGGATTCAACTTGGAACTAAATCGTGGACAGTCTACAAGTTCAGAGAATCCAAAAACGGTTCAAACCGTCCATTGAATCGCTGTAAATCTCTAAACCTAGCTTAGGACACATAGAGTTAATTAGCATTTTATTAAACGCGTATTTAATGTTTTGAATATATCCCCATAATTTCTGTTCGTGCCTTGAATCTATATTTAAAATTTCGTCGATTTTCATCGACTGAATCGAGAGAACGAGCTAGTTTTCTGTTTTAGGGCTCGGTTTACGTAGGGTTTCAAGCATACGAAATCGGAACCGTTGATTTTATGATCAACGGTTGCGATTTAGCCATCCCGCCGTCTGATCCAACGTGTATTCAACCCGCGACTCAAGTTGCGCTCCGACTCGATCTGGGCCGCACGTTCAGAATGGCGGGATGACTTTTCCTTCGTTCGATCTCGCCCGACTGAGATCGAGTGGCGGGATCTAATCCCTACCGTTGGATGATAAACGCGTTCGATCCAACGGCTGCCGCGTCGTGCTGAGCTGTTTAAGTGATACCGCGTGAATGGTGCAGCAGGCGACGCGTGTTAACCGCCGCCGCGTGATTTTGAGCCCGCAATCCAGATCACGCCACGTGTGCAGCCAGCCGCCAAACGTTTAAAAATTGGTTTAAATTAATTTTAAATCATTTTTAAATTCAAATTCCTTTTAAAAATTATGGAAAATTAATTTTAATAAAAAAAATAGAATTCACAAGATATATTTAAATTTTCAAAAAAAAAATCTTTAATTTGAAATTAAAATTATTTTAAAATAAATTATATATATATTTTAAATTTTTTTAATATTTGATTTTTTTTAATATCTAGATAAATATTAATTTGAATATTTTCAAAAAAATCTATTTTAAATTCTAAATATTACTGATATAATTTAAAAATGTTTTAATCTAAAATCAAATTAACTTAAAATATTTTATATTATAAGTAATTTTAAATTACTTATTTTTCCTTTAATATGTAAAATGTTATTAATGTTTAATTAAATTTAAGATAAAATAGTTTGAAATAATTTTATTATTATTATTATTATTGTTATTCTAAATAGGAATAAACTTTCAGAAATCAATTAATGTTGAATTAAGTTTAATCTAGAAATTATTTTAAATATTATTTTTATTTCGAATTATTTAAATTGATTTAATCGTTTCAAAATTCAAAAAATTTCAAACAAATTCAATTTAAATTATTAAAATACAAATAATATATCAAAATTTTTGAAGTTCTAAGTACTATAACTTAAAGTTGATTTTAAGATTTAACTATTGATTTATTTGGACTATTTGATTATCTTTAATGTTTAATTAATAATTAATTAAATATTATATTAAATATTTTGAAAATTAAAATTTATTTTGAAATTAATTTGAAAATTCAGTGGATCTCACAAGTTTAAAATTTTTTATTTTAATCATATTTTTGATTATCTTATTTTAAAATCTATATCCTTATGTATATAGGTTTATATTTATAAATACATATATTTTGAAATCTATTTTAAAATTATACATATTAAATCTTTAATAAACTTGAGAGATCCTTTTGAAATCTTAAACATAGATTAGGCTTGATTGAATGGAAATTTTTTGGGATTGATTAGTGAGTGATTATATTCTAATCATTCACTAATAAACATTTTGTTATTTTCATTATTATCAATCTTTACATGTCTAGGTTGTGCACCCACCACTTAGATTTAGGTTCTCCTAGATTTAAGGACTTGAATGTGATGCTTATGTTTTCTTACATGCTTAGTCAAGGGTTAGTTAAAATATTGATTCAAACCCATCAAACTTAGTGACACAATTAAGGACAATAATTAAGGGCATGTTTAGAAAACTTAGAGAAGTTCTAAAAATTAGGGTACATATCCTTTTAACTCAAAACTTTGAACACTTGAACATAGTGACATCTACAACCCTTAGAGAAATCTTCATTGGTTTTAGAAGTCATTAAGCCCCCTAAATAATTTTCCTAAGTTTAAAGTCTTAATTAAGCCATTAAACCTTCCGGAAATTGTAATAAATCAAATACAAATCCAAAAAATGTGTATAATACCTCTAACTGACCATAATTAAACCCTTAATCCATGAAAATTAAAACCAAAATTATTTGACAGCAATTTAAACCTTAATCTAATTTTAAGTGAAAATCAATATTTAAATAATATAATTAATTAATAATTATTAAAAATTCCAAAAGTATCCTAAACACTTGGAAATCTCTCCTTAGGTCATTCCTGACCTTTGGAGCTGATTTCAAGGAGTTAGGAGCTCATTTGGAGCAAAATCACAAAATGGTCCTCTAATTAAGTAATTTCAAAAATTCAATAAATACCTAAAACTTCAAATATTCATAACTAACTAAAGAAAAATCCAAATTGAACAAACTCAATTGCATTCTTCTTATAATAAGGTCTAATATTTGTTAAAAATGTTAAAGTCCAGAAATCAGTAATATTTCAAAAAGTCAACAAATCGGTCAACCACAGTTCAAAACTAGTTCAAAACTTCAAACCTTTGTAATAAAATGTAGAAAAATCCGATTTCAACGTACTTACCCTCTAACTGATCGTAGTAAGGTCTAGTATTTTAATAAAATACAAACTTTCCAGAATTTGAACTTAATCAAAAAGTCAAGTTTCGACCCCTTAATTAAATCATTAAAATATTCAAAAAATTCATAAAACTCAAAATTGTTTTAAAAATCCAGAAAATGTTAGTTTAACGTTTAGAACACTCAACAAACCTTTTAAAACAAAACAACCATCCTAAAGATGAAGTTTATTGGCTGGACTACTCCGGGCTGCGGGGCTAAGTGTCCTAAGGAGGCTGGTTCCTCGAGCCTGGTGGCACAACGCCACGAATGGATTCTAAGGGGTGTTAAACCTTAAAATTGATTAATCATTAATTATTCAACATTTTAAAATCTTTAATTCAATTACATTAATTTGGTTTATCGGCTGGACTACTCCGGGCTGCGGGGCTAAGTGTCCTAAGGAGGCTGGTTCCTCGAGCCTGGTGGCACAACGCCACGAATCGATTAATGGCAAACTTAAATTAATCAATTTTGAAAATCAGCAACCAAACATTTCTAATAAAATTCATTAATTCTTAAACCTTAATCAACCTAAAATATTTAATTATACCGGATACCGCTGGGTAACCCAGGCCTACGAGGCTATTAACTTAGCCCCAAGGAAGGTGAAATAAACTTCACGGCCTCGGTGTGAAACAAAGGTGATATCCAACAAATAATTAAGTAAGTCTTAAAATTAACCTTAAGCCATTAATATTTGAATTCAAACTTAAATCCCTTAAACCTTCCAACCAATCAAACCTTGAGCAACTTTAATCTAATAATCCTATTTAGGATATATCAAAACCACACGACCTACCTCACACACTGTAGATGGTTTGCTAGGGCAACCGACTCTAGTTTTAGGCTAGGCCGATGTTTACTTTTCCGCTGTGTGCCGGGTTTTCGAGTTTTCATTGCATGCTGTTTGCTAGTTTAGACTTGATGTGTTTATTTACTTATCTGCTTACTGTATTTTGCACTGTGGTTTGATTGTGCGTTAGACCTACCCATAGGTTAGGAACGAAATATATATATATTTGTGCAATCTTATACAGGTGGCCATGCTCATATAAGAAGCTGAAAATTAAAGGGGGCAGTTAATAAAAAAATTATAACTCTTTGCACAGGTACCTGCCGCGCTTAAGACCCCCTTTAAATAAAAGAGCATGGCCAAGTGTGGCTAAAAAAAATGCATTTTAAATTTTCATATTATAACTGCTTGGGAATATATACAACTGTTGATTATTAGGATAACCTCGCAGGATCGAGTCTAGATTTTCTTATTTCTCTTAATGTAAATTTAATTCAGTTAAGGTTGTATTTATTTAAAATGTTTTGAGATTGGGATATGAATATCCTATTTGAATTCCAAAGAGGTGAAGACATCCCTAAAGGGGAGAGTCTTCTTCCATTTGGAATTCAAATTAGGATACTTTGCAAGTATCCAAAGAGGAAAGATAACACCCCGATCAAGGGGGAGTTTCTTTCCATTTGGATATCCTGAACCGACGAATCAAGATGCTCGTGAGAAGATGAAGGATTGGACAACGAGAAGAATCCCAAATCTCAAAGTCATTTGATTTAGGATTAGAAATCCGGGTTGTAGTCAGTGGTGCCCGGCCACTTTACTTTACTGCAATTTCTGTGATGTAATAATAAGGGGCATTTGCCTACGGACATTCAATTTGATATACTTAATTTGATTGATTTATTTTAATTGATTGCGCATTAGAATTCCTGCTTTTCTAATCTTTTTATTTGCATGCCGTGTTTGATTTAGCCTGGAATTCGAATTTAGGCTCTTAGGGGTCTGTCAAAAAAATTCTTCTATTTTAATTAAATAAATTTTTAAGATAAGATAGAAACTCTAAACGGTCCTAAGAAGTAAGCTCGGACTCGCCGAGGGTTTTTCATGCATTCATATTATACCTTCTCAACCTTGTTAGGCATCTCCCCGCCTGCGGGTTCTGGCAGACCACCTGGCCTATGAGGGTGCCGATCTGTCAAGGGGATGTTATGCAATCTCTAGGGAAAAATCTATTTTCTAAGCCAAAAATTTTTAAACTGCTACATACAGATTTTGCATTCAATCGAGTCAATTAGCATGCATCGCATTAGCAACAAATTTAAAAGAGTCTAATATTTAATTGCATTATTTAGACATCGAATACCCAACATGAGTCTAAGGGGCCAATTAGGATCCGCTCTAGATGTCGGCCCCGCTCTCAAAAACTTTTCTTAAATAACGTCCCGACCACTCTACACAAAAAGACCGGATACATATTTTAAAATCGTTTAGGTGGTTTAGCTGGCTCCCCAATCCAGGCCGGGATAAGACCAGGATTGCATTGCACTAGCTAGGTTTGGGGTGCTAATTTTTTTAGTACCCAATTTAGACTTAGGTTCTGAGGCTGGCTCGGGCCATAAGACCTCAACTTTCGGGAATTGAATCCCAAAATTCTAATAAAATTGATCACTCAAACTAAAAATTTTTCTTTCAATCAAATACAAGCCTAACACTTAGGATAGATTGGAGTGTTTTCTGAAGTAATTCAGAATCTCAAAACACTCCCTACTCCTCTTCCTTTGGTTTCGAAAATAAGTGTTCAATCTTGAACCAATCCCCCTTGAAAGTCAAACCTTAACTTCCTTTGATATTTAACTTTGAATTCCAAATAAAATTCATATCGCTATTTTAATCGAGAGTTTTCGTAGGAAAATCTCTAATTTTTCTACGATGTAATTAACTACGAGGGCTTGCGCTCGTAGGAGATTTAGTAACCCAGAACTTATTTTCAAAATCAATTTTTTTCAAAACTTTAATTAATTATCTTTGGGAAAATCCAAATTTCAACGATCGTTATCTCCACTTTAAAATGATCAATAGCGATTTGATAGCTTCTTTCTTTGGAAAGATATATCAATTTCTATTGTGATTTCGATTGTGAGATTAACGATCTCTCATCCAAATTATTATAGTCAAGCAATCAATTGGACCTCATTTTGATCCTTTGAGATCATATGTTGTCTCTCCTTGAGTCTGACTATGATAATCTGGACAAATTTAAAATTCTGAAATTTGAACCCATTAGAGAACGATATGATCATCTCCCGAGGTGATATATTGTTCATAATGACGCGTTCAATTTTAAAATTCAAAAATTAAATATTCCCAAAGAAAATTAAATATTTTTCAAAACTATATATACTTAAATATTTTTCAATCAAAACAAAATTTGGCGACTCCGCTGGGGATAAATCTCACTCTCCATCTTTGATAGCGGTATAAATTTCATTGTATCGGTAGTTTTGACTACCTTTCTTTTCGTTGGTCCCTCTACCCATTTCTCTCTTGGGTGAGTGTGGCCAACTCAATTAAGACATGTAAAAAGAGAGGTGAGTGTAGGAAGCCTCCCTCTAAATTTTAGGCTTGGACATTTTGCCTCCAACTTGGTTGGTAGAGCGAAAGAGTCAAGCCTATCTCTTTCTATAAATTGTAGAGACTAGCGTGCTCGGGCTACCAGTGGCATGCTAAGTTATATAACTTATAGAAAATCTCCTCAATTTTCAAAATCTAAATTCTAGTCTTTTAGTAGAGTTTTAATCTTTCCAACTTCTAGATAATCGTTATGATTGTATCGTTGTATATTGAATTGTAACAATTTCAATTCGATATATACGATCAACCATAACACTCACTTTCAAGATCCGTTTTAAAATTCAATTATATCGGTAGAGTTAAGCTATGACATTTCATTCTTAGTGCACTAACTAGAATGAAAGAGTCAAGTAAATTCCAAATAAATCTCCCCCAATTAATGTGGACCTTTTTGTTGGATGAATATCCAACACCTCGAGTCCCAAAATAAGGGGAGATGCTGCCGAAATTTTGAGTTTTCAAAACTCTTTCTAAAATCATTTCAAACCGATTATCGTTGTTATATGCCCTTCTACGACGATCGTCGTAGTTAACATATACAACAAATCTTCAAACTTGATCCGATATAAGTTCGCCATTAACAATTCATCCTTTAGGGATTGAAAGGGTTAGGCCTTCTTAGTGTTTTTCCCGACGTTTATTTGTGAACCTTTTGTTGAATGAAAATTCAACACATTGAGTTCCAAAAATAAGGGGAAATGCTGCCGGATTTTTGAATTTCCAAAATTCAATCATCTCCAAATTCAAACATCTTCTCCAAACTTATCCAAATCAAATTCAGACTATCGTTGTTATACATTTTTCTACAAAATCTTTTTGTAGTTGAATGTATATAACGAAAATTCTAATCTTCTTTTCAGTCAAAATCAATCTCCATATTCTATCATTTTATACCGGGTTATAGCTCTTATAACCCGATATCGATGATAAAATATAAATTTATTTTCAAATTCAAATTCAAGTCTCTAATTCAAATCTTCTCCTTTCCAATTCTCAGATAATCAAATCATCTGCAATGGCTGGCAAACTTCTGTTTTCAATGGACCGTGATCTAATGATCGAAGAGCTGGTTTATGAGAATTCAATTCAGTTTGGCATAGGGTTTAAGTCCCTTAGACTGGTGATGAACGGAGATACCTTGGTAGATCTTGCAGTTGAGGGCGAAGAAAAGCCTATAGTTCAGTTGGCCATAGGAGCTGGAAATGATGCCCCTCCTAGTCTTTGGTCTGCATTAGATATCGCCAACGCACCCAAAGAATTCCTTGAAGACGCAAAGAAATTAGAAGCTGCCGCTGCAGCCAAAAGGGTGCTGGAGAAAGGATCTCCTAGTTCTGAAACTCTGTATGGCAGTAAGAACTCTAAGAAAAATTATCTGAGGAGATTAAGAAAGAAAATCACCAAGACCAAGAAGGTGGCCGAGCTGAAGGCCTTAAGTAAAGTCGATCTTGAGGCCGCTGAGGAGCTGCCAATCCCTGCCTCTTCTCCACTCCTTCAAGGGAGCCGTTTTCACCCCCTCGCAGCTGCTGCAGGGGAGGAGAGAGTTACTCGGATAGCTAGCACTCCGCCTAGCCCTGTCGACTATTCTGTTAAGAAAACCCTAAAGGAGAAGCAAGTTCTGAAAACTAGGATGCTTAGAAATATCATCCATACTTGTGCCGCTCAAGTGGGGCAAACTAAAGAACAGTATGTGAAACACTTGAAGGGAGTGATTTCACACAAGCTTGAGAAAGAAGTTTTGAAGGAAGAAAAGTCTGAAGCTAAGAACTTGACTCCTCAACCAGTGAGGAAGAACAAGAAATTTGTTAAACAACCTGTATCTTCAGTCTTGGTGGATGGATACCACTGGGTGCCTCGCCTCCCGTCTACAAAGACGGAGGAGATAGTATTAACTGGGTCTGGCCAGAGTCGCCCTTTTAGTGGCAGACCACCGACCCCACCTTCAAAACTGTCAAAGCTGGCCCCAATAACAGCAAAATCCAAAGAAGTTATGAAGGAGTTGAAACCAATTGATATTAAGGGCAAGAGGCCCATGTCGCCAGAAGAATCGTGTGTGCGGAGGAAATTCAGTAAATGTATTGGAATCCAGTTTAGAGAACCTCAGATTCAAATACCAGTTGAACTCCCTCGACTCCCAGTTCAGGGATGTGAGGACTCTGTTCGCGTTGATGTTGGAGCCCCAGCTGTTCAAGCCCCTCCATCACCAATTAAGACAGATGTCCCTCACCCTATTGAGGATGTCACCCTTGCGACTACCGACCCCGGGACAGTCGGAGAGGAGGAGAAGACCCAAGATTCTGATCAAGAAATGCTAGACCAGTTGGTCAGTGAGGAAATCACTGAAGATGATGCTAAGATTAATGATATTTTTGATAAGTTAAGTGTGAAAGAATATGACCAAGTGATGGAATATGACGGATATTTGCCAATCTATACTGAAGCCATAGATGGGAGGCCGGTTGAGGAAGTAGTACAAGAAATAAGAGATATCCTTAAGAAAAAGGCCGTTGATGAGTTCAACCCTGATGAAGATGACTTGTTAGTTGACGAGGAACCAGTAGCGGATGTCCACATGGTTGAAACTCGTGCTTCAGCTAAAGATGCCGAGCCTTCCAAGCACCATTCTGGAAAGGAGGAAGAGTCAGCAGCAGTCGACTCAGATTCAGACAGTTCTGTCAGATTGAAAGAGAAGGACGAGTATATTAAAAACCTTGAAAGAAAAGTTGAAGAGATGATGATTAGAGTTGAACAGATGCAGGGTCAGCTTTTGCAATCACAGCAGTCCAAACCCGAGCAGTTGCAGCCCACAGTACTTACAACGGGCGAGCACAGCAGGAAGGCTGATTCTAGTCTCAAGCTTCCGGAAGTCACCTCTCCACCAGAAAAGGATATCCGTCAAATGATTGAGACCCAGGTAAGGGAGGCCTTAGCCCATTCACAAGGAACCGTATCTATTCCAAAGGGTAGACCCTACCCAGAGGAATATGATTTGGTTCCTTATCCTAAGGGTTTTGTGCCACCTTCTTTCAAAGTTTTTAGCGGCTTAGAAAACCCAAGACAGCATCTGGCCCATTTCCGAGCAAGCTGTTGCAATGCAGGAGGGTCGGATGCTCTACTCTTTCGTCAGTTTGTGAGTAGTTTGTCCGGTATTGCTTTTGAGTGGTACGCAGATCTACCAAACGGTTCAGTAAAAACTTTCACAGAGCTCGAGGGTCTCTTTTTAAAGAGATTCTCAGGAGCTCAACAACGTGTAACCGTTGGTGATCTCGTCATCGAAAAGCAAAAGCCGGGCGAGTCTTTAGTCGACTACATCTTGAGGTGGCGAAACCTCTCGATGAAGTGTGAACCCCAGCTACAAGAGCAACATGCAGTGGAGATTCTTTTAAAGAATATCCACGGGCCTATTGCTTTTCTGTTAAAGGGGTTTACGATCAAAACCTTCGAGAAGCTTCTCAACAAAGCTAGTAATCTACAAGAAGAGGCTTCCAAAATGCCATTCTTGAAGGATTCTACTGAAGATAAGAAGGTTAGTAAACCGTTGAAATCCTTTGAAAAGAGGGCAGCAACGGTTTCGGCAGTCGATAAGGGGAAAAAGCCGGTAAACGTTCAATCCAGTAATCCTACCAATCAACAAATTCAGAAACCTCCACCGTTTCAGGTAACTTCTCAACCCACTCGAGGACCTTACCCGATGACTATTAAAGAGAGATTGGCTCGTCCTTATCCCTTTAAAAGAGAATCGGTGAGGAAAATTTTCAAGAGTCTTCAAAAGAAGCCAGACTTCCGATTGCCAGAGGCCAAGAAGCCGGAGGAGGCAAATATGGGGGATCACCCCAACTTTTGCGCTTACCACCGCATGTTGGGCCATACAATCGAGGACTGCTTTGTTTTCATGGACTGGCTTGAAAGGAACTTCCGTCAAGGTAACATCATAATTCCAAAGGAATACTTGGTCAATCCGGATCAGGGATCTGTCAAATCAATCTCAGGTAATAATTCTAATCTTTCTTTGTCCATTGAAGATGGTTGGGATATAGCACTATCCCGGGCGTTTAAAAAGTCGATTAACCAATCTTTTCGTCTTTCTCAACAGTTACCGACGAGAGCCCAGGGCCCGATCTGGGAGGTTGAGCTGGAGGCATCGCAGGAGGATGTTGGGACGATTTCCTCTCCAGTAGTTGTAGGAACTACTGTATTAAATAAAAATGAAAAGAGTGAACTTTCTGTAGAGAGGAAATTTGTTGATGAGAGATGTGTACAAGTGGTGGATGGTGGCTCAAAACCACTAGCCCCACTAAAGTTATCTGACTTTTACTTTGCCCCATCAAAGGCAAAGGGTCAAAAATTTAATAAAAAGAAAGATCCTTCTGCAAATATTTTGATGATTAGTGTCGAGAATGAAATGTTAAATGACTCTCCCGTTGAAAATAACCCGGAGCCAGCTGAGGACAATCAAGAAGCTCAAAAACTCAGCTCTCCGGATTTGACCCTTCAAGGAGAAGATGAATCTGATGTCTTATCAGATGGTGATACCCCTGAAATTAACTTTCAAGGGAGTCCCGTCGTGATAGACTTTTCAGATTCAGATTCTCATTCAGAAAATGACAATCAACCGCCTAAGGAGAGCGTAAACCTCCCCATAGTTTGTCCTTCCGACGAAATCGTGCAAGTGCAACTGCGTGGTGGCAAGGTTGTACACCCTAGGCTTCCCCCTCAGGAAAAGGGAAAACAAGTTGTTTCCACTGATCCAATTCAAGTTCCTACTCAACAACCAATTTCTCCTACAAATCCACCGGGTCCCGATGTTAATGTTCCAAGTGTCGATTACAACGTCTTAGCTCACCTTAGGAAGTTGCCTGCTAAGTTGAGCATTTACGACGCCCTTGTCCTTTCAAAAGAGATGAGGGAGACTCTAATTAAAGCACTTCTCGACCCGGAGATTTGCTTAGCTCAACTCACTTCAACTTCCGAGGAAGAAGCTTTGTACTTCAAGGAAATTCCAGGAGTTACCTTCTCCGATGAAGATCTACTCCTAGGAACTGCCGACCACAATCGCCCACTTTACATCACTGTAAATGTGGGAAAGTTTAAATTATCAAGAGTTCTTGTTAATCCGGGTGCATCGGTCAACGTGATGAACATAAAGACTCTCGCATACCTTAGAATTGATACTAGCAAGCTCTCAACCGACAAGTTAGTGCTTCGCGGGTTCAATGAAAAAGGCGAGAAGGCTTTAGGTTCGATCACACTTCTTCTAGAGATAGGAGAGTTAAAAACTGAAGCGAAATTTCATATAATTGATTCGGCTACGTCCTTTAATGCGCTCCTAGGTAGGCCCTGGATCCATGAGTATAGGATGGTTCCTTCCACCCTACATCAGTGCATCAAGTACCAACGAGATGGCATTGAGTTCGAAATCAGGGGTGATTTGCAACCATTCTCTATTCACGAGATCGGGATCTACGAGGATGCTGCATATTATGTTCCCAAAGGGCCCACTACCAAATCTAAGGTAGAGATCAATGTTAAGGAAGAAAAGAAAGAAAATCATAGTTCAAAAGCAATTCAAGAGCTGAGAAAAGAAAAAATCAAGAATACAAAAGAACAAAATTCAAGTAGTGAAGATGACGTCGAGCACGTAGTCTTTAGGCCTCCAAGCAATTTGCCTCAAAGAGGTGGGAGGATGGCCCAAAGAGCACGTGGCCGAGGCCGTGTTTCAACTGAAAGAAGGAATACCCCGATGTATATCGAACTTGAATCAAGTTCCGATGAAGAACCAAGAAAGAGGGGAGACAGAATTGCTTTTGACTACAAAAAATCTAATCTTCCCCCAAAGTTTGATCTCACTTTAGATTCGGGTAGTGATCAAGAAGGTAACAATTCTAAACCTCAAAGTGATGAGCCCGGATTGAGTATGTATGAAAAGCTTAATAGGGTAGTTAAATCCTTAGCCTTAACCCCACTGTCCACTGACAGAGTCTCAGGGTTAGTAACTAAGGATTCCCCTAACTTAGATGGAGAAGTAAGGAAAGTCCAGAGGTTCTTCCCTGGCACCTCCTCTTCAAGGAACGAAGCTGATGTAACCCTTGAAGAGGCAGATTTCAACGAATTAATGGAATTACCTTTCGGCTACTTTCCTCTTGGTGTTAAAGCTCTTATTTCTAAAGGTTTTGCTCCAAGTCAATGGACTAAGGGTCAAGCTAGATACCACCAAAGTATTTGGAATTCCAAGTTTAATAAAAATTGGACGAGTGGTATCGGCTTTGGTACCGTTAGTTCGTTTGACGATGACGAATATTGCTTGATGATAACCATCCATCTTGAATCTGAAAATGTCCCTACTGAAGTCGCCGATTCGCTCGACAGACTTTGTTTGGAGACCTTAGACGATTCAGATGAAGTTCAAATTCGGGATGCACCCCCTGAATTTGAAGAAGAAATTAAATCGACAGTTGATGAACTTAAAGAAATTAACCTTGGAACAGAGGATGACCCTCGCCCCACGTTCATAAGTTCTTTGTTGAGTGAGGACGAGTCTAAGGATTTAATTCAACTTCTATCCGAGTTTAAGGACTGTTTCGCTTGGACATACGACGAAATGCCGGGCTTGTCCGCCGATATAGCAGTTCATAAACTTGGAATCCGGCATGATGCTATTCCTGTCAAACAAGCTCCACGACGCATGCGTCTAGAGATCGAACAACAAGTCATTTCTGAAGTTAAGAAATTGGCCGAAGCCGGATTTATCCGGGAGGAACAATATCCTTCTTGGGTAGCCAGCGTTGTGCCCGTTCGAAAGAAAAATGGTCAAATCCGGGTCTGTGTTGACTATAGAGACCTGAATAAGGCATGTCCTAAGGATGAATTTCCTTTGCCAATTCCAGAACTAATGGTGGACATCGCCTCCTCGCATGTTGTTTTCTCCTTTATGGATGGCTCGTCTGGTTATAATCAAATCAAGATGGCCCCAGAAGATGAGAGAAACACTGCATTCAGAAGTCCTATAGGGATCTTTTGTTATAAAGTGATGCCATTTGGCCTTAAAAATGCCGGTGCAACCTACCAGCGGGCTATGACTCGAATCTTTGACGACTTAATCCACAATCAAGTCGAATGCTACATCGACGATTTAGTTGTCAAGAGCAAAGTTAAAGAGGCTCATCTTTATGACTTAAGAATCGTCTTCGAGCGGTTGCGCCGCTACGATCTCAAGATGAATCCCTTGAAGTGCGCTTTCGGTGTCACGTCAGGGAAATTTCTAGGTTTCGTAGTAAGACACCGTGGAATTGAAATAGATCCCGCTAAAATCGAAGCTATCTTAAATATGCCGCCTCCTAGGAGCCTTACTCAACTAAGGTCTCTTCAAGGTAGACTAGCGTATATAAGAAGATTCATTTCCAATCTTTCCGGAAGATGTCAACCATTCTCGGTCCTCGCTAAAAAGGACGCCAAATTCATTTGGGACGAGAAATGTCAATCTGCTTTTGAAAATATCAAACAATACCTGACAAATCCACCAGTCTTGGCAGCCCCTATTCCGGGGAGACCTCTAATACTTTATACTGCAGCCCTTGACGAATCTCTCGGGGCTCTCCTTGCTCAAGTCAATGACGAAGGAAAAGAGAACGCTCTCTACTACCTAAGTCGGAGACTTCTACCAACGGAAATTCGATATCCAACGATTGAGAAACATTGTCTTGCCTTAGTTTTTGCAGCTCAAAAACTAAGACATTACATGCTTTCTCATCAAATCAACTTGATTTCCAGTTTCAACCCCTTGCAATACCTTATGACCAGGCCTACGTTGTCAGGACGTT
This sequence comes from Dendrobium nobile, assembly GCA_022539455.1. Taxonomy (NCBI): domain Eukaryota; kingdom Viridiplantae; phylum Streptophyta; class Magnoliopsida; order Asparagales; family Orchidaceae; genus Dendrobium; species Dendrobium nobile. Next base: position 39,156,335 of record CM039722.1, on the reverse strand, counting down.
TGGCTCGTTGGTCTATGATATTGCTTCAATTTGAAATCACTTTCATTCCCCTGCGTGCTGTGAAAGGGCAGGCCGTCGCCGACTTCCTTGCGGCACACCCGTTGCCGGCGGAATCTCCTCTAAACGATGATTTACCTGATGAGCAAATCATGAGTTTTGAGGAAGCCACTACTCAAACCTGGGAAATGTATTTTGATGGTGCTGCGTCCTCTCAACGGGGCAAAACACCTGAATCTACTATTCCTGGGAAAGCCGGAGTTGGCCTGGTATTCATAACACCAGATAAGGGAATGATGTACTTTTCCTACCACTTATCAGAACCTCGTACGAATAATGAAGCTGAGTACGAAGCTCTGATAACTGGCCTGGAACTTACAATTTTGATGGAGATTAAAGAGATTAAAATTTTTGGTGATTCCCAACTGGTGATCAACCAGATTGCAGGAACCTATAAAGTTTTGAATCCTAAACTCCTGAAATACCATCAGTACACCTGTCACTTGCTCGAGCAAATTCCAATCGTAACTATGTATAGGATTCCCCGTGGAAGCAATTCTTCGGCGGATGCCCTCGCAAAGCTTGCAAAGGAATTTGCCTGTCCAGAAGAAGACTCCATCCCTATAGAGGTGCAGGGCCGTCAAGTTCTGTCTCCTGTAGATTTGGAGTACATTAATAAACAAATTTTCCAAGTCCTTTCTACCTCTTCGGCAGTCAATGAAGAAGCAGATTGGAGACAACCGATAATTGAATACCTTCAAGAAGGCAAGCTCCCTCATGAGAGATCCCTTGCCCATCAAATCAAGAAACGTGCCCTATCCTACGCACTAGTCAACAATACGCTGTATCGACGATCGTTTGGTCAGATGTGGCTCCGTTGTTTAGACAAATATGAGGCCCTGAAGATTGTTAACGAGGTCCATGCTGGACTGTGCGGTGCTCATCAATCGGGTCCAAAGATGAAAATGAAGATCAAAAGACTTGGATACTACTGGCCCACGATGATTGACGATTGCATGAAAACTGCAAAGTGTTGTCATCAGTGCCAAGTACATGGTGTGGTTTTACATCAGCCGCCTAACGTGTTGCATCCCACGATAGCCTCGTGGCCCTTCGAAAGTTGGGGCACGGATATCATCGGGCCAATTGACCCTCCTTCCTCGAAGGGTCACCGCTTCATTTTAGCAGCGACTGATTACTTTTCAAAGTGGGCAGAAGCAGTCCCACTAAGAAATGTAACATCACACCATGTAATGAAATTCTTCCGTGACCATATCGTATATAGATTTGGCGTTCCGCGCAGAATCATATCCGATAATGGGTCCGCTTTCAAGTCTACAAAGATCAATAATTTTGCAAATCGCCATGGTATTGATTGGAGATACTCAACAATCTATTATCCACGGGCTAATGGATTGGCTGAGGCCTTCAATAAAACTTTGGTCCAAATCATTAAAAAGACCCTTGATGATAATAAACGTCAGTGGGATGAGAGGTTGGTGGAAGCTTTGTGGGCCTACAGGACCACTTATCGAACCCCGACCCAATCCACACCGTTTGCACTAGTGTATGGATCTGAGGCCGTACTCCCTCTCGAAGTTCAGATCCCTTCGCTCAGAATTGCAATTCAGAACCAGATTACAACTCAACAAAATGCACAACTTCGTTTGGAAGAACTCGAAAGCCTTGAAGGACGTCGTCTTCAAGCTCAGCAAAATCTAGAGTTGTATAAAGCCCGAATGATTCAAGCTCACGATAAGTTAGTGCGACCTAGAACCTTCCAAGTAGGCGACTTGGTCTTGGTTCTTCGGAGGCCTATCTTAGCACACCGAAAACTCGGTGGAAAGTTTGAACCAATTTGGGAAGGACCCTTCGTAGTGGAAACAGTCTACGAAGGAGGCTCGTATCAGCTAGTGGATTGTAAAGGAAATCACCCAATGCTTCCTGTAAACGGGCGTTTCCTTAAGAAATACTATGCTTGATGTAGCTCGATCTTTGAATCAATAAAATACTTGTTTTCCAACTGAACTTGACTCAATCGTATTTAATGCTTTTTGAATTCTAAAACTACTCTTTTCTTTAAGGTTAGGTGTGAGTCCCTGTGCTTCCTTTCCTTAGGATTAGACCTGCTGGTGGTGGAGCAAAGCCCCTCGTGGCACCATCCTAGTATATAAAATCAAATTTCGGGTTAGATAGCTTTTGCCGAATCCTTAGTGATTCTGGCAGACTATCTCCTTGGCTAGTTCCCCTAGTTAGATGTGAGTCCCAGTGCTTTCTAGCTAGGTTAGTCATTGAATACCCAGTACAAATTCGATCCGTTAGGAGTAGGTGTGAGTCCCTGTGCTTCCTACCTCCTAGGATCTCGACTGACTAAAAGTGGAATTAAGCCTATTGGGCCCCACATAGTTCAGTCACCACTCTCTTTTCTTTAAGGTTAGGTGTGAGTCCCAGAGCTTCCTTTCCTTAGGATTAGATCTGCTAGTGGTGGAGCAAGCCCCTCGTGGCACCATCCTAGCATATAAAATCAAATTTCGGGTTAGATAGCTTTTGTCGAATCCTTAGTGATTCTGGCAGACTATCTCCTTGGCTAGTTCCCCTAGTTAGATGTGAGTCCCAGTGCTTTCTAGCTAGGTTAGTCATTGAATACCCAGTACAAATTCGATCCGTTAGGAATAGGTGTGAGTCCCTGTGCTTCCTACCTCCTAGGATCTCGACTGACTAAAAGTGGAATTAAGCCTGTTGGGCCCCACATAGTCAAGTCATTTCTTTTCTTTAAGGTTAGGTGTGAGTCCCTGTGCTTCCTTTCCTTAGGATTAGACCTGCTGGTGGTGGAGCAAAGCCCCTCGTGGCACCATCCTAGCATATTAAATCAAATTTCGGGATAGATAGCTTTTGCCAAATCCTTAGAGATTTGGGCAGACTATCTCCTTGGTTAGTTCCCCTAGTTAGATGTGAGTCCCAGTGCTTTCTAGCTAGGTTAGTCATTGAATACCCAGTACAAATCCGATCCTTTAGGAGTAGGTGTGAGTCCCCGTGCTTCCTATCTCCTAGGATCTCGACTAACTAGTAGTGGATTTAAGCCTCTTAGGCCCCACTATAGTTCAGTCACCTTCTCTTCCTTAAGGTTAGTTTTCTTCCTTCCCTTAGGATTAAATCCACTAGTGGTAGAGTACGCCCCTCGTGGCACTGCCCTAGTATCAAACTCAAATCTGATCCTCTATAGTTAGGAACTCTTCCTACCTATACGATCATCCAAACTTTATTCCTTTTAGGGTTAGATATCTTCTTCCTTAGGATCAAAATTTCTAGACATAATCTTTAATCTCGGTCAACGCCAATATGTGCAATAGAATTTTATTCTATTACACATATTGGGGGTCCATTTGTTGACCTCATTTTTGTATGAGGTCACTTGGACCAATTCTGACCATAGATTAATTTCCAAATCATCGAACTCTAGGCTCTAAGATCCTTCTAGACTTCAGACCTTAGGTTCTATTCTAGACCTTAAGACCCTGCTAGGAGTCAGACTTTAGGATCTACCTAGATCATAAGTCAATCCAGACATATAGCCAATCAAATCCAAAACCCAATCCAAATCCAAAATTTCAAACCAAAATTCAATGCTAAAAGGCCAAGCCCTAAAGGCCTTTTTCAGCAAATTTTCAAACATTTCAAAACCTAATCAAATGACCTCCGATTCAGAGTCCATCTGTTGCATACTGATGGGACATGTCTCTGGAGGCAACCCTCCAAATTTGAGCCCATTCTGAGGTCTCTAACCCCAGAAACTTAATTAAAATCCATAGGCTGTAAAACCTTCAAATATTTACAGCCCATGCCACTGGACCTATCACTGTAAAGTTTTTGACCTTAGAGCCTTCACCAAAGCCTCTAGTCACTTCTAGACCATTAATCCTGATATGTTGATCGATAAACTGAAACTTTCTGGACTCATTTCAGCCCCTAGTGGCCATGAGTCCAAAAATGACCAAAATACCCCTATGGGGCTCAAACTTTGATTTCAAACCAAATGAACTCCAAACTGAGTGCAATCATTTGCAACTAATTTCAAATGTCATTTCAAACCTGTTGGACCAATTCCCAACCCCTGGGTCAGCCTGGTTGACCAAGTCAACAGGTTTGACCCAAGAGGCCCTTTAAAGGTCCAAACAGGTGTTTTGACCCAAATGGTCTCCTTGAGCCATGAAATCACTTCCATAAGCTTTCAAATGTCATTTTAAACTTTCTGAGCCTGATTCCAAACTCTGGATTAACCTATTTGACCAGATTAAACAAAATTGACCTAAAAGCCCTTAATGGACTCAATAGACCCATTTGACCAAATCCAATTCTCCAGACTTTGAAGCCACACCCAATAGGTTCGAAATGACTTTCAAAATTAATTGAACCTATTTCCCGACCTTGGATCCATTTGGTTGACCAAATCAACTTGTTTTGACTTAATGGCCCATTAAGGGCCCATTAAGCCATCTTAACCTAAGTGACCTATACGAACTTGGAAATGACCTTAATCAACATCCATAACAGCTTCCTAAATTTTTCATTGGCCACCTCAGCAGTCAAAAAGGTCAGTTGACCAGTCAACACTTGGTCAACAAACCTCTAAAGTGCCCAAATGGCTTGATTCAAGCTAGCCCACTCCCTATCAAATTACTCTAGACCCCCTTTGAGGTCACTCCTTGCCAACTCAGCTGCCACCTCACTCATGTTTGACTGATTGACCAGTCAAATGGTCAATATGAGGTTTTAGGAGGAACAAGGGTGCTTAAATAAATCCTTTGAGCTAATCCACTCAATCCAAAACCAATCCAGCAGATTAGTTAAGGTCTAGAAGCTTCTTAAGACTAATCTTAGCCATTGGATCTAAATCCAAAGGCCCATATTGCCACACATGTCCAAATAAAAGACAAAACTCGCTTTCCACCTAGGATGTCCTTGGGTCGTCCTTGCTCTCTGCTCCCACCAACTCCCATGCCACGTGGAAGTCATCCAAGGGCTAATACAGTCGATCCTAACCGTTCATTCTACCTGGAATCATTTTGAATAGGAAAAAACCCTAAAAAAACACTCTCATTCGAATCCATACACTCTCTCACTCACCTAGAGCTCCTCCAGCTGAACTCTCTGTTCGTTCGAGCTCTACTGGACTTCCTTAACATTTCCCCACCCAAATCCTTCCGGTCAAAGCTGCCTCCGGTGATCTCCCGGCGAGCTTAATACTCAACCCGTCCAAGGCTTATTCCAGGCGATTCGTGGAGCGTCGGAGCTTGGATTCAACTTGGAACTAAATCGTGGACAGTCTACAAGTTCAGAGAATCCAAAAACGGTTCAAACCGTCCATTGAATCGCTGTAAATCTCTAAACCTAGCTTAGGACACATAGAGTTAATTAGCATTTTATTAAACGCGTATTTAATGTTTTGAATATATCCCCATAATTTCTGTTCGTGCCTTGAATCTATATTTAAAATTTCGTCGATTTTCATCGACTGAATCGAGAGAACGAGCTAGTTTTCTGTTTTAGGGCTCGGTTTACGTAGGGTTTCAAGCATACGAAATCGGAACCGTTGATTTTATGATCAACGGTTGCGATTTAGCCATCCCGCCGTCTGATCCAACGTGTATTCAACCCGCGACTCAAGTTGCGCTCCGACTCGATCTGGGCCGCACGTTCAGAATGGCGGGATGACTTTTCCTTCGTTCGATCTCGCCCGACTGAGATCGAGTGGCGGGATCTAATCCCTACCGTTGGATGATAAACGCGTTCGATCCAACGGCTGCCGCGTCGTGCTGAGCTGTTTAAGTGATACCGCGTGAATGGTGCAGCAGGCGACGCGTGTTAACCGCCGCCGCGTGATTTTGAGCCCGCAATCCAGATCACGCCACGTGTGCAGCCAGCCGCCAAACGTTTAAAAATTGGTTTAAATTAATTTTAAATCATTTTTAAATTCAAATTCCTTTTAAAAATTATGGAAAATTAATTTTAATAAAAAAAATAGAATTCACAAGATATATTTAAATTTTCAAAAAAAAAAATCTTTAATTTGAAATTAAAATTATTTTAAAATAAATTATATATATATTTTAAATTTTTTTAATATTTGATTTTTTTTAATATCTAGATAAATATTAATTTGAATATTTTCAAAAAAATCTATTTTAAATTCTAAATATTACTGATATAATTTAAAAATGTTTTAATCTAAAATCAAATTAACTTAAAATATTTTATATTATAAGTAATTTTAAATTACTTATTTTTCCTTTAATATGTAAAATGTTATTAATGTTTAATTAAATTTAAGATAAAATAGTTTGAAATAATTTTATTATTATTATTATTATTGTTATTCTAAATAGGAATAAACTTTCAGAAATCAATTAATGTTGAATTAAGTTTAATCTAGAAATTATTTTAAATATTATTTTTATTTCGAATTATTTAAATTGATTTAATCGTTTCAAAATTCAAAAAATTTCAAACAAATTCAATTTAAATTATTAAAATACAAATAATATATCAAAATTTTTGAAGTTCTAAGTACTATAACTTAAAGTTGATTTTAAGATTTAACTATTGATTTATTTGGACTATTTGATTATCTTTAATGTTTAATTAATAATTAATTAAATATTATATTAAATATTTTGAAAATTAAAATTTATTTTGAAATTAATTTGAAAATTCAGTGGATCTCACAAGTTTAAAATTTTTTATTTTAATCATATTTTTGATTATCTTATTTTAAAATCTATATCCTTATGTATATAGGTTTATATTTATAAATACATATATTTTGAAATCTATTTTAAAATTATACATATTAAATCTTTAATAAGCTTGAGAGATCCTTTTGAAATCTTAAACATAGATTAGGCTTGATTGAATGGAAATTTTTTTTTGGGATTGATTAGTGAGTGATTATATTCTAATCATTCGCTAATAAACATTTTGTTATTTTCATTATTATCAATCTTTACATGTCTAGGTTGTGCACCCACCACTTAGATTTAGGTTCTCCTAGATTTAAGGACTTGAATGTGATGCTTATGTTTTCTTACATGCTTAGTCAAGGGTTAGTTAAAATATTGATTCAAACCCATCAAACTTAGTGACACAATTAAGGACAATAATTAAGGGCATGTTTAGAAAACTTAGAGAAGTTCTAAAAATTAGGGTACATATCCTTTTAACTCAAAACTTTGAACACTTGAACATAGTGACATCTACAACCCTTAGAGAAATCTTCATTGGTTTTAGAAGTCATTAAGCCCCCTAAATAATTTTCCTAAGTTTAAAGTCTTAATTAAGCCATTAAACCTTCCGGAAATTGTAATAAATCAAATACAAATCCAAAAAATGTGTATAATACCTCTAACTGACCATAATTAAACCTTAATCCATGAAAATTAAAACCAAAATTATTTGACAGCAATTTAAACCTTAATCTAATTTTAAGTGAAAATCAATATTTAAATAATATAATTAATTAATAATTATTAAAAATTCCAAAAGTATCCTAAACACTTGGAAATCTCTCCTTAGGTCATTCCTGACCTTTGGAGCTGATTTCAAGGAGTTAGGAGCTCATTTGGAGCAAAATCACAAAATGGTCCTCTAATTAAGTAATTTCAAAAATTCAATAAATACCTAAAACTTCAAATATTCATAACTAACTAAAGAAAAATCCAAATTGAACAAACTCAATTGCATTCTTCTTATAATAAGGTCTAATATTTGTTAAAAATGTTAAAGTCCAGAAATCAGTAATATTTCAAAAAGTCAACAAATCGGTCAACCACAGTTCAAAACTAGTTCAAAACTTCAAACCTTTGTAATAAAATGTAGAAAAATCCGATTTCAACGTACTTACCCTCTAACTGATCGTAGTAAGGTCTAGTATTTTAATAAAATACAAACTTTCCAGAATTTGAACTTAATCAAAAAGTCAAGTTTCGACCCCTTAATTAAATCATTAAAATATTCAAAAAATTCATAAAACTCAAAATTGTTTTAAAAATCCAGAAAATGTTAGTTTAACGTTTAGAACACTCAACAAACCTTTTAAAACAAAACAACCATCCTAAAGATGAAGTTTATTGGCTGGACTACTCCGGGCTGCGGGGCTAAGTGTCCTAAGGAGGCTGGTTCCTCGAGCCTGGTGGCACAACGCCACGAATGGATTCTAAGGGGTGTTAAACCTTAAAATTGATTAATCATTAATTATTCAACATTTTAAAATCTTTAATTCAATTACATTAATTTGGTTTATCGGCTGGACTACTCCGGGCTGCGGGGCTAAGTGTCCTAAGGAGGCTGGTTCCTCGAGCCTGGTGGCACAACGCCACGAATCGATTAATGGCAAACTTAAATTAATCAATTTTGAAAATCAGCAACCAAACATTTCTAATAAAATTCATTAATTCTTAAACCTTAATCAACCTAAAATATTTAATTATACCGGATACCGCTGGGTAACCCAGGCCTACGAGGCTATTAACTTAGCCCCAAGGAAGGTGAAATAAACTTCACGGCCTCGGTGTGAAACAAAGGTGATATCCAACAAATAATTAAGTAAGTCTTAAAATTAACCTTAAGCCATTAATATTTGAATTCAAACTTAAATCCCTTAAACCTTCCAACCAATCAAACCTTGAGCAACTTTAATCTAATAATCCTATTTAGGATATATCAAAACCACACGACCTACCTCACACACTGTAGATGGTTTGCTAGGGCAACCGACTCTAGTTTTAGGCTAGGCCGATGTTTACTTTTCCGCTGTGTGCCGGGTTTTCGAGTTTTCATTGCATGCTGTTTGCTAGTTTAGACTTGATGTGTTTATTTACTTATCTGCTTACTGTATTTTTCACTGTGGTTTGATTGTGCGTTAGACCTACCCATAGGTTAGGAACGAAATATATATATATTTGTGCAATCTTATACAGGTGGCCATGCTCATATAAGAAGCTGAAAATTAAAGGGGGCAGTTAATAAAAAAATTATAACTCTTTGCACAGGTACCTGCCGCGCTTAAGACCCCCTTTAAATAAAAGAGCATGGCCAAGTGTGGCTAAAAAAAAATGCATTTTAAATTTTCATATTATAACTGCTTGGGAATATATACAACTGTTGATTATTAGGATAACCTCGCAGGATCGAGTCTAGATTTTCTTATTTCTCTTAATGTAAATTTAATTCAGTTAAGGTTGTATTTATTTAAAATGTTTTGAGATTGGGATATGAATATCCTATTTGAATTCCAAAGAGGTGAAGACATCCCTAAAGGGGAGAGTCTTCTTCCATTTGGAATTCAAATTAGGATACTTTGCAAGTATCCAAAGAGGAAAGATAACACCCCGATCAAGGGGGAGTTTCTTTCCATTTGGATATCCTGAACCGACGAATCAAGATGCTCGTGAGAAGATGAAGGATTGGACAACGAGAAGAATCCCAAATCTCAAAGTCATTTGATTTAGGATTAGAAATCCGGGTTGTAGTCAGTGGTGCCCGGCCACTTTACTTTACTGCAATTTCTGTGATGTAATAATAAGGGGCATTTGCCTACGGACATTCAATTTGATATACTTAATTTGATTGATTTATTTTAATTGATTGCGCATTAGAATTCCTGCTTTTCTAATCTTTTTATTTGCATGCCGTGTTTGATTTAGCCTGGAATTCGAATTTAGGCTCTTAGGGGTCTGTCAAAAAAATTCTTCTATTTTAATTAAATAAAATTTTTAAGATAAGATAGAAACTCTAAACGGTCCTAAGAAGTAAGCTCGGACTCGCCGAGGGTTTTTCATGCATTCATATTATACCTTCTCAACCTTGTTAGGCATCTCCCCGCCTGCGGGTTCTGGCAGACCACCTGGCCTATGAGGGTGCCGATCTGTCAAGGGGATGTTATGCAATCTCTAGGGAAAAATCTATTTTCTAAGCCAAAAATTTTTAAACTGCTACATACAGATTTTGCATTCAATCGAGTCAATTAGCATGCATCGCATTAGCAACAAATTTAAAAGAGTCTAATATTTAATTGCATTATTTAGACATCGAATACCCAACATGAGTCTAAGGGGCCAATTAGGATCCGCTCTAGATGTCGGCCCCGCTCTCAAAAACTTTTCTTAAATAACGTCCCGACCACTCTACACAAAAAGACCGGATACATATTTTAAAATCGTTTAGGTGGTTTAGCTGGCTCCCCAATCCAGGCCGGGATAAGACCAGGATTGCATTGCACTAGCTAGGTTCGGGGTGCTAATTTTTTTAGTACCCAATTTAGACTTAGGTTCTGAGGCTGGCTCGGGCCATAAGACCTCAACTTTCGGGAATTGAATCCCAAAATTCTAATAAAATTGATCACTCAAACTAAAAATTTTTCTTTCAATCAAATACAAGCCTAACACTTAGGATAGATTGGAGTGTTTTCTGAAGTAATTCAGAATCTCAAAACACTCCCTACTCCTCTTCCTTTGGTTTCGAAAATAAGTGTTCAATCTTGAACCAATCCCCCTTGAAAGTCAAACCTTAACTTCCTTTGATATTTAACTTTGAATTCCAAATAAAATTCATATCGCTATTTTAATCGAGAGTTTTCGTAGGAAAATCTCTAATTTTTCTACGATGTAATTAACTACGAGGGCTTGCGCTCGTAGGAGATTTAGTAACCCAGAACTTATTTTCAAAATCAATTTTTTTCAAAACTTTAATTAATTATCTTTGGGAAAATCCAAATTTCAACGATCGTTATCTCCACTTTAAAATGATCAATAGCGATTTGATAGCTTCTTTCTTTGGAAAGATATATCAATTTCTATTGTGATTTCGATTGTGAGATTAACGATCTCTCATCCAAATTATTATAGTCAAGCAATCAATTGGACCTCATTTTGATCCTTTGAGATCATATGTTGTCTCTCCTTGAGTCTGACTATGATAATCTGGACAAATTTAAAATTCTGAAATTTGAACCCATTAGAGAACGATATGATCATCTCCCGAGGTGATATATTGTTCATAATGACGCGTTCAATTTTAAAATTCAAAAATTAAATATTCCCAAAGAAAATTAAATATTTTTCAAAACTATATATACTTAAATATTTTTCAATCAAAACAGAGGGAAAGTGGGAGAGTTTTTTAATTTTATTTTTCTCTCCCATAACTTCATCTCTAGCCTATAAATAGACCCCTCATAGGGCCTTAATCCTTGCACCTTCTCCTTCTCCTCTCTTCTCTCATTAGAGGCCTTCTCCGTCCCTTGGACAATTGGTATCCATTGTCTAACAGCAGGGCCCCTCTTTGCGAGGAAGAGCCTTCTTCTTCTCATTTCTTCTCTCGTTAGAGGCCTTCTCTGCCCCTTGGACAATTGGTATCCATTGTCTAACAGCAGGGCCCCTCTTTGCGAGAAAGAGCATTCTTCTTCTCATTTCTTCTCTCATTAGAGGCCTTCTCTGCCCCTTGGACAATTGGTATCCATTGTCTAACAGCAGGGCCCCTCTTTGCGAGAAAGAGTCTTCTTCTTCTCATTTCTTCTCTCATTAGAGGCCTTCTCTGCCCCTTGGATAATTGGTATCCATTATCCAACAGTAGAGCCCCTCCTAATACTGGGGTAATGTCGGGCGACCACTTTCCTTCGAGAGATTTTTCGATCAGGGGAAATTATGTTGTCCCGTCTAATGGTGGGCGGAGGCCTGACAAAGGAGCGAGGACAGAAAGTTTGTAGTCTGGTAGAAACACTGAGTCGGGAAGAGGACCGATGAAAGTTCATCGACGGGCAGTAGTTTGATGGCATGTAGAAGTTCGTCGTCGGGTAGAGATACAACGTTGGGTAAAAGACCGACGAAAGTCCATCGACGGGCAGAAGTCCGACGATGGCTATTAGTCTGACGGTAGGAAGAAGTCCGGCGTCGGGTGGAAGCACTGAGTCTGGTAGAAGACCGATGAAAGTCCATCGACGGGCAATAGTCCGTCGACAAGTAGTAGTCCGACGGCAGACAGAAGACTGACGTCGGGTAGAAGTACTGAATCGGTTAGAAGGCCGACGAAAGTCCATTAACGGGTAGTAGTCCATCAACAAGTAGTGGTACGACGGCAGACAGAAGTATGACGTCGGGTAGAAGTACTGCCAAGTAGAAGACCGACAAAAGTCCGTCAATGAGCAGAAGTTCGACGACGAGTAGAAGTCCGCTGACGAGCAGAAGTCGGACTACAGGGAGAAGTCCGACGTCGGATAGAAGTACGACATCGGGCAGAAGACCGATGAAAGTTCGTCGACGGGCAGAAGTCCGATGACGAGTAGAAGTCCGCTTAAGAGAAGAAGTCCGACGATATGAAGAAATCCGATGTCGGGTATAAGTACGGCATCGGGCAGAAGACCGATGAAAATTCATCAACGAGCAGATGTTCGACGATGGGTAGTAGCCTGACGGCAGGAAGAAGTCCGGTGTCGGATAGAAGCACTAAGTCGGGTAGAAGACTGACGAAAGTCCATCGACAGACAGAAGTCCGACGAAGGGTATTAGTCCGACGACAGGAAGAATTCTGGCATCGGGTATTAGTCCGTCGAAAGTCCTGCAAGGCAAAAGTTCATCGACAGGAGGAAATTTAAAATCGTGTAGAAATTTAACTTTATGCAGAAGTCCATTGACGACATTCTGGTGATGTTAACCAAGGATGTATAATCTATCCGAGGTTGTTTGTCAGATCCTTTGCTCGAAGATGTTAACCGATATTGGATCCAACAATGATGTAGGACCTTTCCGAGGTTGTATGTCGGAGCATTTGCTCGACGACGTTAACCTGTGTGGAAGAGGCCGGGAGAATCCATCAAGGATGTAGGACCTTTCAGAGGTTGTATGTCGGAGCCTTTGCTCGACGACGTTAACCTGTGTGGAAGAGGCCGAGAGAATCCACCAAGAATGTAGGACCTTTCCGAGGTTGTATGTCGGAGCCTTTGCTCGACGACGTTAACCTGTGTGGAAGAGGCCGGGAAAATCCACCAAGGATGTAGGACCTTTCCGAGGTTGTATGTCGGAGCCTTTGCTCGACGACGTTAACCTGTGTGGAAGAGGCCGGGAGAATCCACCAAGGATGTAGGACTTTTCCGAGGTTGTATGTCGGAGCCTTTGCTCGACGACGTTAACCTGTGTGGAAGAGGCCGGGAGAATCCACCAAGGACGTAGGACCTTTCCGAGGTTGTATGTCGGAGCCTTTGCTCGACGACGTTAACCTGTGTGGAAGAGGCCGGGAGAATCCACCAAGGATGTAGGACCTTTTCGAGGTTGTATGTCGGAGCCTTTGGTCGACGACGTTAACCTGTGTGGAAGAGGTCGGGAGAATCCACCAATGACGTAGGACCTTTCCGAGGTTGTATGTCGGAGCCTTTGCTCGACGACGTTAACCTATGTGGAAGAGGCCGGGAGAATCCACCAAGGATGTAGGACCTTTCCGAGGTTGTATGTCGGAGCCTTTGCTCGACGACGTTAACTTGTGTGGAAGAGGTCAAATCGGATCCCCCTGGGATCGATTTTGCCTTGATTGGGAGGGGGCGAACGCCGCGTGTATCCCGAATCAAGGGTAAATAATGGTCTATCTTTAGACCGTTACTTCCTTTTTGAGGTCAAGATCAAGACCTTGCCCAAGGAGTAGATGTCCAGCAAGGGATTGTATGTGGCTTGAAAATTATTAGAAGCATCATTCCTTTTGTTGAGACTTTCCTAATATATTTCTTCATGTTGGAAGTATTGGAGCGATCTTTTTGACTAGAATTGGGGTCAAAGTTGCCCCCAGTTCGTATCTGATGCGACAACAACTGATGTCAGGAAGTTGATAAGAGCGATCTTTTGAGATTGGAGCAAAAGTTGCCCCCCAGTCGGGAACCGTGTTCCCACAGACGGTGCCAAACTGTTGTGTCCTGAAATATTCGCGGCGATAGAGAAGTATATGGTTTAACATCTTAGCATTATTCGAAGATCCAGCACACAAGCGGATAAGAGAGGGGGTGAAACATTCATAAGAGACACCAGAGTTTTTACGTGGAAACCCCTGAAAGGGGGAAAAACCACGGGGCCTAGCCCAGTTTGAATGAATCCACTAATATTTGCAGTCGAATTACAAATGAGGCCCTTCCTTGGAAGAAGGCCTTGGATTGATGTAACAAATGTACATCATATAAAGTGCATTACATGGTGGGAGTTACATATACATGTTTGTTTGGTCGGAAGGGTCGTAGTAGGTAAGAGACGGAGGCCAGAAAGACCGTTGTTGGCATGAGATGGGGGTCTGAAAGACCGTTGTCTAGAGATGGAGGTCGGAGTGACCATAGTAGGCGACGGAGGTCAGGAGGACCGTAGTCAGTAAGAGACCGGGGTCTGAAAGACTGTTGTCTGGTGATGGAGGTCAGAGTGACCACAGTAGGAGAAGAAGGTCTGAAGGACCGTAGTTGGCAGGAGATAGGAGTCTGAAAAACCGTTGTTAGCATGAGACCGGGGTCTGAAAGATCGTTGTCTACTGATGGAGGTCGGAGTGACCACAGTAGGAGAATAAGGTCTGAAGGACTGTAGTTGGCAGGAGATAGGAGTCTGAAAGACCGTTGTTAGCATGAGACCGGGGTCTGAAAGATCGTTGTCTAGTGATGGAGGTCGGAGTGACCATAGTAGGCGATAGAGGTCGAAAGGACCGTAAAGACCGTTGTCTGGTGATGGAGGTCGGAGTGACCACAGTAGGCGAAGAAGGTCTGAAGGACCGTAGTTGGTAGGAGATAGGAGTCTGAAAGACTGTTGTTAGCATGAGACTGGGGTCTGAAGGATGGTACTTCGATAGAACTCTGGGCGTTAGGTGATGGCCTGGTGGAGCTCGAGGCCTCAAGTGACAGTCCGGCGGAAGTCCAAGCTTCAGGTTTTGGCCTGGTGGAGCATAGAGTCTCAAGTGGTGGTACGGCGGAATTCCGGGCCTCAGGTAGTGGTCCAGTGGAAGTCCGGGCCTCAAATGGTGGTCTGGCAGAAGTCCGGGCCTCAGGTGGTGTTTGACAGAGAAACGACGTTAGGCGGTGGTCCGGTGGAGGTGAGGGCCTTAAGTGATGGTCCCGCGGAGTTACGACGTTAGGCGGTGGTCCGGCGGAGGCGAGGGCCTCAAGTGGTGGTCCGGCGGAGCTACGGCGTTAGACGGTGGTCCGGCGGAGGCGAGGACCTCAAGTGGTGGTTCGGCGGAGCAACGATGTCAGGCAGTGGTCCGGCGGAGGCGAGGGCCTCAAGTGGTGGTCCGGCGGAGCTACGACATCATGCGATGGTCTGGCGGAGCTACGGCGTCAGGCGGTGGTCCGGCGGAGGCGAGGGCCTCAAGTGATGGTCCGGCGGAGCTACGGCGTCAGGCGGTAGTCCGACGGAGGCGAGGGCCTCAAGTGGTGGTCCGGTGGAAGTCCGGACCTCCAGTGGTGGTTCGGCGGAGCAACGGCGTCATGCGGTGGTCCGGCGGAGGTGAGGGCCTCAAGTGGTGGTGCAGCAGAAGTCTGGCAATGGTGGACCAGTGGTGGTTCGTCGGAACTTCGGCGGTGGTCCGGCGAAACTCCGGCGGTGGTCGAGGAAGCAAGAGCGATCTCCGATCTCTCTCTTTTTTCCTTAGGCTCCGGGATCCCTTTTCAAGAGGAGAGGGAGCTCTATTTATAGATTTCTGGAGTGGCATAGTCAAAAAATAGGTGTGTGATCATGGGCGAATAGGGAGTGGTTTGAATGGACGGTCGATATTGAACCCTTCGATCATGCACCGTTCGTTGGACATTTTAAGGTCTTAATAATGTCGGAATTCGACGATCTTGGGCTCGTTGGAATTGTCTCGTCGAGCCGCTCGATTCAAGTATAAGCTCGTTAAAATCAAAGACCGTTTAGTAACTCAAATTGCGGTTAGAACATTCCAACAGCGCTTCGAGTCCTTGATTTGGACCCATTTGGGCTCGGATTGAGTCAAATTTGGTGTCGTTGGGTTTGTATTTCCGAGACGCTCAGTTCGACTATAAGTTCGCTGAAATCGGAGTTTGAATGGTCTCCGAATTAATTTTTGAAGTTTCCAACTTGATTTTGCATCGAGATTCACGCCCAATTAAGATAATTTTTTGACGACATATCAATATTAATTAATAAAGTATATTAAATATATGTCAAAGAAACTATAGTAATACAAATTTTATAATTATGATTAAGAAATTTATTTTAAGTAATTTTTTTATTTATGCTTAAGTTATATTTATAATTATATATATTATTAAATCATATAAATTTAAGATCTACAAATATATTAATTAATAAAGTAGTTTGAATATTTTTTATAAAGGTTTTCAAATTTAAATGAAATTATAATTATTTCTCAAATATTTATATAAATTCTATTAATATTATATAAGTAGAAATAGTTATTTTCATAGTTAATCTAATGTATAAAATTTTGTAATTATTAAAATTAATAAAAGTGAAGTCATTTTAATATATTTTAATAAATATTATAATATAAATAGAATTAATTATTATAACAATATTATGATAATACAAAATTATTAAGTGTTTCAGGCTTAATTTTATATTGATGGATCAATTAAGTGTTACAATTTATAAATATAATAAATCTAAATATAATACTAATAATAATAAATCAATCCGTATATTCAATTTAACATGTATAACTTTTTATTGTTTACTTTTTATTTTAAAAAATATTTACAAACGAAAAGTTATATTATTTAAAAGAAAATGCAAACAAAATAAGAGATTTATTATATTTTTTACATCTAATTATATTTCTTGAATAAAAGAATATTAATGAAATATAATTACTATTAGACAATAAATAAGCTAATATTTTTATAATACGCAAATTATAAATTTTTATTATTATTTTTATATTTATATAATAGTTAATGGTAAATTTGTTTTAAAAATTCTATTAATATTATATAAGTAGAAGAGGGAGATATAAAGAGGTTATTAGTTTTATTATTTAAATAATTTTTAAAAAAATAAATTTTCATATTTATAAGTTATGTTAAGAAATAATTATATTTGAATATACTAAAAAAATATAACTAAATAATGTTTATTTATTTAACTAAATTAAAAATTAAAATTTTTTTGAGAAAGAAATATTTATTCGTCTCTAACATAGATAGTTTGGAATGAAAAAGTACAAAAAGAAATAGGCATAAGTTCATGAAAATACTTGATAAGTTCAGTAACATGAAATACATATGAAAAGCGTTGAAATAAAGCTGAAAATATTATTATTAAATGTTGGTCACTACTATGCGCAATATGAAGAAGATATTACATGTGGGTCACTACTATGCGCATTATGAAATAATTTTTTTAATAATGGTCGTTCTCCAAATTTTATTTGTAATATTGATAACTTTTAAAATTTTCCCTTTATAATATCAAATTAAAATAACAAAAAATATATAAAATTTCTGAACCCATTATGAAGAAGATATTACATAATATGAAATATTTACATATGAAAGTTCAAACATAATACATAATTAATTATTACTGATTTCAACTACCTCTTATTCCTAGGTTTGAGAGCATCTATACCAGGGGTGTATTTTGAGGGTTCCCGCATACTCCTCTTTTAAAGCTATGGTTCTTCTTCTTGTTCATTCTCCCCTTCCTCGTGCATAGTGCCGATGTCAGGTTGTACTTGTTCCATAGGCATGTCATGCTGGGTTTGTGCCGATGTCAGGATATACTTGTTCCATAAGCATTCCATGCTGGGTTGGAGTTCTGGACCAGCCAAATAGGGTCGTCCACATGCGATTATTCAAGTCATATGGAGCTAGTGGCCCATACAAAGATGTCATACTAGACCATTATGATTCTGGCATTGTCCACTGCCCTCCTTTTCTTGCTTGATTTGAACTCCCTTCACCCTGTATTATAGAAGGGTTTGCTCCCATCATTCCAATATATAGGTCTAGCAGAATCAGCTTATCCTACGTACATGGAATGTCTCAACGGATCTATAGGATTCGACTATAATCCTGAAGCATTAGATATATATCTCCTAGTAGGCTCCTCCATCTGTGAAGTTCATCATCCTCGTCGAGGTAGTAGTCTAGTGGTGTCTATATACATAGATTGCTCCACTTATCTTGCAAGTTCAAGAATATCATCATATAGTTGATACATTGACCCTCCACTCTTCATTTGGTCTGTAGCATATGACTCAACAATGTCTTTGCTACGCAAGAAGTAATCGACCTATAAATGCAAATTGAATATTAAGTATAATATATATGTATATTAAGCAACATTTAAATATGCACATAATCACATACCACTATCCTCTCCCCTGTTTACCATGTGCATGTAAATTATTTCTGGTGGAGTTATTGGTGCTTTCAGTAAGTAGAGGGAGACCCATAATTTGTACCATTGTAAATAATCTGCTAACTCCTCTCTATCATCTCCCAATGGCTACCTGATGGTTATAATGAGCACCCGTCTATTATTCCAAAACTCAATATATCCTATGTGGTAATAAATTCAATCTGCCTCAGCTCGACCTCTACCATCAACCCGAAGAAATTCTCTCTCCATGGGCTACATCGTGCGAGGTTGAATTCCTCTAAATTGTCGCATCACCCTGTCAAATAAATGCCACTCGACACGCTTCCAGCTAATCAATGGGATATGAGTAGTCCATAGGTCATTGACTTCATGACATATTGGAGGCATCATGCCTATTATAGAATCTGAGTATGACATAAATATGACCTGTATTGAGCGAATGATTGTTTTATTACCTGTCAAAATATTAATAATTATTATAAATCTCTAATATGCTTAATTTAAATTTTAGATACTTGACTTAGCTGAAGTCCATCCAACTTATCTCTGTATGTCATTATGTTTCTATATGGAACTTCCCACACTCTTTTCTCAGCCCACCTACAATGACTTGGTGTTAGTCATATAATTCAAGACATGTAACACATCATAAGATATTATGTGAACATAAAATTACCTTAAAATAAGGGGCTTGTCGATGATATCCCGCGGATATGAAACTCAAAGTGTTGGCCTACCAACATTTATCCTCCCATAAGCCCATACCTGCAATAGGGGAAGGTATCCGGCTATATACATTCGGGAAGGTTATGTCGCTAGGTTTAATTCTCTATAAAGATGTGCCAAAATCGTCGAACTAAGAGATAATTGGGAAAAATTCTTAATGTGCTCAAGCAATAGTAGATCACAATAATCCATAATAAATAGATTAATTATTTTGTGCGGACGTCGTCCGGCGTCCAGATATGAATGAGAGCACACCATATCACTTTTTTGTTGTGTACCACTATGCATCAGGTAAAATGACACGTTCTTATTCGTCTCTGAATGATCCTGTTTCCACACATAAATTTTTTTCATAAATAAGGTCAAGGCTACGTATAACACTAAAGGAAATTCATGAATTTCGGGCGGTCTAGACCGGCAGTTATGTAACCACCGGTCTTAACGTCGGTTTAAGTAGTGGTTAGACCACTGGTGTTTACCTGCAGTTCAACCGGTAGTTCAACCGAAGGTTATTTAATTTACCACCTTCGGAATTAGCGACAGTCAAATAACTGCTGGTTACCAAAGAAAAACTATCGGTTTTAACTGAATTTTTTCTGGCGGCCAGAACTGCTGGAAATTGCCCTAAATTTAGCCATCCCCAGCCTTCCATTTTATTTGCTCACATCCTCCTCTCTCTCCATACAGTCAATCGCCCTCGTCTCCTCTGCCCTCTCGCAATTGAGACACTCCCTTCGGCCACCGACAAGCTCTCCCCGACTGAAGATTTGAGTCAGAAACATAATTGTAGGTTTGCATTTTTTGTTTTGTTTTGTTTTGTTTTTTTAATTTTCTATTAAAGAAATAGAATAGAAATGATAAATGTGGTTGTATTCTTATACAAACACTCCTTTAAATTAGTTCCCCTTCAAGTTGTTTGTGATTTTTCATATATCAAGAGGAATTGTGTAAGAGAGTTAATATGGATTAAATGGGGTTCATATTTTAATAACCTCTTAATCACATAAACATTAACTTTGACCACAATTTTGGAAGGAGGCTATGCGGAAATTAAAAGATTTGATGAGATCAAAAAATAGTTTTGATTATTTTAATATGATAGTTTTGATTATTAATTAGGAGATAGTTTTGATTATTTTAATAAGATAGTTTTGATTAGGAGATAATTTTGATTAGTTTTGATTATTTTAATAAGGTAGTTTTGATTATTTTAATATGATAGTTTTGATTATTGATTAGGAGATCAAAAGATTTGTTTTTTTTGTTTTTTTTTTGTTTTTGAGAGAATGCAGAGTTGCATTAAAAAGAAAAAAATAATAACCTAATACAAACTAGGAAGTAAAATAAAAAAAAACCCTAATAGATCCTTTATCTAGAGAAAAAGGATCCTTATTGGATGCAAGTTTGTGAATGTTAAACCTATTATTTTTAAATGAAACCCACTGTTTCCTATTTTGAAGTTATTAAGATGCTGGGGATACCAAAGATTTAAAACAACCCGAAGGTTGATTAGTATCCCAGAGTTCCCATCCAGTTAAAGAATAGGATCTAGTAACGATCCCATAAACAATTATAATAAGTTTAAATAACAAAAATGCTAAAAGAAAAAAACCGACTAAAAAAAAACTCAATAGAAAATTACATAAATACCTAAGTAAAACAATAATAGGTATTTTAGATGTCTTATCCAAATGCCAAATTTGTCATAACAATCAAAATAAATGGAAAATTCTTTGAAACGAATTTCCAACCTCATGAGTCTTACTGCTTTGTTGTTAGCAATAATATTTTCGATCAATATTACTAAAGATTTTGGGAAGAACTTCTCAAATCGTTCTTCCTATTGAGATTAGAATTCCTCCTTCCATTTTGATCTCTCACCGGACCTAGCCTTTGAAGTTCTTTGAACAACTTGTGTTTAGTTCCGGAATAGCCTTGCTCCACCGAAGACCCTTTTTTAAGAACAGTTTTTCTATACTTAAGACTGATTGAAGAAGAAGGAGAGATGTTATTAGAAATGCCATCTCTTATTCCATCACAATTAGCCAATATTTTAGAATTATAAACTGGCTTAGAAGGAGTATAAGCCGATCCCTGCTTCTCCTCTAAACTCTCAACCGCATCCAACAAAAGAGGATTTTGAATTTCTAATATTCCGTCCATCATATCCGCTGTAATAACAGCTTTTCCAATTCCAACTATCCCATCCACCTTAGGAACTCAAGCTGGAATTACTGGATATAAGCCCGGCTTCATTTCAGGATCCAACTTATCAGCAAATAACGGGTCATCCGTTGGAATCTCCATGCTAACTTCCTTCAAGGGTCCAGCTGGAATAGATGAAGATAAAACCGGCTCCAGCTCCTCCATTATCTCAATTGTTTTTAAGATTTGTGGGATTTCAACATTTGAATTTTGAACTCCCAAAATTATAGCATCACAATCCTGTCCTTCGGTAGAAATCACATCAACGGATGGTATCAATGCACCAGCTCTAGCAACTCCATCTCTACTATCAATAATCAACTCATCAGGTTTTTTGATTTCAAAATTAGTAGGAAAAGCAATAACCAGCTCAACTACTAAATTTGAATTAATGTCCACATGAACTTCATCTCTTCCCTTAATTTCAGCCGTAATTATTGGAGCCAACTTCATCGGAACTGAAATTGATCTCCCATGGAATTTCCGGCGATTTGGAATAGAAGAATTCCTCTTAACATTTTTCTTCGAATTAAATTTTACGTGCATCCAAGGACCATAAGAACTATCTTTAGCTGGTAAAAGATCTTTGGGAGCCTCCTTTTTAAGTAATTCTGAATTTTGAAACCCAATTGGACATACAACATCAATATGTCCAATCCTTCCACACTTGAAGCAAATAGAAGATAAGTTTTCAAATTCAAACTTCTGATAAAATCTTCCATGAATACCATCAACCCAAGTACCACAAGGGAGTTTCGAATTCAATTTTACCCGAATACAAGCTCTTGCAAATTCCCTTCTCCCCCATCTAAACATGTTCCCATCCAATAATAAAGGAGTCCCGATCATTGAAACAATTCTCGTGATATTGGTTTCGTCCCAGCAATGTAATGGTAAGTGAGGGAGACAAACCCAAGTAGGAGCAGAAATTCCATCCAATGAATAAGGTGAAAAATTGGGAGACCATTTATCAAGTCCAATTACAAAACCACCCACATACCAAGGACCTCCGTTAAGAACTTCCTCCATTGCTTCCTGTGATTGAAATGAGCAAAGGATCCAATTTAATCCAAGAGAGGTAATATGAAATCCTCCATATTTACCCCACTGCCTTCTTAATTCAAAAGCACAATTTGAAAAGGCCAAGTTTTTGCAAAGGATCTTCACTACTAATGAGTTTCTTAACACATGAACATTGGAAATTTCTTTTTCCAAGTCAAGTTTAACCACATTAGTATCTTTATACTCTTCATGAACAGAATTAATTTTAATGTGTGGTTTTCTGATCCACACATTAGAATTAATCGAATTGTGATTGATAACACTTGAATTGGAAGCCTCAAAATCATTTGCTCTAGGAGATAAAACCGGCAAGGATGAAAAAGACTTACTTTTCAAATCCTTCATAACTTCTTTCCCTTTTCCAATTTCCATCACTAAATTTTTCTTAGGAAGTAGACCTCCCTCTCTAATCACTAGAGGAGAGTTAAAAAAACTAGAAAAACTACGATTGAATGCAAACCTACCTTTTGTATCCAACAAAGTTGGACGCGCGGTAGATCTAAGAGTTTTGGTGTTCCGGTCATCCAAGGATGACCGACCACCTACCTCCATTAGCAAGGTTATAGCCAAAATATTCCTCCAAAACCCTCCTCAAAATGTGGTGCTTCTCTCTCCTCCTCCGCTCAAAACTCAATGAATTTTGTACATCTTCTAGTTTGGCAAAATTTTATGCCAAAAAGAGTTTTAAGCCAATTTAGATAAGATTAGAGTGCTACTAAGTAAACTGCATTAAGCCAAGAAGAAATTTTTGACATCAAGTAACAAAAGTGGAAACTTGACCTCATAAGTTTAAGTCAGCATTACTTTTTCATAAATAGCAGAAATTAAATAATTGATTTCACATAATAATTTTTTTAGCTTTTGTAACTTCCCCAATATAAAAGGAAATTATAGGTAGAAAAGGGGGAACGATTGAAAAGAAAGGAAGACAAGACTTTGTAGGAGAAAGAAAAGAAATAATTAAAAAAAAAAAGATAGGATTTTTTTTTCACCTTTCATAATTTGCATAGCTTTTTTCTTGAATGAAATAATAGATTTGTATATCCTTTTTCTTGAATGTAATAAAATTTTTCTTGCCTCCAATCAAGAATCAAGATTACCCCATATTTTCTCAACACGTGGTTTAATCCCTATTTTGGTGAAATAAATAAAATTCATAACATTAAGGTTAACGAATTGGGTTAGAGAGTTCTCTACGAATTTCTATAAGATGGTTGTGAGACCTACAATACTTTATTATGAGACCTAGAATGCATTCTAATTCAAGTAAAGTACACTTGTTCGAAAGTATAACACGTACACTTGTTCAGGGTGTATATCTTCTGATAATTTATTTCATAACTATATAGGGGGACGCTTACTTCAACGTTCAAATGACTATCTAAGAAGAGAGATATTGGATATATAACAGATTGTTACTGGGTCGAAGAGGATTGACAGATGAATTTATACAGGAAGTTGAAATTTTTATTTAAGTTACATCTCAACTACTTCCTTTAAGTTCTATAATATATTTAGATGTTCATATTCGAAGCATAAAAATCAAGTATTCCTCAAGCCCGATGATGTGAAGCTAGATTTATATCATAGGAGATTTCTTCCAGACTGCTGGATTTGGGCCTCATATGGTGAGTACGAGCCACACAGAGATACTTATGTTGTTAAGTTTATTATATTTTGATATATTATATTTTATTGGAAAAAATTAACTTGCAGCTTAAATCCTTCAATGCCACCTACTCATAAGATTCAGGATATCATAAGAAATAAATATGATGCTCCTTACTTATCATGGAAGAAGATCCCAAAGGAAATTAGGGATATATGGTTTGGAGAATTTTAGATATACGTATTTTGCATGAATTATAATATTTGATTTAATTTGTATTAATATTTTTTATGCCTATATTTTTTTATAAAAAGATTTTAGGTGGTTGCCTGGACATAACACGAGGATCAGAATAAATTTTGAGAGGAGAGGATCGACCCGTCTTAGGGACATGTTCACATACATTAGAAAGTCTAGGCAACGTCCAATATGAATTGGGGGGCGTATGGGCAGATCTAAGTAGAGCTTGGGCGAGCCCCTAGTTCACAAAAATAAGAGAGCAGAATAAGTAGAACAAAGCATCTGACTGTAGGGGTTTAGGAAGCTCTCTTCATACTAGTGGATCTGTTCCTCTTATAAAATATAGATGACAACTGGTAAAAGCTTTGCATAAGTTTAATAAATATATGTATATTATTTTAAATATATCTTATATTTTCAGAAAAAGTTTTTTGGCCGGGAGCCGACACTATTGGAGTTGCATACGAGGAGTCACCATCATCAAGCTGACCATCAGTGGGTTAATGAAAAGGCTAAAAAAGCTCACGTGAGTATAATTTTTTGGAGTTTGAGAATAGAAATTTATTATAATAAAACTTATTCTAATATCAATATATTTTATGGATTTATTCTCTTAGGATGATTTTGTACGAGCTCGAGAAAGTTGCCAGTCCACCGGTGAGGGATCATCTTCATGATCGACTTAGTATTCTGAGTATCATACATAATCAGATTTTATTGGAGGATGGCAGAGGGGGAGGGTAAATGGCTTGGATTTACAAGGCTATGCTTATGAGGGCAATTCATCCACCTCAACATTTTATGATCTTAGTGGATCTAAAGAAAGTGTAAGTTAGAGGGTTGCAGCACTAATGAGAGAGATATAAGAGATAAAAAATGTTCAAAATGAGATGCATGTAGAGCTGCGATCCTATATAGATGAAAATTAAAAGAAGAAAGAGCAATAACAACTATATGCATCACCAGACAGTAAGGACACAAAGGAGGATTAGTACTCTTATTTGTTTGATTAACTTATGTGTGAACTTATTTTGTTTAAATATTTGGTTTGATGAACTTGTTGTGTTAAAGCGAGGACTTTATTTATTTGATCATGAACTTATTATGAGTTTATTTGTTTTGATAAACATATTTGTGATAATTATTATGATTAATTATAGTGGCGTGTTGCCCATATTTGTGATAATTATTGTATTTTCTTTGCATGTTTAGAATTTAGGGTGAAATTCAATAAATATAGAGGGGAGGTTTTCATTTTTTTTAAATTCTACAGGTTTCCGATGACCAGCCGGCGGTTTGGATGCCAGTAAAGTTAATACCAGACGGCTAATCATAGCCGTCGGAAGTTCACTATAGCCCCCTGTAATTCCCGACGGTTTGTCGACGGTTTTCGGCGGTTCTCCGGCGATATGCCGACGGTTGATCCACCGGTAATTCTTTCGTATACGACCGCCGGTAAATCGCCGGTGAAATCACCGGCAGTTTACCGGCGATAGCCGCTGTTAGAACGACGATAATCCGTCGATTTGGCCGCTAGAAATATTCGGCCAAAATGGCGGTTAAACAGCCTCTATGCCGCCGGTAAATATCCGGTGGTCACTGACGTTATGACTGTCGGAAACCAGTGGTGGTTTGGAACGCCGGAAAATCACTGGTGTGGAAAAATGCCGGAAAAAGACCGTCTGAAACCGTTTCCTATGTGATTTTTACCTCCAGTTTTTGAACCGCCGAAAAGCCGCAGGTTTTTTATAAAATAGCCGGAAAGTTTATAATAACCGTTGGAAAAAACTTCCAGTAAGGAGTGAATTTCTTGTAGTGTAACTCTTTACAACATAAACTTGAAAAAGGCAGAAGCATAGGTCAATGATTATTGGCCTTGAATGGAAGCATATGTCTTAAATATTCCATATTAAATTCTTGACAAATTAATGAGATCAAGGCTAATGATGTTTCTCAAGAGGATTTTTTTTTTAAGATTTTGCTAGTCTTCATGAAGATCATTTTGTTTATAAAAATGAATTATCCATGAAAGAGGATAGGGCCAAGATATAGATAATGTTTATGATCAAGACAATGAGGAAGAAGCCTCCTCTACTCTTCCCTCCAAATCTACTGTGGATATTGTCATTGAGAATGTGGACATCCATATCTTTGATATAATGATGATGTGTAAAATAGACATTTGGACATGCATATAAAAGAACTTAAAACCTTCTTTAGTTTAAGAAGCTTGATGGTTTTGAATATGTTAAACGTTTACCCCTTTTTTTAATCCCTTGTGTAGTTCTTCCAATATTAAGAATGGATAACTTTGATAAGAAGCTATTTCTTTAAAAAAAAATGATTTGTGTATTTTGTGCAAAAAGGTGAGAGTCTATATCCCATTTTGAAGATATTGTTATTGAGTTTTATACAGTTGGTATAAGCTAAATGAGTTAAAGTATTATTCTGATTAAGGAAAAAAACTCTAATAAAAAAAATAAACGAAATCTAATTTCATGAGTTTAATGAACACTGAATATTTGGACTTAGATATATGTATTATAACCAGGGGTGTCAAAATCGGGTTATGTGTCGGATTCTGGTTTAACCCGAAATTGACCGGCGACGGTTTGACCTGACTCGAACCCGACCCTTATTTTCAAAATTGGGTTCAAGTGTCCTCTCTTAATTCTTTCTATATCTTTCATCAATCCAATTATGCCACTACATTACTCAATCATGCATGTAGGCATGCTAGATTGCAAACCACTTAGCACTCAACAATCTTCCAAAAATGATTAACAACCTATAGCAGATCAACCTTTCTCTGATCCAGCTTTCTAAAGGCAAATGGTTAGCTATTTGCAATACATTACCTTAACTAGACTGGATCTAACCTATGTTGTAAATCATGTCTTTCAACACATGATCCTCAACTTCAGCATTTTATAATGCTAAAGTGAATCTTGTGATATATAAAAGGATTCTTGAATCTTGGTCTAGCTATAACATCTGAAAATTTCTCCAATTCTGCATATGTTGATGCTGACTGGGCAGGCAACAAACTGGATCGTAAATCCACTATATGTTATTGTGTATTCATTAGAATACCACTTATCTCTTAGGCAACAAAAAAGCAAACTATAGTTGCAAGATCCTCTGTTGAAGTTGAGTATAGGGCTCTCACTCTTGAACTCTTTTGGCTACACTGGCTCTTTACTAATTTTCGGTGTTGTATCACTACTCCAACTTCTTTTTAGTGTGATAATATCTCAAAAATCTCACTTGCAAATAATCTAGTATTTCATGCTAGAACCAATCACATTGAAATTGATCACCAATTCATTAGAGAATTACACTCATTATACATCATATTTTTACAAGTGATCAGATAGCTGATATTCTTACAAAGTCTCTACCCAATACTAAATTTCATTTTCTTAGAGACAAATTGATCATCCAAACTTGGAAGATCAATTTAATAGTTGATATGCACCATTCAACTCTAACCAACTGCATTTCTGTGAACCGTCTGATGTTCAAGATAATTCAACTTCTCTTTTTTTTTTTAGGGGAAACCCACGGAGGGGCCTACGCGTTAATTAAAAAATAGGGTTACAAAGTCCTTAAGGGAAACCGTCAGCTCTCTATTGCTCATACGAGCTACAAAACGAAAGTAAAGAAAACCTACGAGTAAATAGTTTCCACTATCAAAAAAATACAAGGACCCTAGTAACATACTAAAGATGCCAAAGACCAGCAACCAAAAAAGAAAGACTAAAGAATAGCCAATACGCCTAGTCTTTCTGCCAAAATTGTTGAGGACCTATATCCTTTGCAAAAAAGAAGAAACAAAAGAGGAAAAACTACAAATAGAATTATAGTTAGGTTCATAGAGAATAATGTAAAGATAATTCCATAAGCCAAAATTAAAAACACCCTTAGAGTAAAATTGCTCAAATAAACCAACAACAGAGCTGATAAGAGGATACTGATTACCATAGACCACCATGCAACTGAAAGCAATGGAATGTAAGTTATAGGTAGGATCACACAAACACAGACCACCCGGGGAGCCATGAAGATCATCAGAATTAAACATAACCAGCACAGACCCAACGACAGATTCCCCAACAAGGAAACCCAGAAAACAACACAACCGCAAGCCCTCCAGGTTCCCAGCCATACAAACCTGAGAGCTCAAAAGGAACCACCACAGAACACCGATAACAGAAACCCACCTGGGAAGAACCAGAACAGGAGGCGACCCCCAAAAGGGAGTCCAGCAAATGGCAGCCACAATTCCAACTAAAATAAGGAATAAAAACATAAAAAAATAAGAAACCAAAGACCACATTACCTAGTAACATACGGAATACCCAGCTTATCAAGATGCAACAAACCAATAAGAGGACCATGCATAGAAGAATCACCAAAGTCAGTAAAATTATCCAGGGTACAACCACAGTTGGCAAGGCAGACAGTAGTAGCATTCGCAGCCTTGGCAATCACGAAAAAGACGGGTTCATGAAATAAAGCAGTTTTTTTAATATCCCTAACAAGATAAAAGATGCTCGGGTTACAACCCCTATCCTCCATGAATTGTAAATAAGAGATGTTAACACCGGAATTTCCCTTAATAACCAAGTTAGGGATATAAAGCGGAATGCACAATTGTAAACCATAAAGGATAGCCATACACAAAGCATACTCCAAACTACCATTAGAAATAGGACCAGCAAAGGCTAGCACCAACGACCCATTCGAATCTCTGATTAAGCCACCACAGCCAATAGCATCATCAACGTTACACCCATGGATATTTAGCTTAAAATGATTGGCCATAGGTTTAATCCAGGGAATATCCATACAAATAGTAGGATTACCAGGCTTATACAAACCAAAGTAAGGAGCTAACTGATAATAATTAGTAAAGTTCTTCACAGAGATTAAATTAACAGCCACAAGCGCTAACACTTTATCCTTCACCCTATGTATAATATTAAGGTGATTCATCTTAACCCCATTAAAAACAGAATTGTTTCTCTCCAGCCAAATAAACCACAAAACAAAGATAGGTATTATATTATGAATGTTATCTTTGCCCTTAACCAGCCAAGCATTCAGAAAATCCTTAAGAGGCAAATGAGCATTAAAAATATTCAATTGAAACAAGTCATCAAAGAAAACCCACGTCTTAATAGCCACATGACCCGACATGAAAATATGATGCATAGATTCAAAATGGAAGCAACATTGACATTTAGATGCAAAGGAAAAACCTTTTTTAATAAGATTGTCTTCAGTAGGGAGCAAATTATGAAGAAATCTCCACATAAAGATAGAAATAGTTTTAGGAATGCTCTTGTGCCAAATGGTAGAGAAGGCCTTATCAAAAGGCTTTTTATTCCTAAAAGACAGCCAAACATGCTTGATATGGAAAGCCCCATCGTTAGAGCCCTCACACATAATAGTATCTTTAGAATGAATATTAAAAGTTAAATTAAGAATCATATTAATAACACAGTTAGGGACAAAATTAGAAAGCTTGTCCACATCCCAACCATTATCTTTAAAGAAAAAATTAACTTTAATAGAATCAAAAGAAGAAGTATGCAAAAGAGAATCAATAGAATCCACACCAATCCAATTATCCTGCCAAAAAAACACATCCCCGTAACCAAGACCCCAAAAGATATTGGATTCCATCTACCATTTTAGCTTACACAACCTTTTCCAAACTTTAGAATCCCCAAGCTTAACTGAGATAACCGTGGGGTGCAGATCCCCACAATATTTAGCATTCATAAAATGAGACCAGAGACCCTCTTTAGACTGAAATCTAAACCAAAGTTTAAAATAAAAGGCCTTAGCCATGTCAGCCATCGACTTACAACCTAGACCACCTTCCTCCACGACACCACAACCATTGTCCCAGGACGACCACAGAATTTTAGAAGAAGAATTAGTGCCCTTCCAAAAAAACTTATTAATAATCTTATGAATCCTATTACAAACAGTTTGCGTAGGAAATAAAGTTTGAGAAACATAAACAGGTAAAGCACAAAGCACGCTTTTAATTAAAGTAATACGACCACCAAAACTCAAAAAATTGGAATCCCGCGATAAAAGTTTGTTGTGCACCAAGTCCATCAAATCATCAAACAAAAAAGTATGTTTTCTACCTTTGAATAAAGGAACATCAAGATACTTGATAGGTAAATTCGTATGAGTAAAGTCAGTCATATTTTTAATA
Organism: Dendrobium nobile; assembly: GCA_022539455.1. Taxonomy (NCBI): domain Eukaryota; kingdom Viridiplantae; phylum Streptophyta; class Magnoliopsida; order Asparagales; family Orchidaceae; genus Dendrobium; species Dendrobium nobile. The sequence goes on along the minus strand of CM039722.1, from coordinate 39,125,890 downwards.
GCACTAATACGATCATTGGATATATTTTTAGAGGTAATAAACGTGAATTTATTTTTACTAAAGAAAGGCCACTAATTAATTCAAAAATATTGAAAAAAGACATAATTTTCTTAACACCATTAATGGAGGCATTAGAGAAGACAATAAAATCATCAGCAAAGCAAAGGTGGGATAAACGAAAGCCTCTCATAGTTCTAAAATAAAGACTAGGATTAAGGTCAAATGAGTTAGAGATACCTCTAGAGAGAAATTCAGTCGATATGATAAATAGAGCAGGAGAAAGAGGGTCACCTTGCCTAATCGATCCCTTGAGAAGACTTGAAGAAACCATGGTTAGAACCATTCAGAATAATGGAAAAATAAACATTCTCAATACAATTTTTAATAAGGGAAATGAATGTAGAATTAAAACAAAAAATGTTCCATCATAAAGTAAATGAAATTCCAACTAATATTGTCATAAGCTTTGGCAATGTCAAGTTTCAAAATCATATTCCCACCCCTGACTTTAACATCTAAATCATGAGTAAATTCTTGCTCCAGAAAGATATTATCCGTAATAGCCCTACCTTTAACAAAACCCATCTAAAAAGGAGAGATAACTTTAGGCAACATAGTAGATAAACGATTAGAAATAATCTTAGAAAGCAGTTTATTAAAGAAGGTGCAAAGACTTATGGGCCGAAAGTCATTCCAAGACTGAGTGGCAGGACATTTTGGAAAAAGAACAAGAGAAGTGCACTTAAAAAGTTTGGGAATAGGGTTACCTTCAAAAAAATCAATAATAGCATTACAAATATCATCACCAAGAATATGCCAACATTTTTGAAAAAACAGGGTCATATAGCCATCCGGACCAGCAACAGAATCACCATTAATACCCAAAGCAGTATCTTTAACCTCATCAAAGGACGGTGAGGAGCAAAGAACAATATTATCATCAAGAGAAATATAGTTAGGAATAAAAGAGTGATCCACAGTTTGAATAGGATTAAAACCTTTATTAAAATGGTTATAGAAATGACTCACAGCAAGATTGGCGATCTCAACAGTATCAGTAGAATAGGAACCATCAGTTCTTTGAATATTAGTAATGTTATTTTTAGCCATTTTCCTCTTGGTTAAAGCATGAAAGTACCTAGTGTTACAGTCCCCTTCAACCAAGTGCTTGGCCGTGGCTTTTTGCTTCCAAAAAACCTCTTCCTGAGCTTGAAAATTAGAAAGATCAACTTTAGACTGAATAAGCAAAGAAATATTCCTATCAGAGGGGTCAACTTGATAGGCATTTTCATTAAAACAACAACTTGTTCAGCTTGCAAAATGTTCGAAAAGATATTTTTAAAAGTATGATGATTCCACCAATTGAGAACAAACTTAAGTCTCTTAAGCTTAAACCAAAGCCTTTTCATACCAACATAAGAGTTGTCCGGCAAGAGAGGGGCCATCTAATTCTCCTTGACAATATCAAAGAAAGAATTATTAAGCAGCCACATATTCTGAAATCTAAAGTTCGATGAAATGTTAATACGATTATTATTAATATTCAATAGTAAAGGAGAATGATCAGACAAAGTTCTACTTAAATGATGGACATTAGTAGAGGCTAAAGCATTAATCCAAGAATCATTGAAAAGAGCACGATCAAGCCTTTGCCAAAGATGCCCCCTATTCCAAGTAAAATTATTCCCAGTATACCCAAAATCAATCAAATTTCAGGATAGGATAATGTTATTAAAATCAGCCATAGATCTTTGAGACGGGTTAGAGCCACCCGACCTCTCAGAAGGAGAGGGATAGCATTGAAGTCACCACCAACCATCCAAGGTAAGAAACAAAGACTATGGAAATTTATAAGTTGATCCCATAAGATCTTTTTATTATAAAGAGATGAAGCATCATAAACGAATGAAGCAAAGCACTAAAAATTAAAAGCTTCAATCTTACAGTGAAGAACTTGATTGAAATCTCCAACCACCTTCCACTTTAATAGGAAATTTCCAAAAAATCCAAATCTTATTCGAGATATTAGCAACAACATTATTAAAACCAAGAAACTGAGAAGTACTAACCATTCTATTAGCCGCAATAAGAGGTTCCAGCAAGATTAAAATTGAAATGTTATGGATACGACACAAATTTTTAACACAAATCTTAGACAACGAGCAACCAATGCCGCGCACATTCCAAATAATGGTACTAAACATTAAAAACCAATTAATGGGAAGCATTTGAACGAGTATTCCTAGGGGTATTCCTAGGAGGTTGTATAGTATCATGCTTGGGTTTCCTGCCCTTTTTATTATGGACTTTAATATAACTAGTATCAATATCATTAGAAGCAAAACATTTAGAAGCCGTCAAGATTTCCTCGGTGTTAGAAAGATAATCGCTGTTATAATTAGAAGAAGATAGGGCTTTACCATCACCACGAAGATGTGGTTCATTATCAACCATAAACCTACCATCTTCCTCCCCAGAAGCATAATCCTTTTTCTCCTCAACCGAAAAGACATAATTCGATAAAGCATTAGGGTCCAGGGCCACAATTTCTCCCTCCTCCCCATCAGGAAGCACAACCACCTCTTGATTATTGTCAATCAATTGTAAAACATTGTTCTCCACTAAACCTGTCAACTTACTAACAGGCTGTTCAACATTCAAATCATCATTAAGCTTGTGTTGGACTATATTAGTTAAAGCAGGGACCACATTATGAACAACAATAGCAAGATTGTCATCACAGTTAATAACGTCAGTATTATTTAAAATAGGCTGCGGAATATCATCAGAAATAAGTCCCTCAGACTGAGGATTAACAGCATTACATTCCTCATTTAAAACAGTTTGCGGCAGATCCACGGTATTGACAATGTTCTCAGTAAAATTTTTTTCTATACTATCAGTGCCCGATGAGTTTTTCATATTATTTTTTTCAGCCCGCAATTGAAGATTTTTCCTGTAACATTGATTTACTCCATAGCCATGCATTTTATAAAAGAGCATAAAATAGGTAAGTTTTCAAACTCCACTTTTTGGAAATACCCTTTCATTTCCGAACCAATCCAAATTTCAGAAGGGTGTTTCTTAGAAACATCCAGTTCAACCAGGACCCTAGCCACTGAAGGCCGAGACATAGACGCAGTGGCTTGGTCAGTCTGTAAGGGCCGACCAAAAATGGAAGCTAAACCAAATAGGATTTGATGATTGAAAAAATGCAAACGTAAATTAGGAAAAGAAATCCAAACTGGAGCTATAGGAGATTCTTCGCGAACATCAAATTCCGGGGTCCATTTCAAAAGATGCATGTGACAAGCTTGGATATAGTAAGAACGCCTCGCAAAAATATGACTATAATCAAGATCGTTAGCTAACTGGATCGCAATATGTCTCTGATCCAGTAACCCCACATGAAAGGAACCAGTAAGCTTAAGATTTACAAAAAAGTTTTTGATAACATCCAGATTCGGTCGTCTCAGAACAAACTTCCCAACTAAAGTTAAAGCATAGGGAGCAGCTAACATATCAACAACCGAATCCTCAAAAAGAAGGGCAGGACAACCCTTAAACGACGAATGAACAAAAGAAAGTTTAGGACCCGCAGATGAAGAACCAGCAAGAACATCTCGAAAAGAGCGAGATTTTCCATCTAAAGACGAAGAAATAGGGTTAGATGACGACAGATCGTCTCCCCACAGCAAGGAGCGCGAAAACCACAAAATCCAGACACAAGACAACTGAGAACGAAAGGGAATAAAACCAAACTGAATCCAGCAAGCAATTCCATCCAGGAGGGCCAGAACCACGCACGAAAGGAAGATGCCCTAGATCGCCCTGAGATCGCCTTCGAGATCAAAAAGAAGCCTCTTCAAATGACCGTTGCAATTTCCGTACATTTCAACTTAATGATAATTCAACTTCTCTGTTATCTTATATACATGTATTTGGGCTATAGTGAATGGCGATGGAAAAATACATAAAATTGATAAATATATTTATATATTACTTATAAAAAAATTCTTTACATTACACATTTTTCATGATATAAATAATAAATTAGAAAGTAATATATCTTCAAAATAAGAAATATTATTCTGTAAAAAAATAAAAAAATAATGATTAATCAAAAGAAAATGACAGCGAAATAAATGCCATGTTTTCCTCCTATGGGACTAGAACTCCAAGATGAAGTTGACTTTAAGATGACCCATTTTGCCTTTCTTCATAAGAAAAAATTATGTCATCAGATTCAAAGCTTACGTAGGAAAGAAGAAATTAGAAGTAAAATATTTAAAAAAATTGTAAAATGTTTTGTATTAGTTAGGATTAAAAAATTAGGGTCCCTATACATGAAATTTATTTTTAAAAGTTATGAAATATGTTTTGGTATATCAATAAATTCACAGCTTTGTTATTGTATTTCAGAAAAAATCACTAAATATAAATAGCATATTTATTATATATTTAATTTTAAATTGAATCCAATTAATTTAAAATGACATGATTAAGATTTTGTTTTAGACTCCTTTCTAACTACTTTATAAAGTTGCATTTTTTATCAGAAATTAATTTTAAGAAGCAGTTAGAAAATCGTCCTAAATAAAGCCTAAGTCCACGAAAATGTAAAAACTAAACTAAAAAATTTAAGCCGCGTTTCGAACACTGTTGTTTATATATATATATATATATATATATATATATATATATATATATATATATATATATATATATATATATATATATATATATATATATATATATATTCTTTTTCATATAAAATTTTATCACAAAAAATGCTTTCTTGTTACACTGTTCATAGAATAGAAAAAAAAAAAAAAGACAAAAATGGTATTAAGTTTGATGTTCGGGTGTAGGCTCATAGCAGCTGCTGAAGAGATTATTCTGTGAAGACAGTGAATGGGAGAACCGTTCGGTTTACGCTCAGGTACCGAGTACTGCTCGGTATAAGCTCGGTACAGAATGTGACGCATTTTTATTGGGATCTGAATTCCGCATAGTATAATTCTTCCAGCTGCAGGAAGACTTTACCTTTTAGTTAGAGATGCCCTTATGGTTGCGGAGTAGCAGCACAGTGTGACAATAGCTAATTTTAGAAAGATTCAAAATACTTAAATTTTTAGTTATTTAAAAAATAATTTTGGTTTTTAAAATAATAAAAAGAAAACTGAAAATCTTTTAAAATGAAATAATTATATAAAAATGTAAAATAAACGTGATTTCAAAGAGATCCCAAATAAAAAAAAAATTGAAATTCATCACCTCAAGATGATTGACTAAATAATTAATTAACATATTTCTTGGTTGACAGCCGCCAATTTGCAGAATTTTTAATAAAATCAGAGCTACAAAGGCCAACTCACCTTTCACAGAAGTCAAACATTAAAAGTTTTATTTCTTTTTGCTTTTGTTTTTTTCTGTCTCCTGGAATTACTAAGCTGCTGCAAAACAACTATATCTAATTTGGCTAAGTAAAAAAAAAAGAGAGAATCTTTTCTTTTCATTTTTTTTTGGAGCTTCTCAATATGTTATTTATTAAGAATTCCTCATATAATTCTTCCTTACCAATATTAATTTCACATTATAAGTCTAATTCTTTAGCATTTTCATATAAAAAGTTGCATTTTTCAATTTAAATTCTCTATTACTACCAAAACATTTGAATAAATATCTGTTGATGAGAAATACATTATATAATTTTTTTTTCTAAAAATTAATATTCTCATGAGATTTCTAACCCATTCGATCACCAGAAGAGAAAAAAAATTTGTAAAACCTTCAAACAGGCTAAATAACCTCTCAATATTAGAAAAACAAAATACAAGGCATTGCTGCGATACACTTAACTCCATCTACTTATACATCCATTTTAATTCTCATCTCTCTCTCTCTCTCTCTCTCTCTCTCTCTCTCTCTCTCTCTCTCTCTCTCTCTCAATTAAACATATAAATATATATATAATATTTGATAACAAACTTGCACAAATATCATATAAATATCATATTTATAAGATTTTCTCTCTCTAGACTCATAGCTCTCACACAATTTGTGCAATCTCCCCTTCAACTTTCACGTCCTGAGAGTCCACTGCCTTCATTGATGTATCAGCAAGATCCGGCTTGGCATCCTTGTAGATGCAGTAGAGCACCATTTGTGCAATACCGAACAACAGTCCAAGAATGTTTGGAAACTTCAAATAACAGAAAAAGTCATTAATATAAACTTTTCTTAATTAGGTGCTAATTATCTTTATTTTATATAGCTCATTTAGTTAATTTGTATGATAATAATAATAATAATAATATTAATAATAATTTATATACTCTTATATAAAATTAATTATGAATTTAAATTTGATCATATTTCTGATAGATGTTATATATCCACCCAGTTTCAAATATAGATTTATCTGATAAATAGCAATATTCTTTTATCGAAATCTTCCAACATCTAAATGGCTACAATTCAGATAGACGTCAGTTCAATGACTCTGTAGAAGCAATCAAATTTAAGGGCAATTTGATTTATTCATTATTGTTTGTTAGCATTTCGTTACAATTATGGCATTTTGTGCAGATAATCAAAATAGTATTAATAGAAACAAATTTTGCTTAAGATACTCCGTAAATTATTAGTTAGGTTGAACTAAAATTTTATCAGATTTGCTTTAAGATTATTCTTCTTATTTATTATTAGTTTAAAATGAATTTCACAATTTTAACATATCTTACAGTTGAAGTCCATTCCTGTAAAATATCAAGGAAAATAATTATAATAGCTGAATTTACCAAATACCTCAAATCAGCGTATCATTTGGTACAGCTTTCTTACTGTTTTTTGAAGCAGTTTTTTATAAAAAATTTGTTCTAAAAAATTACTTTTAAAAGCAGTAAGAAAGCGGTCTCAATCTAAGCCGAAGTTTATTAATACTGAAAAGAGTAATCATTCTGAATAATAAGATTATTAAATAAGATATCGCTAATTAAAAAAAAATTCAGTACCGCAACGTATTTGTCCTTCGACAGCACACCGTAGCTCAGCCAAACAGCCGCGCTGATTGTTAGGAAGAGAGACAAGTTGAATGGCATGAACTCCACGCTTTTTGTGCGGATGACCAACCTCTGCAGGCAAGATTAAGCAATAATATAATTTTATATATCTTAATACACTGTATAAAACCATCATTAATTACAATAATAATTTCTTAATTACCATAACGCTTAGAGGAGCAACAAAGACGCTCACAGAGAAGATTACACAGATACACCCAAGTACAATCAAGCGCTTGTGTCCATGAAAAGCCGAGAGAGTGACCGCCAGAATCAGCCCGAAAACAATAACGTTGAGGAAGATGACCATCCGAACAGTGCATTTCTATCATAATTAAAACTTTTAATCCCTAATCCAGAATGCTAATTATATTAAGTAATTAATTAATTACCTTAGCTTTTGATGGAGCATAAATAAGATAGATAACTATGTATACAGATTCGATGAGGAGCCCGAAGGAGTTGATGGTGATGAGCAGAAGAGCGTTGGTCTTCACCAGAGCGTAGAAGACCCATAGCATGCAGCTGAAGAGAGCTATTACATAGGGCAAAGAGTGAAATCCTTCTGTGGATTTTTTTTTATACACTCGATAAAATGTAGGCCTGGACATATAGATTAGTTATGTTAATTAACACTAATTACAAAATTAATTAATCCATAAATAAGTAAGGTAGTTCATGAGATGCGCGCTTACATGGGGGAAAGGAAGACCAAGAAGGAAATGAGGTTGCCTGAGAAGTGCCACAATTAAGAAGTAATTAGTAAGTGAAGTATTGGATTAAACAGTTACTAATTAAGCATTTCTATTATGTTATGTATTAGAGCTTCCTGATCAAGAAGTTGTTGACAATAGAGAGAGTGAATTCTGCAAATAGAAATGAAGTGGAAAAAGAAGAATATGCTTTCCTTCTAAACTCTTAATTAGAACAAAAAAATTATTGGTTTGATAAGATGACTGACACATATATACATAGAGTGATAAAACAAAAAAAAAAAAAAAATTTGCTCAAATTTACTCAACCTGTAATATTTATATACAAATAATTGTTTTATTTATATAAATTGAAGATAAACATTTTTTTTATTTTTAATATTTTACTAAATAAGTATATTTGATTTTTATCAATTAATTAATCACCTCCTGTTTGTATATATTGATCATTAGTATGATCAAGCGAGCACATGAAGGCTTCTTTTTGATGTATTTTGGGCATCATAATTAAAAAATTATGATATATGATTGCAGGGAATAAAATTTATGTCATTTACTGTAGTGATTTTAATTAAAATGTATTATTTTTTGAGTACTTTATTTCAGAGGAGATAGGTGAACGTCACCCTCCTCCAGAGCATGCAAGTGACGCATGAACTTTCAGGTTGAAAACCACTTCTTTACGATAGAAAGAAATAAGAAAATAATGGAAAACTGTTTGTGAATGCTTGAGAGAGAGAGAGAGAGAGAGAGAGAGAAGAAGAAGAAGAAGAAGATACCAAGAATGCCGACTGCAAAGGCTAGAGTGTGCTCGGAAACCATCTTAAAATTTGTTGGAGAGAGAGAGAGAAGAAGACTGTGATCGAGAGTAAGAAGAAACCTCCCGGTTGGTAATCAAGAAATTAGTGACAGGGGTGGGCAAGAAGAGCTAAAGCCTTGTGAATGAATGTGAGAACAAAGGTAGCAGGTGGTGGGCTTTATATAGAGGAAGTGAGCTAGTGAAAGCTAGAGTTCTTTCGTTTATTTCCTTTTCATTTGAAAATTTGGCTCAGAATATATTAAAAAAAAAAAAAAAAAGTCCGGCAATAATATTAATATATTTTATAATCTATGTAACAAAAAAGGATCACTATTAAAATTAGAAGATAATTTATATTGGCAATCTGTTTATGGGTAAAAAAATTGTTATTTTAACACACTATTTTTTGTTTAATCTTCAGTTAATTTTCTTAAAAGTATGTTAGGTGGCTAAAATATATTTATAATTAGAAATAATAATGGAAATAGAAGAGTGACAAATTTTTAAATAGTTAAAATTTAAGTTTTGCATATGTAATTGTTCCACAAATGATAAATAAAATTTCAAGATATATAAAAATGATCATATTATCGCTAAGAAAGTATAACTACAAAAGGTGTGGCCCAAATTGTTATTTTTATATTTTTTAAGTGTAAATAAAATTAATATTTAATCATACTGTTTACATAATTGGAACTATATATTTTAAAAGTAATGTATTATTGTGGACATTCTACAATAATTTTATTTCATTTATAAAATGAACTAGTAAATTATAAGTATTTCTGAGATATATAATTTTTAAAAAATTTAACAAATTATTGAGAATGAATGTTTATATATGTTTTTTTTTAATCTTTGGGTGATATTATGATAAATAATTCTATTTTAGTGATTATTAGTAGATTAAAAAGCTTGTAATTGTCACAAGAAATCAGCACTAGCTAATAATAATTATAGATATTAATGATTTTAAAAAGGGGAAATTTAATTATCTTACAAAAAGTCAACTTATTTTCCATTTCAATTTCTTTTGTTTGTTTTTTTTCTTTACATGTGATATAATTTGATACTTTGAGTATGAGAAATACTCAACACATTTCTTTGTGTACATACATTTTCAATCATTTCTAAATAATATATCAATAGAAAATATAATGTTGACCTCAAATTTAAATGTTCAAAATATGTTTATTATGTAGGTGTGAAAAGCTCCATATTATTCATTTTGGTCAAATAAAAATCATAATTAAACAGTACACAGTTCTTTGATCATACTGATTATAATCTATCAATTCTAGTAGTTATTAATGTTCTATTAGAGGCTAAGGCTTCGTTTGGGGTGACTTTCTTAGTGCTTCTTAAAATATTTTTTTAGTATATAAATTTTAATTTTTGTACTAAAAAGCTGCATTAAGAAGCAGTAAAAAAGTCATCCCAAAAGAAGCATAAAATGGGCAATTTTTATCTATTATAGTTTTTCAAATAATTATTACAGTTCTCTTTAACTAAACCTTTTTTCTTTTTAATTAATTTCTAAAAAATTATATTGATAAGTAATTATAAGTAGTAGTTTTGTAAGAAATTCCAATCCCTATTTACAAAAGAAAAAAAAAATCCTTTTTGCTGAAGAGTTTTAAGCTGGTACCTGCAGTTCATCTGTGCCTTAGTTTCAGCTGTTCTTTTAGGTTTTATTTGGGAGAACTTTTTCGCTGCTTCTTAAAGCAGCTTTTAAGTTCAAAAATTTAAATTTTTGAAATAGAAAGCTGCTTTAAGGAGAAGTAAGAAAGTCGACCCAAATGAAACCTTAGTTGGCGGAGGAAAATATACTAGACGTGTTGTAGGACAGGTTTGACGTGAGCTTGTTTTTGTTTTTATGAGAAATTGTGTGCTTCCTTAACAGCATTGATCAAAGCCACATAAATACAAATAGTTGTCAGCCTCTCGCGATCAATGAGTATTGAAAATGATATATGCGAGCAATTCTGAGTAATTATGGTTTGACATTTTACATCTAATATATATATATTCAAGCAATCCTTCCATGAGTCACGCTAACGATATAGTCAAAAAATAAAGTTTGGAATAATAATAATAATAATAATAATTTATAAATATATTTATCCTTAACAAATATATAATATCAGTTATCACCTCTCTCTCAACTTCGCTCTTTCAAGCTGCTCTGGCGATTTAGGGCATCCTTCGTGCATTCGCTCCCTTTCGTGCTAGCGCTGCTTTCTCCTCCTTTCGGCCTTCGAGTGGTGAGATCTGTGTGCTTTGGTTGGTCTTCAGGGGTTTCTTGCCCTTTTGGGCTTGTTTCTCATGGCGGGGGTTCCTCCGGGTAACCCGTGGGGACAGCGTCGGACCTGTCGGTAGCTAAGAAGAAAGGTTTTTTTTTAACCTAGATGCTGAGGGATCTTCTTCTCCTTCCAGATCTAGATCTTTCAAAGAAGTATTGGCCGGTGCCTCTTCTTCGGGTGATATTTTTCCGAATATTCAACAATCGGTGTTTAATGGTGTTCCGGCTGTTTTATGATCGGCTGAGGAAGTGCTTCAACTGGCTTCCCCCTTTCAATTTACTTTGGTTGGAAAATTTGGCTTGCGTCGACCTAATTTGGACGTGATTCGTAATTTCTTTTCTTCGCTGAAACTGTCTAGTTTTTATTCTGTTGGATTATTGGATGCTAGGCATGTTGCTATTCAATTGTCTAATGATTTAGACTATAGTAGAGTTTTTGCTAGAAGGTCTTATTTCATTCATAACTGTCAAATGCGTGTGCTGAAATGTACTCCGTTCTTTGATATAAAGGAAGAGTCGCCTATTGTGCCAATCTGGATATCCTTTCCTAATTTACGATTGAATTTTTTTTAACTCTAAAGTTTTGCATGCGTTGGGTACCATTTTCGGGAGACCGCTACAGACAGACCAGGCTACGACCACTAGGACTCGGCCTTTGGTTGCTAGAGTTCTTGTTGAAGTGGATATTTCGAAAAAACATCCTAAGGAGATTTGGGTTGGTTCTAAAGCTTATGGTTATTTGCAAAAAGCAGAATTTGTGAAAGTTCCTGATTTCTACACTCATTGTAAAATACATGGTCATGCCAACATTGATTGTTTTAAACTTCACCCGGATTTAAAGAAATCTGCTATTTATGATAGTGGGAGGCCTGGATCTGCCATGAATAACCAAGATTACGTGCCTATCGTGGATAATATTGAGGAAGAAAATGTTATTCCGATGGAACCGCCTCAGGCTATTCATAATAGTCAGTTGGGTTTTAATGAAGAGAATAGTGAAAATGTGGTAGAGGAAAATGGGAATAAAGAGGTTCTTGATCCGAATACTTCGAAGGTGGTTTAAATGCTAATGATGAACTTAGGTTGAATGAGAACAATTTTTTCACGTCGACGGATCCTAAGCTTTTTATTTTGGTTGATGATATGCTAAATGATCAAATTGCTTGTTATTTCTAATTCGATGGCCATTGAGAATGCTTTAATTTCTAAACAGGATAACAGGGAGATGGATAAGAATGGTGGAGAGGCTTATTCTGAATCTTATGAAGAAGGAGAAATTATTCCTCCTACTAATGTTGCTGCCACTTCTAATACTAAATCAGGTAACTCTGCTTCTTCTCCTATTTTGAAGGGTCAGAAAAGTGGTGAGGAGGATTTCGTCAATAAGAGTGGTAAGAAAAAAGGTAAACAAATTAAAAATACATGTCCGGCTATGCCTAGATCCACCAGAGCTCAAACTTCTTCAAAAGATGGTAATGATTAAAGCACTTATGTGGAATGTCAGGGGGATTGGTGGTACTGATTCTAAAATTAGAGTTAAAAACCTTTGCAGGATTTATAATATTCAACTTCTTGTTTTAAGTGAACCCCTTATTAATGTAGATAAAATTGCTGATATTTCTAAGTTTTTGGGTTTTGCTATGTTTTTTGCTAACTGTTCTAACAAATTATGGATTATGTGGCATAAGAATATCTCTCTAGAAACTGTGGTTGACTTCCAACAAGTTGTTCATTGTCATATTAATGTTTGTAATGTGAATTATTTTGCCTCTTTTGTTTATGATGCTTCTACGAGAATGAGTAGGATTAATCTGTGGGAGCAACTTAGTAATTTCTCTGCGAATATTAGTGGTTCGTGGTGTGTGGGAGGTGATTTTAACATTATTTCTAATGCTAGTGAGAGAAGGGGTGGTTGCCGGCCTAACATTAGAGCGATGGAAGATTTTAATGAGATGATTAATGATTGCAATATGAATGATATTGGTTTCTTTGGTAGTCCTTTTACTTGGAGTAGGGCCAATCTTTCTCAACGGTTGGACAGATTCCTATTTAATAATGAGTGGTTGGCTCAATTTTCGGCTACTAATGTGGAACACTTGAGTAGAACTCTTTCTGACCATGCTCCGATTCTTTTAAATATTAATGTTATGAATCAAATTGGCTCTTTTGCTTTTAGATTTCTTAATATGTGGTTACTGCATGATAGTTTTAAAGATGTCATTGATACTAATTGGAATGCTCCTATTTTCTCGGATAATAATATTAATGGTATGTTGAGGCTGTGGGCTAAATTGTCTAGATTAAAATAATGCCTGAGGTATTGGAACAAATATGTTTTCAAAAATATTTTCTCTAATATTACTGAAGCTGAGTCTAGAGTTGCTGATCTTGAAGGTGTTTATCTTGATAATCCGAATGAGGATAACATTTTGAATTTAAATCGGGCTAAAAATTTTTTATGTCAACTGAATTTTCAAGAAGAAGCCTTTTGGAAGCAAAAAGCTAATGCTAAATTTGTTATGGAGGGTGACAAAAATACCAAATTTTTTCATGCTATTGCTAATAAGAATAAGACCAAAAGTAAAATTCATAAAATTGTGAATATTGATGGCATTATTTTGGAGGATGATAACTCTATTTGTAAGTCTGGTGTGGAGTTTTTTAGTAATATGTTTAACAAGCATTCTGATACTATGCCTATTTCTAATATTGCTGTTATTCCTAATCTTATTAATGATAATGATAATGTTATGCTTTGCCATTTACCTATTGAGACTAAATTTTTTGATGTTATTAAGGATATGAATGGTGATGCTACTGCGGGTCCTGATGGTTTTACTACCAAGTTCTTCCAAAAATCTTGGAATATATTTAAGGGGGATGTTATTAATGCAGTGATGGATTTCTTTGGAGGTAATCCTTATCCTAAAATTTTCTCTTCTTTTAATATTGCTCTTATTCCCAAAAAAGAGGGAGCTAATGCTTGGACTGATTTTAGACCTATTAGTATGTGTACCTTTTTAAATAAATTGAATTCTAAAATCATTGGTAATAGATTGTCTAATATTTTACCGAGAATTATCTCTTTGAATCAAACTGATTTTGTTAAAGGGCGTAGTATAAGTGATAATGTATTACTTGCTCAAGAACTAACTCATGATATTAATACTAAGGTCACTGGAGGGAACATTATTTGGAAATTGGATATTACTAAAGCTTATAATAATCTTGATTGGAATTTTCTCTATAAGGTGTTGTCCCTGTTTGGTTTCTATCAAAAGTTCATCTTGTTGATTAAAAATAGCGTGGAGAATTGTTTCTTTTCTGTTATTATTAATGGTAGAAGTCATGGTTACTTCAAATCTTTCAAAGGCCTTCGACAAGGTGGTAATATTTCTCCTGCTCTTTTTATTATTGCTATGGAGTATTTATCTAGAGGCTTAGATGATCTTTTTGCTAAGAATGTTAGCCTTAATTTTCGTACGAAAAAAGGTTTTCCTATAACGCACTTGAGTTTTGCTGATGACTTCATTTTATTTGCGAATGGTTCCATAACGAATGTCAAAATTTTAATGCAATTTCTTACTAAATTTCATGCTTGTAGTGGTCTTGATTTTAGTAAGGATAATGGCATTTTTATTGGTGCTAAGTCCATCAATCAAAATAGGCTTCAGGCTATACAAAGGGTTTGAGGTTTTCAATAAAAAAATTTACCAATTAAATATTTGGGAACTCTTATTTACAAAGGAAAAAAACAATTTTCTTTTCGAAGACATTTTCACTATTATTCAAAAAAAGTTGGCTAGTTGGTCTTCTAACTTTTTATCTTTTGGTGGGGTCGTTTGGTTCTTGTGAAGTCTGTTCTTAATTCTGTTCCTATATACTTGTTTCACACTTTAATGCCTTCATTTGCTATTTGTACTAGACTTGAAAGAATGAATAATAAATTTTTTTGGGGCTCTAAACTTAATTCCAAGGCGATTCACTGGGCTGCTTGGAAAAAAAATTGTGGTGTTTTGGATGAAGGGGGTCTTGGTTGTAAGAATATGAATGAGACTGCTATTGCTTTTTCTCACAAATTGTGGTTTTCTTTTAGAGCAAATATTAGTTTATGGGCTCGTTATATGAATGTTAAATATTGTAATAATATGCATCCGTCTTTGTGTGTTTTTAAAAATACTGATTCGTTGATGTGGAAAAGGCTGTGCAACATTAAGTGGGAAGCTGAAAATTTTATCTAGTGGGGATTGGGTAGGGGTGATGTGTATTTTTGGCAAGATAACTGGTTGGGCGATTTTTTGATTGACTCTTATCTTTATACTCACACTATTGAGCCTACTAAATCTCTTCTTTTATTTTGGAGAATAGTTGGAATGTGGAAAAATTAAAAGTTTTTTTGACGAATTGTTTAGTGGATGTTATTAGGAATATTCCCTTACAATTAAATTGCAGTGATAAAATTTTATGTTCTGCTTCTGCTAATGGTAAGTTTCATTTGCGTAATATTTGGGAGAAGGTGCGTATTTCTGTTGATAAATCTCAAAGGTTTGCGGCTATTTGGCATAGTTCTTTTCCTATTACCTATTCTACTTTTGTTTGGAGATGCATGAAAGGTTTTTTACCGGTTGATAATCTGCTGAAAAAAAAAAGGTTTTGTTTTAGCTTCTAAGTGTTTATGTTGCTCTAATATTGAGGATATTGACCATATTTTTGTTAATGGTATGGTGGCGCAAAAAGTTTGGTTATATTTCAATTGTCTTACGGGTAAGAACACCTTGTCGGATCAGAATAGCTTGTTTGATATGTTAGATAGTTGGTTTCAGTCTACTAAAGGTCATATTTTTAACCTGTTGCCTATCCTTATTTTATGGTATCTTTGGAAAGAACGTAATGAGGCTAAACATGAAAATATTAAGATGGAGGCGTTTCTTGTCATTAATAATGTGAAAAGAAAGGTTTTGCAGCTTTATACTTGTAAGGTTATTTCTTGTAAGACTTTCTCTAGGTGTAGAGAATTAGCTGTTAATTTTGGTATTAAAGTGGATATGGTTAACTTTAATACTGTTGAGTCTATTGTTTATTGGATTAAGCCCAAACCTCCTTATGTTAAATTAAATACTGATGGGTCGGTTGGCTTGTCAAGGGCTGGTGCGGGTGGCCTTATCCGCGATTTTCGTGGGGACATTTTGGCTGCTTTTGCTGCTCCTTTGCAGCAAATGGATGTGATCATGACTGAGTTGAATGCCCTATTTTTGGGGTTGGATCTTTGTTTAAAAGTTGGAAAAACCTGGGTGTGGATTGAAGTGGACTCTTTGTTTCTGGTTCAAATGATTAGAGATGGTGTTTCTGGTAATGTCCATTGTTTTTACATTATTAGGAAAATTAAGAAGATTTTGAATGGTATGAAATTCGAAATTTCTCATATTTTTCGAGAAGGTAATGGCTGTGCTGATTGGTTAGCTAATAAGGGTTCTTATCTTGCTGGCTATGAGGAATTGGATACTCTTAATTTAGATCATTCTCTTAAAGGTATGTTGTTGCTGGATAAGGCTTCTATGCCTCATATCAGGTATGGGTGATCTGTTTGGTTTTCTGCTACTTCTGCTGTGTGTTGGTAGGCTGCTGCTGCAGTTGGTTTTTTTTTTTGTTGAGTTGTTCTGGCTGATGGTTGTTAGCTTTGGGTTGCTTGTTTATTATTTGGGTGACTTGTGTCGACTTTTTTCCTGAGCTTTCCGTGGATGTTTTCTAGTTATTGTTGTTGGTTAAGTTTTACTGCTTGATGGGTTATTTAATGGAGAAGGTGTTAAGTAGGCTCGGTGATGTTGCTTATGTCGCTGATGCTGTTTGGTCTTGGTTCTTTCGGCTGTGGTGGGGTGTGGAGAGTTTTCGTCTTGTCAATCAGTGGAATTGGTTTTTATTGCTGGGTTTTAAGTTGTTTTTGTTGGGGTGTTGTTGGCTGTGGTGTATGAAGAAGGGTGACAGGGTTATTGTTCATATCATCTTCTATATTAAGCTGATGGATTGTTTGAGGATGCCTGGCAGGTTTTCCTTTAAGTGGAGCAAAACTGGTGCTGACCAGCCACTATTTTGTGGCTTGTTCTGGACCATCTCTGGTATGGATTTTGCTTTTGATTGTATCAGGGATTTCCTTTTTTCTTGGCGTGCTTATAATCGGTTTATTTCTACTGCTATGAGTTTGTTGAATATTATTTATTTCTGCAATTGTAAGATGATTATGATTGACCTTGCTGCTCTTATTAATGATTTTAGTGTGTGGGTCTTGTCTGTTTTGGGTCATTTCATCAAGGGTATTTCAGGTTATTTTTCTGTTAGGTTTTATGCCTTTTTTGTTAGATTAAAACTGAAATTCTACTTATCTAAGACCAATTTTTGGAGAGGTTTTTGCAGGATAAAAGTGGTATCTGAGCTCGGGAAAGTCAAAATCTATAAGCCTCTCTCTGTTAGTGTTTTCTTTTGTACTTTATATTTGGTTTATCTTTTTTGCAGGAAGTTGATGCTTAATGAGATTACTTTTAACTTCCGTATTTTGGGTGCTGCCGATTTACAGCCCTTTTTTAATTTTTTTGGTTTATTGTATTTATAGAAAAAGGACCCACCAGCTCGTAGGCTTTAATTTTCTTTTTGATTGTAGCTCGTATGAGCGTAGTGAGCTGGAGGGTCCTTCTAAGGACGTTGTAACCATTTTTTATTTTAACGCGTAGGCCCCTTGTGTGGGTTTCAACTAAAAAAAAAACAAATATATAATATTAAAATAAAAAAACATTATTCATATTATGAATAATTAATTAATAAAATTGTTTAAAAATGAATTTTATGGACAATACATATGTTATAAGCTCATAAATCTCAACTTATCTTTTTAATCGCACAACACTTGGAAATTATTTCTTGCTTTTTTTTTTAAATTAAAATCCTTAAGGGACCTACGCCTTGATATCGAAAAAATGATTGCAAGTTCTTAGGGTTCGATAGCTCATTAAAGTTCAAAGAGTTACAATCAAAAATTCAAAAAAGAATCTAAGAGCCAAAGAACCTTGCCTAGTTACACACAAAAAAAGTAAAATAAAAAACCAAAGAATAATGCATAAGCAAGGTAAAAAAGAAGCCAATCTCAAAAGAGCCCAAAGCTTAGGTAAGCATTCAGTACAGCAAAAAAGAACTTGAGAACCATTCCACGTCTAGTGTCCATGCCAAAAAGATTAGTTCACCACGACCATCCATTAAGGCAAAAGTCCCTGCAAAAAAAATTCTAGAAACGACCAACAACGAGATCCAAAAATAAATTTATAGAATCACCTGAATCAACCCATATGAATAGATAAATGAAATAAATCCAAGGTTCGAAGTGCCCGAATCCAAAAACCATTCCATAGGCAATCCAATAATCATTATTTAAGAAATAAGACCGTAGCGAAGCTGGAACCAGCACCACCAAAACAAAGGCCATAGGAGCAACTCCGAGCAAATTGGAGAAATAGAAAAATTAAACCAAACCCCATTAATATTTGACATTGAAATTGGGAAAATCAAGCTTATCCATTCTCACCAAACCTTTTAGCATGTGTAAATTTGAGAGGGAAGTATAAATCTCCATGCCTTGAAGAGAAACACCTTTCTATCTAATAAATTAGCACAAGAGTTGCCATTTTAGAAAATATGTGTGATAGAAAATTCAATAAGATTCAATTGATTCATAATACTTCTAAAAATATAAAACAATGAAGCATTATTATAGACCTTGCTTTTAATGAGATTAACCAAAATTAAAGAGTCAAACAAAATCCAAATATTTCGAATCCTGAATTGAATGCAAAGATTAAGGCCAATAAGAAGGGCAGATGCTTCAATAAAATTAACATTTGCATTATAAACTTTATCAACAAAAGAAAAAACCATATTACCCTTAAAATCTCTAAGAATACCACCACATCCTACTCCAACTTTAGAGAGAGAGCCATCAACACGCAATTTGAACTGATTAACAACCGGTTTAATCCAACAAACCACACTAAAGAGACTTCTAATGTTATCCTTCTAAAAAGAAATCTGAAAAAAATTAGTCCAAGATATATATCACCTTTAATATGCTTTAGCATTAATCATTTCATGTATTTTCAACTTAAGGAAAATAATGATTCTATCAGAGCTCATTTTGATACCCATATGTTTACTATTGTTTCTCTCCACCCATAAAAGCTAGAAAATAATCACAGAAATAAGGATAACAATATGGTCGGCTCAACGTTTGGAGCAGCAACTTTCTAAAAAAGAGAGGCAATTAATCATATTAATGTCAAAGCTGGAACTTAAAGCACTATCCAACATGGTATAGACTTTATAAGCAGTTAGCCCAATAAAAAAAAACATGATTTATGGTTTCAACATGAAAGCAACATTGACATTAAGAAGCAATGTTGAAACTTTTAGATAGGAGTCTCATATCAACTAGAAGAAAAACTTTCAGAAGTCGCCAAATGAAAATTGAATAAACAATGGGAGTATTAATACTCCAAATTTATCAAATACCATAAAATTACCAAATTTAACTGATATGGTATTCCGAACATCCTTAGAGCAAAATTCACCATCCTTAGAATTTTTAAAAATCATAATGTCAGGGCTATTTATCTCCAAAGGTATGTTCAAAATCCTATCAGCCACTCGGGCTAGAAGAACATCAATCAAACAATTATAATTCCAATTTCATTGCTAAAAAAATCAAAAACTTTCAAATTCAAAATAGAATGAGTGTACAAAATCGTATCTAAATAACCATAATTTGACCAAATCTTTTCCCAAAAGAAACAATTACCCTTACTAAGACCATATTGCAAAAAGGATTCACCCAGCCACTTGATCTTACACAATTTATACCGAATAGGAGGTTGAAAGTTTTTGAATAAACAATATGAAGGATGATTCGACTGCAATACCTCTTATTCATATAATTAGCAACCCATAGGCATTTGTTTAATCTAAACTTCCACCAATGTTTAATAGTAAAATAGTTAACCATATCTTTGATAGATTTGCATCCAAGCCCTCCTTCTACAATGGTACCAGTACAAGAGACCAAAGATCTCCAGTGAATCTTTTTGGACTTAGAAATAGAACCCCAAGAAAAGTTATTAAAGATTTTCTTCATTCAATCACAAACTTCCAAAGAGGGATTAAGAGTTTGAAATAATTACAATGAAAGGGAGGAAAGAACATTCTTAATAAGAACCAACTGACCAACCAAGAGGAGCCGTTTAAATTCCCAAGAAGCTAGATGATAGCAATGGCTATAAAAACCTTTTCAAAAACAATGTTTTTCTTGTGCCTTTATAAATCGGGGTCCGTAAATAGAAAATAGAAAGCTTTTGTATAGAAAAATCCATAAAAAGACAAATACGATTGATATTTCTTTGAGACATATCTTTACCAGGAATGAAGGAGGACTTATTAAGGTTAAGACTTAAGCCTCTTTCTTGGCTAAACTTCAAAACAAACATATAAATCTTTTGTACATTCTTGAAAGAACTATTTTAAAAAATAACGAAATCAATAGCAAAGCATGAGTGAGACATATGCAAACCATCTTTATTAATGTAAATCAAACTCTTATAATGAGAAAATAAGTTATGTATGCCTTTAGACAAGTAATCAGCAATAATAACAAAGATGGCAGGTGATAGAGGGTCACCTTGTCTAATACCCCTACAAGCTCAGAAGAAACCTATACTTTGACCATTAATAATAATAGAGTACCAAACAGATTAAATGATATTGGAAATTAACAAAATAGAAGTCACATTAAATCCAAAGAGATGTAAAATTTTATAAATAAACTTCTAGTTGATATTGTCATACACTTTAGATATATCTAATATTCTAGCCATAAACATAAAGATTAATATCAAGAATGAGCTCTTGAGCTAATAAAACATTATCTACAATACTTCTACCTTTAACAAAGCCAGTTTGATGTTGGGAAATAATCTTAGGAAGCAAGTGACATTTGAGAGGCAAGAATCTTTGAAATTATTTTATTTAAAGTAAAGCATAAGCTAATAGGTCTATAATCAGACCAATTTGACAGGTTATCACATTTAGGAATAAGAATAATAGAAGTGCTTGAAAAATATTTAGGGATAGCCATACCCGTAAAGAAACCTTTAATAGCTCTAAAAAGATCCTCTTTAATGATATACAAACTTTTTTGAAAAAAAAATAGTGAAACTGTCTTGGTTAGGAATAACTCTTGCAAATATGCTTTTAGAAAGTATAATTTTGATGATAGCAAACACTTCTATTTCCCTACGACTGCCTTGCCTACTAACATTTCAGGTACCACAAGATCAAATTACAATTTGAACCCTCTCAAGATTGGGTAGACTAAGTCTGAGTAAATTTGTAAACTTTTTTCCATTCTTGAGTTTATTGTAAACGATGTGGTTCCTGATGCTAAGTAACCTTGCAC
Source organism: Dendrobium nobile (assembly GCA_022539455.1). Classification (NCBI taxonomy): domain Eukaryota; kingdom Viridiplantae; phylum Streptophyta; class Magnoliopsida; order Asparagales; family Orchidaceae; genus Dendrobium; species Dendrobium nobile. The sequence goes on along the minus strand of CM039722.1, from coordinate 39,104,529 downwards.
ACACACACACATGGGGAAAAGTTTTGTCTGCTTTTATAGTTCTCTATTTTGGTCACATCATCCGGGACGATCCACAAATCATCTTGGGTGATCTATTAAAAATAAAAACCCTAATTAGGGCATCCTGGTTAAGGCAGCCATCATTAAGCATATCATCCTGGATGATATTTGTTTCAGTCGAGATGAAAGGCTCAAATTAGAAAGAATCAGCCGCCGTATCTATTTAGGTATTATTTAATTTTGGACATCATCCAGGATATCATCCTAGACGATGAAACACAATTATGCCTAAATTAATCTGGTTATTAAGGAAAGCAAACAAGGTTTGATTACTCGATTAAATCATCCTGGACGATCACAAGATCGACCGGGACGATCAGTTCAAAAAAACCTTAGTTGTTCCTGGACGATCAACATCGACCAGCTGCTATTCAAGGCGATGCTCTGGACAATTTTCACGAATTTGAACTAATCATCCGGAATGATCGTGAGATCAGCCTGGATGATCAAGCTATTTTTTATTGTCCATACATCCATTCAATGTGATTGTCTGGATGATATTCAAGGATTTGTACTGATCATACATAATAATATCCTATCGGCCTAGATGATATAAACAAAAATCTTTTGATCGTCCCAAACTGTCCGAACTGATTGAGCGAAATTTGTGCTGGTCGTCTAGAATGATATTTATATTATCCTGGATGACAAAGTTGGTTTGTTTAAATTAAGAGATATTTTGAAACTCTTCTATTTAAGAGCTCTTGTTCTACCTAAGAAATTATCTTTTGCTACTGTCTTAACCTAAGAGAGCCTAGAGGAGAAGGAGAGAAAGGGAGAGAGAGAGAGAGGATCTTGTGAGGGAGAGTTTGTGAGAGGTTTCACAAAGGTTGCTCCAAGCAAGGATCCAAGTCATCTTCTCTGATTGCTGTCCCTTATTCTTGGAGGTTCAAGAGAGGTCCACTTCAGCAATCGATCAAGGTTCTCTGCCTACTTCAGGAGGAAGGAAAAGGAGTTGGGTTCTCTGCCTCACCGGTGTCGTTGGAAAGGAGGTTTTATACAGGCTTCTCTGCCTTACTATGGGAGTAAAAGGAGAGTCACTGAGTTTAGTGCAATACACGGAGGGCGCCTCTGGGGAGTGGATGTTGGTCGAGTTGACTAAATCACTATAAATTTATGTGTTCCTTTTAACTACTTTTTATGCATCTAATTTCCACACGTTAAATTTCTTTGTGGTGATTTTTGGTTTCATTGAGATTTTGTTTTTGATTGAAAGATTTTTTAAAATACCAATTTACCCTCCCTCTTGGTTCGCTTGGGCTAGTTCATAAGGGCTTAACATCCCTAACAAACTTTCAATAACATCCTTATTCAAATCCATAAGGATATTAAAAGTTTTAGTATCCATAGGACAATTATTAAACAAACAATCATCCTAATCATTTATATGGGGAGGAATAATGTATAGGCTAGATATGAGGTTCACATTATTTGAGATACCTAAAATATTCATAAAGTATTCAATACCCAAATTAGCAACATCTGCCTCCTCCAAATAAGAACCATCTTGAAGTTTAATATTAGAAATAAAAGATTTAGCCATTTTATTATTAGCACGATCATGAATACACCTAATATTGCGATCACCATTGGAAATATATTTAGCAATAGCTCTTTGATGCCAACATTCCTCTTTCAAAAATTATAAGTCGAAAGAGTTTTTTAGCATTGAGCAACTCAGCCTTATTCACATCAAAATTGTTAAGCATAAAATCATCCTCCAAAGAGATAAATTTATCCTCTGCCTTAATAATTTTATCAAATAAAATACCAAACACATCTTGTTCCACCATCGTAGAACCTATTTAAGCTGCTTGAACTTTGGAGAAAGTAAAATGATATCATTATAAAACCCATAAAATCCTATGGGGGCTTTTCAATTTGTCTCAACCACATTTAAGAAATTAGAAGAATGAAGCCACATATTTTGAAACTAAAAAGGAGTAAAACCTTTGGACATATTAGTATTTATGGAAATCGAATGGGGGAGTGATAAAAAATAGTTCTGATGAGGTGTTGAACCATAGTATTGAGAAAGGCAACACTCAATCAAAATTAAATAGAATTCTATGAAGCCTTTACCAAAGATGATTTTTAAACCAAGTAAACTTAGAACCTGAAAATCCAATGTCAACCAAACCACAATCGAGAATCATATTATTGAAATAATCCATAATAGACAAACTTGGAGTAGTACCACCTAATCATTCAAAAGTATTCAAAATAATGTTAAAATCTCCTCCAACAAACCAAGGACCTCTTAAAGAGGATGAAAAACCACATAACTAGTTCCATAAAGTATTATGACTAGCTTTAGAATAACTAGCGTATCAAATAGAGAAAAAAAGTTAAAGGTTGTTGAAACTAAAAGTACAATGAATAACTTGATCAAAGTCAGCTAAAACCAAACAATTAATCGAAGCAATCCAAATAACCAAATTTTTTCATTAGTATTTGAGAATGAAGAAGAGAAGCCAAGTTATTTACCCAAAGCCAACTTAGAAGAATCAATAAGGGTTCTAAAATAGCTTAAAATGATACAGAGGTTATGAATACGAGAACGATAGTGGATATTACTCATTCCTTTAACATTCTAAATAAGGAACTTAATCATAAAAAATAGATTTAAAAGCAGCTTTAGATATAGTATTCCTTGCTTGGGAAGCAAGCACATCCAACTTGTTTTTTTAGTATTTCTTTTCTTTTTCTTTCTTCGCCCTAATTCAAATTCATCAAAAGAAGAATGTCGGGTTTCGGAAATAGAAATATTTTTTCTTTTAGAATGAACAACCGCATCATAACATAATTCTCCTTCTTCCCAATCTGAATTAGATCTATCATAATGAGACTCATCTGCAGAAGAAGCAACCATATTATTGGGGACAAAAGTTTGCTGATTGAGCACATTCAATTTATATAAATTACACCCACCATAAGAGATTTTTAAAACTAACCTAACATCAACCTAACTTATATGCTTAATAGAAGAATTAACTGGCAAATCATCAACGACATGCTCATTATTCACACAGTTAGTATTCCCCACTATATCCATATTACTAGAAACAATAGGTATGGCAACCATGAGATCAATACCATTAGAATTATTTTTGGAAATAGAATGTACACCTGAGATTTTAAATTCTTTCTTGCTATTATTTGTATAGCTATTTAAGTTTTCTTGTGTTAAGAGCTCATATAGAGTGGTGGGGACTTGTGAATATATTTCATTGTGGTTTGGGGAAAATAAATATAAAAAAAATTTATGCTAACAACTAGGGTTGATTTATCGATTCTTCAATTGATCAACAGTATTCATCAATTTAGTCCAATTTCATGCAGACGCGATTTTCATAATGTACCAAATTGGACTTATAAAAAGTTGATTAATCATTTCAGTCTAATTTTTTAAACCTTGGTATTGAGGACTTGCCCGAGGGTCATCAAATGTTGACTCAACGGGATATACCAGTGAGAATTGCCTGTACAAGAAAGTTAATGGATATCACAGATGGCTCAGATGAGGAACACTTTGGATTTTTTTTTTTTTGTATAGACACTTGAGCTAGTAGAACACTTCTCTCAAAATTTTCATTTTCTATTTTCTTTCTCATACAGATTATTGGCTCTTATTCATTAGAGCTAACCTATTAGTAAGGTTTGATGTCACCCACATACTTAATTGATCAAAAATCCTAGAAGGTGTACTGAATGTGGAATAATTTCATTGACTAGATGACAAGTGCAACTTGACAAGGATATCATCACTAAACTACCCATGAATATGGAGAACCTAAGCCATACTATTCACCATGACCTCATGGAGATGTATAAATCAACAAAAATGATATACATTGCCTTACTAGGGCTATTGAGGTGTACATAAAGGGAGATACAATGATTACTCCCACTTCAACTATGATGAGTGGTAAAGAGTATATAACCTTCAACATCATGGCATAAGGAGGACAAATCCTAAATTGATGAATGCCTTCACTAGGGGAGAGTAGAGGTGAGACCACCTTTGAAATTCGAATTGCCACACCAAGAGTCCTATTGGGGTACGATTGATTCAGGGGCCATGTAGCAACCTTGGAATCAATGACATCATTGTTAGATACTGATGATGATGATCTAATATGCTCGTATTTTTCAAGACTCTCATGGAGTTTACACTAATATGGTTCACTTGCCTGCTAGATTGAGTTATCACCTTTATTGCATAGTTCAAGAGGATTTTTGTGAACAAATTCACCAGCACTTAGAAGACCTAGAAGTTATTGTAAGATCTCCTCAAAATGCATTAGGAACCAGGAAATTGATGATAACATTTATCATTAGTTTCCTGAGAGAGAAGCTAAAAGTGAGGACTTGGAGCCAAATGTTACCCGAGTTTCACTAACTTGAGTGCTAAGGAAATATATATTATAATTATGTATTTGGCTTGTAACAACTAAGGATATTATTTGAAATAATTAAGGTCACCAAAAACCATGCCAATATAGAGAAGTATAGTGAAGTGGTTGAATCTTCTTCACCCATTCATTATTGAGAACTCACTATGAGGAGCGATTAGCATTAAGGAAGGCAAAAAGAAAAAGTTGCCCAAGAGACCAAATTGATAGTTATCCTAATGTACCTCAAGACCATTACCGCCATCTCAACATGCCAATCCCCCACATCCCTCCTAAGGTAGATATCTATCTCTAAGATGACACCTTTTTTGGAGTTCCCTCCATCACGAACCCCTCTATACATATTGAGAACTTTTTCCACAACATTGACTAAGTTGCAAATTCAATACATGAAAGTTAGCAATTTGGGGTGGATTTATGACAAAAGATTTATTGTTTTCTTGCAGGAGATTTACAGTGGAATATTTGAAGCAAAATTGTGATGGCAAATTTTTTGCAAATCCATTGTAAATTGATCACAAATCCACGGCTAAATAACCTATCTAATAGATGGAGTATGCATCCATTTCATTTGTTCAGTTTTGAATCATTTGATTTTGGCTCTAATGATAGTAAACCTCCTTCGATGATGTTTCCCATGGCCTTTCCTCCTTCGAAGATGACATTCAAATTCTTATCACTACCTTTGAGCCACCTTCGAAAACATTCCTTCCTATTGCATTCGAAGTCTTCGATGATGATTCTTCCATCATATCTGAAGTCATCCCTCCTCTCGCTGTTCGTCTCTTGCATTTGAAGTCACACCTCCTTTGTGATGTGGTGATGGGAGCTTGGACTTGCGAAGGTATTCATATTTTTGTATAGATCGTACTGTATAATATTAAATTATATTGTATGATATGGTGTCGAGAAATAAGCTTGACAGCTAATTAAAAATATTAGTTTCTATGAACTAATCATGTTGTATGATCTCTATCATATTGTATGATTTATTTTCAACCTCAAACCCTAGCCACATGATTAATTTAAGTAAGATTTTAAATTTAAAAATCTGAATATATCGTACTATACAAACATTTAAAATTTTGCTCAAATTAGCCCCATGATTAGTCAATTAAATCATGATCTAATTTATGATTGATGATCATACTATACGAATAGGATCATATCGTATGATGGACATAGACAAAATTTGGTCGTACCAAAGATTGAACAAGACAAAACCTTAATTTTTTTAAACTAACTATACTGTACGATGAATGCATCGCACAAGATGAACTGCATAAACTCGACTATCCATAATGTATAATTGAACAGTGCGGGTTGATGAATATAGATAATGTTCATCCATCCTAATGTTAGTCCTGTTCAAACAAAAAAATAAATTAGATCTTACTGTACGATGTATTAAAAAATTGTGACTGATTCATCCTCCTTCTATTTTACACTAAATCCAAGAAAATAATTTGGCTCTCCCATTATGCTCATTTCAAACTCGTTACTCTTTGTTTTTTAAATCTTGTTACTCATTATTTCTGAGAAATCATCACATAAGGTTTTGTCTAATGATCCAAATAAGATGTCATCTACATAAATATGAACAATTAGAATTTTATTTTCTACCCTTAATAAGAATAGGGTGGTGTCTACACTAACCATAACAAATCCTCCATATAGTAAGAATGAGCTAAGTCTTTCATACCAGGCTCTAGGTGTTGCTTTAATCCATATATTACATTTTCAATTTGAATACATGGTTTGGAAATTATGAGTTTTCAAATCCGGGGGGGGTGGGGTTGCTTAACATAAATATCATCTTTGATTTCCCCGTTTAGAAAAGCACTCTTAACTTCCATTTGATATAATTTAAAACCGTTGAAGCAAGCAAAGGCTAAGAGCACTCTTATGACTTTTAGTCTAACTACTGTGGCAAAATTTCCCTCAAAGTTTATGCCTTCAATTTGGTTATACCCCATACCTACCAGTCTATCCTTATTTTTTACTATGATTCTTGAGTCATTCACCTTATTTTTGAAGACCCACTTTATTTCAACCACAATCTTCTCTTTAGGTCTCTTGACTATTTCCTATACATCATTCCTAATAAATTGGTTCAGCTCTTCTTGCATCACTAGGATGCAAAATTCATCTACTAAAGATTGACCTATACTTGTGGGTTCTATCATAGAGATAAATTTTGAATGACTAACCTCTTTTCATGCCTAGTTCACACACCTTTAGATGGGTCTCTTAAGATTAATTCTATAAGATGACTAGAAGAATATTTCCAATCTCTTGGCAAGGGTTCCTGAGGTTATACTCTATCTTCTATGGTAATGGTTTCTACACGCTGAATGACCTCTACCTCTTCTTCTTCGAAGTTAGGTTTAAAGGTCCTATCTTATTCTTCAAATACTATATGGGTAAATTCTTTCACTACTAGAATCCTCTTATTGAAGATTCTATAAGACTTACCAACATATAAATAACCTAAGAGGACACCTTCATCAGCCTTGGGTTCAAATTTCCCTAAGAGAGAATTCCCATTGATTAAGATAAAACATTTACAAACAAAGACATGTAAGTGGGAAAGATTGGGTGTCCGACCCTTAAAGAGTTCATAGGTTATTTTATCTAACTTAGATCTAATGTTTATCCTATTTAAAATATAACAAGCAGTGTTCACTACTTCCACCCAAAAGTATCTATGAAGAGTGAATTTAACTAGCATTGCCCTAGTAGCTTCTACCAAGATTATATTCTTTCTCTCAGCTATCCCATTTTGCTGAGGGTCCTTGGGGCAGAGAAGTTATGCTCTATTCTTATCTCTTAACAAAAAGATATCTTCAAACTTTTTATTTTTAAATTCTCCACCATAATAACTATAGATTATTGAGATTTCATGTCTTAATTTCCTTTGAATCCAAGTGGAGAAGGTTCTAAATTCTTTAAATGACTCACTCTTATGTGCTAGGAATCTTACCCAAGTGAATCTAGAGAAGTCATCTACAATTAAAATTCTATAATTTTCCCTCCTAAGTTAGCTGTGCTAATAGGTCCAAATAGGTCTAGGTGAAGAATTTCTAGTGGCCTATATGTGTTCACATCCTTAATTGAATGAAATGATAATTTTACTTATTTTACTTGATGGAAGGCATCACATAGATGGTCCTTAGTGTAATCTAACTTATGTATGCCTCTAACTAGGATTTTTTGAGGGATATTCTTAAGTGTTTTCATGCTAGTATAATATAATCTCCTATGCAATAGCAAAGAGTCATCTATTATTGTTTTAAACATAAGAAATTTGAATTTTCAATGCAGTTAATCTAGTATATAGACATTGTTCATCCATTTTTCTTCTAACACAAGTTTGTCATTCAAGCTAATCATACATTTATCAGGAAAAAAAATTATGTCAAATCCTTTATCACATAGTTGACTAATGTTTAGTATATTATGCTTTAAACCATCAACTAATAAGAAATTTTCAATTATAAAATTTTTAGAATTTCTAATGATACCTGAGCCCACCACTTTCCAGGTGGTATTAACTCCTAAAGTCAACTTGCCTCATGTCCTAGCTTCTAGTGTAATGAACTAATTCATGCCACCAATTATATGTCTTAAGCAACTTCTATCCAAGTACCACATGCTCTCACTAGGTCTTTTATGAGAGCACCACTACAATGTCATTCAAAAGATTAGATTTGGGAACCCAAATGAGTTTGCGTTTCTCCTTATGCTTGAGTGAATGAGATGTATGCATGCTATACTATGATGAATGTAATTTAGGTCTCCATATTAGATGTGTCCTACAGAGAATCGTGCAAGTGAGGGCTATGTGATCTAACATGTCATAAGAGAAACACCTTATACCGAGAAATGGGTTCACTAACTTGTGTGGGCGATGGTGCCTCTTCCTAAGGTTATGGGATGCATGCAATGCTGAGGGATTGTACCATTGAGCTAATGAGGGTAATGGTTTATTATTTTTAAGTGCTGTAATTTTTTCTTGTAGAACTTTATTTGCATGTTTATAGCTTGTAACTTTCACTTTTAATGCATACTCACTGCTATCTAATTGACATACAAGCTCATCTAAATCCTTAAATGCCTTTTCTAGCTCAATTTATGATGTTTTCAAAGAATTGTGTGCATCAGATAACACAATATAATTCTTGTTTAATGTATTAAATTTATCAAGCATGAATATGTGAACTTTATCTAAGTTAGAATGTTTTTAAACTAAATTAACATGCTATTTTTCTGAATAACCATCAACTAAATTAACATGCCTTGTAGAACTATCACTTTATGAATTGTTTGCTTTTAGAGCCACAGTTCACTCCTTTTCTCCTGCATCATTTTGCCTTTGACTCACTCCTCATCGTAGGCAATGAGTGACCCAAGAAAATTATCAATAGAATAATTATTTAAATCTTTGAACTCAGTGATTATAGTTATTTTTGCATCGTAAGAACTAGGTAATTATCTCAAAATTTTATTGACTTTTTCAGAATTAAATATCTCTCTACCTAGTGCATACAAGGATGTCACTATCTTGGTGAGCCTAGTGTACATTTGAGATATGGTCTCGTTAGGTTTCATGTGAAAGAATTCATAGTCATGTAATAATATGTTTAACCTAGACTATTTAACTTCACCAGTTCCTTCGTATATAATATATAATCTATCACTGATCTCCATACCAGTAGTACAATATGGACACTCTCATATAGTCTTCTAATTTCAATGCACAAAGGAAATAATTCAAGCATTTTACATTTAACTACACAAGTTCCCTATCCTCATTGCTCCATTCATTTAATGATAATATAGTCTTAATGCCATTTAAAAGTTGAAATGGTGCAGTGTAACCTTCTTGTACCAATATCTACAACTTATAGATTGTAAAAATGTAGACATTTCAACTTTTAAAAAATCAAATGGTATATTGTCAAATAAGGGTTGGAGGGTTATGAAATAAACCTCCGTAGAGTTATGGTTACCAAAATGTGCCATGGATCATATGTCTCTAGGGGGGGGGGGGGGGGGGGGGGGGAGGGGGTAGAATTGGTATATTTAAAAATTAATCCTAAATAGGAGTATTATTATTTTTTTTTTTTCAAAACACATTAGGAACAAGCAATTTTCATTTTTGAATTCAAAAGCTATTAAATTAAATATGCCTTAAAATAGTATTAATTAAATTCTAGTTATCACAATAAAATAATAATTTTAGATTTTTCACCATGTAGTTATAACAAAAAATAAAAGCAAGAAAGTAAAATATGGAAAATGAAAAAAGCACACAAAAAATTTTTATAGTTGTTCGGTCAACCTTGAATTATGTCTATTCCTTGGAGTCCTCAACTCTTAGAGTTGCACTACTCAAAATGGACTCTCCTTCTGCTCCCACAGCAAGGTGGAGAATCCTTTACAAAACTCACTTTCACCTTTTCGGGTGTGGCGGAGTACCAGACGCTATGTCACACTCCCGGTAATGGCAACGAGCCTTCTCATTTTTCTCCTTCCTTGAGAAGACAGAGAACCTTGAGGACTTTGACATAGAAGCCTCTCTCACTAGAGTGCTCCCACAAGACTCACCAAGGCCATAGAAGGAGCAAGCATGCAGTTAGCTCAGAGAAAACGTGTGATCACCTCACACTACTTCTCCCTCATGCTTAAGCTCACTTTCTCCTTCCTCTGAATCTCTTCAAAACTTCCCTTTCAATAGTTCCTTCTATTACCATGTTCCTCTCTATCTATTCTTAATGAATAAACTACTGTATTTGTAATAGGCTTCAAGAAACCTTAAAAATTCAAATTAACCATTACGATTCATATAATACAATACAAAATTGTATAGTATGAACAAATCAAAATAACTCCCATCCTAGTACAAAGGAGGACAAACATGTCATAATATTTTAATACATCGTATAGTACGATAGGAATATCATCCAATACGATCTACTTTATTTCTGTTGATCGTATGAGACGAACACAGCGATGCCCAAACATAGTCTCTATTCATCGTCCCATGCTACTCAAAAATATAATATGGATAGTTGAATTTATGCAGTTTTTCCTATACAATGTATTCTTTATATAGTACGATTAGTTTAAAAAATCAAGGTTTCATCTGGTATGATCTTTAGTACGGCAAAATTTCATATCTATTCATCATATGATATGATCCTATTCATAAAGTATGTTCAAAAATTATAAATAAAACCATGATTTATTTGAGTAATCACGGGGGTTAATTTTTAGCAAGATTTCAAAATTTTTATAGTACGATTAACATCATACAATAAGATGTGTTCAATTTTTCAAATTTAAAAATCTTACTTAAATTAATATGACGGCTAGAGTTTGAGGTTGAAAATAAATTTTACAGTATGATAGAGATCATATAATATGATTAGTTCATAGAAACTAATATTTCCAATTAGCCGTTAAGCCTGTTTCTCGACACCATATCATACAATATGATTTAAAATCATATAGTACGATCTATACAAAAATAATTTGGTCCTAAAAAAACTCTCCCTTATGTATGTGCATGGTACTCAATCAGTATACAATTTTTATGGTCAAATTCAAGAAATGAAAAATAAAGAAAACAAAAATTACATGCTCTTTCACTTCTTATTCTACCTTGTCTTGAGTCTTTAATACTCTTGAGCAGTGTGTAATCTCCCTGAAATGTTAATACTCAGACACAAAAATAACATCTATAATATTTAAGGAAGAATGAAATAATTCAATCAATAATATTTATCATCATCAAAAATCACATACTAGAGATCCTCGATTATAACAATCTCCCCCTTTTGTTGATGTCAAATAATGTTATTTGATAGGCACGATAATATATTTTCTTTTCTTCCTAAGCTCCCCCTTTTTAAATGATGATTTTTTTTTTTGTTTTTTTTTATAATAAAAAGTAGAACACAAAAAAAAAAAACATGAACAAATTTTTTTTAAACAACATAAACTAAGCTAGAATTTAAAAAAAAAGACATACAACTAAAATAAATATCAACTAAAGACATACAACTTCTCATCTTTTTGACATCACCAAAAAGAGGAGTATCTCATAACCAAAGAAATAAAATTGTACAGTAAAAAGGCACAATAATCAAAGACTAGTCAAATGATGGATCTTAATTAGGTGGTGGTAGTGGCTGAAAGAACTGATAGATGGAGGCTAATTGATGATCAATAAATCTCTCTCTAAACCATCACATGTCATCCTCGTGCTACTGGTGCTATTTTTGGATATGAGAGACAAGTTGTGTTTCGAGTCGGTAGAGTCATTGAATAACATCATCGTGAGGATAAGAAGGTGTAGGTCTCCTGCTAGAGCACCCTCCCTTTCTTTATCAAAATCAATCTCAGCGTTCTCTTTCCCCCAAAGAAATAGGATACAGAAGGAGGCATCTATATAGAAGATAGGGACATTATTGGGTTCACCAAGAAAGGTCAGTTAGTATTTGTGGTGAAGAATTTATCCTAAGAGATATCCTAAGGCCAGATTTTGTTTCCTGTGGGTACTAGGATGGCGAATTTGAGCATGTTCCAGTTATTATCTATAATCATGTTGTGTTTATAAATCTTGTATTGGACATAATTAGGTAAGTGATGACACACAAAAGTGGGGTCTTGCATATCCTTTCTCCAACTTTGGGTATGACTGATGTCTTAAGAATGTGTTGGACGACATAGGCATTCTGTGTTTTGGATTGGATAAGGCGATGGTGTTGGTTTAAAGCAACATTCATAAGTAGTAAATTAATGGGACTCTAGTCAAAATCATTTATTATGAAGGAGTGGGAGAGGTGCTTCAGAAGAAAGACCGATATGTTCAGCTAAGTCTTCATTGGTGCTTTCGACATTCTAACAACAGACATATGAAGTTATGGTCAAGTTTTCTAGATTGATCCTAAGGTTTGCAAGGAACTTGCAGAGTAGTTCAGAATTAAATGGAAAGGCCAGGGTAAGAAAAAATTGAAGTGAAGTGGAAGCGAAGAGGCTCATCACCTCAAAGTTATGTGTGGCTTGATTGAGCATGCTAGGAGTGATTTTGCATGTTTTAATTTTGTGGCAAGCTTCTTCATCTTTAGCAAAAATGAAGTGATTGTCACAGCGATGAGAGGAAGAGGAACTTTTGGAACCATTCATCCAAGTTTACTCCTACCAGCCATTGAGAAGAGAAGATTATAAAGTAAAAGTTTGAAGAAGAGTTGAGTGGATTGAGTAGATTAACCATTTTATTTATAGAGTTTTTGACAATTTGTACAATATAATATATGATTGTACATTACGATTAATGAGTTAATTTATCTGCATGATATGTCAAAAAAAGTTGGTCAAATTATACAATACATGAAAGTTTATTAGGGCTATTAAGCCCTTATGAACTAATCTTGAGGCTAACCATGAGAGAGATGAATTGGATATTTAATAACTTTTTTAACAAAAAAAATCTTTTTATATCTTGTAGAAGAAATGAATTAAATCAATAATAAAAAGATTAATAAGAGATTTTACACAAGCAGTTAATTGTAATAAAAATAATGTGTGAAAAATAATAAAAAAGAACACACCATATTTATAATTATTCTGTCTAACTTGACCTATGTCCACTTCTTAGAGACACCCTCTGAGTATTACACTAAACCTTTAGTGACTCTCTTTTAGCCCGCACAACTAGGCAAAGAAGCCCTTATAAAATCACTTCCAACTTCCTCGGTGTAGTGGAGTAGCTGGGTCCTTTGACACTAAAGAGATCTTCTTCTTCCCAAAGCTTCCCTCAAGACGAACCTTGATCCAATGGTATTAAGGTGTAATCTCATCAAAGCAACTGTGTGAAATCCCCTCCACACTCCCTTGTAACCCGCTCCAAGGATCTTCTCCCTCTCAAACTCCAATCTTTTCTCTCTCACTTTTAAGTTCTATCTTCAAGTTTTCTGCAAAAGAATGAAGCTTCAATTGCTGCTAAAGACACTTATTAAGTGCCTTGACAAAGTTTAAATAGAGGGATTTTAAAAATCCTAAAAATTAATTCTGACGAGAAAGTTTGTACAGGACTATCTCATGATCGTCCTGTATAATGTTCTTAAAAGAAGGGATTTTAAAAACCATAGAAACTTAATTTCATCGCCAAATATCATATTGGATGATCACAGGATCGTCTAGTATGATGTGCAAAATTTGACCTGATAGTCATGGATGATCTCAGGATAGTCCTGGACGATCTGTTCAAATTTATACATATTAACCAGGATAATATTGGGGATCGTTCTGGATGATTAGAAGAAAAATTATGGTATTTCATCTTGGACTATTTAGGAAAATCAAATATGTTAGCAAACATCATCCAGTACGATATACAGATCATCCAAGATAAATTGATTGAGTAATTTAACCATAATTAGTCCCCTAATAACATGATCAATTTAGGCATTATTGATATTGATTATCCAGGATGATTATAACAAAATTTGATTATTAAATCCTTATCTAAATTATTATTGGCGACTATTTTTTTAAGATCATATAACATCATCCTAGATGATCGAAAACATCCTGTACGATTAATTTAATGAGTTGATCGTCCTAGATGATTGGAATTGTCTAGTATGATTAGTTCAAAACTTAAACTTCTAGTTTTAACTAGATCTCACTCTCTTGAGTGTGTATATGCATGGACACCAAGCTAGCAAACACTTTACATGATTTGACTCAAGAAATCAATACTGTATCAAGAAATATTACATACTCTTTACAACATAATCTTATTCTACTTAATCTTGAGCTCTGATTCTTCATTGGATGGTGCATGGTATTCATGAAATGTTAGTATACACACAAGAAAGTATATAATGAAAATACTAGGATACAAAAAGATGTGAGCCATAATATATGTTCTCCTCAAAAACATCAACTTGTGAGCTCGAGTTGCAATAGTATGATCAGGATCGTACTGGATGATAATAAGGAAATTTGTTCATAATGAGGGGTCAGCAGTACAATTCGTTCATCCTAAGCGGTCATCAGTATGATCTTTGACGAAGAGTACCATACAGTATGAACATGTGTTCGTATAGTACGAATGGTAATTATTATCGTACCGGCTGAGTTAAATTCATCCAAATCTATTTTGACATGTGTATCAGACCGTATGAAGGTCGATATCATACAATACAAATGGCAATCATGTCGTACCAAACAAGTTGAATTCCTTGATGATCAATGACACATGGATCATACAGCACCTTTAGTTGTTCATATAGTACGATGTGTATATTAGTGACCTAATTTAGACCCTTGATTAAGTAAAGGGTTGTGATTTGTGCATTTGTGATGATCGTATATTACAAATATGTATTGTACAGTACGATATAAATAGAAAGTTGAACATTTTGGTAACTCAGTGAGATGAGTTTGTGAAGAACTGGAAATATCTTAAACCAATTTTTTTTAAACATAAACGAAAAGGACACACAGCGAATAATCAAATAAATCCCAAATAAGTGTACACTTTTATTTGGTTTTTCAAAATACTTTAGAAATAAGAAAATTTGATTTTTGAACGTAGAATCTATCAAATTAAATGTGTGTTGAAAAATAATGATGATGGAATTCTAGCTGTCAGAACAAAATAGTAATTTTTGATTTTTCACCACACAGTTATAATGAAAATTAAAATCAAGAAAGTAAAATATAATAAACAAAAAATGCACACCAGAAATTTTTATAGTGGTTCGGTCAACCTTGAGCTACGTCCACTCCTAAGAGTCCTCCACTTCGAGAGTTGCATTAATCAAAAGAGACTCTCCTTCTACTCTCACAACAAGGTGGAGAAGCCTTTACAAAACTCATTTTCACCTTTCCTAGTGTGGCGGAGTGTTGGACGCTATGTCACCCTCCCGGTGATGGCAGTAGCTTCTCATTTTTCTCCCTCATGGAGAAGATAGAGAACCTCAAAGACTTAGACCTAAATGCCTCTCTCCCTAGAGAGCTCCCACAAGACTCACTAACGTCACAAGAGGAGAAAGCATGCAGCTAGCTCGGAACAATCATGTGACCCCCTCACACTACTTATCCCTCATGCTCAAGCTCATCTTCTCCTTCCTCTCACAAGCACTGAGTCTCTTAAAAAGCTTCCTCTCAAGAATTCCTTCAGCTATCACGTTCCTCTCTATATCTTCTTAATGAATAAATCATTGTATTTGTAATAGGCTTCAAGAAACCCTAAAAATTCAACTTAGCCATTATAGTTCATATAGTATGATACAAAATTATACAATATAAACAGTTCAAAACAACTCCTGTCCTAGTACGAAGTAGGACGAACATGTCACAATATTTTAATACATTGTACAGTACGATAAGAATATCGTCTAGTACGATCTACTTTATTTCTTCTATTCGAAAGCTAGGATAATTGAACATCATCTTTGTTCGTCATCACGTGTTGTTTAAGCATACAGTATGGATAGTTGATTTATACTATTCTTCAGGTACGATGTATTCATCGTATAGTACGATTAGTTCCAAAAATCAATGTTTCATCTAGTACGATCTTTGGTACAATCGAATTTCATCTTTGTTTATTGTATGGTATGATCCTATTCATATATTTACGATCATCAATCATAAATTAAACCATGATTTAATTGACTAATCAAGTGGGTTAATTTTAGCAAGATTTTAAATTTTTGTACAGTACGATTTGTTCAAATTTTTAAATTTAAAATATTACTTAAATTAATCTGTTGGCTAGGGTTTGAGGTTGAAAACAAATCATACAATACGATATAAATCGTACACTATGATTAATTCATAGAAACTAATATTTTTAATTAGTCGTTAAGCCTCTTTCTAGACACCATATCATATAGTTCGATTTAAAATTATACAATATGATCTAAACAAAAATAGTTTGGGCCTAAAAAAAACTCTCACCTTGTGTGTGTGCATGGTCACTCAATCTGCCTACACTCTTTTATGACCAAACTTGAGTCTTGAGTCTTTAGTAGTCTTGAGCACTGTGTATTCTCCATGAAATAATAGTACTCATAGAAAAATAACAACTAATATATTTAAGGAAGAATGAAATAATTTAATCAATATTCTTTGTCATCATCAAAATCATATACTAGGGATCCTTGATTGCAATAGGAAGTTTGTTGGGAGATGGGTCAGCGTCGGCAACGGCGACGTTCGGCTGAGGTGATGGAGGTGAGTAGAGCAAATAGAAATGCAAAGCAAGAAAATAATAAGGAAGATGGGCTCAAGAGGGAAATAGGGCTTTTGTCGTTGACTTTTTCAGCGGCTAATGTGCCTGTATTTTTATCGTCAGAAATTTCAACCGAAAGTTTCGTCAATTTTAAGTAAGCCAGCTAAATGTCCGTCGGAATGTAAGCTGAAAACTACCGAAGGAAATATGTCGGAATAAACTACTAATCTCAGAATTTACCGAAAAAAGGATGACATATCATATGCTGAAAAAAAATTAGAGGATTTTATGTCAGAACCACCGTCATTATGTCACCGTTAAATTTTTCGCCAGTTCAAGTGCTATTGTTATTGGCAAATTTTATTATGTCGGAAGCTCCAATGATAATCTAAGGCTTTACTGTAGTGAATGAAATACAAGATTTTGCTTTGAATTTGAGTGTATGTTTGTATGTATGTATATATATATATAATACGTAGTTACTTAGTTTTTTTACTGTTGCAAATTTTGATGAAAAAGTTTCGTCGAGTTTTTGGCGAAATGTTCGTTGGATTGTACACCGAAAACTATCGATGATAAATACACTGGAATAAATAGCTTATCTCATAAGTTACGACGGAAAGGACGATGGCTCATATGCCAGAAAATAATGGCAGATTTTTTGCCGTAACTATCGTTGTTATATCACCATTGAATTTTTTACCGGTTCACGTGCTATTATTACCAGCAAATTTTATTCTACCAGAAGCTCCACCGATAATCGAAGATTTACCTATAGTGAATGAAATATAAGATTTTTCTTTGAATTTGAGTATATATGTTTATTATTTAGTTTTTTTTAATAATAGAAGTACAATTAGTATAATGTATTTAAATATGATGGAAGTTTCAATGAAATAATAGTAGAAGAAGCATATCAAAATTATAAAGATGATTAAAGTATAAAAGCTCATATAATTAGAAAAAAGAAAGTAAATAAATTTGTATGAAAATATCATTATAAGATAAAATTGTATCATCTCTTTAAATATTAATTTAATATCATGGTGGGAGCTGAAATGATTCAAATCTTTGTTTTTTTTATAAGTTGGATTCAATAAATCCTAAAAATTGAGATTTAGAAATTTTTTAGTATGAAAATCATTTACCATGAAAACTCTTAAATCTTGCTAAATTCTAATAAATTGTTTGGTTATGTTTTTGGCTTTAAGATTTCTAAGAGGAGATATCTTTAAATTTGCTAAAACAATGTGAATGGTGGGATATAACAAATATTGAATTTAATTAATAATGGGCTAAAACAGGATTTATCTTAACAGCAAAATTTGAAGTCTCCAAAATTCTATTTTCTTTATTTTAATCCTGCCTAAAATAGAATACCAAACAGGCTCTAATAAACATTTTATTTTATTTTTATTGGAGCCTATCAATATATTTTTCTATGACATGCTGATTGCTATCACATGAAACACATTAAAAATTAACAATAAGTACCAACAAAGCACAAGAAAAACGGGTAAGAGAGAACCCGTAAATTCAATTTTTGGCTAAAATATATAAAGAAAGATAACTACATATTGCAAACTGAGCACTAATACCTACAATACAAACAACACAACCATTCTTATTCCAAACACTATAGCCAAAAGATATTTGTGGTCTTCCCTATAGATGACATTGGAAATCACTCAATTACTTGTGCAATATGATCAATTACAAAGTCTAAAAAATCCTAATATATACAACAACAACAACAACAACATTAAGCCTTTATCCCACTATATGTGGTTGGCTACATGAATCTTTTTTTCTTCATTATGTCTTGTTAAAAGTTAAATTCTCATTAAATTTAACAAAGATATGTCATTTCTAATATTCTAACCAAGCCTTCTTAGGTATACCTTTACCTTTTAACATAAGTTAAATCTAAAATATTTTTTTTTCCTAACAGGATGATCGGATTGAAGGCCTTTATTTTATGTGACCAAACCATCTAAGGCGCTCTCTCTAATCTTAGCTTCTACTAGAGTTATTCCAGCCTTCTCACGTATATGCTCATTTCATATCCTATATCAAAGAGTAAAGCCACTCATCCACCCAAGCATCCTAATCTCTGCAACGCTTAATTTAATATTATGTTTCTCTTTTAATGGCCAACATTTTGCACCATAAAGCATTGCAGATCTAACCTCCATCTTATAAAATTTTCCCTTAAGTTTGAGGGAGACTTTTCTTTCACACAATAAGCCTGATGAATTCCTCTGCTTTAACCATCCAATTTGAATTCTACTAAAAATATCCCCATCTAATTCACCATCACTTTGGTCAAAAGACCTAAGATATCTAAAATGTGTACTCTTATTAAGGACTTGATCACCCAAAGTCAAAATCTGATGTAATCCTATAAAGGAAAATAATACACGAGGAAGAAAATTAGGGAATTCCAATAGAGCAGAGCTCTAGTATTGATAATTATAATAAGAACCTACTTCTCTCTCCCCCTTCCTGGTATACATATTTTTATATCATATATCCAATATTGTTATTATTAACACAACAAACAAAAAGGTAACACTAGTTCGATAATAACCTAAATAGTACTAAGATTAGTGGAATGTATTGTAGTGGTAAAATGTCCTGCTCCTTAGGTAGTCCCGTTTCTTAACATGTTCTACTTCAGTTCTCCCTGGCTTCTGAAGAGCACGGTGCTATTAAGCTGATTGTAATAGAGGAGTCATTTGAAGGGTGAAAGGCCCAACATCAACCACATTAAAGGTTGGAGAGGATTGGCAATCTTGTGGTAATGCCATAGCATATGCATTATCATTACCTTTATAATGATGGGTACATAATCGATCTTACAACGTGTCAACTTAGAGTAGTTTCCTGGTGGAAAGCACTCTCATCATAATTTGACCATGATGAAATCACCAACATGAAAAATCAATTTTTTGCGATGAGCATTAGTTGTAGTTTTGTAGCGTTGGTTGGACCTGGTGAGCTATTGATGCTCATCCTTAAGCATGTTGTTATACTGATTGGTGAAGGTGGTAGATTTCATTGACTTGCATTAATTTGGGTAAAATAGCAATGTCCCATGCTAGATTAGGTAATTTTTCACATACAATAGTGAAAGGAAACTTATTAGTGGAATGATTCATCATGGCATTATAAGCAAATTCAGCTTTGCTTAGCATGTCTTCCCATTGTCATGGGTTTTCTTTCACCAAGTAATGAAGCATATTACTTGAGGTGCTTTTTGCAACTTCTATTTGACCATACATTTGAGGATGATAAGCTGAACTTAAACATAAGTTGATGTTCAATCGTTTCCATAGTTCATGCCAAAAGTGACTGAGGAACTTAACATCTTGATCGAATGTTAGATTTCAAGGTAAACCAAGAAAATGAATGATTTCTTGAAAGAAAAGATGTGCAATGTGAAGGGAAGGGCATTAGATATTTTCTTATAAGAAATGAAGTGTGCCATCTTGGATAACCTATCGACTACTACCACGATTGAGTCATTGCCATGCTTGGTTCTGGGTTAGCCCAAGATAAAATTGAAATATATATCTTCCCATGTAGAATCTAGTACTGAAAGGGGCATGTAAAGAGCCATGTTTTGAGATGTGCCCTTGTAGGCTTAATAAATGGAACTATTGTTTACAATTCAGAAGAGTCGCCAAAAAAGCTTACAACTTTTACAAGATTTTTGACTTAAAATTTTTAAAAATAAATAAATAAAAATTACATGATCTTATCATCCATGTTCTTATTCAAACCAAACTTGAGCCCTGATTCTTCTAGCATGGTATATGACGTACCTGAAATATTAGTACACATAAAAATATATGCAATACAAAATGATAGGAGAAAATGAGAAATGAAAGTACAATCAATAATATTTTTATCATTAAAATCACAAGCTCTTAATTTGGGATTGCAACAATCACAACACTCCAAGCAATGGTGTCACTAAGTTGGTACTATTCTTTTTAAAAAGGATAAGCTCGAGAGCTTAGCATTGATTTGCCCCCAAACCTAGTGTCAAAGCGCTCCAAAGAAATATTTAGACTTCATGTTTCATGCATACAGACCATTATGACATGCTTTAAAATAGAATCTAGGCATTCATAGGCATACAAAATATTCTCAGACTCATATATAATGAAAATACATAAGTTCCATTACTCGACTTATCAGGCTTGGTTAGAATCAGTGATAAACTATTGCAGTGGGTATTACAATTCTCGCTCCTCAAAAAATATCTTCCTTTTTATTTCAACACTCTGGTCAAGTAAATATACTAGGGTACAACTATCTCATGTTGGATATTTTCTCCCTTGTAGCTTCACTTTCAGTTTTATGCTTCCACGACACATTGACTATTGAGTTATGTCTATTTTTCAATTTCTTGATATCATATGGCAAAATTTTTTCTAGTTTTTCTCTATAGCGTAGATATGGACATATTTCAACCTCATTTTCAAACAGTCGATTTCTAGAGTTGGATGCCCTTTTCTTTGGTTAATATTTTCCTTTTAGTTCCCTTAATTAATTATTTTTATTCTTATTCCAAAATTAGCTTTAATTAATTTTCCAAAATTACTTGTATGATTTTCAAATAATCCAATAATCTACAATGTTCAGTGAATATACATCGTTTAATTTTAATTTTTAAAATGGAGGAATATGTTCGAATATATTGCTTTCAAATCATTTCCAAATTTCCTTAAATCAGTTTTAGAATACTTTTATTTATGCCTTGTTTTTTAAAATAAGCTTAAATTGTTATATTTTTCTTTGGCTAGCTTTAATTCTATACTAAATCTTTAAATTAAAAATAATTCCTAACATGCTCATTATACGATAATAATGAACCTTCTGCTATTATATGTTTTTGGAAATTGTTCACCCTTCCGAGGCATATAAGATATTATTTATATGAGACTCTTGATCAAATAATTTGTAAGTAGATTCTCAAAGAAGATAGATTGTTGTTATCATTCAACGAGTTTCATATTGAAATAAAGAAAAACTAGTATGATACCTAGACACTTGTTTCTCCCATTTATCATTTTAGATGGTTAATGCATTATTCATTATAATTATCTCAATTATTTTTGACTTTTTTCTATAGAGCCTTATTTAATTAACACAAATAATTTTATTGTGGAATGTTGTTTACTAATCTAATTTTCATAAATCATTATTTCACTTTGATGCAATACATAATAATTTATAATATTTGCCAATGCATTTGTTCAGCAGAAACATTTATAGAAAATGTTGATCCTCAAATGCAGTAATATTGAGGTATTCGAACAAATAAAAATTGCACTCTTATCGATAGACATTTTATAGATATACATATGATTTAGGGTTTACGGCAAGCAACCTGACTTCAACGTGTTGGTAATAAAATACTTAGAGCTTAATGAAACATCTTAGTCTTAATTAATTAAATTTTACTTTGGTCATTAATGCTTGAAAACATTACTCAGTAATACAAGAAACTTGACCCTAAGATTGATTAAGTAGTTTGTGACGAATAACTTGTGAATTTTGTCCGTCTAGTTTAACTCAGCAAAGTTAAACTCATTGAACTAGATAGACTTATTCCTCTTACATAAAAATCTTCTTCTTTTTTTTTAAATTAAAAGAAAACAAATTCATCATTTTGAGGTTGTTGTTTAATAAAACTTTTGTGGTATGCTATGAAGCTGCAATGCCCTATGGGATGCATGTATCTTTTATAAAATAATTATTCAAACATAACCATCTCTATTTATTATATATTAAAAGGGATACAAGATACATTATAGAGAGACATAAAATATAATGAACTCTTCAGTACAATAAATAATGGGCAACATTTCTAGACTTTATTTAAGAAATAACAAGTTAGTTGAGGAGTACGAACTAGACCTCATTACCTCAAGTATGTACGTGTGTATGTGTGTGTGTGTGTGTGTGTTCTATGTTTTTTTAGTAAACTAACATTATGATCCAACCATTATCTTTGTAGTATTTATGCCAATTTTGTTATTCATATAAAGGATGCAACCATCACACAAATTAGCTAAGGTTGTCCAATAACAATAGATAATTGAAAGTAACATTGCTAGCTTTCGTTGTAAAAAAAATGATGAATTGCCCTTTAGGTTAAGCAAGTGGTTGAACATGCTCTATTCGACTAATACGATTGCTTGTAGAAGTAACCTACATAAAATAGAAGTAATATAATTACTTCTATTTTTAAGCTCTCTAGCTAATTTATTCATCTATTTTGTTGATGATATTTTGTTGTTAACTCTTTAAATAAATTTAAAATGGGATGCATATTTAATTATTTGATTCTCTTATTCATTTGCAGAGAGACTTGTACAAAGGACAATATAATTATTGACAAAGCATTTACAATATGCATTTAATTCTTTTTATATTTAATCCACTTTTATTTCTAAGACACTTAATAAACCTTATGGATAATTTAAAGGGTTCTCCTAAAGGGCAAGATAAAGAAGGGGAAAGTGAGTATGATAATTAGTTAAATTAATTTAGAAGAATTTTTATGTTTATAAGTAAAAACATTTCAGAATTAAGAAATTACTTTTTTTCTTAAAGGTTCACAAAATCTTTTTTTTTTAATTTTATTGGTGACTTAGTTATGACAAAAAGGAAACATATTTAAGCTTAGCTTGGCATTCTTGTTTGGGGTCATGCTTCTCTTACAACTCTTGTACCTAAAGGCCTCTTCTAGGTGAATTTATGCATATTAAATAAATAATGCTATAGTAAAATATCTCTAATCAATATATTTTCACACTTCAATTTTTCACATAGTAATAATGATATGCTTGATTCAACTTGATTCGTTTATAGCCCTAAACAATACAAAAAGAGTGAGTCAAACAGATGGGAAGAACATTTTGAAATGATATGAAAATGGAGTTTTATTAAGGACAATTTATTAAGAAGAGCATATAATTTTTTATAACTAGAAGAATTAACAAGTTCTTTTTCATTTATAAAATAGAACAAATTATGTTTGAAGTAAATAGAAAAAATTATTTTTATAAATACCAAATAAATGTATTTAAACTAACACAGAAAAAAAATATTCTGAAAATAGAGACTAAGGCTTCGTTTTGGGCTGCTTTCTTACTGCTATATAAAGAAAATTTTTTAGCACAAAAATCTATTGAAAAGAAAAAGTAGTCTAAAGCTGCCCCAAACTAAACCTAACATAAGAAAATGAGAGAAGGAGAGCTCCACTTTAGCTTTTGTATCACATTATCCAAATGCTTTGTCTCAAATAATAAATGATATAATATTAGAATATAAATACATATTGTAAAAATAAAGACAATCAAGAAATCATTGGCAGTATAAATGATAGAGGACTTAAAAAGAATTTTATATATATATATATATATATATATAGAACTCTCTTGGAAATTATAACTAATTATATACAAGAAACAAAAGTGGAGGAGCAGACAAGCAAATTAGATATGTTTTCTAAATTTTCTTTGTTTAGCTAAACTGCAAATGACAAAATTTAGGTTTTATTTGGGATGAGAGCAATAAGAAAGCGGTTCCAAATAAATTCTTAAATTTGCTTAGCTAACCAAATTTAGTTATATCCTAAATAATACTTTTAAGTAACAAATTTAAATTGATAACTTTTTGTAGATTGATTATAATTTCCAAGTTATTTGTAGAACTTCGAATAGAAAGTATATATAATAAGTCCTCAAATTATTTTACTGGCAATGACCCCTTGATTTTCGTTATTTTTACAATATGTATTTATATTCTAATATATTATCTCTTATTAATTTGAAACAAAGCATTTGGAAAAGTTGGCAAAGCAATTTAATAAGCCCTGTACAACAACATTTCACAATAATATTTGAGTAAATCCTTTAAATTTTCAATCCATAGGCATGCGTATTGTATTTTAAGAAGATTTCTTTAAGTTATTTACCTATATTCCTTGGATTACACATCCTATGATATAATTATTAACCTCATACTAGTTATGTTAGGGCTACACGTTCCTTTAATTCGGCTCTCAAAATTGCTCTCTATTTGGAGTTATTTCGCTCTACACTTTTGCTAGAAGTAGGGTACCATCTAGCTTATTAACGTTTTAGCTAACAAAAAAAGGATCTTGGGCTTTGGAGTACTAACGTTTTAGCCAATGAGTGAACTCCTTTAGCTAGAAGAATGGTTCTAACAGTGCAATTAGGGGTGTCAATTTCGGGTCACGGGTCAAGTTCGAGTCGAACCCGAACTGACCCGGGTGCAAAACGAGTTGACTCTAACCCGACCCGGGTAGAGAAACGGGTCGAAAATCCGAACTCGGACGGGACCGGCGGGTTGCCGGGTTGACCCGACTCGACACGGAACCTGGGGGCGAAGCCGACGAAGCGGGTGCGCACGGGGTGCGGGCAAAGCGGGCGAGCAAGCGGGCGAAGCAGGTGCGCCGGCGGGCGAGCGCGGGTGCGCCGGCAAGCGAGCGAGCGGGTGAGCGCGGGCGGGTGCGCTGGCGGGAGAGCGCGCGGGTGCGCCGGCGGGCGTGCGCGAGTGCGTGCGCTGGTGCGCGGTGGCGAGCGCGCGTGAGTGCGCGCGATGGCGAGCGCGTGCGTTGTGCCGACGCTGGCAGGCACGGGCAGCGGGGTCAGCTTCGCGGGCAGGTCCGGGGCAACTTCGCAGGCAGGTCTGGGCAGCAGGGCAGCGCGGGCAGGAGAGGCAGCGTCGCGGGCAGCGGGCAGGCGCCGGAAATTCAAATATAAACGGGTTTTCGGGTTGACCCGGAAACCCGCCGGGTCAACCCGAACCTAAATCGTGTTTTCGAACGGGTCGAATATGCGATCCTGAACCCGACCCATTTTTCAAACGGGTTTTCCGGGTCGGGTTTTCGTGTCGTGTCAAATATTGACTCCCCTAAGTGCAACGATCGAACTTCCTAAGTGACATATTTGTAAATGTGAGGTGTGATCTGTACGCGCCTTAGGGGCGTGCCAGAAGATGCCTTGTCAATGAAAAATGTTACACGACTAAAATGTAATCTTATTAATTTTTGGAAATGTTGTTTTGATGTTTGCACTGTTATCTCTTCTTATATCAATGGAATGGGGTAATACCAAAATTTTCCAAAAACAAAAGGAAAGAAAATAATACGTAACCCAGCTGCCTTTCTGTTCAGATTGGTAAAAAAAAGGTGGAAAACATGTTTATAATGCTAAAGAAAACGACGTGTAATTTAGAGCTAGGTTGTTGGTTTTTATACTATATTCTGGCTTATATTAGGAAATTTTCAAATATGTCATTCTTTTTTTTTTTAACAAAATAACAATAATAATAATAATAATCCACTTAATTAATTAAGACATAAATTTTCTGTCCAACACCATATTTAGCACTATGTTATGTCCTTTTCCTTAGTAGCATTATGAATTTTCTGAGCAAGTGGTCAAGAATTTTGTTGGAGAATATACTGTTTTCCACTATTTAATCAATTAAGAAAAGTGCCAGCTGGGTTACGGATTATTTTCTTTCCTTTTTTTTTAATATTGGACACAACTCTCCTTGGCCTATTGGTTGAGAGCTTAGGCTTCCAACTAAGAGGTCCAAGGTTCGAGTCCATGTGTATGCGTTGTGTGTGTGAGTTTGCCTTAAATGGCCTAAATGTCCCAAAAAAAAAAATATTGGTATTATCTCGTTAGTCCATGAATTTACGATACAAATATGATAGAAATGGTGTGTTAGAGAGAAATTATTTGGAAGAGTGGAAGAGGATAAAAACAAGAGGAACTTCTATTATAAAATTTTCTCTCTTACATCCATATGACAAGACTCAATGCATATTTATACTAGTACAAAGACATTTCTAGAAACATATTCTAGAGATTTCTATAATAAAGACTCAACAACCAACCACCAAGAGTTATTGCATTTTCTAGTTTTTGCTTCCATACAATTTACTAGATACACAAAAAACTTAAACATTAATTTTGGTTTATATTTCCAACAACTTGGTTATTAATTTTGGTTTATATTTCCAATACTCCCCCTTAAACCAAAATTTTTATCAACCACTCCAAGAAGTATCTTTAATTTTATGAACTGTTCTGCAGCTAATGGCTTTGTGAAAATATCTGCAATTTGATCTTCAGATTTCACATACTCCACTTGAACTTCTTTATCTTTGATTTGATCTCTTATATAATGAAAATGAACATCAATATGTTTGCTTCTCTTGTGATAAACTGGATTTTTTGATAATGCAATTGCTGACTTATTGTCAACAAAGATTTTTGTAGCTTCGACTTGAGAGTATCCAATCTCTTTCAGCAGCTTCCTTAGCCATATTGCATGACATACACATGATGATGCAGCAACATATTCAGCTTCACAAGTAGAGAGAGCAACAACTGGTTGTTTTTGTGAGCTCCATGAGAAAGCAGTGTCGCCCATATAAAATAAAAATCCGCTTGTACTTTTTCTGTCATCTTGATCTCCAGCCCAATCACTATCTGAATATCCTGAAAGTTGAAATTCGTTAGAATGAGAATATAGAAGTCCATGATTTTGTGTACCTTTAATATATCGAAGAATTCTCTTGGCTGCCTTCAAGTGTGTCTCAGTAGGATTTTCCATGAAGCGGCTAACAATTCCGACTGCATATAGAATGTCTGGTCTTGTACTTGTTAGATATCTCAAGCTTCCGATAAAACTTTTGAACATTGTTGGATCGACTGTCTTCCCTTCTTCTTGTTTTGATAGTTTGCTTCCACATTCCATTGGAGTGCTTACTGGATTACAATTCTCCATGTTGAATTTCTTTAGAACTTCCTTTGCATATGTTTCTTGTGTGATAAAAATTCCTTCTTTGTTTTGTTTTACTTCAATGCCAAGGAAAAATGACATGAGTCCAAAATCTGTCATTTCAAATTCTTTTACCATCGTTTGCTTAAACTCATTGAATAAAAGTGGATTATTGCCAGTAAAGATAAGATCATCCACATATAAGCAAACAAGTAATATATCTCCATTATTATATTTCTTCGAATAGAGAGCACTCTCATAAGGACATTGTATATAATCATTTTGTTTGAAGTATGAATCAATTCTTGCATTCCATGCTCTTGGAGCTTGCTTTAACCCATATAAAGCCTTTTTTAATTTA
The DNA here is from genome assembly GCA_022539455.1 of Dendrobium nobile. Lineage (NCBI taxonomy): Eukaryota > Viridiplantae > Streptophyta > Magnoliopsida > Asparagales > Orchidaceae > Dendrobium > Dendrobium nobile. The sequence continues at coordinate 39,076,595 of CM039722.1, read as the reverse complement.
TAAACTTTTGATTCATGCCCTTCTTTAATATATCCCAGTGGTTGTTCGACATAAACTTCTTCTTCAATGACTCCATTTAAAAATGCAGATTTAACATCCATTTGATAAATAGACCAATTATTTTGTGAAGCAAGAGAAATAATCAAGCGAATAGTTTCCATACGAATAACTGGAGCAAATACCTCATTATAGTCGATGCCTTCTTTCTGCTTGTATCCTTTTGCTACTAGCCGTGCCTTGTATTTTTCTACTTCACCTTTTGCATTTTTCTTCACTTTGTATATCCATTTTACACCAACAGCTTCATGTCCTTTTGGTAATGTTGTGAGCTCCCATGTTGCATTCTTTACTAGAGATTTGATCTCTTCATCCATAGCACTTCTCCATCTTTCGTCTTTTATAGCTTCTTCGAATTGTAATGGTTCATTATTTGCAAGCAAGCAAATAAAATGAAGCTCGTCAGTTACCTCATAAAGCTCTCTTAAATTTCTTGTCTTCCTTTGCCTTTGATTTTCTTCTGAAGTACTTGGAGATTGTGAACCTTGCAAATTTGTAGACAATTGCTCTTCATCTTGTAGCTCCACCGGTACTTGCTCTTCCTTTTGAGTGTCTTTATTTTGCCAATCCCAAGCTCCTTCTTCATCAAACTCAACATCCCTGCTAAAAATGATTTTTGAAGTTTTGGGATCAAATAATTTATAAGATTTAGATTGATACCCGATGAAGATGAGTTTGGAGCTTCTGTTATCCAGCTTAGTCCTTCTTTGTTCAGGGACATGTGCATATGCAATGCTTCCAAACACCTTCAAATGAGATATATTTGGCTTTCTTCCTGTCCATGCTTCTTGTGGCGTCATATCTTGTAAGCTTGAAGTTGAGCAACGATTGAGTGTATAGACAGCACATGTCACCGCCTCAGCCCAAAATTCTTTAGGCATACTCTTGCTTTTGATCATGCTTCGTACCATATTGAGAATAGTACGATTTTTCCTCTCTGCTACTCCATTTTGTTGGGGTGAAAATGGTGCTGTTAATTGATGTCGAATGCCATGCTCTTCACAATATTCTTTGAATGCTTTGGATGTGAATTCGCCTCCTCGATCAGATCTGATGGATTTTATTAAAAATCCACTTTCTTTTTCTGTACTTGCTTTGAACTTCTTAAACATAGTGAAAGCTTCTGATTTCTCTTTCAAAAAATAAACCCATGTTTTTCTTGAATAATCATCAATAAAAGTTAAGAAATATCGATGCTTACCAAAAGATGCTGGAGCAATGGGTCCACATACATCCGTGTGGATTAGTTGAAGAGGCTTCTTTGATCTAAAGCTTGCTTCATTTGGAAAACTCTTTCTTGGTTGTTTTCCAAATACACAACCTTCACAAATTTGATTTGGATGATTTATATCTGGCAAGCCATGCACCAATCCTTTTCTTGACATATTATTTAGATCTCCAAAATTTAAATGCCCAAGCCTCATGTGCCAAAGCCATGATTGATCTTTCACACATGACTTTAAACATTTCATCACTCCATTTTTTATATTAAGAATAAACATTCTATTTCTTGTCATCTCCACTTGGGCAATTAATTCATTTGAATTATTTTTAATTGTGAGCTTTTTATCCTTCATATGAATGTCAAATCCTTTCTCAAGTAATTGCCCCAAGCTTAAAATATTGCTTTTCATATCCGGAACATAATAAACTTCAGAAATAAATTGATGGGTTCCATCTTTAAGAAAAATAAGGATTTTACCTTTTCCTTTTACCGGAATTTTCGAAGAGTCGCCAAAATAAATTTGGCTCTCCATCGCCTCCATTTCTACGAACATGTTTTTGTCCCGGCACATATGGTTACTTGCTCCAGTATCTAAATACCAATTGTTTTCTTTTTCATCTTCTTCTCCTTTCAATGCTAATAATAAGACTGGATCATCTTCCTTCTCTTTAACAAGATTGGCTTTCTCTTGATTATGATAACATTCAGAAGCATAATGACCAAATTTCTTGCAAATATAACAACGAACATGAGATTTTTTGTACCTTTGATATTTTGGCTCTTTTTTCCACTCTTCAGTTCTTGAGTTGTTATTTTCTTCATTATTTCTTTGATATCCACCACGTCCTCGTCCACGTCCTCGGCCTCTTCCAAAGCCACGACCACGACCGCGACCTCGACCACGGCCTTGTCCATAAATGTCTCGATCATTTGAATTATCTTCATTTTTTGTGTCGTCTTTGTCACCTTTCAATGAGAGCTTTGATTGGAGAACTTGTTCGATATTATCCTGTTTTTTCTTATTTTTTCTTTGCTCATAAGCTATCAAAGAACCCATTAGTTCATCAACGGTCATTGTCTCTAAATCTTTAGCTTCCTCAATAGCTACGACAATATGCTCAAATTTATCATTTACCGAGCGTAGAATTTTTTCTATCACTCGAATATCTTCTAATGCTTCTCCATACCTTCGTAGTTGATTGACGATAGTCAAAACTCTTGTGAAATAATCCTCCACATTTTCTGCTTCCTTCATTTGAAGTGCCTCAAATTCGGCTCGGAGAGTTTGAAGTCGAATCTTCTTTATCTTGTCTATGCCTTTGTATGCAACTTGAAGTATCTCCCATGCTTGTTTGGAGGTAGATGCACTGGCCACTTTTTCAAAGTTTGCCTCATCAAGTGCTTGATAAATGAAGAAGAGCGCCTTCTTATCCTTCTTTCTACTTTCTTTCAACAATTCCCTTTGGGCTGTTGATAATACTCCTTCTTCTTGATGCTCGACATAGCCTTTCTCGACTATCTCCCAAATATCTTGAGAGCCAAATAGTGCCTTCATTTGAAGACTCCAATTCTCATAGTTCTCCTTTGTGAGACGAGGCACTTGTAGATTCATACTACTTGCCATCGAACTTAGCTCTGATACCACTTTGTTAGAGAGAAATTATTTGGAAGAGTGGAAGAGGATAAAAACAAGAGGAACTTCTATTATAAAATTTTCTCTCTTACATCCATATGACAAGACTCAATGCATATTTATACTAGTACAAAGACATTTCTAGAAACATATTCTAGAGATTTCTATAATAAAGACTCAACAACCAACCACCAAGAGTTATTGCATTTTCTAGTTTTTGCTTCCATACAATTTACTAGATACACAAAAAACTTAAACATTAATTTTGGTTTATATTTCCAACAACTTGGTTATTAATTTTGGTTTATATTTCCAATATGGTGCAGATCTATTCTCTCTCTCTCTCTTCATTATTTGTTCATATATAAAAATGCCAAAGACATACACCTCAGAACTCCCTGAGAGAAGCAACCCTTCAAGTTAGGAATGAAAGATGAAAAAAAAAAAAAATATCCTATCGGACTCACAGCGCCAAGTTAGGGGTGCCACAGTGCTTCATAATTTGTTCATAAATACTAAGATGCACTTAAAATACTGTTATAAGAAAAATCTTTATATAATTTATATTAAATGCACTTAAAATCACTATATTTATATATGCAAAACTTAATATAAGGCAAATTTTAGAAAGAAGCATGTTTAAAATGTCATTAAGTAAAAGGAGCATAATTAATAAAAAAAATTTAGAAAGGAGCATGTTTAAAATATCATTAAGTAAAACGAGCATGATGAATATAAAATTTAAAAAAGAGCAAATTCTTTAAATTAATTGGCTTAGTTCAAAACATGTTAAATCATTTGGCGTATTCATTTAAAGCAGGAGAGAGAAATGAGCATGAGAGAGAGATGAGCAGAGAGATGGGGAGAGAGAGAGAGAGAAAATTGAGGGAGAGAGAGTGGAGAGTAAGAGATGGATGGGGACAGAGAAAGAGGGGAAATTATTGGGTTTAGACACCGGATACAGCTTACCGTTTGATACTTCACAATACCGAACGATACTGAGCTCGGTTTGTGAAGTACTGAGTTTGATACTTCTCGGTACTTCACAGTACCGAGCACAGTACCGAGCATACTGAGCTCGATACTACTTGGTACTGCTCAGTACCGAGTAAAGGGTGATGTGGTGCATTTTTATTGGCTCCACACAACGTCCGGTGTCCGAATCCAATAATTTCCCGAGAAATAGAGATGTGAAAGAGAGATTTAAATATTTTTTAAAATTCAAAAAAATTTAAATAATATTTATAATTAATATTTATATAATATAAAATATAATTATTTTTAAAAATATTGTATAAAAAAGTAAAAAAATTATAAATTATATTTAAAAAGTATATTATTAAAATTTTTACTCTATAAAAATTATTAAAACTATTGTTTTAAATATCATGAGTATTTAAACTTTAAAAATAAATTTTAAAATAATATTTTTTAAATAATTTGAAAAATATAAGTTAAATATTATTTGAATTATTTGAAAATTTAAAAAATTAAAAAAATTAATATTTAAAATAAATTTTTGATATCTAAAATAATATTTAATTAATATTTAAATAACGACATAATAGTGATAATTGATTATTAAAAAATTTAAAATTTATATTTAATATATATATTTTAAAATATGCTATTTTGTGACGATTACAATAAAGTATTTATTTAAAATTGATTTTTCAAATTTAAATACTCATGACATTTAACAAAACAGTTTTAATTATTTTTATAGGATAAAAATTTAAATCTTATGCTTTTTAAATTTACTTTATAATTTATATATAATATTTTTTCAAATATTATTTTATTTTATATTATATAAATATTAATTATAATTATTATTTATTTTTTTTAATTTAAAAAATATTCAGATCACGCTGCCGAGCTCAAGCAGGGGCTTTGAGGTTGTTTGGATAGTTGATTTATGAGAGCATAATGTCGAAAAAGGCTAAACGTTTAAAAAATGAACGTTAAGTAAACTAATTCCCACTCTTGACATTTTGTCCTGGCCGAATTTTAGAAAGGAGCATAGTTTGTGTGTAATTAAGCAAAAAAAGCGTAATTTTTAAATAATTTAAAAATGAGCAAATACGCTAAATAATTTGGCTTTTTTTGTAGTAAACATAATTAATTAAGAATACGCCGAATTGTTTGACGTTCTCTCTAAAAAACGCCATATATTTAGGTGTATTCTTAAAAAACGCCAAAAATATGAGCGCATTTCTCATTTTTGCTGTAGAGAGAGAAAGCTGAATTGGAGAGAGAGACATGAAAAGGGAGAGAGAGGGAGAGGGAGAAGAGGGGTGAGAGAAACTGCCATAAAATTTATAAGTTTATTTAAATTAATATAATTATTAATCAAAATTAATAACTTTATAACTTAATATAATTATAAATTTAATTAGAATTTAAATTTTAATTTAATATAATTATTAATTAATTTATTAATTTCAAAATACTTTTTCTAAAACTTTAAATTTTAATTTAAGTAAAAATTTTTAATTTAATTTAATTTCAAATTACTTTAAATTTTCAATTAATATAATTATTAATCAAAAGTAATAACTTAATAACTTAATATAATTATAAATTTAATTAGAATTTAAGTTATAAATTTTAATTAATATAATTATAAATTAAAATTAATAACTTTATAACTTAATTTAATTAAAAATAATAACTTAAAATTAAAATTAAATTTATAATTAGATTAAGTTATAAAGTTATTAATTTATAAATTAATAACATTTGTAACTATTTTTTGTTTTTTCCTATCTTTAGCCTGATTTTTTTGACTAAGCTTTTTGTATTAATTTTTGTAATCCTTTTTCTTTTAATAGAATGGGCTATGATCCTTTTTAAAATTCGGCCTTTTGTCCGATCTTTAGAACGGTCAGAAACCATCTGTCTTTCATTCCTCCGTCCACACTCTTTCTCCCACATTTTTTGTCTTTCTCTCTCCCCATCTCTGTACGGCTGTACCCATCTCTTTCTCTTTTCTTTTTTGTTTTTTTTTTTGGAAAAATTTAGGATCATAGCCCATTCTATTAAAAGAAAAAGGATTACAAAAATTAAAACAAAAAGCTTCAGGTCCGGGTCAACTCAAACCCGACTCGCTTCGGATTTATTTTATTAAATTTTTTATTTAATTCAATTTATTTAAATCTAAATCAAATTAAGGTAAGATTTACTTCAATTAATTTAAAATAAATCTAGATTAATTTAATTTGGACAATAATATTTATAATTTTTTGAAATATCATTTACTTATTTTATAAAAATCCTTTAAAACACTCTTAATTTAATTAAAAACGGGTAAAATCGGGTTGATTTCGGGTTTTCGGGTCAACCCGAACCCGACCCGGTTTTACAAACGGGTCAAAATTCCTAACCCGAACCCGAAATTTTCGGGTTGGGTTTGGGTCTGATTTTCGGGTCGGGTCAAATATTGACACCCATCCTTTTGAAAATCCCAAGTGTTTAAGCTATTCACTGCAAATGGCTTCGATGGATATTTGGATGGATCAACGCCAAAATAGCGAACAGAAAGGAGAAAAATCGCGGCCGAGGAAGAAGCTGCGGAGCCAAATTTGGTTTTCATTTCTATCTCATTTCTATGGAATTTACACTGTATATAAAAAACTAAGAAAGCTATAGACGGTGAGATCAAGTTTAGTTAGAGTTCAATGGTGTGGATTAATTTAGTACACTTGATGGCAGACCAAAACTGAGTTGGGCATTTTTTGAATGGACAATGATGAGTGCTGGTGCTATCCAGCCTCTCCTTGGACGATCTCTTCGGCAACCAGGAGAATTCGATGCTCGTTTGCTTGCTGGACATTCCAATTTTGTGGAGGATTCTGAGTCCTCTCTGTTGTTAGAGGTTTGCTCTTTGAGTCGTACTTAGTTCTTCTCTTTTCCTTGTAGTTTTTCCTTACGGCTTTTCTTTTTGTGCAACTTCCTTTTTGTTTTGGATAGTTGATGGCTTTTTTTCTTTATACCTGTTATTCTGTTTTTTCTTCATAGTTTATAATATGGGCTTTGGCTCAAATTTCCCAAAAAAAAAAGTTGCTAGCTTTTTTTCTTTATACCTGTTATTCTGTTTTTTCTTCATAGTTTATAATAGGGAGATTTACATACATACACGATATTACTAACATTTTACATATCTAACACGTCAAATATTAATATTACAGCTATACCACTCAAATCACTTATTTACCTCAATTATACCACTGTCTCCAATGGGCGTCACTAGGGGTGTCAATTTCAGGTCACGGGTCGGGTTCGGGTCGAACCCTGAACTGACCCAGGTTCAAACAAGTCGACCCTAACCCGACCTGGGTAAATAAACGGGTCGGAAATCCAAACCCGGACCCGACACGATGAGTTTCTAGGTTGACCCGACCCGACAAGGGATCAATAACGAGCAAACGAGCTCGAGCGAGCGGTGAGCGGCGAGCGCAGGTGTGGGGGTGAGCATGCGGGTGAGCACACGTGAGCAACCTATGGCGCGGGGCGCCGGCTCTGGCAGGTGCGGCAGCGTGGGGCAGCTTCCCGGGCATGGCCCAGGCAGCCGCGGACGCAGCGTGGGGCATGTAGGGTAGCGCCGGCAGTTCAAGTTAAACGGGTTCGCAGGTTGACCTGGCAACCCGTCGGGTCAACCTGGGCCCGACTCTTTTTTCAACGGGTCGAATCCGAGAACCCGAACCTGACCCATTTTGAAATCGGGACGGGTCCAACCCTTATTTTCTGGGTCGAGTCCGAGTCGGATTTTCATGTCGTGTCAAATATTGACACCCCTAGGCGTCACGACGTTTTTGCATTCCGTCTCCAGCAGGGTCACGACATCTTCTTCTCGTCGAAATCCTCTTTTGTGAGCTTCGTTTCGCCAGTTGTTACCCAGAAGTATGCTCGCCAGATGAAATCTACCTTGCCGTTGATTCTTTCGTCGTATATCGTGGATTCTTTCCTAGTACGTTCATCCAAGACGAAGTGCTCTATTCCGATTTCCATTCCATTTTTCATGTTCCTTAATTTTTCTTTTGTTTTTCTATATGTGTGGATATTTCTATTTGTTCAAGCATCCATTCATTAATAGGAATGCATTATAATCACAGAATCGACATCTCAAAGACTCAAATATTAATTAGTTCAATGTATACAAAACTATAATGGAAGCAGATCCATAATACCTGGAGGCAGACGAAAATAACTAATCAAACCACAATTTTAATACTTTTACCTTGGATTGTGAAAAAGGCTTACTATGTTCGCATATAATAGAACGAGATCTCCCTCCTTTTTCACTTCATCAGCTCTCACACCTTAAGCCCTAACATGCAAAAACAGAGAAGAAAACGTCGTGAGGCCCGCTGGAGACAAAGTGGTATAATTGAGGTAAATAAGAGATTTGAGTGGTATAGTTGTAATATTAATATTTGAGGTATTAGATATGTAAAATATTAGTAATATAGTGGTATGTATGTAAATCTCCCTTTATAATATGGGCTTTGGCCCAAATTTCCCAAAAAAAAAAAACTTTACTGCCACCAGCTTTTGTGGATTTTGGCCCAAAAAAAAAAGGGCTTAGCCCGCATATAACGAGAAGAAAAGATTACATGTAAAAAGAAATCAAAACAGCCTCAAACAAATAAAGAGTCTAGCTCATAAGGAGCTCAAAAATCATGACCAAAATACAAACAAAAATAGAAACAAAACACCAAAAAAGAGCTCCCAAAAAGCTTGGACTAAGGGAATAAAGCAATCTATCACAAAATAACTCAGACCTCTGGTTGCCCAAATAAGGTCCAAAGGGGAGCGTGCAGCCTCATCATTGTCGCATGCAAGGAAAAAATCATCGTAAAACCATATGCAACAGCACAATACATCAATAACTACCCCAATCGGCATCTAACAGGAAGCAGATCAGGAAAACCGCACAGCAACATTAGGGATAACGGAGTTTCAGAGGGCAACAAGAATCAGCGAGAATGATCATATCAGATCCAGGGTAACAATGCTGTGCCAAAACAACTAGAAACTTCAACCAGATGCAACGCATATGACAATTATAACGATGACAGTAAAGTTAAGGTGCTGTGCGGCTATGGCATTATATGAGCTACTGCTTATACTTTCTATTTATCACAGTAGACAGTTTAGTTTTCTGTTTGCCCTTTTCTGTTATAGTCGACAAATAGATATGCAATATACTGTAATAAGAAAAATCTTAATATATTAAAATTAAATGCACTTAAAATCATTATATTTATATATGAAAAACTTATATAATTATAAATTAAATTTAAATTACATATCTTGCCAAATTTCTTTTACAATCATGCTTATTTTATATATATAAAAATCTTTTATCTTTTTTGTATTTTTTCATCTCTTTGCATTTAATATACTTGGTATAATTTAATGTTTGATTCTTATTACATTTTGTCATTAAATTTCTTTTTTGGGAAAATTATTTACGCATTATGTGATTAATGCGAAAACTCTAATAGTATTGAAGAGCTAATTAAAATTTATATGGAATCTATATTGTGGAGAGAGGAACTTATTCAAATTTAAGAGGTTATTTGACTCCACGAAATACAATAGGCCAAATTTTAAAAACAAGCAGCTCTTATGCCAGTTTTAGCAATAGAAGCATGAATGGTATAAAATATAAGAATGAGCAGAGTCGTGATAGGCTATGGGTAGGGGTGTCAATTTCGGGTCACGGGTCTGGTTCGGGTCGAACCCGAACTGACCCGAGTTCAAACGGGTCAACCCTAACCCGACCCGGGTAGACAAACGGGTCGAAAAACCGAACCCGGACCCGACCCGGCGGGTTGCCGGGTTGACACGACCCGACCCGGTTTGGGTGGCCGGCGCCGGAACCGCGGCGGCCGACGGCGGCGGACGCGAGCGCGACAGTGCGGGCGCGGTCGGGCGCAGGCACGCGGGAGCGAGGCGGGCGCGGTCGGGCGCGGTCGGGCGCGGGCACGCGGGCGCGAGGCGGGCGCGGTCGGGAGCGGGCGCGGTCCGGCGGGGGCGCGGTCGGGCGCGGGCAGTCGCGGGCACGCGGGCGCGCTGGGGGGCGCGCGGCGGGCGCGGGCACGAGGGCGGCGCTGGCAGGCGCGGGCAGTCTCGCGCGGCGGGCAGCGCGGGCGAGCGCGGGCGGGCAGCGAGCAGAGGCGGGATTTGAATTTTTTCGAATTAAACGGGTTGGCGGGTTGACCCGGCAACCCGCCGGGTCAACCCGAACCCGACCCGTTTTTTTGAAACGGGTCGATTTCTGGAACCCGAACCCGACCCGTTTTGAAATCGGGTCGCGTTCAACCCGGATTTTCCGGGTCGGGTCCGGGTCGGATTTTCGTGTCGTGTCAAATATTGACACCCCTAGATTTTGAGGACGCCGATCAATTCGGCGTATTCCACTGTTTTCAGAAATTTCTGTCTTGTTCTCGTTTTCTGGAATTGCTCTCCTTTTTCGAAATTGCTTTGGGAATGAGAAATTTATTTTTGCTGTCTTGGCCGAAGTGCCTACTAAAATAGTAAAAAAATATGTATAAATTAATTTTAAATAAATGTTTAATTGTAATATAATTTATAAGTTGTAATTAATTTTTGTATAGTTGTAATAATTAATTTTATTTTCTTCATTCTTTTATTTAATTTCAATAAAAATTTAAAAGATATATTGCAAAAAAATCTTTAATTGTTATAATTATAATTATATTTCAGATAATAAAATTAATATTATTTTATATTTCATTTAATATTAAAAATATATTTCATGTAATATATTTCATAACTAATGGTCCCTCTATAGCAAGAGCTTCCTTATCATCGTCCATCAAAACATCAAAAACCGTCAAATCACAAACCTTATTTCTTTTTACTTTTTTTTTCTTATTACCACTCGCATTTAGAACACCACTAACAGTAGAATGGTCCTCAAATTCATGATAATTGATACATCATCAAAAATTTATCTTCATCTGGCACAAATATCGATACAAAAATCAAATTGGAAACTTCCGAAATTAAAATTGGAACCATCCGAACTCTGATTTTCAACAAACTTACAGTCGAATTGAACGTCTCGGAAATAGGAACCACCGCCTGACGCCGGAGTTTCGCCGGACCACCACTTAAGGGCCTGAGCTTTGCCAGACCACCACCTAACGTCATTGCTCCGCCAGACCACCATTGAAGCCCTCACCTCCGTCGGACCACCAAGTAATATTCATGTTTGCAAATCGTTTGGTAAACCAAATTGTGGTTTGAACCCTCCAACAGTGCCTCAGACCATTGATTTGGAATCATTTAGACTCGGATTAAGTCGAATTTGGTGTTGTTGGGTTTGTATTTCTGATACGTTCAATTCGACTATAAGTTTGCTAAAATTGGAGTTCAGCTCGTCCCAATTTAATTTCGGAAGTTTCCAACTTGATTTTGCCTTGAGATTCGTGCTTGATCAAGATAATTTTTTGAAGACCTATCAATAATTAAATATTTTTTTTGCATTATATCTTTTAATTTTTTTATTTAAATTAAATAAAAATGAAGAAAATAAAATTACTTATTACAACTACACAAAATTAATTACAATTTATAAATTATATTACAATTAAACATTTATTTAAAATAAATTTATACATATTTTTTTACTACTCAGCACTTCGCCAAAACAGAGCCAAGACAAATTTCTCCCTCCAAAGAAATTCCATAAAACAAGAGCAATTTCGGAAAACAAGAACAACTCATGAATTTCCGAAAGCAGTGGAATACGCCGAATTGATTGTCGCACTCAAAATGCGACAAAGCCTATCACGACTCTGCTCATTTTTATATTTTCTACCGTTCATGCCTCTATTGCTAAAACTGGCATAAGAGGTGCTCGTTTTAAAAATTTTGCCAATACAATATATAATAATATAAATATAAGTGATTATTTTTTTATTTAATTTGAAGTAAAATAAATATAATAATAGTGATGATTGGTGGGAAAATTTAGCGAACGTCAGGTGATAATAATTATAGAAGATGGTGTTGATGAAGAGTGGCGGCCAAAATAAATTTAATAGAAATAGCAACACTTATTAATTTGATTTTTGAAAAAAAAAAACTCCAAAATAAAAATTTTCAGGAATTTTTTTTTTTAAAATTTTATTCAAAGGTTAGTGCGGTTACTTAACCTGAACCCAAATAGACTATACAGACACTCTTAGCTCTTCTTCTGCAGGATTCACCTAAAATGTGACTATATTTTTACACGTGGGTGCTAAATAGAAGTGTCAAATTGATTTTTCTGGTTGAGTTCAAGTCCTCCTAGAATTGTCTTGCTTTCATCCCACCTAACCCGATTAGGGTAACATGCCATAACCTTGGAACGGAATCCAATACGGCCCTAACCAACAATCCAACATGCTGACCGATTGAGTGTGATGGGCAACCAAGTGTGGGCGGTTGAGTGGCAAGCGTGAGCAGCAAGCAAGTGAGCGCGATGGACAACCGTGATGGATCATTAATTTACAAGTTGCTTTTAGGTTGATCCGGATTCAACCCAAAATAACAATCGGCTCATAATATGAATTCCGAACCCGACTCATTTTCCAAATGAGTTGACTCGGACTCAGAATTTTTGAGTTCAATTTGGATCAAAAATTTGAGTTGTGTCAAAAATTTTCATAAGCAGGTCCAAAAAACAAGTCCGCCTTTTCTTCATTACTCATGCAAACCTTTAAAACATTTTAAAGTTATTTAATGACCATCTGCAAGATTAAGCTTTTACATGCACATAAGAAATATTCCCAATGAGGAAACCAATACGTCAAATTAAGCCAAACTAATCATTTATTAAATTTTATTATTTTGATAAATTGAACGCAAAGCCCATTTCATTAGCAATGAAAGAAAATTACAAAATAACAAAATTGAAAGTGTAAAATATGAAGCTGCATGAACTACATTTAACCTTTGTATGGATCTACTACTACGCTGTATCTTGATAGCTGTGGTGCTCCAATCTTGGTCTTTCAGCTCTGGGGTACTCGAGAACACAACGCTGGGACGGTCGGGTCTGCAGCACCGGGGGCTCTAGTACATAATGCCGAGACATTGTGCATAAAAAAAATTCCACAACCTCCAACAAGCTCAACAAACTTGAGGTACGAGACAAAAAAATAATTCGATTGCCAGCAAGATCAACAAACTTGAGGTACGAGACAAAAAAATAATTCGATTGATCAACGCTAGGGGTGTCAATTTCGGGTCACGGGTCGGGTTCGGGTCGGACCCGGAACTGACCCGGGTTCAAACGGGTCGACCCTAACCCGACCCGGTTAGGCAAACGGGTCAAAAATCCGAACCCGAACCCGACCCGGCGGGTTGTCGGGTTGACCCGACCCGGAACCGTGACCCGAAGTCGCCGCACCGCGGAGCGGCAGCAGCGCATTCGCGCGAGCGCGGGCGGAGCGCTGGCGGAGCGCCGACAGCGCGGGCAGAGCGCTGGCAGCGCGGGCGGAGCGGCCAGCAGCGCGCGAGCGCGGGCGGGCAGCAACGCGCGAGCGCAGGCGGGCAGCAGCGCGCGAGCGCGAGCGCGGACGCGGTCGGGCGCGAGGGTGGACGCGGACGCGGTAGGCTGGCTCGGACTCGGACTGCACGTTTCGGGTCAAACGGGTTGACCCGGCAACCCGTCGGGTCAACCCGAACCCGACCCGTTTTTCAAACGGGTCGATTTCTGGAACCCGAACCCGACCCGTTTTGCATTCGGGTCGGGTCCAACCCGGATTTTTCGGGTCGGGTTCGAGTCGGGTTTTCGTGTCGTGTCAAATATTGACACCCCTAATCAACGCAATCAGATTCCATAAATAACAATATTTTTCCCTTTTGTTTTTTTTTTTTTGGTAAAAGTTTTTGTCCTTTGAAGAAAAAAAAAATATTGTGATCTAAATTTTTGGTAAAAGTTTTTGTCCTATTTGTAGCCAAACTAAAAGGAGTTGGAGAGAAAACCACAACACATAGACATAGCTACAAGAAAAGCAGCACATTCGCTCTCCAAAACAAGAAAAGTAGGTGAGAAAATATACCACAATGGAATTGTGGAGAGAGCAAGCATTCTAAATATTCATGAATACTGGAGTTCCAGATGTTCCTTTAACTCGATTTAATGAAAGTTCTTCACCTATGTCTATGATCTGCTACTCATCCCACAAAATGGCCCATTTTATGCTTGTTAATGATAATCAATTATCATTCGACTATCTCCTATGTCTATGATCACCTAACAATAGTCTTTTTTACTATGGTCACCAGACAAATGATCCTCCAACTACAGTTGGTCGATAATGATCATTTGGCTAGTATCAATGATCCACCCCCTAAATTTGCTCTCCATTTTCCTTGCATCTGTTCCCCGACCCCAGCTCTCTCTCCATCTCTCCCGCTTCTGCAATCATGAAGGGTCCGGGGTTGTTCTCTAACATCGGGAAGAAGGCGAAGGGTGAGTCTCCTGTACCTCGACAGAACCTTTCCAAGGACTTCTGATTGTGCTGTGTTTTTATTTCCTAAAAATTTAATATTCGAAACGTTTGCTTATGACCCAGATCTGCTTACGAAGGATTATAGTTACGACCAGAAATTAACAATTTCAACCCGAAGCGCTACCGGAGTTCAAATTTTGTTGAACCAATAGAAAACTACTTTTAAAAATAATAAATAAACTATTCCAAACGAAGTTCTTGAATGTGACAGCTGCACTATAAAGTTTGATGCAAATAATAACTTTTCATTATAATTAAAAAAAATAGTGAAAAAATAATAAAAAAATCAAATAAATTTGGGGTTGGTAGTTGAAAAATGTATCAAACAGAAGCTTATATGTTTGCAGTACTCATAGCAGCAACAAAATTTACATGTGAAGCAACATGGAAACCAGTGGCTTTCGTTAAACCTGCGAGGAAGAAAAGTAATCTCTGCAAGGAAGAACTGTATTAGAAAACGAGAGACAGAGAATGGTTTTTGAGCTTCTATCATTTCTCATAGTTTCTTCAATAAACAGTACAAGTATATATATTGATGCTGCTATAACCGAAAGGGTAAATAGGTGCCTGCTGGTAGGCGTGGAGAGCCCGCTCCTGCGATGCACTGGTGGACCATGTGCACCTACTGCAGCAGCAGTAGAAACGTTCTCTGGTATGATTACTGCCAGAGTATGTTAACAACATCCCTCAAGCTAATGGTGCCAGAGAAACCATAAGCTTGTTGCGAAGATTGTTGAACCGAATACGAGGAAGCACCTTAGTGAAGATATCAGCTATTTGATCCTGGGAACTAATGTGATGCACATTAACTGAAGTAGATTTGATGCAATCCAGTCTGAAATGATAGTCCACCTCTATGTGCTTAGTTTGGGCATGAAACACGGGATTATGGGCAAGTGCTATTGCTGAGACATTATCACAATATAGAGATGTAGGTGCTATAATAGGGAATTGAAATTCAGCTAACATACGTCTAATCCAAATAATATCTATGGCTGCTATAGCTAATGCTCAGTATTCTGCTTCCGTGGATGAGCGAGCAACTATTGGTTGCTTCTTCACACACCAGGAAATAAGATTATCACCAAGAAACAAGCAATACCCCGTGGTAGATTTTCTGTCGAATGGGTCACCCGCCCAGTCGGAATCGGCATAGGCACGCATAGATAAAGAACTGGAACCAATTTGCAGACCAAAATCTGCAATTCCTTTAACATACCGAAGTAGATGTTTTAGTGCCTGAAAGTGCTGTTGTAACAGAGTATGCATAGATTGGCACAACAGATTAACTGCATAAGCATTGTCCAGACGGGTTATTGTTAAATATTGTAAAGCATCCACAATTTGTCAAAATAATTCGGGATTTTCAAATGGCTGTAATGCAGCTGCATCCGATGATTGTTTGAAGGGTAGAGGTATGCCAACTGAATTGCAATTGGACATACCTGCTCAGTGTAGAAGATCCAAAGCATATTTTTATTGAGAAAGATGATAACCTATATCATTTGTAACCGCTTGGATGCCGAGGAAGTAACTGAGATTGCCAAGGTTGCGAATTTGGAAATGTTGATGAACATTACACAGCAAATCAGCTAGAATTGCTGGATTATTGGTTGTAACCAAAATATCGTCCACGTACACTAAAAATTATATGAGACGAGAGTTATGATTGTAGACAAGCAAGGAAGGATCTGCATCAATATGTCGAAAACCCCAAGCTTGCAAATGTGTAGTAAGTTTGGCAAACCATTGAAGTGGGGATTGTTTAAGCCCATAAATGGCTTTTTGTAAACGACAAACAGAATCTGGATGCTGAGGATCTTTAAACCCCGGGGGCTGATGCATATATACAACTTCATCCAAATCACCGTATAAAAATGCATTGGAAATGTCCAACTGAGTGATTGACCAATGATTATGAACTGCGGCTGTAATAAAGAGACGAATGGTAGGTAATTTCACCACGGGACTGAAGGTCTCATTATAGTATATACCAAACTCTTGGCGGTGACCCTGTGCAACCAGACGAGCTTTGTGCCGAGCTATTGAGCCATCATATTTCCTTTTCGTTTTGTAAATCCATTTGCATCCAAGCACCGTTTGAGATACTGACTGTGGTACAAGTATCCATGTTCCCTATTGTTGAAGGGGTTGAAACTCTACTGACATGGCATCCCGCCAGCATCTATGTTTACTAGCAGCCGAGAAACAGGTAGGATCAAATTCTTCAACAATTTGATGTTGAAGATTGAACACAACTTTCAGCTTCAACATTCCAGTTTGCAACCTAGTCACCATGGGATGTTTTGTAGGTGGAGGTAATGTAGTGGTATGAGAGACGGTTGTAGTATGCGGATGAGTCGATTGTGATGCAGATGAATGCTCAGGTGAATCGGGTGTAGGTGACAGAGCATTGGAATTTGAATGTGGAAGGTAGGAAGTAGCTTGAGGAGAATGAGTTATATTGGAAGAAGGTAGCTCCTGTTGAGATACAAAATGAGGAACAAGAAGCAGTGGTGTAGTAGAATTTGTATTGGAAATTCGAGATGAGTTGGTAGTTGATGTGGGAGACAGAAACGGGAAGACCTGTTCATGAAACTGCACATGGCGAGAGATTATAATTTTAGGATTTTTGAGATGATAACATCGATACCCTTTATGATTTGAGCTATAGCCAAGAAATAGACATGCATAAGATTTTGGAGCAAACTTGTGAGGGGCTGCGGGTTGAAGCCATGGGTAACCCAAACACCCAAACACTTTGAGGTGGGAATAAGATGGAGAATGTTTGTATAGCCATTGAAAAGGAGAAACAGAATTTGTATTTTGGGAGGGAAGATGATTGATCAAGTATACTACCGTTAATACAGATTCAACCCAAAACGTAGTCGGGAGATGAGCTTGTATTAGCAGAGTACGAGCGGTCTCAATTATATGACGATGTTTACGCTCTGCAATGCCATTTTGATGTGGTGTATGCAGACAACTAAATTGATGTTGGATACCATGTGTAGAGAAAAATTTTTTAAATTGTAAACTGGTATATTCACCATCTCCATATGAACGCAAAGTTTTAATGGGGGTAGAAAATTGTTTCTCAACCATGGCTTTAAAATGAACAAATTTGGAGAAAACTTCAGCTTTATTACACATAGGATATACCCAGCAGAAACATGAAAATTCATCTAGAAATAACACATAATAACGATATCCATTAATTGATAAGATTGGGGAAGGACCCCATACATCAGACACGACAACTTGAAAGGGAGATGTACATTTAGAAGCAGAGCTAAGAAAAGGAAATCTATGACTCTTTGCTGTTTGACATGGATGACATATAGCATTTGATACAGAAATATTTAAGGAGGGAAAACTGGAAGCTAAACTATATAAGACTGCCTTGTGAGGATGTCCGAGCTTGGCATGCCAAAGAGATGAACTAGTGGTAGTAAAGAGAGCTGTTGAAGATGAGCTGGATGGAATGACGACATGATAGAGACCATCATGGCACGGACCTGGGAGAATCGATTGATTGGTTTTCTGATCCGTTACATCATAACCATGAGGTGAAAAAGAAACAGTACAGTCATTGTCAAACGTTAGATGATGAACAGACAGAAGATTATGAGAGACTTTAGGAACATGAAGTAGAGGAGAGAGAGATAGCTTACGCTTCGGGGCAGAAAGAAGCCCTTGTCATGTATGAGAGATTGGAAGTGACTGTCCGTTGCCAACTTGAATTTGCTGAAGGACATGATATGGTTGAGATGTCAACATTTGAGTAGAATCATGTGTAATATGGGATGTGGCACCCATATCCAAAATCCAGTCGGAAGAGGAGCTACCATTATTTGTGGACTCCGCCACAAATGAAGACGGATTGAGTTTCGTATAACTGAGATTAGTGCGTTGCCAGCACTTCTCTGCCGAGTGTCCTAGCTTGCCGCAGATTTGGCATTCAATGCGACATAACGATGATCGACCGCCATGGGATTGGTTGAACCGACCACGACCCCTTTTATTATGAAAAGGCTGTCGAGAAGAACCTCTACCAGATGTAGCCGTAAGAGCAATAGAAGTATCAGACAGCTGAATAGAGTGAAGAGCACGAGCCGCTTCATTTTCAAGATTCATTTCCTCGCTACATAGTAAGGAATAGAAATCACTAAGTTTAACGGTTGGAGATTTGTACGAATTACCATCTTGAATCCTTGATAAGAGGCCGGCAAACCATTTAAGGTATACATGATTACATCCTCTGGGTCCAAAATACAACCAACAGTAGTAAGTTGATCTACTTTGATTTTGATTTTAGTTCAAAACTGTTGCATCGTCTTGTTGGCCAGGGAAATGAAGTTAAGATCATTTTTAAGTTGAAGGATTCGGGACTGATTGGAAAATTGCAGCCACTTTCCAATGGTTTGCTAGATTTCAGAATAGGAGTCTAAATGTTGTACGTAAGGTAGAAGAGATGTCGAAATAGTAGAAAAGAGAACAGCGGGCAAATTCTGATCAATTAACATCCAGGTGGAGAAGAGAGTATTCGAAATTACAGTACCAGTTTTTGAAGTAATTTGACGAGGCGGGCGACGAATAGTTTCGTCCAGGTATCCTTCGAAGCTGTTTTCTCTAAACACCTTGAGTACTTGCGATTTCCATGTAAGATGATTTTAAGGAGTGAGTTTTATTGTAATAACATTCTTAATGGTCGACATTAAGAACTTCAATTGAGGAGAAATGATTACGGTCCCGACAAGCTGAGCAGCATCAGGTATGCTTTCAGTTGTAGAGGAGTTGCCGGAATTCATGGCAGAAAAAAATACAGAGGGACTAGCCGTAAGGCTTATTAGTGCTCTAATACCATGTTAAACTTGCAAGGAAGAACAATAATCTCTGCAAGGAAGAACAATATTAGAAAATGAGAGACAGAAAATGCAGAGAATGGTTTTTGAGCTTTTATCATTTCTCATAGTTTCTTCAATGAACAGTACAAGTATATATATTGATGTTGCTATAACCGAAAGGGTAAATAGAAGCCTGTAGGTAGTCGTGGAGAGCCCGCTCATGCGATGCACTGGCGGACCATGTGCGCCTACTGCAATAGTAGTAGAAACGTTCTCTGGTACGATTACTGCCAGAGTATGTTAACAGCTATGAGCTAAAGCTAGGCCTCTGCTGTGGGCTGAGCAATGGGAGCTCATCCTAGCTGTCGATCCTTTACCGGCGAAGAGTTTAGACCGCTTGCCTAGAGAATTTACCTGATGATCTTTTTTAGCTTTCAAATTAACTTTTGTTGATCCAACTCTACCATCGCCTGTCAATCCGATTGATCAAAGAATGATTCAGTTTGTGAGAATAGGTTTAAGACAAAAAAAAAAGATCATCAAGTTAAAGGCAGTGAAGAACTTTCATTAAATCGAGTTAAAGGGACATCTGGAACTCCAGTAATCATGAATATTTAGAATGCTTGCTCTCTCCACAATTCCATTGTGCTATATTTTCTCACCTAGTTTTCTTATTTTGGAGAGCGAATGTGCTGCTTTTCTTGTAGCTATGTGTTGTGGTTTTCTCTCCAACTCTTTTTGGTTTGGCTACAAATAGGACAAAAACTTTTTTGAGTGGGCAGACTAGAGAGCCGGGGAGAGAGTGGGAAGAACGGAGAAGAAGAGAGAAACTTTTTTGACTGGGAAGACTAGAGATCCGGGGAGAGAGAGAGAAGACTAGAGAGCCGGGGAGGATTGGAGCTCATCCTGGCTCTCTAGTCCAATGACACTGATGGAATGGAGCATAGCCTCCAATGAATTGTTGTTCAGCATTCACATGAGGAATTAGAGCCTTACGAGGGGAAATAATTTTTTTATGTTTTTATTTTTGAGACATCAACTATAATTTCTATTTCGTTATTGCTTTTTATTATTTTCAAAAAATTTGTGTATTAAGAAGCTATTTTCTATAATTTGAGATTTAAGCAGTTTTTAATACAAAAATTTTTCGATCAATTTTTTTTAATTAAAAAATTGCTTTAGAAAAAAATAAGAAAACTATCCTTGATACATCACGCAAAAATTATCTTGATCGGGCACGAATCTCGAGGCAAAAGCTAGTTGGAAACTTCAAAAATAAATTTCGGGAGCATGTGAACTTCGATTTCAGCGAGCTTACAGTCAAACTGAACGTCTCGGAAATACGAACGCAACGACACCAAGATCAACCCAATCCGAGCCCAAATGAGTCCGAATCAAGGGTTCAAAGCGCTTTTGGAAGGTTCAAACCGCAATTTGAGTTACCAAACGATCTCCGATTTTGACGAGCTTATACTCGAATCGAACGGCTCGACGAGACGAATCCAACGAGCCCAAGATCATCGAATTCCAACATCATTAAGACCTTCAAATGTCCAATGAACGGTGCATGATCAAAGGATTCGATATCGGCCGTCCATTCAAACCACTCCCTGTTCGCCCTTGATCTCACGCCTATTTACGGGCTATGCCACTCCAGAAAAATTATAAATAGAGCCCTCATTCTACACCAAGGGGACTCAAGTGAAGAGAGAGAAGAAGAAGAGAAGGAGAAGGAGAAAGGGGAAAAGGAGATTCCTCACCTCCTCGACCACCGCCGCCGGAGCTCTTCCTGCCGCCTGAAGATGCCGGAACTCTGCCGGATTTTCAGGAAACGCTAGGAATTCGCAGAAGAAAGAAGAAGAAGAGGAGAAAGGGGAAAAGGAGATTCCTCACCTCCTCGACCACCGCCGGAACTCTTCCTGCCGCCTGAAGACGCCGGAACTCTGCCGGATT
Source organism: Dendrobium nobile (assembly GCA_022539455.1). Lineage (NCBI taxonomy): Eukaryota > Viridiplantae > Streptophyta > Magnoliopsida > Asparagales > Orchidaceae > Dendrobium > Dendrobium nobile. The sequence goes on along the minus strand of CM039722.1, from coordinate 39,055,343 downwards.
TTCAGGAAACGCCAGGAATTCACAGAATTTTGTAAACTTCTTGGAAGAAACAAATTGTACTTGGATTATCCCAACTTGTGGGACGAAATCCGCCATTTTTAATTTACGAAAGCACTAGTGGAATTTTGCAACTGTGCAAGGCCCCGTGGTTTTTTCCCTTTTTGGGTTTTCCATGTAAAAACCTTGGTGTTCACTTTCTCTTTTCTGTTTGTGTGCGAAATACTCGTGCAACGCTAGGACGCGAATTTACAAACTCTATCGCTGCGTATATTCTCGCACGCAACAGTTTGGCGCCGTCTGTGGGAAACACAATCCCACTACTTCGAGTACTGCTACGATGGTGAATAGGCGCAGCAGTCGTTTAGTTGGAGCTTCTCGCTCCAATTCTCATCAGTCCAGAAATCAGTCTATTAATCATAGACGACCAATGTCAGCATCTTTTCATCCTGGGGGGCAGAATGCTGCCAGAGAAGAGACATCGGGACCTTCTTTAGCAGAAAGAATTCGGAAGATGGAAGAATCTCAGAACGAGATCCTTCAACTCCTACGAGACGATCGACAGCTGACGTTGGAAGAGATCCTTCGCCCTCGGGATCCACCTAGGGTTGAAGATGTTCAATTCAAGCAGCGTCAAGAAGAAATTCACCTTCCTCCACCTAGGGGACATCCTCAATCACAACAGGAAAATGAACTTGCCGATACAGCGAGTTCAACACATCCTTGCATTTTTTCGGAACTCCCAGAAGGCTCTCCCCAACCACACATTGCGGGACTCCCTCACAATGTTCTGCGTCGCGAACTGCGAAAATTGGTACGGGAAGAGTTCCCTCGAGGAGATGTAAGGCATGCTCTCCGACAGAGGAATTTCCAGGAATCATCACCTCTAACTGAAGCCATTCTTCAGCATCCCATTCCGGTCGGATTCAAAGTGCCAAACGTTGAGTCCTACGATGGGACGACCGACCCATATGAGCATATCAACTACTACATAACCATCATGCATATTCAACGAGCATCAGACGCGCTCCTCTGCCAGGTCTTTCCCGCCACCCTTAAAGGACAGGCCCGAACGTGGTTCTACTCGCTTCCACCTAAAATGATCCCCTGTTTTGTCAAATTGGCCAAAGTATTCGTCAAACAATTTGTGGCTAATCGAAGAATTGCTAAGGATTCTTCCCACCTCTCTGGGATTCGACAAAATGAGGGAGAATCGTTGAAGGAGTATTTTCAACGATTTTCCACTGAAGCACGACAGATTCCAGGAATAGACCCTGAATTACTCAGAGGGGTCTTTCTTGGAGGTCTTCGTCCTGGACCCTTCTATTCGGCCCTTATGCGAGACACTGTCCATTCATACGCTGACTTGATCCATCGCGTGGAGGCACAAATCTCTGCGGATGAAGCTATAAATGCTCACAAAAACAGTTTGAGCAAATCAGCGGGAAGCGCAAAGGTGCATCTGGGATGGATAATTCTTTCTCACAGCAGAAAAAGCACGGGAAGAATAATCTACCTCATAGGTCTCCGTCAGCACGACGAGAACCTCGCCAAGAAAAGGAGTACACACCACTTAATACATCCCAAGCAAATGTATTAATGGCCATCCGGGATCAGGAGAATGTGAAATGGCCACACCCTTTGAAGCCCAATGTCGGAAACCAGGAGCAATATTGCCACTTCCACCGTAGCCGTGGGCACACTACTGAAGCATGTTGGCAGCTCAAGGAAGAAGTTGAGAGACTAATTCGACAGGGATATCTCCGACAATTCATCAAGAATACACCAACCCGAGATGAAGTTGGTCCGACTGGGGGGCAGAATCAACAACAAAGACAACCATTGAATATTATTCAAATGGTTGGAGAAATTGAATGATCACGCACTTCGTGTATTTGTATTAGCAAATATTACTTGTCTTATTGTCGCTTTTATGTTGAGTTAAGTGTCACTTTGATATCTCTAATATCTTCTTCCAAGTTAAATGTTGTCGTATTGTCACCGTGCATAGATCTTGTGTGTTGAGTACTTTGTAATTTGTAAGTCGTACTAGGGAACTATTGTACTATCTTACGTAATGCAGTAATAGAATGTTCATGTTGTTGTGATACGATTTTTCCTCTTATGAAAGATAAGAAAAAACTTCTCAAACTCTTTCTTCGTGATTCGAGAAATACACAATCCATATTGTATCTCAATCACCGGACAATCAATCCCAGGGGGATTTGATCCTGGCCTCATCCACACAGGTTAACGTCGTCGAGCAGGGCTCCGACATACAACCTCGGATAGGTCTTATATCTTTGGTGGATTCTCTCGACCTCTTCCATATAGGTTAATGTCATCGAACAAATGTTCTGATATACAACCTCGAATAGGTCTTACATCCTTGGTGGATTCTCTCGACCTCTTCCACACAGGTTAATGTCATCGAACAAATGTTCTGACATACAACCTCGGATAGGTCTTACATCTTTGGTGGATTCTCTCGACCTCTTCCACACAGGTTAATGTCATCGAACAAATGTTCTGACATACAACCTTGGATAGGTCTTACATCCTTGGTGAATTCTCCTAGCCTCATCCACACAGGTTAACGTCGTCGAGCTAGGCTCCGACATACAACCTCGGATAGGTCTTACATCCTTGGTGGATTCTCTCGACCTCTTCCACACAGGTTAATGTCATCGAACAAATGTTCTGACATACAACCTCGGAGAGGACTTCTACTCGACGCCGGACTTCTTCCTGTTGTCATACTTCTGCTCGTCAGAGGACTCCTACTCGTCGTCAAACTTCTGCCCGTCGACGAATCTTCGTCGGTCTTCTACCCGACGTTGAACTTCTACCCGACGTCAGCAGACTTTTACTCGTCGTCAGACTTTTACTCGTCGACGAACTTTTCCCAAGGCCGGTCTTCTACCCGACGATGGACTTCTCCCTGTCGTCGGACTTCGACTCGTCAGCGGACTTTTACCCGACGTCGGACTTCTCCCTGTCGTCGGACTTCTGCTCATCAGCGGACTCCTACTCATCGTCGGACTTCTGCTCGTCGACGAACTTTCGTCGGTCTTCTACCCGATGATGGGCTTCTCCCTATCGTCAGACTTCTGCTCATCAGCGGACTTCTACCCGACATCGGACTTCTCCCTGTCATCGGACTTCTGCTCATCAGCGGACTCCTACTCATCGTTGGACTTCTGCTTGTCGACGAACTTTCATCAGTCTTCTACCCGACGACGGACTTCTCCCTGTCGTCGGACTTCTGCTTGTCAGCGGACTTCTACCCGACGTCGGACTTCTCCCTGTCGTCGGACTTCTGCTCATCAGCGGACTCCTACTCGTCATCAGACTTCTGCTCGTCGACGAACTTCCGTCGGTCTTCTACCCGACGACAGACTTCTCCCTGCCGTCGGACTTCTGCTTGTCAGCGGACTTCTACCCGACGTCGGACTTCTCTTTGTCGATGGACTTCTGCTCATCAGCGGACTCCTACTCATCGTCGGACTTCTGCTCGTCAACGAACTTTCGTCGGTCTTCTACCAGACGACGTACTTCTACTCGCCGTCGGACTTCTATCATACTTCTACTCGTCGTCAGAATTCTGACAGTTGATGGAATTTTGTTGGTCTTCTGCCCGACGCCGTACTTCTACTCGTCGTCAGAATTCTGACTGTCGTAGAAATTTTGTCGGTCTTCTGCCCAATGTCGTATTTCTACCCGACGCCGTATTTCAGCAGTTCAACAAATCTCTCGATGAACTGAGGGGATGAAGAAATCCCGTAGGCTTCTGAACGCGAGGAGGAGCGCTAATTCGAGCAGGAAAAAATTCCAACTCGTAAATAGCGGAAGCCTCAACCGCCAGTAAGCCGGAGGGAGAGGAAGAAATCCCGTAGGCTTCTGCACGCGAGGAGGAGCGCAAATTCGAGCAAGAAAAAATTCCAACTCGCAAATAGCGGAAGCCTCAACCGCCAGTAAGCCGGAGGGAGAGGAAGAAATCCCGTAGGCTTCTGCACACGAGGAGGGGCGCTAAGTCGAGCAGGAAAAAATTCTAACTCGCAAATAGCGGAAACCTCAACCGCCAGTAAGCCGGAGGGAGAGGAAGAAATCCCGTAGGCTTCTGCACGCGAGGAGGGGCGCTAAGTTGAGCAGGAAAAAATTCCAACTCGCAAATAGCGGAAACCTCAACCGCCAGTAAGCCGGAGGGGGAGGAAGAAATCCCGTAGGCTTCTGCACGCGAGGAGGGGCACTATTCAAGTAAGAAAAAATTCCAACTTGCAAATAACGGAAGCCTCAACCGTTAGTAAGCCGGAGGGGGAGGAAGAAATCCCGTAGGCTTCTGCACGCGAGGAGGGGCGCTATTCAAGTAAGAAAAAATTCCAACTCGCAAATAACGGAAGCCTCAACCGTCAGTAAGCCGGAGGGGGAGGAAGAAATCCCGTAGGTTTCTGCACGCGAGAAGGGGCGCTATTCGAGTAGGAAAAAATTCCAACTCGCAAATAGCGGAAGCCTCAGCCGCCAGAGAACCGGAGGGAGAAAGAAAGAGAAGTTGCAAATTTTCTAAATGCCTAAGGGGCCTATTTATAGGTTTTGGAGAGAATAGGAGGAAGTTATCACAATATTCGAAATATCCTATTTTTCTAAATTTTTTCTGAATTTTTTGGAATTTTCTTTAGATTTTTAAGGAATTTTTTGGGCCAAGTGGGCCCCACATAATGAAAAGACATTTAGAAAATTTGCAAATAGCGGAAGCCTCAGCCGCAAGTGGGCCCCACATAAGTCGGTTCAGTGAAAAGACACCGTGAAACGCCGCGACCAGCGCGGAGATCCGCGCGTGAAGCCCTCGGATCGCGGCTGGCCACGTGAAATCTGCGGCCAGCAGCTGCCGGCGGCAGCCAGACGCGGCAGCCGCCCGCGTGCAATGGGGCAAGCCCAGGCGGACCGCGGAATTGACCGCGGGAGCGGTCCCCGAAACGGACCACGGAATGGGTCCGCGGAACCGCGGAAGAGGTCCGCGGAGCGGACCGCGCGCAGCTTCCTCCTCGCTCACTTGCGCGAGCGCGGTTCCGCTCGGGGTGGCTGGCGGACATTGTTCCGCGGCGGCGGCAGCGGCGGTGGCGGCGACCGGCCGGCCGGTCCGGCCGGTTCGGCCGCCTGGTCCGTTTTATGCCCATTTTTTCTTTTCGCCCCAACGAGTCCGATTTCGACGATTTTAGGGTCCCCGGGCACGTTTTTCGATATTCCGGATACTTTTGGAACTCAAGGAGACCTCTATGATGAAGTTCGAACAAGATGTTAATTTTTGGAAAGCAATTTTTGGCGTTCTGGCTGATACAAATTTTCGAAACACTTATTTTTGGACTCCCAGTGCTTTGACGTTCGAAAACAGGGGGGCAACTGATACATCACGCAAAAATTATCTTGATCGGGCACGAATCTCGAGGCAAAAGCTTGTTGGAAACTTCAAAAATAAATTTCGGGAGCATGTGAACTCCGATTTCAGCGAGCTTACAGTCAAACTGAACGTCTCGAAAATACAAACCCAACGACACCAAGTTCAACCCAATCCGAGCCCCAATGAGTCCGAATCAAGGGTTCAAAGCGCTTTTGGAAGGTTCAAACCGCAATTTGAGTTACCAAACGATCTCCGATTTTGACGAGCTTATACTCGAATCGAACGGCTCGACGAGACGAATCCAACGAGCCTAAGATCATCGAATTCCAACATCATTAAGGCCTTCAAATGTCCAACGAACGGTGCATGATCAATGGATTCGATATCGGCCGTCCATTCAAACCACTCCCTGTTCGCCCTTGATCTCACGCCTATTTACGGGCTATGTCACTCCAGAAAAACTATAAATAGAGCCCTCATTCTACACCAAGGGGACTCAAGTGAAGAGAGAGAAGAAGAAGAGAAGGAGAAGGAGAAAGGGGAAAAGGAGATTCATCACCTCCTCGACCACCGCTGCCGGAGCTCTTCCTGCCACCTGAAGACGCCGGAACTCTGCCGGATTTTCGGGAAACCCAGGAATTCGCAAAAGAAAGAAGAAGAAGGAGGAAAAGGGGAAAAGGAGATTCCTCACCTCCTCGACCACCGCCGGAACTCTTCCTGTCGCCTGAAGACGTCGGAACTCTGCCAGATTTTGGGAAACGCCAGGAATTCGCAGAATTTTGTAAACTTCTTGGAGAAACAAATTGTACTTGGATTATCCCAACTTGTGGGACGAAATCCGCCATTTGTAATTTACGAAAGAGCACTAGTGGAATTTTGCAACTGGGCGAGGCCCCGTGGTTTTTTCCCTTTTTGGTTTTCCACGTAAAAACCTTGGTGTTCACTTTCTCTTTTCTGTTTGTGTACGAAATACTCGTGCAAACGCTAGGACGCGAATTTTACAAACTCTAACTCTACCGCCGCGTATATTCTCGCACGCAACAACCTAAATAAAACTTTAAAATTATTTTGCTTGGAACAGCTTTTTTTATTTTTATTTTTTAAAGTAAATTTTTAGCAGAAAATTAATTTTTTGTATTAATAAATTCATGTGTAATTTTTGCTTTTTTCCCCAAAAAAAAAAAAAAAAAAACTTTTGCTTTAATAGTAGGGAATCTGACAGTTGTTTGGCTATAAACAGGCCGGTTGACGATAGATGGGCTATGCTCCTTATGGATGAAGTTTGTAATTGCCGGCCCCACATTGATGAGGTGATATGACTACTAAAATTAATATCTAAAATAAATTTCTGTAATTTTTGTTGAGATTAGAAAATGTTTAAAATTGAATTTAGAATTTAAATGGGAGTTCCGTCACAGAAATTATACATCCTCATATTATGATTTCTTATTCCCCAAGAAATAAGAAAAATGTCTTTACTTATGAGATAATTTTACTAAATTGGATTCTTAATAATTCAATATTTTGTCTTTACTTGGGAATACATCCATCATAATTAAAGACATAATTTTACTAAATTGGAAGTTCCTAATTATGAGGAAAAAAGAAAAATGTCTTTAATTATGAGGAAATAAGAAAAATGTCTTTTAAGTATGAAATAATTTTACTAAATAATGAGGAAGTATTCCCAAGTAAAAACAAAATATTGAATTTATTAAGAAACTTCCAATTTAGTAAAATTATGTCATAATTAAAGAAATAATAAAAATTATGTCATAGTTAGTAAAATTAATGTCTTTAAATATGAGGATGTATTCCCAAGTAAAGACAAAATATTGAATTATTAAGAACTTCCTATTTAGTAAAATTTTTTCATAATTAAAGAAATAAGAAAAATTATGTCATAATTCATAAAATTATATCTTTAATTATGAGGATGTATTCCCAAGTAAAAGACAAAATATTGAATTATTAAGAACTTCCAATTTAGAAAAATTATGTCATAATTAAAGACATTTTTCTTATTTCCTCATAATTAATGACATTTTTCTTACTTCCAATATTTTTCTTATTTCCTCATAATTAAGACTTCCAATTTAGTAAAATTATGTCTTTAATTATGATGGATGTATTCCCAAGTAAAGACAAAAATACTGAATTATTAAGAACTTCCAATTTAGTAAAATTATGCCATAATTGGCATAATATGAGCTACGCTTATACTTGCTATTTATCACAGTAGACAGTTAGTTTTCTGTTTTTTTTTTTTTTTGTGTTGGTTTTTTTTTTTTTTTTTTTTTTTTATTTTTTTTTTTTTTTTTTTTGTTTGTTTTTTTTTTTTTTTTTTTTTTTTTTTTATTTTTTTTTTTGTTTTTTTTTTTTTTTTTTTTTTTTTTTTTTTTTTTTGTTTCCCTTTCTGTTATAGTGCGACAAATAGATATGCAATATACTGTAATAAGAAAAATCTTAATATATTAAAATTAAAATGCACTTAAAATCATTATATTTATAATGAAAAACTTATATAATTATAAATTAAATTTAAATTACATATCTGGCAAATTTCTTTACAATCATGCTTATTATATATATAAAAAATCTTTTTATCTTTTTGTATTTTTTTCATCTCTTTGCATTTAATATACTTGGTAATAATTAAATGTTTGATTCTTATTACATTTTGTCATTAAATTTCTTTTTTGGAAAATTATTTACGCATATGGTGATAATTAATGCGAAAATCTAATAGTATTGAAGAGCTAATTAAAATTAATGGAACTATATGTGGAGAGAGAAACTTATTCAAATTTAAGAGGTTATTTGACTCCACAGAAATACAATAGGCCAAATATTAAAAACAAGCAGCTCTTATGCCAGTTTTAGCAATAGAACATGAAGGTATAAAAATATAAGAATAGCAGAGTCGTGATAGGCTAGGGTAGGGTGTCATTTCGGGTCACGGGTCTGGTTCGGGTCGAACCCAACTGACCCGAGTTCAAACCGGGTCAACCCTAACCGACCCGGGTAGACAAACGGTCGAAAAACCGAACCCGGACCCGACCCGCGGGCGGGTTGCCGGTTGACACGACCCGACCCGGTTTGGTGGCCGGCGCCGAAACCGCGCGGCCGGCGCGCGGCGGAACGCGAGCGCGACAGTGCGGCGCGGTCGGGCGGCAAGGCACGCGGGAGCGAGGCGGGCGCGTCGGGCGAGCGGTCGGGCGCGCGGCACGCGTGCGCGAGGCGGGCGCGGTCGGGAGCGGTCGCGGTCCGGCGGGGGCGCGGTCGGGCGCGGGCAGTCGCGGGCACGCGGCGCGCTGGGGGCGCGCGGCGGGCGCGGGCACGACGGGCGGCGCTGGCAGGCGCGGGCAGTCTCGCCGGCGGCAGCGGGCGAGCGCGGGCGGGGCAGCGCGGCAGAGGCGGGATTTGAATTTTTTTCGAATTAAAACGGGTTGGCGGGTTGACCCGGCAACCCGCCGGGTCAACCCGAACCCGACCCTTTTTTTGAAACGGGATTTTCTGGAACCCAACCCGACCTGTCGTTTTGAAATCGGGTCGGTTCAACCCGGATTTTCCGGGTCGGGTCCGGTCGGATTTCGTGTCGTGTCAAATATTGACACCCCTAAGATTTTGAGGACGCCGATCAATTCGGCGTATTCCACGTTTTCAGAAATTTCTGTCTTGTTCTCGTTTTCTCGGAATTGCTCTCCTTTTTCGAAATTGCTTGGGAATGAGAAATTTATTTTTGCTGTCTTGGCCGAAGTGCCTACTAAAATAGTAAAAAAATATGTATAAATTAATTTTTAAATAAATGTTTAATTGTAATATAATTTATAAGTTGTAATTAATTTTTTGTATAGTTGTAATAAATTAATTTTATTTTCTTCATTCTTTATTTAATTTCAATAAAAATTAAAAGATAATATTGCAAAAAAATCTTAATTGTTATAATTATAATTATATTCAGATAATAAAATTAATATTATTTTATATTTCATTTAATATTAAAAATATATTTCATGTAATATATTTCATAACTAATGTCCCTCTATAGCAAGAGCTTCCTTATCATCGTCCATCAAACATCAAAAACCGTCAAATCACAAACCTTATTTCTTTTTACTTTTTTTATTCTATTACCACTCGCATTTAGAACACCACTAACGTAGAATGGTCCTCAAATTCATGATAATTGATACATCATCAAAATTTATCTTCATCTGGCACAAATATCGATACAAAAATCAAATTGGAAACTTCCGAAAATTAAATTTGGAACCATCCGAACTCTGATTTCAACAAACTTACAGTCGAATTGAACTCTCGGAAATACGGAACCACCACCTGACCGGAGTTTCGCGGACCACCACTTAGGGCCTGAGCTTGCCAGACCACCACCTAACGTCATTGCTCCGCCAGACCACCATTGAAGCCTCACCTCCGTCGGACCACCAAGTAATATTCATGTTTGCAAATCGTTTGGTAAACCAAATTGTGGTTTGACCCTCCAACAGTGCCTCAGACCATGTTTTGGAATCATTAGACTCGGATAAAGTCGAATTTGGTGTTTTTGGGTTTGTATTTCTGATACGTTCAATTCGACTATAAGTTGCTAAAATTGGAGTTCAGCTCGTCCCAATTTAATTTCGGAAGTTTCCAACTTGATTTTGCCTTGAGATTCGTGCTTATCAAATAATTTTTGAAGACCTATCAATAATTAAATATTTTTTTTGCATAATATCTTTTAATTTTTATTTAAATTAATAAAAATGAAGAAAATAAAATTACTTATTACAACTACACAAAATTAATTACAATTTATAAATAATATACAATTAAACATTTATTAAAATAAATTTATACATATTTTTTACTACTCAGCACTTCCGCCAAAAACAGAGCCAAGACAAATTTCTCCCTCCAAAGAAATTCCATAAAACAAGGCAATTTCGGAAACAAGAACAACTCATGAATTTCCGAAAGCAGTGGAATACGCCGATTGATTGTCGCACCATCATCAAAATGCGACAAACCTATCACGACTCTGCTCATTTTTATATTTTCTACCGTTCATTGCCTCTATTTGCTAAACTGGCATAAGAGGTGCGCGTTTTAAAAATTTTGCCAATACAATATATAATAATATAAATATAATTGATTATTTTTTTATTTAATTTGAATAAAATAAATATAATAATAGTGATGATTGGTGGGAAAATTTAGCGAACGTCAGGTGATAAAATATAGAAGATGTGTTTGATGAAGGGGCGGCCAAAAAAATTTAATAGAAAAGCAACACTTATTAATTGATTTTTGAAAAAAAAAAAAACTCCAAAATAAAAATTTTCAGGAATTTTTTTTTTTAAAATTTTATTCAAAGGTTAGTGCGGTTACTTAACCTGAACCCAAATAGACTATACGACACTCTTAGCTCTCTTCTGCGGATTCACCTAAAATGTGACTATATTTTAACACGGGGTGCTAAATAGAAGTGTCAAATTGATTTTTTCTGGTTGAGTTCAAGTCCTCCTAGAATGTGTCTTGCTTTCATCCCACCTAACCCGATTAGGGTAACACCATAACCTTGGAACGGAATCCAATACGGCCCTAACCAACAATCCAACTGCTGACCGATTGAGTGTGATGGCAACCAAGTGTGGGCGTTGAGTGGCAAGCGTGAGCAGCAAGCAAGTGACGCGATGGACACCGTGAATGGATCATTATTTTACAAGTTGCTTTTAGTTGGATCCGGATTCAACCCAAAAATAAAACAATCGGCTCATAATATGAATCCGAACCCCGACTCATTTCCAAAGAGTTGACTCGGACTCAGAATTTTTGAGTTCAATTTGGATCAAAAATTTGAGTGTGTCAAAAATTTTCATAAGCAGGTCCAAAAAACAAGTCCGCCTTTCTTCATTACTCATGCAAACCTTTAAAACATTTTAAAGTTATTTAATGACCATCTGCAAGATTAAGCTTTTACATGCACATAAGAAATATTCCCAATGAGGAAACCAATACGTCAAATTAAGCCAAACTAATCATTTATTAAATTTTATATTTTGATAAATTGAAACGCAAAGGCCCATTTCATTAGCAATGAAAGAAAATTACAAAATAACAAAATTGAAAGTGTAAAATATGAAGCTGCATGAACTACTTTAACCTTTGTAGGATCTACTACTACGCTGTATCTTGATAGCTGTGGTGCCCAATCTTGGTCTTTCAGCTCTGGGTACTCGAGAAACACAACGCTGGGACGTCGGGTCTGCAGCACCGGGGGCTCTAGTACATAATGCCGAGACATTGTGCATAAAAAAATTCCACAACCTCCAACAAGCTCAACAAACTTGAGGTACGAGACAAAAAAATAAATCGATTGCCAGCAAGATCAACAAACTTGAGGTACAGAACAAAAAAATAATTCGATTGATCAACGCTAGGGTGTCAATTTCGGTCAACGGGTCGGGTTCGGGTCGGACCCGGAACTGACCCGGGTTCAAACGGTCGACCCTAACCCACCCGGTTAGGCAAACGGGTCAAAAATCCGAAACCCAGACCCGAACCCGGCGGGTTGTCGGGTTGACCCGACCCGGAACCGTGACCCGAAGTCGCCGCACCGCGGAGCGGCAGCAGCGCATTCGCGCGAGCGCGGGCGAGCGCTGGCGAGCGCCGCGCGCGGGCAAGCGCGAGCGCGGGCGGACGGCCAGCACGCGCGAGCGCGGGCGGGCAGCAACGCGCGAGCGCAGGCGGCAGCAGCGCGCGAGCGCGAGCGCGGACGCGGTCGGGCGCGAGGGTGGACGCGGACGCGGTAGGCTGGCTCGGACTCGGACTGCACGTTGTCGGTCAAACGGTTTGACCCGGCAACCCGTCGGGTCAACCCGAACCCGACCCGTTTTTCAAACGGGTCATTTCTGGAACCCGAACCCGACCCGTTTTGCATTGGGTCGGGTCCCCAACCCGGATTTTTCGGTCGGGTTCGAGTCGGGTTCGTGTCCGTGTCAAATATTGACACCCCTAATCAACGCAATCAGATTCCATAAATAACAATATTTTTCCCTTTGTTTTTTTTTTTTTTGGTAAAAGTTTTTGTCCCTTTGAAGAAAAAAAAAATATTGTGATTCGAAATTTTTGTAAAAGTTTTTGTCCCTAAATTTTTTTGTAGCCAACAAACTAAAAGGAGTTGAGAGAAAACCACAACAATAGACATAGCTACAAGAAATCAAGCACAATTCGCTCTCCAAAACAAAAAAGTAGGTGAGAAAATATACCACAATGGAATTGGTGGAGAGAGCAAGCATTCTAAATATCATGAATACGGAGTTCCAGATGTTCCTTTAACTCGATTTTAATGAAAGTTCTTCACCTATGTCTATGATCTGCCACTATACATCCCACAAAATGGCCATTTTATGCTTGTTAATGAATAATCATTATCATCGACTATCTCCCTGATGTCTATGATCACCTAACAAAGTCTTTTTATTTTACTGGTCACCAGACAAATGATCCTCCAACTACAGTTGGTCGAGAAGATCATTATCTAGTAGTATCAAGTGATCCACCCCCTAAATTTGCTCTCCATTTTCCTTGCATCTGTTCCCCCGACCCCAGCTCTCTCTCCATCTCTCCCGCTTCTGCAATCAGGAAGGGTCCGGGGTTGTTCCTAACATCGGGAGAAGGGCGAAGGTGAGTCTCCTGTACCTCGACGAAACCTTCCCAAGGACTTCTGATTGTGCTGTGTTTTTATTTCCTAAAAATTAATATTCGAAACGTTTGCTTATGACCCAGATCTGCTTACGAGATTAATAGTTACGACCAGAAGTAACAATTCAACCGAAGCGCTACGGAGTTCAAATTTTGTTGAACCAATAGAAAACTACTTTTAAAAATAATAATAAACAATTCCCAAACGAAGTTCTTGAATGTGACAGCTGCACTATAAAGTTTGATGCAAATAATAACTTTTCATTATAATTAAAAAAAATAGTGAAAAAATAATAAAAAAATCAATAAATTTGGGGTTGGTATTGAAAATGGTATCAAACAGAAGCTTATATGTTTGCAGTACTCATAGCAGCAACAAAATTTACATGTGAAGCAACATGGAAACCAGTGGCTTTCGTTAAACCTGCGAGGAAAGAAAGTAATCTCTGCAAGGAAGAATGTATTAGAAAACGAGGTAGACAGAATGGTTTTTTGAGCTCTCATCATTTCTCATAGTTTTCTCAATAAACAGTACAAGTATATATATTGAAGCTGCTATAACCGAAAGGGTAAATAGGTGCCTGCTGGTAGCGTGGAGAGCCCGCTTCCTGCGATGCACTGGTGGACCAGTGCACCTACTGCAGCAGCATAAAACGTTCTCTGGTATGATTACTGCCAGAGTATGTTAACAACATCCCTCAAGCAATGGTGCCAGAGAAAACCATAAGCTGTTGCGAAGATTGTTGAACCGAATACGAGGAAGCACCTAGTGAAGATATCAGCTATTTGTCCTGGGAACTAATGTGATGCACATTAACTGAAGTAGATTTGATGCAATCCAGTCTGAAATGATAGTCCACCTCTATGTGCTTAGTTTGGGCATGAAACACGGGATTATGGGCAAGTGCTATTGCTGAGACATTATCACAATATAGAGATGTAGGTGCTATAATAGGGAATTGAATATTCAGCAACATATCGTCTAAATCAAATAATACTATGGCTCTATAGCTAATGCTCAGTATTCTCGTCCGTGAGATGAGCGAGCAACTATTGGTTGCTTTCTTCACACACCAGGAAATAGATTATCACCCAAGAAACAAGCATTACCCCCGTGGTAGATTTTCTGTCGAATGGGTCACCGCCCCAGTCGGAAATCGGCATAGGCACGCATAATATAAGACTGGAACCATTTGCAGACCAAAATCTGCAATTCCCTTTAACATACCGAAGTAGATGTTTAAGTGCCTGAAAGTGCTGTTGTAACAGAGTATGCATAGATTGGCACACGATTAACTGCATAAGCATTTGTCCAGACGGTTATTGTTAAAATTGTAAAGCATACCACAATTTGTCAAAATAATTCGGGATTTTTCAAATGGCTGTAATGCAGCTGCATCCGATGATTGTTTGAAGGGTAGAGGTAAGCCATCGAATTGCAATAGACATACCTGCTCAGTGGTAGAAGATCCAAGCATATTTTTATTGAGAAAGATGATAACCTATATCATTTGTAACCGTTGGATGCCGAGGAAGTAAACTGAGATTGCCAAGGTTGCGAATTGGAAAATGTTGATGACATTACCAGCAAATCAGCTAGAATTGCTGGATTATTTGGTTTGTAACCAAAATATCGTCCACGTACACTAAAAATTATATGAACGAGAGTTTAGATGGTGACAAGCAGGAAGGATCTGCATCAATATGTCGAAAACCCAAGCTTGCCAATGTGTAGTAAGTTTGGCAAACCATTGAAGTGGGGATTGTTTAAGCCCATAAATGCTTTTTGTAAACGACAAAACAGAATCTGGATGCTGAGGATCTTTAAACCCCGGGGCTGATGCATATATACAACTTCATCCAAATCACGGTATAAAAATGCATTGGAAATGTCAACTGAGGATGTGACAATGATTATGAACTGCGGCTGTAATTAAGAGACGAATGGTAGGTAATTTCACCACGGGACTGAAGGTCTCATTAATAGTATACATACAAACTCTGGCGGTGACCCTGTGCAACCAGACGAGCTTTGGCCGAGCTATTTGACCCCATCCTTAGTTCCTTTTTCGTTTTGTAAATCCATTTGCATCCAAGCACCGTTTGAGATACTGACTGTGGTACAAGTATCCTGTTCCCTATTGTTGAAGGGTTGAAAACTCTACTGACATGGCATCCCGCCAGCATCTATGTTTACTGAGCACCGAAACAGGTGGATCAATTCTTCAACATTTTAGATGTTGAGATTGAACACAACTTTCAGCTTCAACATTCCAGTTTGCAACCTAGTCACCATGGATGTTTTGTAGGTGGAGGTAAGGTAGTGGTATGAGAGACGGTGTAGTATGCGATGAGTCCGATTGTGATGCAGATGAATGCTCAGGTGAATCGGTGTGTAGGTGACAGAGCATTGGAATTTGAAATGTGGAAGGTAGGAATAGCTTGAGGAGAATGAGTATTATATTGGGAAGAAGGTACTCCTGTTGAGATACAAATGAGGAACAAGAAGCAGTGTGTAGTAGAATTTGTATTGGAAATTCGAGATGAGTTGGTAGTTGATGTGGGAGACAAAACGGGAAGAACCTGTTCATGAAACTGCACATGACGAGATATTATAATTTTAGGATTTTTTGAGATGATAACATCGATACCCTTTATGATTTGAGCTATAGCCAAGAATAGACATGCATAAGATTTGGAGCAACTTGTGAGGGGCTGCGGGTTGAAGCCATGGGTAAACCCAAACACACCAAACACTTTGAGGTGGGAATAAGAATGGAGAATGTTTGTATAGCCATTGAAAGGAGAAACAGAATTTGTTTATTTTGGAGGGAAGATGATTGATCAAGTATACTACCGTTAATACAGATTTCAACCCAAACGTAGTCGGAGATGAGCTTGTATTACGCAGAGTACGAGCGGTCTCAATTATATGACGATGTTTTAACGCTCTGCAATGCCATTTTTGATGTGGTGTATGCAGACAACTAAATTGATGTTGGATACCATGTGTAGAGAAAAATTTTTTAAATTGTAAACTGGTAATTTCACCATCTCCATATGAACGCAAAGTTTTAATGGGGTAGAAATTGTTTCTCAACCATGGTTTTAAAATGAACAAATTTGGAGAAAACTTCAGTTTATTACACATAGGATATACCCAGCAGAAACATGAAAAATTCATCTAAATAACACATAATAAATATCCATTAATTGATAAGATTGGGGAAGGACCCCATACATCAGACACGACAATGAAAGGGAGATTACATTTAGAAGCGAGCTAAGAAAAAGGAAATCTATGACTCTTTGCTGTTTGACATGGATGACATATAGCATTGTGATACAGAACATATTTAAGGAGGGAAAACTCGGAAGCTAAACTATATAAGACGACGCTTGTGAGGAGTCCGAGCTTGGCATGCCAAAGGATAACTAGTGGTAGTAAAAGAGCTGTTGAAGATGAGCTGGATGGAATGACGACATGATAGAGACCTCATGGCACGCGACCTGGGAGAATCGATTGATTGGTTTCTGATCCGTTACATCATAACCATGAGGTGAAAAAGAACATACAGTCATTGTCAAACGTTAGATGATGAACAGACAGAAGATTAGAGAGACTTTAGAACATGAAGTAGAGGAGAGAGAGATAGCTTACGCTTCGGGGCAGAAAGAAGCCCTTGTCCATGTATGAGAGATTGGAAGTGACTGTCCGTTGCCAACTTGAATTTGCTGAAGGACATGATATGGTTGAGATGTCAACATTGAGTAGAATCATGTGTAATATGGGATGTGGCACACATATCCAAAATCCGTCGGAAGAGGAGCTACCATTATTGTGGACTTCCGCCACAATGAAACGGATTGAGTTTTCGTAAAACTAGATTAGTGCGTTGCCAGCACTTCTCTGCCGAGTGTCCTACTTGCGCAGATTTGGCATTCAATGCGACATAACGATGATCGACCCCATGGGATTGGTTGAACCGACCACGAACCCCTTTATTATGAAAAGGCTGTCGAGAAGAACCTCTACCAGATGTAGCCGTAAGACAATAGAAGTATCAGACAGCTGAATAGAGTGAAGAGCACGAGCCGCTTCATTTTCAAGATTCATTTCCTCGCTACAATAGTAAGAATAGAAATCACTAAGTTTAACGGTTTGGAGATTTGTACGAATCCCATCTTGAATCCTTGATAAAGACCGGCAAACCATTTAAGGTATACATGATTACATCCTCTGGGTCCAAAATACAACCAACAGTAGTAAGTTGATCTACTTTGATTTTGATTTAGTTCAAAACTGTTTGCATCGTCTTGGTTGGCCAGGGAAATGAAGTTAAGATCATTTTTAAGTTGAAGGATTCGGGACTTGATTGGAAAATTGCAGCCACTTTCCAATGGTTTGCTAGATTTCAGATAGGAGTCTAAATGTTGTACGTAAGGATAGAAGAGATGTCGAAATAGTAGAAAAGAGAACAGCGGGCAAATATCTGATCAATTAACACCAGGTGGAGAAGAGAGTATTCGAAATTACAGTACCAGTTTTTGAAGTAATTTGACGAGGCGGGCGACGAATAGTTTCGTCCAGGTATCCTTCGAAGCTGTTTTCTCTAAACACCTTGAGTACTTGCGATTTCCATGTAAGATGATTTTAAGGAGTGAGTTTTATTGTAATATAACATTCTTAATGGGTCGACATTAAGAACTTCAATTGAGGAGAAATGATTACGGTCCCGACAAGCTGAGGCAGCATCAGGTATGCTTTCAGTTGTAGAGGTTGCCGGATTCATGGCAAAAAGAAAAAACAGAGGGACTAGCCTAAGCTTATTAGTGCTCTAATACCATGTTAAACTTGCAAGGAAGAACAATAATCTCTGCAAGGAAGAACAATATTAGAAAATGAGAGACAGAAAATGCAGAGAATGGTTTTTGAGCTTTTATCATTTCTCATAGTTTCTTCAATGAACAGTACATAGTATATATATTGATGTTGCTATAACCGAAAGGTAAATAGAAGCCTGTAGGTAGTCGTGGAGAGCCCGCTCATGCGATGCACTGGCGGACCATGTGCGCCTACTGCAATAGTAGTAGAAACGTCTCTGGTACGATTACTGCCAAGATATGAACAGCTATGAGCTAAAGCTAGCCTCTGCTGTGGCTGAGCAATGGGAGCTCATCCTAGCTGTCGATCCTTTACCGGCGAAGAGTTTAGGACCGCTGCCAGAGAATTTACCTGATGATCTTTTTTAGCTTTCAAATTAACTTTTGTTGATCCAACTCTCTACCATCCCCTGTCAATCCTTGATCAAAGAATGATTCAGTTTGTGAGAAATAGGTTTAGACAAAAAAAAAGATCATCAAGTTAAGGCAGTGAAGAACATTCTTAAATCGAGTTAAAGGACATCTGGAACTCCAGTAATCATGAAATTTAGAATGCTTGCTCTCTCCACAATTCCATTGTGCTATATTTTTTCTCACCTAGTTTTCTTATTTTGGAGAGCGAAGGTGCTGCTTTTCTTGTAGCTATGTGTTTGTGGTTTTCCTCTCCAACTCTTTTTGGTTTGGCTACAAATAGGACAAAAACTTTTTTGAGTGGCAGACTAGAGAGCCGGGGAGAGAGTGGGAAGAACGGAGAAGAAGAGAGAAACTTTTTTGACTGGAAGACTAGAGATCCGGAGAGAGAGAGAAGACTAGAGAGAGCCGGGAGGATTGGAGCTCATCCTGGGCTCTCTAGTCCAAAGACACTGATGGAATGGAGCATAGCCTCAATGAATTGTTGTTCAGCATTCACATGAGGAATTAGAGCCTTACGAGGGGAAATAATTTTTTTATGTTTTTATTTTGAGACATCAACTATAATTTTCTATCTCGTTATTGCTTTTTTATTATTTTCAAAAAATTTGTGTATTAAGAAGCTATTTTCTATAATTTGAGATTTAAGCAGTTTTTTAATACAAAAATTTTTCGATCAATTTTTTTTTAATTAAAAAATTGCTTTAGAAAAAAATAAGAAAACATCCTTGATACATCACGCAAAAATTATCTGATCGGGCACGAATCTCGAGGCAAAAGCTAGTTGGAAACTTCAAAATAAATTTCGGGAGCATGTGAACTTCGATTTCAGCGGCTTACATCAAACTGAACGTCTCGGAAATACGAACGCAACGACACCAAGATCACCCAATCCGAGCCCAATGAGTCCGAATCAAGGGTTCAAAGCGCTTTTGGAAGTTCAAACCGCAATTTTGAGTTACCAAACGATCTCCGATTTTGACGAGCTTATACTCGAATCGAACGGCTCGACGAGACGAATCCAACGAGCCCAAGATCACGAATTCCAACATCATTAAGACCTTCAAATGTCCAATGAACGGTGCATGATCAAAGGATTCGATATCGGCCTTCCATTCAAACCACCCCTGTTCGCCCTTGATCCACGCCTTTTACGGGCTATGCCACCCAGAAAAATTATAAATAGGCCCTCATTCTACACCAAGGGGACTCAAGTGAAGAGAGAGAAGAAGAAGGAGAAGAGAAGGAAAAGGGGAAAAGGAGATTCCTCACCTCCGCGACCACCGCCGGCCGAGCTCTTCCTGCCGCCTGAAGATGCCGGAACTCTGCCGGATTTTCAGGAAACGCAGGAATTCGCAGAAGAAGAAGAAGAAAGAGAAAGGGGAAAAGGAGATTCCTCACTCCTCGACCACCGCCGGAACTCTTCCTGCCGCCTGAAGACGCCGGAACTCTGCGGATTTTCAGGAAACGCCAGGAATTCACAGAATTTTGTAAACTTCTTGGAAGAAACAATTGTACTTGGATTATCCCAACTTGTGGGACAAATCCGCCATTTTTAATTTACGAAAGCACTAGTGGAATTTTGCAACTGTGCAAGGCCCCGTGGTTTTTCCTCTTTTTGGTTTTCCATGTAAAAACCTTGGTGTTCACTTTCTCTTTTCTGTTTGTGTGCGAAATACTCGGCAACGCTAGGACGCGAATTTACAAACTCTATCGCTGCTAATATCTCCACGCAAAGTTTGGCGCCGTCTGTGGGAAACACAATCCACTACTTCGAGTACTGCTACGATGGTGAATAGGGCAGCAGTCGTTTAGTTGGAGCTTCTCCGCTCCAATTCTCATCATCCAGAAATCAGTCTATTAATCATAGACACCAATGTCAGCATCTTCTCCTGGGGGGCAGAATGCTGCCAGAGAAGAGACATGGACCTTCTTTAGCAAAAGAATTCGGAAGATGGAAGAATCTCAGAACGAGATCCTTCAACTCCTACGAGACGATCGACAGCTGACGTTGGAAGAGATCCTTCGCCCTCGGGATCCACCTAGGGTTGAAGATGTTCAATTCAAGCAGCGTCAAGAAGAAATTCACCTTCCTCCACCTAGGGGACATCCTCAATCACAACAGGAAAATGAACTTGCCGATACAGCGAGTTCAACACATCCTTGCATTTTTTCGGAACTCCCAGAAGGCCTCCCAACCACACATTGCGGGACTCCCTCACAATGTTCTGCGTCGCGAACTGCGAAAATTGTACGGGAAGAGTTCCCTCAGGGAATGTAAGGCATGCTCTCCGCAGAGGAATTTCCAGGATCATCACCTCTAACTGAAGCCATTCTTCAGCATCCCATTCCGGTCGGATTCAATGCCAAACGTTGAGTCCTACGATGGGAGACGACCCATATGAGCATATCAACTACACTAACCATCATGCATATTCAAACGAGCATCAGACGCGCTCCTCTGCCAGTCTTTCCCGCCACCCTTAAAGGACAGGCCCGAACGTGGTTCCTACTCGCTTCCACAAAAATGATCCCCTGTTGTCAAATTGGGCCAAAGTATTCGTCAACAATTGTGGCTAATCGAAGATTGCTAAGGATTCTTCCACCCTCGCTGGATTCGACAAAATGAGGGAGAATCGTTGAAGGAGTATTTTCAACGATTTTCCACTGAAGCCCGACAGATTCCAGGAATAGACCCTGAATTACTCAGAGGGGTCTTTCTTGGAGGTCTTCGTCCTGGACCCTTCTATTCGGCCCTTAGGCAGACATGTCCATTCATACGCTGACTTTGATCCATCGCGTGGAGCACAAATCTTGCGGATGAAGCATAAATGCTCACAGAAACAGTTTGAGCAAACAGCGGAAGCGCAAAGGTGATCTGGATGGAATAATTCTTTCTCACAGCAGAAAAAGCACGGGAAGAATAATCTACCTCATAGGTCTCACTGCAGCACGACGAGAACCTCGCCAAGAAAGGAGTACACACCACTTAATACATCCCAAGCAAATGTATTAATGGCCATCCGGATCAGGAGAATGTGAAATGGCCACACCCTTTGAAGCCCAATGTCGGAAACCAGAGCAATATTGCCACTCCACGTAGCCGTGGGCACACTACTGAAGCATGTTGGCAGCTCAAGGAAGAAGTTGAGAGACTAATTCGACAGGGATATCTCCGACAATTCATCAAGAATACACACCAACCCGAGATGAAGTTGGTCCGACTGGGGGGCAGAATCAACAACAAGACAAAACTTGAATATTATTCAAATGGTTTGGAGAATTGAATGATCACGCACTTCGTGTATTTGGTATTAGCAAATATTACTTGTCTTATTGCGCTTTTATGTTGAGTTAAGTGTCACTTTGATATCTCTAATATCTTCTCCAAGTTAAATGTTGTCGTATTGTCACCGTGCATAGATCTTGTGTTTTGAGTACTTGTAATTTGTAAGTCGTACTAGGGAACTATTGTTATCTTACGTAATGCAGTAATAGAATGTTCATGTTGTTGGATAACGATTTTTCCTCTTATGAAAGATAAGAAAAAACTTCTCAAACTCTTTCTTCGTGATTCGAGAAAAACTCAATCCAAATTGTACTCTATCACACGGACAATCAATCCCAGGGGGATTTGATCCTGGCCTCATCCACACAGGTTAACGTCGTCGAGCAGGTGGCTCCGACATACAACCTCGGATAGGTCTTATATCTTTGGTGGATTCTCTCAACCTCTTCCCATATAGGTTAATGTCATCGAACAAATGTCGAGATACAACCTCGAATAGGTCTTACATCCTTGGTGGATTCTCTCGACCTCTTCCCACACAGGTTAATGTCATCGAACAAATGTTCTGACATACAACCTCGGATAGGTCTTACATCTTTGGTGGATTCCTCGACCTCTCCACACAGGTTAATGTCATCGAACAAATGTTCTGACATACAACCTGGATAGGTCTTACATCCTTGTGAAATTTCTCCTAGCCTCTATCACAACAGGTTAACGTCGTCGGGCTAGGCCCGACATACAACCTCGGATAGGTCTTACATCCTTGGTGGATTCTCTCGACCTCTTCCACACAGGTAAATGTCATCGAACAAATTCTGACATACAACCCGGAGAGACTTCTACTCGACGCCGGACTTCTTCCTGTTGTCATACTTCTGCTCGTCAGAGGACTCCTACTCGTCGTCAAACTTTCTGCCGTCGACGAATCTCTTCGTCGGTCTTCTACCCGACGTTAACTTCTACCCGACGTCAGCACTTTTACTCGTCGTCAGACTTTACTCGTCGACGAACTTTTCCCAAGGCCGGTCTCTACCCGACGATGGACTTCTCCCTGTCGTCGGACTTCGACTCGTCAGCGGACTTTTTACCCGTACGTCGGACTTCTCCCTGTCGTCGGACTTCTGCTCATCAGCGGACTCCTACTCTTCGTGGACTTCTGCTCGTCGACGAACTTCGTCGGTCTTCTAACCCATGATGGGCTTCTCCCTAGTCGCAGACTTGCTCATCAGCGACTTCTACCCGACATCGGACTTCTCCCTGTCATCGGACTCTGCTCATCAGCGGACTCCTACTCATCGTTGGACTTCTGCTTGTCGACGAACTCATCATCTTCTACCCACGACGGACTTCCTCCTGTCGTCGGACTTCTGCTTGTCAGCGACTTCTACCGACGTGACTTCTCCCCTGTCGTCGGACTTCTGCTCATTACGGACCCTACTAGTCATCAGACTTCTGCTCGTCGACGAACTTCCGTCGGTCTTCTACCCGACGAACAGACTTCTCCCTGCCGTCGGACTTCTGCTTGCCAGCGGACTTCTACCCGACGTCGGACTTCTCTTTGTCGATGGACTTCTGCTCATCAGCGGACTCCTACTCATCGCGGACTTCTGCTCGTCCAACGAACTTTCGTCGGTCTTCTACCAAACGACGTCCTTCTACTCGCCGTCGGACTTCTATCATACTCTACTCGTCTCAGAATTCTGACAGTGGATGGAATTTTGTTGGTCTTCTGCCCGACGCCGTACTTTTCTACTCGTCGTCAGAATTCTGACTGTCGTAGAAATTTTGTCGGTCTTCTGCCCAATGTCGTATTTCTACCGACGCCGTATTTCAGCAGTTCAACAAATCTCTCGATGAACTGAGGGATGAAGAAATCCCGTAGGCTTCTGAACGCGAGGAGGAGCGCTAATTCGAGCAGGAAAAAATTCCAACTCGTAAATAGCGGAAGCCTCAACCGCCAGTAAGCCGGAGGGAGAGGAAGAAATCCCGTAGCTTCTGCACGCGAGGAGGAGCGCAAATTCAGCAGAAAAAATTCCAACTCGCAAAAGCGAAAGCCTCAAACCGCCAGTAAGCCGGAGGGAGAGGAAGAAATCCCGTAGCTTCTGCACACGGAGGGGCGCTAGTCGAGCAGGAAAAAATTCTAACTCGCAAATATGCGAAACCTCAACACCCAGTAAGCCGAGGGAGAGGAAGAAATCCCGTAGGCTTCTGCACGCGAGGAGGGGCGCTAAGTTGAGCAGGAAAAAATTCCAACTCGCAAATAGCGGAAACCTCAACCGCCAGTAAGCCGAGGGGGAGGAAGAAATCCCGTAGGCTTCTGCACGCGAGGAGGGCACTATTCAAGTAAGAAAAAATTCCAACTTGCAAATAACGGAAGCCTCAACCGTTAGTAAGCCGGAGGGGAGGAAGAAATCCCGTAGGCTTCTGCACGCGAGGAGGGGCCTATTCAAGTAAGAAAAAATTCCAACTCGCAAATAACGGAAGCCTCAACCGTCAGTAAGCCGGAGGGGGGAAGAAATCCCGTGGTTTCTGCACGCGAGAAGGGGCGCTAATTCGAGTAGGAAAAAAATTCCAACTCGCAAATAGCGGAAGCCCAGCCGCCAGAGAACCGGAGGGAGAAAGAAAGAGAAGTTGCAAATTTTCTAAATGCTAAGGGGCCTATTTAGGTTTTGAGAGAATAGGAGGAAGTTAATCACAATATTCGAAATATCCTATTTTTCTAAATTTTTTCTGAATTTTTGGAATTTCTTTAGATTTTTAAGGAATTTTTTGGGCCAAGTGGGCCCCACATAATGAAAAGACATTTAGAAATTTGCAAATAGCGGAAGCCCAGCCGCAAGTGGGCCCACATAAGTCGGTTCAGTGAAAAACACCGTGAAACGCCGCGACCAGCGCGGAGATCCGCGCGTGAAGCCCTCGGATCGCGGCTGCCACGTGAAATCTGCGGCCAGCGCTGCCGGCGGCAGCCAGACGCGGCAGCCGCACGCGTGCAATGGGGCAAGCCCAGGCGGACCGCGGAATTGACCGCGGGGAGCGTCCCCGAAACACGGACCCCGGAATGGGCTCCGCAACCGCGAAGAGCCGCGGAGCGGACCGCGCGCAGCTCCTCGCTCACTTGCGAGCGCGGTTCCGCTCGGGGTGGCTGGCGGACATTGTTCCGCGGCGGCGGCAGCGGCGGTGGCGGCGACCGCCTTTCTATGGAATTTACACTGTATATAAAAAACTAAGAAAGCTATAGACGAGATCAAGTTTAGTTAGAGTTCAATGGTGTGGATTAATTTAGTACACTTGATGGCAGACCAAAACTGAGTTGGGCATTTTTTGAATGGACAATGATGAGTGCTGGTGCTATCCAGCCTCTCCTTGGACGATCTCTTCGGCAACCAGGAGAATTCGATGCTCGTTTGCTTGCTGGACATTCCAATTTTGTGGAGGATTCTGAGTCCTCTCTGTTGTTAGAGGTTTGCTCTTTGAGTCGTACTTAGTTCTTCTCTTTTCCTTGTAGTTTTTCCTTACGGCTTTTCTTTTTGTGCAACTTCCTTTTTGTTTTGGATAGTTGATGGCTTTTTTTCTTTATACCTGTTATTCTGTTTTTTCTTCATAGTTTATAATATGGGCTTTGGCTCAAATTTCCCAAAAAAAAAAGTTGCTAGCTTTTTTTTTTTATACCTGTTATTCTGTTTTTTCTTCATAGTTTATAATAGGGAGATTTACATACATACACGATATTACTAACATTTTACATATCTAACACGTCAAATATTAATATTACAGCTATACCACTCAAATCACTTATTTACCTCAATTATACCACTGTCTCCAATGGGCGTCACTAGGGGTGTCAATTTCAGGTCACGGGTCGGGTTCGGGTCGAACCCTGAACTGACCCAGGTTCAAACAAGTCGACCCTAACCCGACCTGGGTAAATAAACGGGTCGGAAATCCAAACCCGGACCCGACACGATGAGTTTCTAGGTTGACCCGACCCGACAAGGGATCAATAACGAGCAAACGAGCTCGAGCGAGCGTGAGCGGCGAGCGCAGGTGTGGGGGTGAGCATGCGGGTGAGCACACGTGAGCAACCTATGGCGCGGGGCGCCGGCTCTGGCAGGTGCGGCAGCGTGGGGCAGCTTCCCGGGCATGGCCCAGGCAGCCGCGGACGCAGCGTGGGGCATGTAGGGTAGCGCCGGCAGGTTCAAGTTAAACGGGCGGGTTCGCAGGTTGACCTGGCAACCCGTCGGATCAACCTGGGCCCGACTCTTTTTTCAACGGGTCGAATCCGAGAACCCGAACCTGACCCATTTTGAAATCGGGACGGGTCCAACCCTTATTTTCTGGGTCGAGTCCGAGTCGGATTTTCATGTCGTGTCAAATATTGACACCCCTAGGCATTACGACGTTTTTGCATTCCGTCTCCGGCAGGGTCACGACATCTTCTTCTCGTCGAAATCCTCTTTTGTGAGCTTCGTTTCGCCAGTTGTTACCCAGAAGTACGCTCGCCAGATGAAATCTACCTTGCCGTGGATTCTTTCGTTGTATGCCGTCGATTCTTTCCTAGTACGTTCATCCAAGAAGAAGTGCTCTATTCCGGTTTCCATTTCATTTTTCCTGTTCCTTAATTTTTCTTTTGTTTTTCTGTATGCATGGATATTTCTATTTGTTCAAGCATCCATTCATTAATAGGAATGCATTATCTAATCACAAAATCGACATCTCAAATATAATTAGTTCAATGTATACAAAACTATAATGGAAGCAGATCCATGATACCTGGAGGCAGACGAAAATAACTAATCAAACCACAATTTTCATACTTTTACCTTGGATTGTGAAAAAGGCTTACTATGTTCGCATATAATAGAACGAGAACCCCCTCCTTTTTCACTTCATCAGCTCTCAGAACTTAAGCCCTAACATGCAAAACAGAGAAGAAAACGTCGTGAGGCCCGCTGGAGACAAAGTGGTATAATTGAGGTAAATAAGAGATTTGAGTGGTATAGTTGTAATATTAATATTTGAGGTATTAGATATGTAAAATATTAGTAATATAGTGGTATGTATGTAAATCTCCCTTTATAATATGGGCTTTGGCCCAAATTTCCCAAAAAAAAAAACTTTACTGCCACCAGCTTTTGTGGATTTTGGCCCAAAAAAAATGGGCTTAGCCCGCATATAACGAGAAGAAAAGATTACATGTAAAAAGAAATCAAAACAGCCTCAAACAAATAAAGAGTCTAGCTCATAAGGAGCTCAAAAATCATGACCAAAATACAAACAAAAATAGAAACAAAACACCAAAAAAGAGCTCCCAAAAAGCTTGGACTAAGGGAATAAAGCAATCTATCACAAAATAACTCAGACCTCTGGTTGCCCAAATAAGGTCCAAAGGGGAGCGTGCAGCCTCATCATTGTCGCATGCAAGGAAAAAACCATCGTAAAACCATCTGCAACAGCACAATACATCAATAACTACCCCAATCGGCATCTAACAGGAAGCAGATCAGGAAAACCGCACAGCAACATTAGGGATAACGGAGTTTCAGAGGGCAACAAGAATTAGCGAGAATGATCATATCAGATCCAGGGTAACAATGCTGTGCCAAAACAACTAGAAACTTCAACCAGATGCAGCGCATATGACAATTATAACGATGACAGTAAAGTTAAGGTGCTGTGCGGCTATGGCATTATATGAGGTACTGCTTATACTTTCTATTTATCACAGTAGACAGTTTCTGTTTAGTTTAGTTTGCCCTTTCTGTTATAGTCGACAAATAGATATGCAATATACTGTAATAAGAAAAATCTTAATATATTAAAATTAAATGCACTTAAAATCATTATATTTATATATGAAAAACTTATATAATTATAAATTAAATTTAAATTACATATCTTGGCAAAATGTTTTTACAATCATGCTTATTTTATATATAAAAAAAATCTTTTATCTTTTTGTATTTTTTCATCTCTTTGCATTTAATATACTTGGTATAATTAAATGTTTGATTCTTATTACATTTTGTCATTAAATTTCTTTTTTGGGAAAATTATTTACGCATTATGTGATTAATGCGAAAACTCTAATAGTATTGAAGAGCTAATTAAAATTTATATGGAATCTATATTGTGGAGAGAGGAACTTATTCAAATTTAAGAGGTTATTTGACTCCACGAAATACAATAGGCCAAATTTTAAAAACAAGCAGCTCTTATGCCAGTTTTAGCAATAGAAGCATGAACGGTATAAAATATAAGAATGAGCAGAGTCGTGATAGGCTATGGGTAGGGGTGTCAATTTCGGGTCACGGGTCTGGTTCGGGTCGAACCCGAACTGACCCGAGTTCAAACGGGTCAACCCTAACCCGACCCGGGTAGACAAACGGGTCGAAAAACCGAACCCGGACCCGACCCGCGGGGGGCGCGGGTTGCCGGTTGACACGACCCGACCCGGTTTGGGTGGCCGGCGCCGGAACCGCGGCGGCCGACGGCGGCGGACGCGAGCGCGACAGTGCGGGCGCGGTCGGGCGCAGGCACGCGGGAGCGAGGCGGGCGCGGTCGGGCGCGGTCGGGCGCGCGGCACGCGGGCGCGAGGCGGGCGCGGTCGGGAGCGGTGCGGTCCGGCGGGGGCGCGGTCGGGCGCGGGCAGTCGCGGGCACGCGGGCGCGCTGGGGGGCGCGCGGCGGGCGCGGGCACGAGGGCGGCGCTGGCAGGCGCGGGCAGTCTCGCGCGGCGGGCAGCGGGCGAGCGCGGGCGGGGCAGCGCGCAGAGGCGGGATTTGAATTTTTTTCGAATTAAACGGGTTGGCGGGTTGACCCGGCAACCCGCCGGGTCAACCCGAACCCGACCCGTTTTTTTGAAACGGGTCGATTTCTGGAACCCGAACCCGACCCGTTTTGAAATCGGGTCGCGTTCAACCCGGATTTTCCGGGTCGGGTCCGGGTCGGATTTTCGTGTCGTGTCAAATATTGACACCCCTAGATTTTGAGGACGCCGATCAATTCGGCGTATTCCACTGTTTTCAGAAATTTCTGTCTTGTTCTCGTTTTCTGGAATTGCTCTCCTTTTTCGAAATTGCTTTGGGAATGAGAAATTTATTTTTGCTGTCTTGGCCGAAGTGCCTACTAAAATAGTAAAAAAATATGTATAAATTAATTTTAAATAAATGTTTAATTGTAATATAATTTATAAGTTGTAATTAATTTTTGTATAGTTGTAATAATTAATTTTATTTTCTTCATTCTTTTATTTAATTTCAATAAAAATTTAAAAGATATATTGCAAAAAAATCTTTAATTGTTATAATTATAATTATATTTCAGATAATAAAATTAATATTATTTTATATTTCATTTAATATTAAAAAAATATTTTATGTAATATATTTCATAACTAATGGTCCCTCTATAGCAAGAGCTTCCTTATCATCGTCCATCAAAACATCAAAAACCGTCAAATCACAAACCTTATTTCTTTTTACTTTTTTTTCTTATTACCACTCGCATTTAGAACACCACTAACAGCAGAATGGTCCTCAAATTCATGATAATTGATACATAATCAAAAATTTATCTTCATCTGGCACAAATATCGATACAAAAATCAAATTGGAAACTTCTGAAATTAAAATTGGAACCATCCGAACTCTGATTTTCAACAAACTTACAGTCGAATTGAACTTCTCGGAAATACGAACCACCACCTGACGCCGGAGTTTCGCTGGACCACCACTTAAGGGCCTGAGCTTTGCCAGACCACCACCTAACGTCATTGCTCCGCCAGACCACCATTGAAGCCCTCACCTCCGTCGGACCACCAAGTAATATTCATGTTTGCAAATCGTTTGGTAAACCAAATTGTGGTTTGAACCCTCCAACAGTGCCTCAGACCCTTGATTTGGAACCATTTAGACTCGGATTAAGTCGAATTTGGTGTTGTTGGGTTTGTATTTCTGATACGTTCAATTCGACTATAAGTTTGCTAAAATTGGAGTTTAGCTCGTCCCAATTTAATTTCGGAAGTTTCCAACTTGATTTTGCCTTGAGATTCGTGCTTGATCAAGATAATTTTTTGAAGACCTATCAATAATTAAATATTTTTTTTGCAATATATCTTTTAATTTTTTTATTTAAATTAAATAAAAATGAAGAAAATAAAATTACTTATTACAACTACACATAATTAATTACAATTTATAAATTATATTACAATTAAACATTTATTTAAAATAAATTTATACATATATTTTTGCTACTCTGCACTACGCCAAAACAGAGCCAAGACAAATTTCTCCCTCCAAGCAATTCCATAAAACAAGAGCAATTTCGGAAAACAAGAACAACTCATGAATTTCCGAAAGCAGTGGAATACGCCGAATTGATTGTCGCACTCAAAATGCGACAAAGCCTATCACGACTCTGCTCATTTTTATATTTTCTACCGTTCATGCCTCTATTGCTAAAACTGGCATAAGAGGTGCTCGTTTTAAAAATTTTGCCAATACAATATATAATAATATAAATATAAGTGATTATTTTTTTATTTAATTTGAAGTAAAATAAATATAATAATAGTGATGATTGGTGGGAAAATTTAGCGAACGTCAGGTGATAATAATTATAGAAGATGGTGTTGATGAAGAGTGGCGGCCAAAATAAATTTAATAGAAATAGCAACACTTATTAATTTGATTTTTGAAAAAAAAAACTCCAAAATAAAAATTTTCAGGAATTTTTTTTTTAAAATTTTATTCAAAGGTTAGTGCGGTTACTTAACCTGAACCCAAATAGACCATACAGACACTCTTAGCTCGTCTTCTGCAGGATTCACCTAAAATGTGACTATATTTTTACACGTGGGTGCTAAATAGAAGTGTCAAATTGAATTTTCTGGTTGAGTTCAAGTCCTCCTAGAATTGTCTTGCTTTCATCCCACCTAACCCGATTAGGGTAACATGCCATAACCTTGGAACGGAATCCAATACGGCCCTAACCAACAATCCAACATGCTGACCGATTGAGTGTGATGGGCAACCAAGTGTGGGCGGTTGAGTGGCAAGCGTGAGCAGCAAGCAAGTGAGCGCGATGGACAACCGTGATGGATCATTAATTTACAAGTTGCTTTTAGGTTGATCCGGATTCAACCCAAAATAACAATCGGCTCATAATATGAATTCCGAACCCGACTCATTTTCCAAATGAGTTGACTCGGACTCAGAATTTTTGAGTTCAATTTGGATCAAAAATTTGAGTTGTGTCAAAAATTTTCATAAGCAGGTCCAAAAAACAAGTCCGCCTTTTCTTCATTACTCATGCAAACCTTTAAAACATTTTAAAGTTATTTAATGACCATCTGCAAGATTAAGCTTTTACATGCACATAAGAAATATTCCCAATGAGGAAACCAATACGTCAAATTAAGCCAAACTAATCATTTATTAAATTTTATTATTTTGATAAATTGAACGCAAAGCCCATTTCATTAGCAATGAAAGAAAATTACAAAATAACAAAATTGAAAGTGTAAAATATGAAGCTGCATGAACTACATTTAACCTTTGTATGGATCTACTACTACGCTGTATCTTGATAGCTGTGGTGCTCCAATCTTGGTCTTTCAGCTCTGGGGTACTCGAGAACACAACGCTGGGACGGTCGGGTCTGCAGCACCGGGGGCTCTAGTACATAATGCCGAGACATTGTGCATAAAAAAAATTCCACAACCTCCAACAAGCTCAACAAACTTGAGGTACGAGACAAAAAAATAATTCGATTGCCAGCAAGATCAACAAACTTGAGGTACGAGACAAAAAAATAATTCGATTGATCAACGCTAGGGGTGTCAATTTCGGGTCACGGGTCGGGTTCGGGTCGGACCCGGAACTGACCCGGGTTCAAACGGGTCGACCCTAACCCGACCCGGTTAGGCAAACGGGTCAAAAATCCGAACCCGAACCCGACCCGGCGGGTTGTCGGGTTGACCCGACCCGGAACCGTGACCCGAAGTCGCCGCACCGCGGAGCGGCAGCAGCGCATTCGCGCGAGCGCGGGCGGAGCGCTGGCGGAGCGCCGACAGCGCGGGCAGAGCGCTGGCAGCGCGGGCGGAGCGGCCAGCAGCGCGCGAGCGCGGGCGGGCAGCAACGCGCGAGCGCAGGCGGGCAGCAGCGCGCGAGCGCGAGCGCGGACGCGGTCGGGCGCGAGGGTGGACGCGGACGCGGTAGGCTGGCTCGGACTCGGACTGCACGTTTCGGGTCAAACGGGTTGACCCGGCAACCCGTCGGGTCAACCCGAACCCGACCCGTTTTTCAAACGGGTCGATTTCTGGAACCCGAACCCGACCCGTTTTGCATTCGGGTCGGGTCCAACCCGGATTTTTCGGGTCGGGTTCGAGTCGGGTTTTCGTGTCGTGTCAAATATTGACACCCCTAATCAACGCAATCAGATTCCATAAATAACAATATTTTTCCCTTTTGTTTTTTTTTTTTTGGTAAAAGTTTTTGTCCTTTGAAGAAAAAAAAAATATTGTGATCTAAATTTTTGGTAAAAGTTTTTGTCCTATTTGTAGCCAAACTAAAAGGAGTTGGAGAGAAAACCACAACACATAGACATAGCTACAAGAAAAGCAGCACATTCGCTCTCCAAAACAAGAAAAGTAGGTGAGAAAATATACCACAATGGAATTGTGGAGAGAGCAAGCATTCTAAATATTCATGAATACTGGAGTTCCAGATGTTCCTTTAACTCGATTTAATGAAAGTTCTTCACCTATGTCTATGATCTGCTACTCATCCCACAAAATGGCCCATTTTATGCTTGTTAATGATAATCAATTATCATTCGACTATCTCCTATGTCTATGATCACCTAACAATAGTCTTTTTTACTATGGTCACCAGACAAATGATCCTCCAACTACAGTTGGTCGATAATGATCATTTGGCTAGTATCAATGATCCACCCCCTAAATTTGCTCTCCATTTTCCTTGCATCTGTTCCCCGACCCCAGCTCTCTCTCCATCTCTCCCGCTTCTGCAATCATGAAGGGTCCGGGGTTGTTCTCTAACATCGGGAAGAAGGCGAAGGGTGAGTCTCCTGTACCTCGACAGAACCTTTCCAAGGACTTCTGATTGTGCTGTGTTTTTATTTCCTAAAAATTTAATATTCGAAACGTTTGCTTATGACCCAGATCTGCTTACGAAGGATTATAGTTACGACCAGAAATTAACAATTTCAACCCGAAGCGCTACCGGAGTTCAAATTTTGTTGAACCAATAGAAAACTACTTTTAAAAATAATAAATAAACTATTCCAAACGAAGTTCTTGAATGTGACAGCTGCACTATAAAGTTTGATGCAAATAATAACTTTTCATTATAATTAAAAAAAATAGTGAAAAAATAATAAAAAAATCAAATAAATTTGGGGTTGGTAGTTGAAAAATGTATCAAACAGAAGCTTATATGTTTGCAGTACTCATAGCAGCAACAAAATTTACATGTGAAGCAACATGGAAACCAGTGGCTTTCGTTAAACCTGCGAGGAAGAAAAGTAATCTCTGCAAGGAAGAACTGTATTAGAAAACGAGAGACAGAGAATGGTTTTTGAGCTTCTATCATTTCTCATAGTTTCTTCAATAAACAGTACAAGTATATATATTGATGCTGCTATAACCGAAAGGGTAAATAGGTGCCTGCTGGTAGGCGTGGAGAGCCCGCTCCTGCGATGCACTGGTGGACCATGTGCACCTACTGCAGCAGCAGTAGAAACGTTCTCTGGTATGATTACTGCCAGAGTATGTTAACAACATCCCTCAAGCTAATGGTGCCAGAGAAACCATAAGCTTGTTGCGAAGATTGTTGAACCGAATACGAGGAAGCACCTTAGTGAAGATATCAGCTATTTGATCCTGGGAACTAATGTGATGCACATTAACTGAAGTAGATTTGATGCAATCCAGTCTGAAATGATAGTCCACCTCTATGTGCTTAGTTTGGGCATGAAACACGGGATTATGGGCAAGTGCTATTGCTGAGACATTATCACAATATAGAGATGTAGGTGCTATAATAGGGAATTGAAATTCAGCTAACATACGTCTAATCCAAATAATATCTATGGCTGCTATAGCTAATGCTCAGTATTCTGCTTCCGTGGATGAGCGAGCAACTATTGGTTGCTTCTTCACACACCAGGAAATAAGATTATCACCAAGAAACAAGCAATACCCCGTGGTAGATTTTCTGTCGAATGGGTCACCCGCCCAGTCGGAATCGGCATAGGCACGCATAGATAAAGAACTGGAACCAATTTGCAGACCAAAATCTGCAATTCCTTTAACATACCGAAGTAGATGTTTTAGTGCCTGAAAGTGCTGTTGTAACAGAGTATGCATAGATTGGCACAACAGATTAACTGCATAAGCATTGTCCAGACGGGTTATTGTTAAATATTGTAAAGCATCCACAATTTGTCAAAATAATTCGGGATTTTCAAATGGCTGTAATGCAGCTGCATCCGATGATTGTTTGAAGGGTAGAGGTATGCCAACTGAATTGCAATTGGACATACCTGCTCAGTGTAGAAGATCCAAAGCATATTTTTATTGAGAAAGATGATAACCTATATCATTTGTAACCGCTTGGATGCCGAGGAAGTAACTGAGATTGCCAAGGTTGCGAATTTGGAAATGTTGATGAACATTACACAGCAAATCAGCTAGAATTGCTGGATTATTGGTTGTAACCAAAATATCGTCCACGTACACTAAAAATTATATGAGACGAGAGTTATGATTGTAGACAAGCAAGGAAGGATCTGCATCAATATGTCGAAAACCCCAAGCTTGCAAATGTGTAGTAAGTTTGGCAAACCATTGAAGTGGGGATTGTTTAAGCCCATAAATGGCTTTTTGTAAACGACAAACAGAATCTGGATGCTGAGGATCTTTAAACCCCGGGGCTGATGCATATATACAACTTCATCCAAATCACCGTATAAAAATGCATTGGAAATGTCCAACTGAGTGATTGACCAATGATTATGAACTGCGGCTGTAATAAAGAGACGAATGGTAGGTAATTTCACCACGGGACTGAAGGTCTCATTATAGTATATACCAAACTCTTGGCGGTGACCCTGTGCAACCAGACGAGCTTTGTGCCGAGCTATTGAGCCATCATATTTCCTTTTCGTTTTGTAAATCCATTTGCATCCAAGCACCGTTTGAGATACTGACTGTGGTACAAGTATCCATGTTCCCTATTGTTGAAGGGGTTGAAACTCTACTGACATGGCATCCCGCCAGCATCTATGTTTACTAGCAGCCGAGAAACAGGTAGGATCAAATTCTTCAACAATTTGATGTTGAAGATTGAACACAACTTTCAGCTTCAACATTCCAGTTTGCAACCTAGTCACCATGGGATGTTTTGTAGGTGGAGGTAATGTAGTGGTATGAGAGACGGTTGTAGTATGCGGATGAGTCGATTGTGATGCAGATGAATGCTCAGGTGAATCGGGTGTAGGTGACAGAGCATTGGAATTTGAATGTGGAAGGTAGGAAGTAGCTTGAGGAGAATGAGTTATATTGGAAGAAGGTAGCTCCTGTTGAGATACAAAATGAGGAACAAGAAGCAGTGGTGTAGTAGAATTTGTATTGGAAATTCGAGATGAGTTGGTAGTTGATGTGGGAGACAGAAACGGGAAGACCTGTTCATGAAACTGCACATGGCGAGAGATTATAATTTTAGGATTTTTGAGATGATAACATCGATACCCTTTATGATTTGAGCTATAGCCAAGAAATAGACATGCATAAGATTTTGGAGCAAACTTGTGAGGGGCTGCGGGTTGAAGCCATGGGTAACCCAAACACCCAAACACTTTGAGGTGGGAATAAGATGGAGAATGTTTGTATAGCCATTGAAAAGGAGAAACAGAATTTGTATTTTGGGAGGGAAGATGATTGATCAAGTATACTACCGTTAATACAGATTCAACCCAAAACGTAGTCGGGAGATGAGCTTGTATTAGCAGAGTACGAGCGGTCTCAATTATATGACGATGTTTACGCTCTGCAATGCCATTTTGATGTGGTGTATGCAGACAACTAAATTGATGTTGGATACCATGTGTAGAGAAAAATTTTTTAAATTGTAAACTGGTATATTCACCATCTCCATATGAACGCAAAGTTTTAATGGGGGTAGAAAATTGTTTCTCAACCATGGCTTTAAAATGAACAAATTTGGAGAAAACTTCAGCTTTATTACACATAGGATATACCCAGCAGAAACATGAAAATTCATCTAGAAATAACACATAATAACGATATCCATTAATTGATAAGATTGGGGAAGGACCCCATACATCAGACACGACAACTTGAAAGGGAGATGTACATTTAGAAGCAGAGCTAAGAAAAGGAAATCTATGACTCTTTGCTGTTTGACATGGATGACATATAGCATTTGATACAGAAATATTTAAGGAGGGAAAACTGGAAGCTAAACTATATAAGACTGCCTTGTGAGGATGTCCGAGCTTGGCATGCCAAAGAGATGAACTAGTGGTAGTAAAGAGAGCTGTTGAAGATGAGCTGGATGGAATGACGACATGATAGAGACCATCATGGCACGGACCTGGGAGAATCGATTGATTGGTTTTCTGATCCGTTACATCATAACCATGAGGTGAAAAAGAAACAGTACAGTCATTGTCAAACGTTAGATGATGAACAGACAGAAGATTATGAGAGACTTTAGGAACATGAAGTAGAGGAGAGAGAGATAGCTTACGCTTCGGGGCAGAAAGAAGCCCTTGTCATGTATGAGAGATTGGAAGTGACTGTCCGTTGCCAACTTGAATTTGCTGAAGGACATGATATGGTTGAGATGTCAACATTTGAGTAGAATCATGTGTAATATGGGATGTGGCACCCATATCCAAAATCCAGTCGGAAGAGGAGCTACCATTATTTGTGGACTCCGCCACAAATGAAGACGGATTGAGTTTCGTATAACTGAGATTAGTGCGTTGCCAGCACTTCTCTGCCGAGTGTCCTAGCTTGCCGCAGATTTGGCATTCAATGCGACATAACGATGATCGACCGCCATGGGATTGGTTGAACCGACCACGACCCCTTTTATTATGAAAAGGCTGTCGAGAAGAACCTCTACCAGATGTAGCCGTAAGAGCAATAGAAGTATCAGACAGCTGAATAGAGTGAAGAGCACGAGCCGCTTCATTTTCAAGATTCATTTCCTCGCTACATAGTAAGGAATAGAAATCACTAAGTTTAACGGTTGGAGATTTGTACGAATTACCATCTTGAATCCTTGATAAGAGGCCGGCAAACCATTTAAGGTATACATGATTACATCCTCTGGGTCCAAAATACAACCAACAGTAGTAAGTTGATCTACTTTGATTTTGATTTTAGTTCAAAACTGTTGCATCGTCTTGTTGGCCAGGGAAATGAAGTTAAGATCATTTTTAAGTTGAAGGATTCGGGACTGATTGGAAAATTGCAGCCACTTTCCAATGGTTTGCTAGATTTCAGAATAGGAGTCTAAATGTTGTACGTAAGGTAGAAGAGATGTCGAAATAGTAGAAAAGAGAACAGCGGGCAAATTCTGATCAATTAACATCCAGGTGGAGAAGAGAGTATTCGAAATTACAGTACCAGTTTTTGAAGTAATTTGACGAGGCGGGCGACGAATAGTTTCGTCCAGGTATCCTTCGAAG
Source organism: Dendrobium nobile (assembly GCA_022539455.1). Lineage (NCBI taxonomy): Eukaryota > Viridiplantae > Streptophyta > Magnoliopsida > Asparagales > Orchidaceae > Dendrobium > Dendrobium nobile. The sequence goes on along the minus strand of CM039722.1, from coordinate 39,017,914 downwards.
CTGTTTTCTCTAAACACCTTGAGTACTTGCGATTTCCATGTAAGATGATTTTAAGGAGTGAGTTTTATTGTAATAACATTCTTAATGGTCGACATTAAGAACTTCAATTGAGGAGAAATGATTACGGTCCCGACAAGCTGAGCAGCATCAGGTATGCTTTCAGTTGTAGAGGAGTTGCCGGAATTCATGGCAGAAAAAAATACAGAGGGACTAGCCGTAAGGCTTATTAGTGCTCTAATACCATGTTAAACTTGCAAGGAAGAACAATAATCTCTGCAAGGAAGAACAATATTAGAAAATGAGAGACAGAAAATGCAGAGAATGGTTTTTGAGCTTTTATCATTTCTCATAGTTTCTTCAATGAACAGTACAAGTATATATATTGATGTTGCTATAACCGAAAGGGTAAATAGAAGCCTGTAGGTAGTCGTGGAGAGCCCGCTCATGCGATGCACTGGCGGACCATGTGCGCCTACTGCAATAGTAGTAGAAACGTTCTCTGGTACGATTACTGCCAGAGTATGTTAACAGCTATGAGCTAAAGCTAGGCCTCTGCTGTGGGCTGAGCAATGGGAGCTCATCCTAGCTGTCGATCCTTTACCGGCGAAGAGTTTAGACCGCTTGCCTAGAGAATTTACCTGATGATCTTTTTTAGCTTTCAAATTAACTTTTGTTGATCCAACTCTACCATCGCCTGTCAATCCGATTGATCAAAGAATGATTCAGTTTGTGAGAATAGGTTTAAGACAAAAAAAAAGATCATCAAGTTAAAGGCAGTGAAGAACTTTCATTAAATCGAGTTAAAGGGACATCTGGAACTCCAGTAATCATGAATATTTAGAATGCTTGCTCTCTCCACAATTCCATTGTGCTATATTTTCTCACCTAGTTTTCTTATTTTGGAGAGCGAATGTGCTGCTTTTCTTGTAGCTATGTGTTGTGGTTTTCTCTCCAACTCTTTTTGGTTTGGCTACAAATAGGACAAAAACTTTTTTGAGTGGGCAGACTAGAGAGCCGGGGAGAGAGTGGGAAGAACGGAGAAGAAGAGAGAAACTTTTTTGACTGGGAAGACTAGAGATCCGGGGAGAGAGAGAGAAGACTAGAGAGCCGGGAGGATTGGAGCTCATCCTGGCTCTCTAGTCCAATGACACTGATGGAATGGAGCATAGCCTCCAATGAATTGTTGTTCAGCATTCACATGAGGAATTAGAGCCTTACGAGGGGAAATAATTTTTTTATGTTTTTATTTTTGAGACATCAACTATAATTTCTATTTCGTTATTGCTTTTTATTATTTTCAAAAAATTTGTGTATTAAGAAGCTATTTTCTATAATTTGAGATTTAAGCAGTTTTTAATACAAAAATTTTTCGATCAATTTTTTTTAATTAAAAAATTGCTTTAGAAAAAAATAAGAAAACTATCCTTGATACATCACGCAAAAATTATCTTGATCGGGCACGAATCTCGAGGCAAAAGCTAGTTGGAAACTTCAAAAATAAATTTCGGGAGCATGTGAACTTCGATTTCAGCGAGCTTACAGTCAAACTGAACGTCTCGGAAATACGAACGCAACGACACCAAGATCAACCCAATCCGAGCCCAAATGAGTCCGAATCAAGGGTTCAAAGCGCTTTTGGAAGGTTCAAACCGCAATTTGAGTTACCAAACGATCTCCGATTTTGACGAGCTTATACTCGAATCGAACGGCTCGACGAGACGAATCCAACGAGCCCAAGATCATCGAATTCCAACATCATTAAGACCTTCAAATGTCCAATGAACGGTGCATGATCAAAGGATTCGATATCGGCCGTCCATTCAAACCACTCCCTGTTCGCCCTTGATCTCACGCCTATTTACGGGCTATGCCACTCCAGAAAAATTATAAATAGAGCCCTCATTCTACACCAAGGGGACTCAAGTGAAGAGAGAGAAGAAGAAGAGAAGGAGAAGGAGAAAGGGGAAAAGGAGATTCCTCACCTCCTCGACCACCGCCGCCGGAGCTCTTCCTGCCGCCTGAAGATGCCGGAACTCTGCCGGATTTTCAGGAAACGCTAGGAATTCGCAGAAGAAAGAAGAAGAAGAGGAGAAAGGGGAAAAGGAGATTCCTCACCTCCTCGACCACCGCCGGAACTCTTCCTGCCGCCTGAAGACGCCGGAACTCTGCCGGATTTTCAGGAAACGCCAGGAATTCACAGAATTTTGTAAACTTCTTGGAAGAAACAAATTGTACTTGGATTATCCCAACTTGTGGGACGAAATCCGCCATTTTTAATTTACGAAAGCACTAGTGGAATTTTGCAACTGTGCAAGGCCCCGTGGTTTTTTCCCTTTTTGGGTTTTCCATGTAAAAACCTTGGTGTTCACTTTCTCTTTTCTGTTTGTGTGCGAAATACTCGTGCAACGCTAGGACGCGAATTTACAAACTCTATCGCTGCGTATATTCTCGCACGCAACAGTTTGGCGCCGTCTGTGGGAAACACAATCCCACTACTTCGAGTACTGCTACGATGGTGAATAGGCGCAGCAGTCGTTTAGTTGGAGCTTCTCGCTCCAATTCTCATCAGTCCAGAAATCAGTCTATTAATCATAGACGACCAATGTCAGCATCTTTTCATCCTGGGGGGCAGAATGCTGCCAGAGAAGAGACATCGGGACCTTCTTTAGCAGAAAGAATTCGGAAGATGGAAGAATCTCAGAACGAGATCCTTCAACTCCTACGAGACGATCGACAGCTGACGTTGGAAGAGATCCTTCGCCCTCGGGATCCACCTAGGGTTGAAGATGTTCAATTCAAGCAGCGTCAAGAAGAAATTCACCTTCCTCCACCTAGGGGACATCCTCAATCACAACAGGAAAATGAACTTGCCGATACAGCGAGTTCAACACATCCTTGCATTTTTTCGGAACTCCCAGAAGGCTCTCCCCAACCACACATTGCGGGACTCCCTCACAATGTTCTGCGTCGCGAACTGCGAAAATTGGTACGGGAAGAGTTCCCTCGAGGAGATGTAAGGCATGCTCTCCGACAGAGGAATTTCCAGGAATCATCACCTCTAACTGAAGCCATTCTTCAGCATCCCATTCCGGTCGGATTCAAAGTGCCAAACGTTGAGTCCTACGATGGGACGACCGACCCATATGAGCATATCAACTACTACATAACCATCATGCATATTCAACGAGCATCAGACGCGCTCCTCTGCCAGGTCTTTCCCGCCACCCTTAAAGGACAGGCCCGAACGTGGTTCTACTCGCTTCCACCTAAAATGATCCCCTGTTTTGTCAAATTGGCCAAAGTATTCGTCAAACAATTTGTGGCTAATCGAAGAATTGCTAAGGATTCTTCCCACCTCTCTGGGATTCGACAAAATGAGGGAGAATCGTTGAAGGAGTATTTTCAACGATTTTCCACTGAAGCACGACAGATTCCAGGAATAGACCCTGAATTACTCAGAGGGGTCTTTCTTGGAGGTCTTCGTCCTGGACCCTTCTATTCGGCCCTTATGCGAGACACTGTCCATTCATACGCTGACTTGATCCATCGCGTGGAGGCACAAATCTCTGCGGATGAAGCTATAAATGCTCACAGAAAACAGTTTGAGCAAATCAGCGGGAAGCGCAAAGGTGCATCTGGGATGGATAATTCTTTCTCACAGCAGAAAAAGCACGGGAAGAATAATCTACCTCATAGGTCTCCGTCAGCACGACGAGAACCTCGCCAAGAAAAGGAGTACACACCACTTAATACATCCCAAGCAAATGTATTAATGGCCATCCGGGATCAGGAGAATGTGAAATGGCCACACCCTTTGAAGCCCAATGTCGGAAACCAGGAGCAATATTGCCACTTCCACCGTAGCCGTGGGCACACTACTGAAGCATGTTGGCAGCTCAAGGAAGAAGTTGAGAGACTAATTCGACAGGGATATCTCCGACAATTCATCAAGAATACACCAACCCGAGATGAAGTTGGTCCGACTGGGGGGCAGAATCAACAACAAAGACAACCATTGAATATTATTCAAATGGTTGGAGAAATTGAATGATCACGCACTTCGTGTATTTGTATTAGCAAATATTACTTGTCTTATTGTCGCTTTTATGTTGAGTTAAGTGTCACTTTGATATCTCTAATATCTTCTTCCAAGTTAAATGTTGTCGTATTGTCACCGTGCATAGATCTTGTGTGTTGAGTACTTTGTAATTTGTAAGTCGTACTAGGGAACTATTGTACTATCTTACGTAATGCAGTAATAGAATGTTCATGTTGTTGTGATACGATTTTTCCTCTTATGAAAGATAAGAAAAAACTTCTCAAACTCTTTCTTCGTGATTCGAGAAATACACAATCCATATTGTATCTCAATCACCGGACAATCAATCCCAGGGGGATTTGATCCTGGCCTCATCCACACAGGTTAACGTCGTCGAGCAGGGCTCCGACATACAACCTCGGATAGGTCTTATATCTTTGGTGGATTCTCTCGACCTCTTCCATATAGGTTAATGTCATCGAACAAATGTTCTGATATACAACCTCGAATAGGTCTTACATCCTTGGTGGATTCTCTCGACCTCTTCCACACAGGTTAATGTCATCGAACAAATGTTCTGACATACAACCTCGGATAGGTCTTACATCTTTGGTGGATTCTCTCGACCTCTTCCACACAGGTTAATGTCATCGAACAAATGTTCTGACATACAACCTTGGATAGGTCTTACATCCTTGGTGAATTCTCCTAGCCTCATCCACACAGGTTAACGTCGTCGAGCTAGGCTCCGACATACAACCTCGGATAGGTCTTACATCCTTGGTGGATTCTCTCGACCTCTTCCACACAGGTTAATGTCATCGAACAAATGTTCTGACATACAACCTCGGAGAGGACTTCTACTCGACGCCGGACTTCTTCCTGTTGTCATACTTCTGCTCGTCAGAGGACTCCTACTCGTCGTCAAACTTCTGCCCGTCGACGAATCTTCGTCGGTCTTCTACCCGACGTTGAACTTCTACCCGACGTCAGCAGACTTTTACTCGTCGTCAGACTTTTACTCGTCGACGAACTTTTCCCAAGGCCGGTCTTCTACCCGACGATGGACTTCTCCCTGTCGTCGGACTTCGACTCGTCAGCGGACTTTTACCCGACGTCGGACTTCTCCCTGTCGTCGGACTTCTGCTCATCAGCGGACTCCTACTCATCGTCGGACTTCTGCTCGTCGACGAACTTTCGTCGGTCTTCTACCCGATGATGGGCTTCTCCCTATCGTCAGACTTCTGCTCATCAGCGGACTTCTACCCGACATCGGACTTCTCCCTGTCATCGGACTTCTGCTCATCAGCGGACTCCTACTCATCGTTGGACTTCTGCTTGTCGACGAACTTTCATCAGTCTTCTACCCGACGACGGACTTCTCCTGTCGTCGGACTTCTGCTTGTCAGCGGACTTCTACCCGACGTCGGACTTCTCCCTGTCGTCGGACTTCTGCTCATCAGCGGACTCCTACTCGTCATCAGACTTCTGCTCGTCGACGAACTTCCGTCGGTCTTCTACCCGACGACAGACTTCTCCCTGCCGTCGGACTTCTGCTTGTCAGCGGACTTCTACCCGACGTCGGACTTCTCTTTGTCGATGGACTTCTGCTCATCAGCGGACTCCTACTCATCGTCGGACTTCTGCTCGTCAACGAACTTTCGTCGGTCTTCTACCAGACGACGTACTTCTACTCGCCGTCGGACTTCTATCATACTTCTACTCGTCGTCAGAATTCTGACAGTTGATGGAATTTTGTTGGTCTTCTGCCCGACGCCGTACTTCTACTCGTCGTCAGAATTCTGACTGTCGTAGAAATTTTGTCGGTCTTCTGCCCAATGTCGTATTTCTACCCGACGCCGTATTTCAGCAGTTCAACAAATCTCTCGATGAACTGAGGGGATGAAGAAATCCCGTAGGCTTCTGAACGCGAGGAGGAGCGCTAATTCGAGCAGGAAAAAATTCCAACTCGTAAATAGCGGAAGCCTCAACCGCCAGTAAGCCGGAGGGAGAGGAAGAAATCCCGTAGGCTTCTGCACGCGAGGAGGAGCGCAAATTCGAGCAGGAAAAAATTCCAACTCGCAAATAGCGGAAGCCTCAACCGCCAGTAAGCCGGAGGGAGAGGAAGAAATCCCGTAGGCTTCTGCACACGAGGAGGGGCGCTAAGTCGAGCAGGAAAAAATTCTAACTCGCAAATAGCGGAAACCTCAACCGCCAGTAAGCCGGAGGGAGAGGAAGAAATCCCGTAGGCTTCTGCACGCGAGGAGGGGCGCTAAGTTGAGCAGGAAAAAATTCCAACTCGCAAATAGCGGAAACCTCAACCGCCAGTAAGCCGGAGGGGGAGGAAGAAATCCCGTAGGCTTCTGCACGCGAGGAGGGGCACTATTCAAGTAAGAAAAAATTCCAACTTGCAAATAACGGAAGCCTCAACCGTTAGTAAGCCGGAGGGGGAGGAAGAAATCCCGTAGGCTTCTGCACGCGAGGAGGGGCGCTATTCAAGTAAGAAAAAATTCCAACTCGCAAATAACGGAAGCCTCAACCGTCAGTAAGCCGGAGGGGGAGGAAGAAATCCCGTAGGTTTCTGCACGCGAGAAGGGGCGCTATTCGAGTAGGAAAAAATTCCAACTCGCAAATAGCGGAAGCCTCAGCCGCCAGAGAACCGGAGGGAGAAAGAAAGAGAAGTTGCAAATTTTCTAAATGCCTAAGGGGCCTATTTATAGGTTTTGGAGAGAATAGGAGGAAGTTATCACAATATTCGAAATATCCTATTTTTCTAAATTTTTTCTGAATTTTTTGGAATTTTCTTTAGATTTTTAAGGAATTTTTTGGGCCAAGTGGGCCCCACATAATGAAAAGACATTTAGAAAATTTGCAAATAGCGGAAGCCTCAGCCGCAAGTGGGCCCCACATAAGTCGGTTCAGTGAAAAGACACCGTGAAACGCCGCGACCAGCGCGGAGATCCGCGCGTGAAGCCCTCGGATCGCGGCTGGCCACGTGAAATCTGCGGCCAGCAGCTGCCGGCGGCAGCCAGACGCGGCAGCCGCACGCGTGCAATGGGGCAAGCCCAGGCGGACCGCGGAATTGACCGCGGGAGCGGTCCCCGAAACGGACCACGGAATGGGTCCGCGGAACCGCGGAAGAGGTCCGCGGAGCGGACCGCGCGCAGCTTCCTCGCTCACTTGCGCGAGCGCGGTTCCGCTCGGGGTGGCTGGCGGACATTGTTCCGCGGCGGCGGCAGCGGCGGTGGCGGCGACCGGCCGGCCGGTCCGGCCGGTTCGGCCGCCTGGTCCGTTTTATGCCCATTTTTTCGCCCCAACGAGTCCGATTTCGACGATTTTAGGGTCCCCGGGCACGTTTTTCGATATTCCGGATACTTTTGGAACTCAAGGAGACCTCTATGATGAAGTTCGAACAAGATGTTAATTTTTGGAAAGCAATTTTTGGCGTTCTGGCTGATACAAATTTTCGAAACACTTATTTTTGGACTCCCAGTGCTTTGACGTTCGAAAACAGGGGGCAACTGATACATCACGCAAAAATTATCTTGATCGGGCACGAATCTCGAGGCAAAAGCTTGTTGGAAACTTCAAAAATAAATTTCGGGAGCATGTGAACTCCGATTTCAGCGAGCTTACAGTCAAACTGAACGTCTCGAAAATACAAACCCAACGACACCAAGTTCAACCCAATCCGAGCCCCAATGAGTCCGAATCAAGGGTTCAAAGCGCTTTTGGAAGGTTCAAACCGCAATTTGAGTTACCAAACGATCTCCGATTTTGACGAGCTTATACTCGAATCGAACGGCTCGACGAGACGAATCCAACGAGCCTAAGATCATCGAATTCCAACATCATTAAGGCCTTCAAATGTCCAACGAACGGTGCATGATCAATGGATTCGATATCGGCCGTCCATTCAAACCACTCCCTGTTCGCCCTTGATCTCACGCCTATTTACGGGCTATGTCACTCCAGAAAAACTATAAATAGAGCCCTCATTCTACACCAAGGGGACTCAAGTGAAGAGAGAGAAGAAGAAGAGAAGGAGAAGGAGAAAGGGGAAAAGGAGATTCATCACCTCCTCGACCACCGCTGCCGGAGCTCTTCCTGCCACCTGAAGACGCCGGAACTCTGCCGGATTTTCGGGAAACGCCAGGAATTCGCAAAAGAAAGAAGAAGAAGAGGAGAAAGGGGAAAAGGAGATTCCTCACCTCCTCGACCACCGCCGGAACTCTTCCTGTCGCCTGAAGACGTCGGAACTCTGCCAGATTTTTGGGAAACGCCAGGAATTCGCAGAATTTTGTAAACTTCTTGGAAGAAACAAATTGTACTTGGATTATCCCAACTTGTGGGACGAAATCCGCCATTTGTAATTTACGAAAGCACTAGTGGAATTTTGCAACTGGGCGAGGCCCCGTGGTTTTTTCCCTTTTTGGGTTTTCCACGTAAAAACCTTGGTGTTCACTTTCTCTTTTCTGTTTGTGTACGAAATACTCGTGCAACGCTAGGACGCGAATTTACAAACTCTACCGCCGCGTATATTCTCGCACGCAACAATCCTAAATAAAACTTTAAAATTATTTTGCTTGGAACAGCTTTTTTTATTTTTATTTTTAAAGTAAATTTTTAGCAGAAAATTAAATTTTTTGTATTAATAAATTCATGTGTAATTTTTGGCTTTTTCCCCAAAAAAAAAAAAAAAAAAACTTTTGCTTTAATAGTAGGGAATCTGACAGTTGTTTGGCTATAAACAGGCCGGTTGACGATAGATGGGCTATGCTCCTTATGGATGAAGTTTGTAATTGCCGGCCCCACATTGATGAGGTGATATGACTACTAAAATTAATATCTAAAATAAATTTCTGTAATTTTGTTGAGATTAGAAAATGTTTAAAATTGAATTTAGAATTTAAATGGGAGTTCCGTCACAGAAATTATACATCCTCATATTATGATTTCTTATTCCCAAGAAATAAGAAAAATGTCTTTACTTATGAGATAATTTTACTAAATTGGAAGTTCTTAATAATTCAATATTTTGTCTTTACTTGGGAATACATCCATCATAATTAAAGACATAATTTTACTAAATTGGAAGTTCCTAATTATGAGGAAAAAAGAAAAATGTCTTTAATTATGAGGAAATAAGAAAAATGTCTTTTAAGTATGAAATAATTTTACTAAATTATGAGGATGTATTCCCAAGTAAAAACAAAATATTGAATTATTAAGAACTTCCAATTTAGTAAAATTATGTCATAATTAAAGAAATAAGAAAAATTATGTCATAGTTAGTAAAATTATGTCTTTAAATATGAGGATGTATTCCCAAGTAAAGACAAAATATTGAATTATTAAGAACTTCCTATTTAGTAAAATTTTTTCATAATTAAAGAAATAAGAAAAATTATGTCATAATTCATAAAATTATATCTTTAATTATGAGGATGTATTCCCAAGTAAAGACAAAATATTGAATTATTAAGAACTTCCAATTTAGAAAAATTATGTCATAATTAAAGACATTTTTCTTATTTCCTCATAATTAATGACATTTTTCTTACTTCCAATATTTTTCTTATTTCCTCATAATTAAGAACTTCCAATTTAGTAAAATTATGTCTTTAATTATGATGGATGTATTCCCAAGTAAAGACAAAATACTGAATTATTAAGAACTTCCAATTTAGTAAAATTATGCCATAATTAAAGAAATAAGAAAAATTATGTCATAATTCGTAAAATTATGTTTTTAATTATGAGGATGTATTCCCAAGTAAAGACAAAATATTGAATTATTAAGAATTTCCAATTTAGTAAAATTATGTCATAATTAAAGATATTTTTCTTTTTTCTTTTTTTTTTTTAAGGAAATATATTGATAAAAATAACGGTTACAGCATATGAAGACAAAGACAACTAAGAAAGCAAAAATAAAGCGGAGGAATACAATAAAAGATCGGGCTCAGCAAACGGCCAAGACTTCCAGCATCCCTGGAGCCTCGCACGGACCATCCAGTAAGGTGGAAAACTAACACCGACCCGAGAGCCACACCAAAGGTTGCCACAGCTAAACACCAGGGACGCAAGCCCCGACCACATCATTGCCTATATACTGTCGCACCCGCCGATAGAACAGAATGAAATCACGCGAAACCCAATAGAGAAAATTAGCGCCTATGGCGGCCTCTGCCGCGAAATCTCCCCCGAGAAGCAACATTTAAACTAGATTCCGCACAAACTAGAGTGAAATCGTTTCCAGGGTCCGAGCCCCCACAAAATTCCGGAGAAGCCAAACCACCTTCTGAAAAATCAGATACAGATTCACCGTCCGATGATTCGTTCAACCAGTTAAAGTGATTCCTAATATCCAAACCAGACGAGTCCCCAACCTGATTTGCCATAAAATTCGAATCCACTAAATTCACAGGAACTTCAATTAAAGCATTGCTAACCGGATTGCCTACAGCCACAGTATCAACCCGAGCAGTGACCAAAGGTGCAACATTAACGGTATTCGACGAGTGAACCGGCACAGGAATCACACTCGGAATTGGTATAGTAGGAGGAAAAAAAGGAGTAGCATTTGGGGATAAAACAACATTAGTCCCGCCAGCCTCCATTCCACCAGAAACCACAATAGCTAAATTAGACTCCCCCAGATCAGACACGTGCTCACACAAATCAATTTGAACAACATTAATAGGAACAAAAATAGGTTCAGCCGATAAAGGAACAACAGGAGACACCATAGCATTCGTATTAGGAGGGCACTCATCCACACCAGGACACACAGCATCATTAAGAACCTCCACCGCAGCAGATACCCCCCCACAAACAGGGGAAGCAGACGGCTCAACAGCATGAACATTCCCAGGAATGACAACAAAATCCAACAACTCACCCTCCAAAGAAGTCTTAGAAACACCCTCAGCAACTATACTAACAGGCGCTAAAGAAGGATTGGGAAAATTTTGAATCACAGGAGCACCAGGTTTGCAGTTACCCTGAACATGTCCGATACACTTACAGCCGGCGCAGAATTGAGGAAACTCATCAAAAACAACCTCTTGAGTATAACCTAAAGCTTCAGAACCTAACCAAACAAGTTTAGGATAGGCAATGGAAGGGCGGGAACCTACAGCCGTAGTTGCGTCAATCTTCAGAGGCTTACCAAACAAACCGCCAAGCCCAAACAAAATACGAGGTGAAAAAAAATGAGGGCGCAACCGAGGAAATGAAACCCATATTGGAATAACAGGCGATTCAACTGCAATATCCAGGTTCGGCGACCACTTTGTCAACTTCATAAAGCAATTAAACACTAGATAAGAGCGGTGACAGAACACCCTACAGTAATCAAGATCGTTGGCAAGCTTTATCAAGATATGTGAAGAATCCAAAACCGTTACAGAGAACTCACTTTTCAACTTCAAATTGAAAAAAAATTTGCGGATAGAATCAAGAGGGGGTCTTTTAGAAGGAAAGAAACCAACAAGGGAAAACTGAAAAGGGGCAGCGAGCTCTTGAATTTCTAGGTCGGAAACCCATAAAGACGGTATACCACGAAAGGTAGAAGCACACAAATCCGGAAAGGAAGGTTTAGGACCAGCAAGAGCTTCAATAAAAGAACGCGAATGGGAAACCCCACCAAAAAAACCGGGGTCCCGAAGCTTCACCGCCGCCATACCGGCGCGGCCGGCCAAAAACGAAAAAACCAGAAAGAACTAGCCACGCTAAAAGAAAAAGGCAAAGAAGGAGAGACTTCCCTGGAGAAAGATGGCCACCGGAGATAAAGCTCCCGTCGAGCGGGCGAAGACGCTCGGAGCTACGAGCCCTGAAAAGACATTTTTCTTATTTCCTCATAATTAATGACATTTTTCTTACTTCCAATATTTTTCTTATTTCCTCATAATTAAGAACTTCCAATTTAGTAAAATTATGTCTTTAATTATGATGGATGCATTCCCAAGTAAAGACAAAATATTGAATTATTAAGAACTTCCAATTTAGTAAAATTATCTCATAAGTAAAGACATTTTTCTTATTTCTTGGGAATGAGAAATCATAATATGAGGATGTATGATTTCTATGATGGAACTCCCACTTAGGCTGGAACTCCCATTTAAATTCTAAATTCAATTTTAAACATTTTCTAATCTCAACAAAATTACAAGAAATTTATTTTAGATATTAATTTTAGTAGTCATATCACCTCATCAATGTGGGGCCGGCAATTACAAACTTCATCCATAAGGAGCATAGCCCATCTATCGTCAACCGGCCTGTTTATAGCCAAACGACTGTCAGATTCCCTACTATTAAAGCAAAAGTTTTTTTTTTTTTTTTTGGGGAAAAAGCCAAAAATTACACATGAATTTATTAATACAAAAAATTTAATTTTCTGCTAAAAATTTACTTTAAAAATAAAAATAAAAAAAGCTGTTCCAAGCAAAATAATTTTAAAGTTTTATTTAGGATAATTTTCTTATTTTTTTCTAAAGCAATTTTTTAATTAAAAAAAATTGATCTAAAAATGTTTATATTAAAAACTGCATAAATCTCAAATTATAGAAATTAGCTTCTTAATACACAATTTTTTTGAAAATAATAAAAAGCAATAACGAAATAGAAATAATGATGTGGATATATTTTTAGTTTCTTATTTCCGCTTAACAAGTAAGGTCATTAGAACAAGGGCGAAGCTTGTAGGAAACCAATGGAGTCACGCCTCACTATTTCTGTTTATTCTCTTTCTCCTCTCTATCAGTCCACTCTTTCTGTCATGCTGCTTTTGGCTTATAAGTTGATATATTGTTTCAGGTAATCCTTATTAAATGGCAGTGAAGAACTTTCATTAAATCGAGTTGAAGGGACAACTTGAACTCCAGTATTCATGAATATTTAGAATGCTTGCTCTCTCCACAATTCCATTGTGCTATATTTTCTCACCTAGTTTTCTTGTTTTGGAGAGCGAATGTGTTGCTTTTCTTGTAGCTATGTGTTGTGGTTTTCTCTCCAACTCTTTTTGGTTTGGCTACAAGTAGGATATGTTAAATTTATGTATATCAGGATTTAGTAAAGCTTGAGTGTTTCAAATTTGATTTTTTGTTTGCATATTTGTTTCGAGATTAAAATTTGTGTGAGGACAAATCCTTGAACTTGTTAAATCTTGTAGATGGAGGGATAATAAATCTTAGATTTAACTTAGAATGGGCATGAATCATGATTTATCAATATAGAAGGATTTGAAGTCTCAGGAAATTTGTTTTACAGTATTTAAGCTAATTCTAGCTTAAATCCTCTACCTAAAATAGAATACCAAATAGATTATTTTGCAAGTATATATATATATATATATATATATATATATATATATATATATATATATATATATATATATATATATATATATATATATATATATATATATATATATATATATATTGATTGAGAACGAATCTCGAGGCAAAAATCAAGTTGGAAACTTCGAAAATTAATTTTGGGATCATCTGAACTCCGATCTCAGCAAACTTACTATCGAACTGATTGTCTCGAAAATACAAATCCAACGTTACCAAATTCGACTTAATCCGAGCCCAAATGGGTCCAAATAAAGGACCCAAAGCGCTGTTAGAAGGTTCGAACTAAAATTTGAGTTACCAAACGGTTTCTAAACATATCGTGCTTATAATCGAATCGAGCGGCTCGACGAGAAAAATCCAACGAGCTAAAGATCGCCATATTCTGACATCACTAAGGCCTTCAAATATCTGACGAGCATTCTATGATCAAGGGATTCAATATCGGTCGTCCATTAGAACTACTCCCGATTCGCCCCTGATCTCTCACCTATTTACGGGCCATGACACTCCAGAAATCTATAAATAGACCCCTCATTTCTCATGACGGGAACCCTCAAGCCAAGGCCCAAGCAAGAAGAAGAGAAGAAGAAGAAGAGAAGGATAGGAGGGAAGAAACTCCTCCTCGACCACCGCCGCCGGAATTCTACCCGACGCCATAATTCTGCTTCACGTTCAACCAATGCCAAAATTCTGCCTGACGTTTAAGTGACACTGGAGTTTCACCCGAACTTCAAGTGACGTCGGAATTGTGCCCAACCTCCAAGTGACGCCGAAATTCCGCCCAACTTCCAAGTGACGCCGGAATTTCGCCCGACCTCTAAGTGACGCCGAATTCCGCCTGACCTCCAAGTGACGCCGGGGTTTTGTTCGATCTCCAAGTGACTCTGGAGTTATGCCCAAATACTATATAACGCCGGAGTTCTACCCGGCCGCCAACTAACGTCGGACTTCTACCCAATGATGGACCTCCGCTCATTGCCAAATTTCTACCCGACACTGGACTTTGACCTATTGTCGGACTTTCACCAAACATCTATTTGATGTTGGATTTCACTTCATTGATGGACTTCTACCAGACACAGTCATTCCGACCTCCATCGCCAGCCGACTACGGTTCTCCTGACTTATGTTGCCCGCCGGCTACAGTCCTTCCGACCTCCATCGCCAGCCGACTGCGGTCCTCCTGACTTACATTGCCGAGTTTGGGGGTGTTGCGGTGCTCAGCTCTCATACTAGTCCATTTCAATAGATATAGTGCTGACGCAAGGCATCTTTGTTTGGAGAAGCATGTCATTAGGTCAAATTTTTATAAAAATACTAATTTCCACTTCATTTCTATTTTGGTTAAAATAAAAATCCCCCTTTAAGTTATCATTTAGAGAGAAGGAAAAAATTTAAACAGAGAGGTAGTATTGGGTGACTTTGATCATTTTCTACTATTGGCCTTATTCGAGAAGTTGTCTGGATTGAGGTATATTATATTATGTTTATCTCAATTGTAATAATGCTAGAATTTTAGTATTATGAAGCATGTCAAAAGGGTTTGTATGCATGAAACATGATGTCTGAAAGTTTCACTTGGGAGAGTTTTGGCCCCGAGTTTGGGGGTGTTTCGGTGCTCAGCTCTTATACTAGTCTATTTCAATAGATATAGTGCAGACGTATGACATCTTTATTTGGAGTAGCATGACATTAGGTCAAATTTTTATAAAAATATTAATTCCCACTTCATTTCTATTTTGGTTAAAAATCCCCCTTAAGTTATCATTTAGAGATAAGGGGAAAATTTAAACAGAGGGTGATTTTGATCATTTTCTATTATTGGCATTATTCGAGAAATTGTTATGATCGAGGTATATTATATTATGCTTATCTCAATTTTAATAATGCTAGAAATTTAGTATTATGAAGCATGTCAAAAGGGTTTGTATGCATGAAACATGATGTCTGAAAATTTCACATGGGAGAGTTTTGGCCCAGAGTTTGTGGGCGTTGCGGTGCTCAGCTCTCATACTAGTCCATTTCAATAGATATAGTGCTGACGCATGGCATCTTTGTTTGGTTCAGCACGACATTAGGTCAAATTTTTATAAAAATATTAATTTCCACATCATTTCTATTTTGGTTATAATAAAAATCCCCACCTTAAGTTATCATTTAGAGAGAAGGGGATCGAAATTTTAAACAGATAGCTAGTATTGGGCAATTTTGACCATTTTCTACCATTGGCCTTATTCGAGAAGTTGTCTGGATCGAGGTATATTATATTATGCTTTTCTCAATTTTAATAATGCTAGAATTTTAGTATTTTTTTGTTAAAATCATAAATTTATAGCATAAAATAGGGACTACTTTGTATCCATTAAAATTTACTTGTGTAATTTTTTGTAAGCTGCATGAGTTTCAAGCTTTTTAATATTTTAATATATTGTTACTTGGTAAACTGAAAAATGTACCATTTTTAGCAAACTAGGATCTTCTTTCGACCGATTTCTTAGAAAGGTCAATGCAATTGATGCCCTAACTTCAATTTTATCATTGACGTCACATGTGAGATTGTGAGAAACCTCAAAACTATAATAAGAGTGTCAAGAACCTTAGCTCTCACCTCCAAGATCAAATATATGCTCTTCCCTCTTGATTTCAAAAGAAATCCAATGAAAAATGAGGTAGAAGATCTCAATCTTGCGCATTCACCTACCTTCTCTCGCTTGATTCGATGCTCCTCCTAAATCTTGGTTCGTACATCCCATCTTTTCTGTCTCAACTGCACTTAATAGGAGAAAACAAAATACGCTTGAGAACGTCATATGATAAACAAATATTCAAAAATAATCCAATCATTTAATAAAATGAACTAGAGATTATGCACCATAATATTTTTAGCATTAAAAATTTATTTCAAACCATTTTAATTATTATCTTGAATGTTTTGTCACGCATATTTATGATAGAATTTTGAGATTCAAGAAATATTTCAACTATTGAACAAAAATTGGCTCAAGATAATCTCATCTATTTCCTAAATAAAAAAAAATGCATTGGTTATTCTTTTAATTTTATTTAAATATGATAAATCATTTAAATGAATGCTACTTATTGAGCACATATGAGAGACATTCACGTGTATATAAGTTTGAGAAAATTGAGCGTAACAAAGACTCAATCTTAACCATTTTACTTCCTTCTCATGCATTTGATGACTTAATAGCTCAGATGTATCTTATTCTACAAGTTTTTGATTAAAAATAATAATTTTCAATAAAATAAATAATTAAGTCATAAATCTCTGCTTCTATTTCTTGCATGAAATTCCATATTTGATTGGATAGATTATTTTGGCGATTTATAAAAACTAATATTATTTTATGAATTAGTCCAAAATTATGATAAGATAAGATGAGCTTAAAAGTCCAAAATAATTAGTTGGGGTAGATCCATGGGAAGCCTTAAGTTTTTTAATACAAAATTTAATAGAAAATGACGATTAGGTCAAAATGATTACGTCAATTTCTTACTAGAAAGAAGACACCACAACTACCAGGAAAAAAACATCTAGAAACTGTAGAAAGGTGAGGGAATATTCACGTTTGCAATCATTTTCGTATTATCTACATCATTTATTTCATCAAGGTTTCAAAAATAGATATGAATATTTACTTTTTGTTCTACTTTCAAAAAAGACTTTAAAACAATTCATCATAATTTTGTATCAAAATCCAAATAATTTTTGAGAAAATTGAGCACATTTAAGAGAAAAATATTATATTTGGATATCGATATATTTTTATATTGGCATGTTTTTAATTTTATTGTATATGCTAAAGTTATAAAAATCGGACCATACAATGAATTGAAAGAAGGAGAGGTTCACGGTTCCATGGTTCGACCGGAGTTAAACCGGTTGACATAATAAATATTAATTTTATTTAAAAATAACATAATTGATGTAATAATGATATAATCATATCAAATATGTAACAACTAATTAAACAAAATAAATAATTATGAAACATAGAACATGAATAAATAAAATCATTTAAAAAATAAAATTATGAGTACAAAGACCAAATATATTTGGTTTGGCTCAAGCACAGAACTTCGTCAACTAGTCTATCAGCATAACTACTCAAATAGACTATTCTCTTTCATTCAATACTCAATTATGGGTAATTTGGATTGAACACATTTAACATCAAAATTTATGCTTGGATAGCCGATAGCTTTTTAATATAGTTTTGGATAATGTAGAGACCTACAAGCTCTATGTTTATTCATTGATAGATGTAGTCATAATTAAAGCCTAAAAATAAACGTCTAAAGGATTTGGTTTCTCAATAAGTATGAGAGTCTCTCATTTTATATTGTTAAGTTAATAGTCTCAAGTTTCAACTGAGTCTTTAATGATTAAAATTTTCCCAAATCATTGTATTGGGGCATTCCCACAAAAAATTGGAGGGCAGTTAGCTGCTTCTTGCACCTTATCCTTAGCTAAATCTAAGGATTTTAAACACATTTTTGTTGTTGTTCCCAAATCATTCACATCCACAATTGAATTCATAACTATTTCAACACAATCTTTCATGAGCATGTGTACTTTCACATACAGGACGTTGCAGGTTGAGACACTAACCTGTTTGTGCCGAGCAGCATCCCAATCAGACATGAAATCATGTTTCTTAACATCCAACATTCCTTCGACTGAGCTAGTAGAGATGAGATAGTGCAAGTGCTGATTGCAAGCCAATCGAGCAGAACAGTTTGAATCGGAATTCATAACTTTCCGTAAAGAGGAAAAGCTATGGGATTTTTTTTTTGCAAAAAACCAAAAAAAAAAAAAAAACATTTTAGCTTTTATATAATGTTAAAATGGTATTATATTATCGACATATGTAGAATATGAACAGAGGCTAAAAGAAGAAGTGGGTGAAATTAAGGATTGGTGTTGAAACCAGTGTTGAGAGTTTCACTGTTTATACCTACCTCTCTAACAAGAAGAGGAATAGAGAACTAAATGAATCTAGATGATTGTTAAGTTTCACATTTCATTTCCATGATTTAATTACTTTAGCTACATTATGTAAATAGAACAAAAAAAAAGTAACAAGTGTAATGACTTATGTGCCCAGATAGATACATAAAGTGATAGAAATAGTAGAGCCATAGAAGAATGTGGGTACATAGTCTTGCGAGCAGCAGAGCAGATGCTAATGGTTGTTAGCTAATCTTCAGATGGAGTAGAGATGAACTACTCTTATCAACGTCAGTCATGTTTATGGGAAGAATGACTATAACTTGTTGCAAAAATTTTGAAGCCTTCTTGTAGGTAATGACTTGGTTGTTAGCAACTATATCCATAGTTGTAACGTGATGAAGTGCAAGGTGCTTCACTTGAATACAGTCCTAAATGAAGTGATGATCAATCTCATTGTGTTTTGAGTGTGCATGAAAGGTAGGATTGAAAGTAATGGACATAGATGAGATAGTTACAATAAATAGGAGTGGTGTCTAACCGAATGGAAATCTTGGCATATGTATCATGCCCAAATTAAATCAGATGTAGTTGCGGAAAGGGTTCTACTTCAGTAAAGGAACGAGCTATGGTGGGCTTCTTTTAATGGACCAAGTGATGAGGGCTATACAAAGAAAAATGCAATGGTTGGGAGTAGATTTTTTATCCAAGGTGACACTTACCCTATCTAAGTCAAAAAATGCAAAAGGTGAAAATCTATTTTGGGTAGTAGTAGGTCATGATCAATTAATTGTTCCTTTAAGGTACCAATGAATTTGTTTAATAAATTGAGAAAGACATAGCAAACGTTGGTGCATATATTGTCATAATTGCATATGTTGTCATAATTTGTTAATAGAAAAAAAGGAATGTCTGGTATGGAGGAGGATAGATATTGGAGGGACCTATAATTATTGGAACAGAGTAAGTTGGCCGAATAGAACCTATAAATCTAGATCGATTGGTAGCTTGGAAGGTAATGGGGTAGATAAAGGTTTTCAATCAGACATGGTTGTTGTGCGTAGGATCTCTTGGATATAGGATTGCTAAGACAAATGGTACCCAAGTGAAGACTCGACAATGTCTATTCCAATAGATTGGGAGAGCAGATCAAGATTACATGATTTGAATTTGAGTTGAATACTTTTTTATGAGAGAACAAATGAAAAGGGGTCATTTATAGTGATAAATATATCATCAACATAAATTAATAAGTAGATAATTATTTTATCTCTGTGTTGAAAGAGAAAGGAAGAGACGACAGAGTTGTTTTGAAATGCTTGAGTGATGAGGTAAGAGGATAATGTTGCAAATCATAGACGTGGTGCATGTTTGAGTTCATAAATTGCTTTGAGTATGGGGCAAACATGATTTTGATATTGTGGATCCTTAAATCCTTGTGGCTAAGTCATGTAGATCATTTCAACAAGTTTACCATGAAGAAAAGCATTGACCACATCTTACTGGAGGATGGGTTAATTCTGATGCATGGAAACAGTGAGAAATATTTTGATGGTTGGATATTTTACCAGTAGATTGAAGGTTTCATGATAATCGATACCATCTTTCTATTTAATACCTTGAGCTACAAGACAAGCTTTTTTTCAAGCATTGGGGATATCGGCTAGTCTATTAAGCTTATAAATCATCTTGAAGCCGATAATTTGTTGATTGACGGGTGGAAGAACTAGAGACCATGTTCCTTGAGCTTGAAGCTCTCGAAATTCAGTTGACATTGCACATTTCCAAGGTGGAAGTTTGACAACAGCCATATAACAATTCTTAGAGTAGTATGAATAGTGTGATAGAGATCAAAGATAATGTGTGTTCTTAGAGAAACAATATGTAAACAAGTGACCATTGGGTGCCAAGGTGGGATGGTTTGAGGGGAAGATGCTAAATAAGATGAAGTAGTTGGTGATATTGAAGAGGGAGTAGGAACATTAGATGAGTTGGTGATGAAGGAGAAGCGGGAATATTTGATGGTTGATTTGTTGGAATATGTGGCATTGTAGGTATAAAGGTAGTAGTGATCGAATTTGGGAATGGTTGATGTATAGTGGGAGGGAAGGGAGGTTCGTTTGGAGGTAGGAGTGGTAGAATGAGGTAAGGAATTAACGAGAATAGAGGGAAAGATTGTTTCATAAAATGTGATAAGTCTAGAGACAATTATTTTACATGTAAGAGGATTGTGGCATTTGTATCTTTTTTTACTATGAGCGTAGCTTAAGAAAATGCAAGGAACAGACCACGAGAAAAGCTTGTGGGGAGTATTTGGTCGAAGCCATGGATAGCAACGACAACCAAAAGAACAAAGTTGGGTGTAGATGAGTGGAGTTTTATATAGTAGTTGATATTGAGACATAAATGAGGTGTTGGGGGAAAGTAGATTTTTGATGAGGTAGACCGCTGTAAGGAGAGCCTCTATCTAAAAATGAGGGGTTAACTAAGCATCAGTAAGAGGAGTGTGAGCGGTATCTTGGAGGTACTTGTGTTTATGTTCAGAAATCCCATTTTTTTAGAAGTATGAGGATAAGTATATTGGTTATGTATAACATATTGGGATAGGAAAGACTGCAAAGCATTGTTAAGGAATCTGCCTCCTCTATCAGTTTGAAGTGCACTAATATGAAGATTTAAATGCTTGTCTATTGAACTTTTGAATGTTATAATGGTATGGGCAACATTACAATGTGTTTTGAGAGGATAGAGCCAAGTATAGTGGTAGTAATCATCAATTAATAATAGATAGTAAAGAAAACCATCATGAGAACTAATGGGGGACGGACCCCAAACATCAGTATGTAATAATTCTAAAGGAGTTTGAGATGCATATTGAAAACTAGAGAATGATAGGTTATGGCTTTTAGCTAACCCACATAAATTATAAACAACATGAGAAGGAGAGATACATAAGATAGGAAAATATTTAGGTAAAGAACCAAGGGTGTTGAAAGTGGGATGGCCTAATCATCTGTGCATGTTTGAGCAGGCATCAAAGCATCTATGAAATTTATGGAAATGACAATGGTAGGGAAAGGCGTGGAGGTGGATACTAGATACAGTCCATTATGGTATGGTCCATGGAGTAGAATTTGGTTGGTCTTATGATCCTCAACATTAAAACCAGGTCAAATATAATGGAGCAGTTATTGTCATTAATTAATTTGGAAATAGATAGGAGTTTATGAGTGATATTTGTGATGTGGAGTAAGGGATTTAGAGAGAGGTTATAAGTGGGGGTATGGAGTAGACCTTTTTCAGAATGTAGAATGGGAAAAGGAATACCATTTTAACTATAACTTGATCTTTGCTAGAGTACGGTGTCGCTTATTGAAGAGGAAGAGGATCTAGAGTAAGTTGACTAGTGGCACCGCTATCCAAGTAATAGGAAGTGTTTTTGGAATCAACAAGTAAGGCCACATTTGAGGAGGTGGAAGGTGGAACATACTGAAATTGTCCTCGATGCCAACAAGTAAGAGCAAAATGTTTGCATTTCTACACATTTGAATATTGATAGAAAAATGAGGATGGTGAGGATGAAGAGCAGTGTTGGAAGAGTTGAATCTACTATAACTATGAGGATACGAGAATCATCTGTGAGCATGATCTCGATTTAAAATGAGAGCAAACTGGGAGTTTACCGTATAAGCAAAGGTAGTTAGGGTAAGATCCATGATAGCATAAGTAGCTTGGTTAACATCTTCATTACATAGGAGGGAGTATAGATCTTCCAAACAAATGGGGGGTATGCTTGGCCCTAATGGTCATTTTGATTGAATGATAAGTTGGGGGAAGACAATCCAATATTTAAAGGGTAATATCTTTTATATATACCGAACCTCCAGCTGTAGAAATGTTTTCAACCCGACTTGTAAATGTGATAAGATAATCAATCATGGATTTATTTGCATAGCGAGGGAATGTAACTCGCTCTTGAGTTGAATAACCCTACTGTAATTTATCAAATAGAATATGTGTTCTAATTTGGTCCAAATTAATGCATATGTGTCTAGGTTGAAAATGTTAGGTAAGATTTTTAATATTATTATTATTATTATTATTTTAAATTGTTAGAAAGGCTAGATGTTGGAGAATAGGGCTACATATAGATTTTGATCCACCAATGTCCAAGTCAGAAATTGGAAATTAGCGTTAGTTGAATGATAACAAAAAGCATATATTTGGGAAGGCAAACATGACTATATTCCAGATAACCAGAAAAGCTTTTTGTGTCAAAAAGCTTGAGAATAAAAGATTGCCATATGAGTTAGTTATCAGGAAACAATTGAATGTTGATGATATTCTTGATATTGGAGACCAGGTGTGATGCCCCAGAATCTAAATTGGAAAAATTATTCATTTATCCTATAAATAAACTACAATCAGAGCTATCTAATATAATCTATCAATAATAAACAACAAAAAATATTTTCTAATTTAAAACATCAATCTACACATCTATATTAATTCCCAAAAATCATATACAGTAGTTACGATCTATACAATCCTATCATGAGTATAAAAGAAAACAAAAAGAGATAGAACCTAAAGAATCCTGATCAGTCTCACACTCTTGCTCAACTACCCTGAACTGAAATCCTTTAATCACATATAATGAGCTTAGAAAGCCTAGTAGATCACCAAAACATACAATCGAGTTTAAAGCACAGTAAAAGATTAATATGCATGTTAGGGATCAAATTATAGTAGTAGTATTGATATGATCATTTAATTAGAGCAGAAATAGTAAAATTCACATGCAATAGTTGTTGCATCTATACAAAGTAAAATATTATAGTACAAAAGATAGTAAAGCAATAAACCAATTTGAGTATCAAATCTAAAAAGCAAATCATCATATATGTAATACTAATTAGTATAGAAATCAAATAAAGCATCAAATCAAAACATCAACAGAGACTATTAAAATTGAATCAATATAGTAAAATCAAACAAGAATGTACACATGCTATCTAGGCCTCCTATATCACGTGCTCAGTATATTACATGCCTAGTATAAGTATATTGAATCAATATAATCAAATAGCATCATTATCCAGATCATTAACAATAATAATTTAGTTGCAGAAGTAGTAGAGTAATACAATAACAATAAATCCATATAGTACTAACAAATTCATAAAATAAGAATACTATAATAGTAATCTCAAACACATCCATATTCATTTTTAATTCATTGTAGCAAATAAAGCATAATTAAGCATAATTCAAAAAAAGTCAAAATGACATAATGGTAGACAACAAAAATCACATTTTCAAAATTTGACCAAATTATCAAATACTGCATAAAAAATAATCTGAAGTTTTTGTTAAACTAAATCACTATTTTTAGACATCAAAATAAATTTCTAAGTAGACAAAAATTGCATCGCAGTCTTAAAATATAGGTTTCTTTTTTCTCTCTCTTCACTTTCCCTTTTTTCCTTAAAATATTTCTCTATTTGTTGAAAGCATAATTGGGAAAAAAAGATTTAAAAGTTTTTTAATTAGTGATATAAGATATTTTTATCAAAATAATAGTTTTATATTATATAATAAATTTAATTAATTTTTTAGTATAAAATTTAAATAAATTATTTTGGACTTAAAAAATTATAGAAAAATATCCATAAAATAAATCATTTTATTTAGAAAATATCGGTGAAATCAGTTTTCACAAAGAACACCAGAAGGTCCGGAAATCATCACTTGTAGCGATAGATAATAAATTCTTAAGGAGTTTCATTGGTGCCCAAAAATTACAAAAAAAAAAAAAAAAGAAAATTCATGCAAGTAAAATATTACAAACAAAGTACTATGGCGAAGATGGGTTGTGATTTGGAGTTATGTTTTCTCAAAAAAAAAAAAAAAAAAAATCTACCTAGGTCAAAATACGGTTTATTACATCAAGAACTTGACGGTGGTGGGAATGGAAGCTTCAAGGATGGTTGGAGAAGCTGACGTTAGGGTTATTGGGGTGGTGGGCATAGACAGAGATGAATCCCGCATCAATGCCGGAGAGAAGAGCCATTAAGCAATTGGCTCTACTACCATGTTGAAACCATTATTGAGAGTTTCAACATTCATACCTGTAACTTTAACATGATGAAGAACAGAGAACTATCTAAATCGAGATGAGTGCTAAGTTTCATATTTCATTTCCATAATAGAATAACTAAAGCTAAATGATTTTTTTTTTTAACTTAACAAAAATTTTATTAATAAGTGAAAGGGTTACATCAGCTGGGAGCAAGAACAACAAGTAACAGGAAAGAGGACAAACCAAAAAAACCCACAAACAAGATAAAGGCAATCCAATTGAGGGCTCAGTAGAACACCGAGACTACCAGCACCTCGAGATCCCTCAAGGACCATCCAGAAGGGGTACCAACGGTTGCCACAGGAAAGTCGACGATGGTGCGAGCCCCAGCACATCATAGCCCAGTAATTTATCATCCAAACGAAAAGCCAACAGCTGAAGACACCAGCAGCAAGCAAAAATTAAACAGATTATCTTCTTCTACCACCTCGCTTCCACAATTTCACACGCGAGCTAGCCCTAAGAGTCCTACCAGGAACCATTTTAAAATTAAAATCAGGATCTGAAAGGGAATCAGAATCAGAACCAACATCAGACGAATTGATCAACCAATCACCATGTGACCTAACATCCCTTCCAAAATTTGATCCCACTACAATTTTGGCTGCCGAAAGGTTAACAGGAACATTAATAAAATTACCTAGCACATTAGCATTATCAACTTGGCCCCCCACTGAAGAGTGCACCTTTCTAATCTCGGAACCCTCCACATTTCCCAGCACAGACGAATCACCAGGTAGCCCATCATCCACAACAGTAGGATTAGAAACCAATTTCTCACAAACAACCGGTACCAGATTAGTTTTCGGACTATCAACCCTCTCAGCCATCTGCCCAGAATCGACAGACAAAGGAAAGAAAGGAATAGCATTAGGAGAAAGCAAATTCTCAGCCTCACCCGTAAAACCATCATCAATTAAAACATTGCCATCCTGAACGACTTCCAAAGTCATATCCACAGGGGGATTAGAGACCAGCTCTCCACACGGAGCAGCTACATCATTGTTCAACCCAAACACATTCGGCACAGTCACATCATTATTGTCCAACACATCATCAACATCAGCAGGCACATTCGGCACAGGCACCCCGCCAAGATCAATCACAGGTTTAGAAGTTTTAAGAGTGGGATGTAAGATGGGGCAGGACCCCTTAGAATGGCCTAGTGAGTTACAATGAACACAAAACTTAGGAATATCATCAAAAATAACAGACTGCACATACCCCGACTCCACAGATCCAACCCAAACCTTATCAGGGTGTTTTAAGGTAACATCCATCTCAACTAGAATGCAAGCTATAGAAGGTCGCAAACCAGAAGCCGTCGCCAAATCAGATTTGAGAGGTTACCGAAAATGGATCCTAAACCAAAAAGAATTCTAGGAGAAAATAAATGAGGTCTAAGAAGAGGGAAAGAAACCCAAATCGGCACCACCGGCGAATCAACTTCAACATCCAAATGGGGTGACCATTTCACCACTTTCATAAAACAATTTTGAACAAAATAAGATCTATGTGCAAAAATTCTGCAATAATCAAAATCATTCACCAGTTTAATCAAAACATTCCGGTCATTGAGGACAGTGACTGAGAAATCCCCAATCAGCTTTAAGTTGAAACAAAATTTACAAATAGCATCGACAGACAGCCTCCTCCCCGGAAAACGACCAACCAAAGCAAATTCAAAAGGTTTCGCAAGAGCTCTAATTTCCTCTTCCAAAATAAGTAAAGCAGGCAAACCACGATGCGAAGAAAAATTAAGATCGGGGAAAGCAGAGGATGGAATACCAAAAACTGCTTCTTTGAAAGAGAGAGGGCCACGACCCCCCCCCCCCCCCCCCAAAAAAAAAAAACCCGGATCTCGCAACCGGGAGGAAGCCATGCATAAACGCAAGAGAAATCAAAAGAAGAAGCTCTCACCAGCGAGAGAGCAGGAACGGAACCGAAACCCTAGCAGAGCAGACGGCATCGAAAGCAACCTTAAGGCTAACTAAAGATAAATGATATATATATATATATATATATATATATATATATATATATATATATATATATATATATATATATATATATATATATATGTATATTGAAGTTTCATGTACATGTAATGACTATTATGCCCTCATAGTTAGATAAAGAAATAGAAATGACAAAGCCATAGATGAAGGTGGGGTAAAGTCTGGCTAGCAACAGAGCAAATGTCTAAGGCTGTTAGCTAGTCTTCATATGGAGTAGAGATGAACTGCTCTTATCAATTGGAATATCCAAGATCTAAACTTTGTTGGGTTCCGAAGCACTAAGAAGTGTTGAATGAAAGAAAATTATTTTTCAACTAAGCATAGTTCAAGCTTCTCTTTCTAATAATGTTATGAATAACAATCTGCATTAGAATCTCCAATAAATCTCAAAACAAAAATAAAAGGCCCCTGGAGTAAATTTAAAGATTGTGAGATACATTACAAGTTCTCGAAAGAAAAAAAGATTAAAATGAAGGATTTAAAAGTCGAACCTTTCATCTTCGTAATTCTCTTCTTTGTCTCATTCATTTAGGCTTCACAATGCATATGGACTTGAAGCACAATAGAGATAGCTGACGACTAAAAAACACCAAAGAAAAAAATTAATTTATCCCACTACATAGGATTGGCTACATGAAACGTTTTCTCTATTATTCCCTATTAGAGTCAACTTATCATTAAAATAAAAATAAATGTCATTTCTAACACTTAATTTATAATGGCAAGTCTTATATTGTCAACGTTTATCTTTATTAACATATGTTAGATCTAATACATCTAATCTTCCAACTACATCATCGAAAAGCCAATATTCTATGTGGACAAACCATTTAAAGATATTATAATCTTATTTTCCACTAGAGATACTCTAACCTTTTCATATATATACTAGTAACAATGGTTTCCACTGCTAGTATCAAAAATAGCGATAGCCACTTACCTTACTCAAGAGGAGCAACAAATTTATCTGATAAATCATAGCCATCATATTATAATAAACCTAATATATCCTAACCTTACATGTGTAAAGTTAAACTGACATTTTAACTATATATGTTATAACTTTCTATAGTAATGGATATACAACCTTTACTTTATTCATCTTTATTTACTCTATTTTGTTTTAAACTGTCATCTACATTCTCTGCTTCTATCTTTTAAGTACATAACAAATCATCTTTACAGTATATGCGACCTAGTCTAACTTAGACTCAGCCATTATCAAATATCCAACTCCTCAATGCCTCAAATAGGTGAAGTTGTCACCAAAACTCCCTTAGAGACATCACACATCCCCTCATCTCTAAAGTTCATCATCTCCAACATTAAATTAATAGTACCGATGCAACTATCATATGAAAACTTTCCTATGGGGAAATCTCAAATCCTAATACTATTTCATCTAAATGGTTTCTCTTACTTTCAAAATGACACCATAGATACTCCATCGGGCTATTGGTTTAGGTTGGTGTTGATTTTGAAAAAGAGGTTTTGAAAAGGTTAATTTTTTTGGGAAAAGTTTGATATTAAGTTTGAATGTTAATTTTAAAATCAAACATCCATTGGAATCGATATACCACTTGAAAAGGTGGTATGGGATCTCCTGATGGCTTAAAATCTAGAATTACAAATTTCATCCTGAATATCGTAGCTAAATTTATGAAATAACTATATATAACCCCAAATGGTCAAAGTGAAGTTTGATCAAATATCTAGCTATGATAACCTAGATGAATTATCATTAATATTATATTCTAAGTTATATCAACAGATGATATATCTCCCCAAAGTTAGAAAATTTCTTTTGGTATCAATTATTCGAATATGACGATACTGATCATCGTTGATTTTGATTTTCCTAAAGAAGATTATTTGAATTTTGAAAATTAATTTTTTAAAAATATATTTGGGTTCTAAATTTCCTATGAGCTCAAGCCCTTGTAGGTAATTACATCGTACGGAAGTTGAATTCCCTATGAATACTCTTGATTAAAATAATGACGAAAATTATGTTTAAATATTTTTAAACCATGATGTCAATGAAAGTGAGTTTAAAACATCAACTTGGTTTGTTTGAACAATTATTCTGAGAGTTCAAAAGAGGAAGAGTAGGGGATGTTTTGAGATTTTGAATGACTCTACAAATATCGCGACATATCCTGTGTTGGACTTTAAATTTTGATTTGGAGAAATTTTTCAATTCAAGCTAATCATTTTATTAAAAATTTGAAATTATATCACAAAAGTTGATGTCTTAAGGAGTAGAACTATCTCAGAACCTAAAAAATATTTACATTTCCCTTACTAGCTTTGAATAAGATATACTTCAAATCTTCACTTCCTCATCTTCCTACAAGCTCCGTGGATTCTTTAGGTCTGAATATCCAAATGAAAAGAAACTATCCCCTAAAGGGATTTTTTCTTTTCTCTTTGGATATTGAAAATCACCTTAACTTAGATGTCCAAATGAAAGAGAACTCTCTCTTAAGGGATGTTTCTTCCTCTTTGGATTCCAACTTTGATATAGTATCGCAACTCAAAGACTCACTTTCACTACTCTTAACTTAATCAAATTACATTACATCTCAATAATAAAATAAATTTTTAAACTCCCTATATGGTTATCCAAAAAAATTAAATAAATATAGTTTTACATCCTAGGCAATTATATATATATATATATATATATACACACACACACACACACACACACACACACATCAAATTAAATAAATAAACACACTTGGCCAGACCCTTTTAAATTAAAGTGGGCTTAGCATTTTTTAGCACCTATAAAAAATTTTCAATTTAAAGCTTTAATTTTTCCCCCCTTCATTTTAACTATGTATGAGTGTGAAAGTGTGGTAATCTACAAAAAACTCAGTGAATAATCATATCATTCCAAACCTAAGGGTAACTCCATCACATCAATTTACAAATTACAAAAATAAATAAGCACATCAATCATTCAATTTTACAAATGACATTTAGTAAAAATAACAGAAAATCCGGCACACAATAGTACATAAGTAAACACCGGCCTAGCCTAAAACTAGAGTTGGTAGTCCTAACAAACCATCTAAAATGTGTGTAGATAGTTGTGTAGTTAGGGAATCTTAAACTAGGTAGATTGTTGAAGTTATTTAGTGTTCGGGTTTGTTAAAGGTTAAAAGAAAATTTTAGTTCAAGTTTAAATATTAAAGTATTAAAGTTTATTTCTAAATTTATTTTAAATGTTGATTAGTCACTAATATTTTTGCTCACCGGGGCCATAAAATTTATTTTATCTTACTTCGGGCTAAGCTAATAGCCTCGTTGGGTCGAGTTATCTAGCAGTAATCGGTATTAATTGAGTTAATTTAATTGGTTGAGGATTAAGGGTTGATAAATTTTAAATTAATTGTTTAATAACTAGTTTTAATAATTAAGTTAGGATTTTTTGGAATTTTGGGTGAATTATAAATTTTTGGAATTATATGAATTATTTTTAATTATTTTAATATATTAATTAAGTGGTTAAAAGTTGTCTTTTAAATTAAGATAAATTATGGAGTTCAAGTATTTTTTTCTAAATAAAAGACCTTCAGATAAGTAATTACCTCTTAGTTTGCTAAATTTTGAATTTTCTTCATTATGTTATGGCTTTTTTAAGTTTTGAACCTAAATAATAACTACAATTAATTGGAAAGTTGACTTTTTTACTTTGACTGTATTTTGGTGGTTTGATATTTTTAAAAAGTGGTAGATTTTAATTGGATTTTATTTGTTTTAAATCTGTTCAATTTAGAATTTTTTAGAATTAATTATGCATTTCCAATGTTTGAATATTTAATGAATTTTTTAAATTATTTAATTATAAAGGATTTGGGGATTTTTATTCAATCAATCCTAAACTCCTTGAAATCACACTTAAAGAACATAAATGAACTAAGGGGGTAATTCCAAGTGTTCAAAGATATTTTTGAATTTTTAAATATTTTAATTAAGTAAATTAATTAAAGGTTAATTTTCATTAAAAATTATATTAACCCTAAATTAATGATGTGATCAAGGGGCTTTTATTTTTCATAAATGAACGGATCAATTTTGAGTAATGTGACACCTTATATGATTTTTTAGAATTTAATATGAATTAATTATGATTTAATTAATGAACTAGGTCAAATCTATGGGTTTATTTTAGGTTCCCTAGTTTGTTAAATTTTGAGAAGTTTTACACCAAATGTGTTTTATTCCAATTAAACATGGGTCGTGAGTTCACCTGAACTCAAGGCCCAAGCCCACTGAATTTGAGCCTAGATCTAATCCCCTAACGTGGTTAACTAAACCACCTACCTTAGAAAAATCATAACTCATTACCTAGAGAAAAGGAGGTGATAAAATTAGTGGCTCTAAACTCCCTATTCTAAGCACATTCTTGCACAGGCGTCCAAAAGTCGGAGAGCTTTTCAAGCGTGATCTGAGAGATCCCATTGATGAATCTCAACCAAACTTCATGGGAAGGATCAGAACACTACAAACCATTAATCCAACGATCAGATTCCATCAGGTTGACAATTTGTTATACACTTGATATAAACTACATAGCTAGGAGCATGGGAAGAGCATCTAACCATATAGAAAATCCCAACGGATGGTTTTCCTATCAAGAAGCTTTAAAGGATAAAGGTGAGCAGTTCTCCTTCAGATGTTGAGACCGAAGGATAGCTAAAGGTAGGACTTCGAGTGGACGTAGATGAGTGTCATTGAAACTCGTTCGAACAACTTGCCGGAGGAGGCTAGGAAGATGGGAAATGAGATAGGAGAACTCAGGAGGCTCTGGCTAGTAGTGTTTTGGAGGGATTTATTGCAAATGAGGCTTGCTGGAGGAAAATACCCCATTCAAGTTATGGTCACATGCTTGAACAATTATGATCGGATGAGAGAACCACTGGATGTTTTCCAACTGGAAGGAAAATGTTCCCAAGGCCTCGTGAACTCGAGCCCTGCTAGCCTAGGGCCTAGATGGCTTTGGAGGAGGCCCAAGGAGGGGGAACCATTAGAGCTCCAATCTGATTGCTCTAGCCACCGCCGGTTATTGGCTAGGTCAGGATGAGGTGGAAAGTTTGCTTTGGATTGAGTGAGTCAAGTAGTGAGCTCAATTAGCCATGTCCAATCCCAATTCTTAGAAATGGCTCGGGCTGACCTCCCAAACTTATATGATATGGGTTGAGTTGGGTGCAACCTTGGTTAAGCCAAGTGATGGGATTAATAAGGGAAGTGTATTGGGTTAGGATCCATCCAATGCAAGTGAAGGTTGGCCTAAATTGATCTATGGAGAAAATTAACTAAAGTAAATTTGGTTTTGACAACTTTGAGCTAGCCTTATTATTTACTCAAGTCAACCCAAGGGCTAGGTTGACTAGGCTAGGTGTATTGGGTCTAGGACTACCTAATAGAAGTATTGATTTGGCTTAGTAAGGCCTAGGTTTCTAAATTGCTCAACCCATAGTGGTTTTGATCACTTTGGGCTAGACCAATTGCAAACCTAAGTTAACCCAATGACTGGGTCAAGTAAAAGGTGTTTTGGGTCCTGGGTTACCCAATGCAACAATTAGTTTGATTTTGTTTGGCTTAGGGAGAGCATTAACTCATGGAAGACCTCTCTTTGAGCACTTGGGTCAATCTATATGGCTAACCAAAGTGGGTTCAAGGCTTGGGCCTCTAAGAGGAATCTCCTAGGAACCTAAGGAGTCATCCGAAGAGTTTGAGTGGGTTTGTCAAGGCCTTTGTCAAAGGGTTTGATGGGATTAAAGGTGTATACAAGCTTGGTCAAACTTGGTTGACTTGGTCAACCAAGTTCTTGGTCAAAAAATTTGATCTAAGTTTAAGGGCTAGGTCCATTGAGTTCAATTTGATCATGTGAACTCAATGGAAGTGGTTTCAAGTTAAGAGGAGTTCCTTTGGTTTGAAATAACCATTTGAATCCTTAAGGGGCATTTTTATCAACCATGATTGACTTGGTCTACAAGGTCAAACCAAAGAGTGGGTTTGGGTCCAATGCACCCCTAATGATGTTTGGGATGCATTGTAAGAAGTTTCAAGGTTTCACATGATAGAGTCAGATTGAGTTTTGGGGAAAAGTCCAAAAATCCCC
The DNA here is from genome assembly GCA_022539455.1 of Dendrobium nobile. Taxonomy (NCBI): domain Eukaryota; kingdom Viridiplantae; phylum Streptophyta; class Magnoliopsida; order Asparagales; family Orchidaceae; genus Dendrobium; species Dendrobium nobile. The sequence continues at coordinate 38,985,242 of CM039722.1, read as the reverse complement.
TTAAAGGGTATTTTGGTCATTTTTTCCCATGGTCAACTTTAGGTCAAACTAAGCCCAACAACGTGTGGATTACTTGTCACCCTCGAAAGGGCACTTGGCGGCGTGATTAATCCTCGGGATGATTACTCTTATGCAAACACATAAAAAACGTTTCCAGTGGGGCACGGGACACCAATAAGAAAAATTTAGCCAAACTAATCATTTATTAATAAATTTCAATACCAATTGGGAACCACAAAATCTCCACTTGCCGTTGGCTTGCTCTAAATCGATCAAAGAATAGGCTTATTTCAAGTATGCCATGGAGGATTAAAACGTTGTTATGACCCTTTCTTAGGCTTCGTTTGTTTTTTTTTGTGCTTTTGTAAAACACAGTTTTAAAAAATATTAGTTCAGAAAATGGAGTTTTCTAACGGAGAAGCACATATAAAAAGCTTTCTCAAAACTGCAGAAAAATGAAAAAAAAGGAGTTATTGGGAACGTGATTTGACGAACCAAACAACAAAGAAAAAAAAATCATCCGTTTTCCGAAAACGGAGAAGGCAAAAAAACGCTCAAACAAACAAAGCCTTAGTCGCATATGTGAAGGAGTGCAATGCCCTTAAAAACAAATAAAAGAAAATTAAATTTATCATACCTAAATTTAGATCAAAATAAATTTTTTTTCTTCTTCAAAAGGGCAAACACTTTTATCAAACAAAAAAAAAGGAAAAATATTATTTATTTATTTATTTTTTTTTTTTTGGAGAAATTTTTTTATGTATGGAATCTGATTGTGTTGATCAATCGGATTGTTCTTTTGTCTCAGACCGCATGTTTGTCGTGTTTGCTAGACATTGAATTTTTATTTTATTTACAACATCTCAGCACTTTGTACTAGAGCCCCTTGGCGTTGCATACCCAACCGGCCCAGCGTTGTTCCCTTGAGTACCCAGCGTTGAACGACGGAGCGTGAAACACTGCAATGGTTGAGATACAACGCCGTAGTAGATCGAGACAGAGGTTTGAGCACCACAACACTCTAAATTGCCACTGTAGCTCTGCGAGAAAGACTGAACGGTTTTCTTTCTCTGTTTTCTGAAGAGTTGCGTCCCTTGGGTTATTTTACTTAGCTTTCTCTTGTATTTAGTGTAAGGAAAATATAGAGAACGGTGCATGTGTGAAGAGAAGCAAGGAGATAGAGAGAAAAGTGAACTGTAAAAATTTCTCCTTTTTTTATGTACATATTTCTCCTAATTTTAATAGTAGATTTCTTAATGTGATATGGTTCTTCCCCTTAGGCCATCTCTTTGGCAACCAAAAAAGTAAAAAATAACAATAAAAATAAAAATAATAAGAAATAAAAAAAAAAATCTCTTTGGCAACCAAGGGAGACGTCCCTCTTCTCTAACTTGAGCTGACTCAATTACTTGCTCTGAGTTCAGCCATTGGTGACTTGCCTTTTTCCTGCTCATTCTAAACAAAGGTATTTCCTGCTTTAGTTAGGCTTCCCCTATCATTTTGATAGGGGTTCATTTTATTTCCTTTTTAATGTAGCTCATGCAGCTTCAAATTTTACACTTTAAATTTTGTTATTTTCTAATTTTCTTTTATTGCTAATGAAACGGGCTATGCGCTCAATTTCTGAAAAAAATAAAATTTAATAATGATTAGTTTGGCTAAATTTGGCTTCTTGATGCCCTCATTGGGAATATTTCTTATGTGTATGTAAAAGCGTATTCTTGCAGATGGAAAGGTTTCCATGAGTAATGAAGAAAAGGAGGAATTGTTCTTTGGGCTTGCTTATGAAAATATTTGACACAACTCCAAATTCTGATCCAAATTGGACCTGAATATTCTGAGTAAGGGTCAACTCATTTGAAAAACGAGTCAGGTTCGGAATTCATATTCTGACCCAATTGTAATTTTGGGTTAGATTTGGGTCAAACCGAAAGCAACCTAAAAATTAATGGTCCATCGTAGTTGTCCATCACGCTCGCCTGCTTGTTGCGCACGCTTGCCCGCTCAACCGCCCAAGCTTGGTTGCCCATCATACTCAATCAGGTCAGCATGTTGGATTGTGGGCTAGGGCCGTTAGGGGTGTCAATATTTGACACGACACAAAAATCCGACCCGGAAAATCCGGGTTGAACCCGACCCAATTTCAAAATGGGTCGGGTTCGGGTTCAAGAAATTGACCCGTTTCAAAAAACGGGCCAGGTTTTGGTTGACCAGATGGGTTGCCGGGTCAACCCGTGAACCCGTTTAATTCAAAAAAATTCGAATCTCGCATATGCCCGCCCGCGCTGCCACTACGCTGCCCGCCAGCGCTGCCCACGCGCAGCCCGCCCCCGCGCGCTCGCTGCCCGCTGCCCGAGAGCCCGCACGCCAGCGCCAGTGCCCGCGCGCTCGTGCCAGCGCCCGCGCCCGCGCTGCTGCCCCCTCTCGAGTCCGCCCCGCCCTCCTCTGCCCCCGCCGTCCGCCTGCCACCGTTCCGGCGCCTACAGAACCCAAATCGGGTCGGGTCGGGTCAACCCGGCAACCCGCCGGGTCGGGTCCAGGTTCGGATTTCTGACCCGTTTGTCCACCCAGGTTGGGTTAGGGTCGACCCGTTTGAACCCGGGTCAGTTCCGAGTTCGACCCGAACCCAACCCGTGACTTGAAATTGACACCCCTTAGGGCCGTGTTGGATTCAATTCCAAGCTTATGACATATTACCCTAATCGGGTTGAGATGAAAGAGAGACAATTCAAGGTGGACTCCAATTAAACCCGAAATTCAATTTAACACTCCTATTTAGCAACCACATGTAAAAATAAAGACACAACTGTAGGTGAATCCCGATAGAAGACGAGCTAAAATCGTCCGTATGGTCTATTTGGATTCAGGTTAAGTAACTGCACTAACCTTTGAATAAAATTAAAAAAAAAATCCCAAAATTTTTTTTGGAGCTGATTTTCTTTTTCAAAAATCAAATTTATAAGTGTTGTTATTTCTATAAAATTTATTTTTGCCGCCAACCGCCATCAACGCCACCTCTATAATCATTATCACCTGTTGTTCGCCAACTTTTCCCATCAATCATCACTTTTATTTTATTTATTTTATTTCAAATTAAATAAAAAATAATCACAAGTACTATGTTATATATATTATATTTCTTTTGCTTTGCATTGGAAATAAATAACCTTTTAAATTTGAATACCTTCACAATATAGATTTCACATTAATTTTAATTAGCTCTTTTTATTAGAGTTTTTGCATTACTCACATCAATAATGACTAAATCTAATAATCAAACATCAAATTATAATAAGTATATTAAATAAAAGAGTGGAAAAAAGAAAAAAGGATTAAAGATTATTTTTGGATTTTTATAAAATAAGCTCGATTATAAAAAAAGTATGCAATGAAAATAATTTAAATTAAATTTATAAGGGGAAATTTTAGAAAGGAACAGGTGTAAAATGTCATTGACTAAATGGAGCATAATTAGTAAAAATTTAAGAAACAAACAAATTAGTCAAATTATTTGATTTGGCAAATTCTGAATGCCGTATTCATTTAAAGTAGGATAAATGAGTAGGAGAGAGAGATTGGGAGAGAAGGTAAATGGGGAGATAGAAAGAGAAAAATGAGTGAGAGAGAGTGTGGAATGAGAGACGGATGGGAAGAGCGGTTTTAAATATATATTTTTCATTAGAAAAAGTTAACTAATGATTCTAATTAATATTTATATATAATATAAAATAAAATAATCTTTTTTCTAATATTATATAGAAAGGTAAAAAAGTTATAAATTATATTTATAAATAATAATATTAAAATTTTTACTCTATAAAACTAAATAAAACTATTTTTTAAATGTCATGAGTATTTAAATTTGGAAAATAAATTTTAAATAAATACTTTATTATAATCTTCACACATAGCATATTTGAATTTAAAAAATATATATTTTTAAATATAAAAAAATTTAATATTTTTTAAGAATCTATTATCACTATTATGTTGTTATTTAAATATTATTTTTTAAATATTAGTTAAATATTTTAGATATCTAAAAGTTAATTTAAATATTAATTTTTTAAATTAATTTTAAAATTTTCAAATGATTAAAAATAATATTTAACTAATATTTTTCAAATTATTTTAAACTAATTATTTTAAAATTTATTTTTCAAATTTAAATACTCATAATATTTAAAACAATATTTTTAATAATTTTCTTAGAGTAAAAACTTTTTTAGAGTAAAAATTTTTGTATTATACTTTTTAAATATAATTTATATTTTTTACTTTTTTTATTTTATATTTTTAAAGATGATTTTATTTTAAATTATATAATTATTAATTATAAATATTGGATAAATTTTTATTTAAATAAATATTTAAATCTCTTTTTCATCTCTCTTTCTCTCTTCCCATTCTTCTATCACTCCACACTCTCTTTCCCTCATTTTTCACTTTCTCTCCCCACTTATCTTCTCTCCTCATCTCTCTCATGCCCATTTCTCTCTTCTGCTTATATGAATACGGCATTCAGAATTTGCCAAATCAAATAATTTGACTAATTTGTTTGTTTTTAAATTTGTGTACTATAACAAGTAAGCGCAAACAAGAAACTAAAATGTGTACTGCAATACGAAAAGTGTCATAAAACTAAAAGGAAATATATACCCTAAATAATAATTTAAAGAGGATCAAAAAATTGGTAAGGCAATATAATAAGTAGGGGTGTAACTTTCGGGTCAAGGGTCGATCATAACATGACCCGGATAAGTAAACGGGTCGGAAACTTGGACCCGGACCCGACATATCGGGTTGTCGGGTTGACCCTACCTAACACGGGTAGGAGACCAGCGCGGACGTGAGCGCGGTCGAGAGCAGACGCCGGCACGGACGCTGGTTGGCTGGCTCGTTGGTGCGCGGGACGCCGGCGGCTGCGTGGGCTTGTGCGCTACGGGTGCGCTGCAGCGCGGGCACGAACTCGCACGCGTGGGTGCGCGTGCAGCTTCAGCAGGCACTTGGGCAGCCTCGAGCGGGTGGTTGACTGCGTGACGCACGGGCAGCTTTGGCGGGTGCGCGGGTAGCAGCGCAGGCAGGGGGCAGGCAGGGTCGGGCAGCTCTGCGGGCAGCTGGGCGGGGGGCGGGCAGGCTAGGGCCGGTCCACGGGCAGCTGGGCAGACATTTTAAACAGGTTTTCGGGTTAACTCGGCAACCCGTCGGGTCAACCCGAACCCGACCCATTTTTTGAAACGGGTCAAAAATATGAACCCGAACCCGACCCGCTCCGAGTTTGAGTCAACCCAAACCAAAAATTTTGGGTCGGGTTCGGGTCGAATCCAACATTGACACCAATAATAATAAGTCCTCAATTATTTGATTTTTTTTAATTTTTTACACTCATAAAAAAAAGTCATCCATAATAATTAAAAAATGTGTATACATTTAATATTAATTTCACTTAAATTTAAATAAAGTTTTAATTTATATATATATTTTATGAAAATAATTAAAAAAATATTTTTTCTCTGATGTATTGATATGAACCGTCATAAAGTTCAATCCAATTTTCTGAAAAATCATTGGTAGTACAGAGCTCGATATCAAAAATATAAGTGAATTCAACTCAGGCTAAAAGCAGTTCACTTTAATTTTAATTTCACGAGCCCGATCTGCTCTCGTCTCGTCCATTTTGATTAACTTTACTAATGCTTAATTTCCAGCTCTGTTAAATATTTTTTTTTTCAATTTTGGGGACCATCAATTTAGAGAGTTTTTTTTATTATAAAAAAAAGGGAATAAAAATTTGATTGATCTAACGGCTATGCTTAAATATAACATGCGAGCATTTTGGTCTTGCTAGAAAGAATATGTTGAACGTTTTCCTTGAATTTTGTAAATAAGAGAAAATAAAAATAACATGTTTATGTGTATATGACGGTAAGTTCGAAGTAATCATGAGTAATTAAGGCTTGAAAGTGATGGCTTGATTCTTATGGCATTCAAAGGTCACCGCCCACCACTCATCACCATTCCCCGTCAACAATTCTGCCCGAAAAATCGCTACATTCATTCAATGCCGATGTCGCCACCACTCATGTGGCCTTCGAAGGGCCCATCGCTTGCTTGCTGGCTGCAGCCAATTAGACGAAATTTTTGGATTGTTGGGCTTGCCCCCCATGCATGAATGAGTGTGTACGGACTGTGTTTGGTGATATTGCCGCCGAAATTATAAAATCCCACCATGCTCAAAAAAGACATGCAAGGGTTACTTGCACGAGAAATTCATATTAGGTAAAATATTTAGTTGTGAACCTTTAAGAATAAAAGTCATTTCTTAATTCTGAAATGTTTTACTTGGAAAAAATATTGTAAATTAATGCAATCAATTATCATACTCACTTGCCCTTTAGGAGAACAATTTAAATTATCCATAGGGTTGAATAAACATCATAGAAATAAAAAACATGGAATTTTCTTATATTTGAGATGAAGACTTGGCCTATAGTATGACTACCCATTTTTTCAATGATCTACAATTAGTAGAGTGAGAATTTCTTACAATTGGAATGTCCAGCTGGGTGCCTATATGAAGACTAGAATTTGGCGAATGTCAAGACCCATTTAAGATGTTTTCATCAAAGATCACCATGATTAGGAGAAAATATTGAGAAGAATCAAAGAAATAATACTTACAGAGCATAGCAATAATCACTCACACAAAATGCAAAAGAAAAATCAAATTAGTCAATGTTACTAAAGAGTATGTTAAAAACCCCTATATTCCAACTTTAAAATCAAGTAAACTCATTCATGTCTTATTTTTTTATTTTTATTATATAAAAAAAGAAGAGAATAATAAATAAGATATTTTTTTAGTGAAGTTTGATGTAGAAATTCAAGAATTAACTAAAATAATAAGTAGGCTGACTTCAAGTAGAATAGTTCATATTTTAGCAACTTAGACAAACAATGGTGAAAATTACTTCATAAGTGAATTGTCATCTAATTCTCTTAATAAATTAAAAATTCAATAATAACTCACTTAATGAAGCTGTAAATTTTTGCAACTCCTCCCTTTCACAAGTTGTAAAAATGGTAAATGTTTTGTATATAATTATATTGTCCTTTGTACAAGTCGCTCTGCAAATGAATAAGAGAATCAAAGAATTAAGTATGCATCCCATTTTAAATTTATTTAAAAAGTTAACAACAAAATATCGTCAGCAGAATAGATGAACAAATTAGTTAGAGAGCTTGAAAATAGAAGTAATTGTATTACTTCTATTTTATGTAGGTTGCTTCAACAAGCAATCATATTATTCAAATAGAGCATATTCAACCACTTAACCAAAAGGGCAATTCATCATTATTTAGTTAAATCTTTAATTAAGTAATTTATAAAATAAATAAATAAAAATTCATTTTATAGTGAGTTCAATCAAAAGGGCTATATTATTGTTTTCTACCCTAAATTATTTGATTTATTTCCCTTAAAGACAAAAATTAATATTACTATTTTCTCTAAAATTTTGAAAATTACTATTTTCTGTAAATAATTCCCAATCAAATATTTTCACTCATTTTTAAACTTAAATGATCCGCAACTTTCATTTTAAATACTATCAATATCTAAGCATAGATTTCTATTATTAGACCAAGCAAGCATGTTTTTAAGCCAAATGGCACAAATCGAGTAAATATTTCTCTTTGCATAATTAATTTTATCTTATAAAATCTGATTATTTATGACTAAATCATGGTTACTGTCTTTTACTTTGGAAAAAAAATTGCCAGCTACCTCAAGTAACTGCAGATATAGTGGAAGTAATCGTTGGCAGCGTAATGGATTTTCTTTGGTTGCGTTTGGGACAGCATTTCAAAAAGCAGCTTTTAGTTAAAAAGTTTCTAATTTCGTACTAAATGACGTTCATTACAACTCCTAACCAATTGGTGAATGGAGTTGTAATGAAGAAGATTTATTGCATTTGTTTTTTAGTGTTAACTTTAAGCCCTAAACTGTCATTTACCAAAAAAAAAAAATAATAAAAGACATTTATTACGAAATTTTTTAACTAAAAAACTTGGTAATGATCGGCTTTCAGTTTTTGGTTAACAAATTTCTAATTAAATGCGATTTACGAATGAATTTATTTAAGAAATGAAATTTACGAAATGATTAGTTTGAGGGAGCTGATTTCTAATTTCTAATTTCGTAAATTAAATGTTCGGTTAAAAATTTAACTAAAAACGGATAACCGTTCATTTGCGAAACTAGAAAGCCATTTTAAAAAATTTATCTTGATCATTTACGAAATTAGATCTTTTTTAACCAAAAAATTAAAATATCACGATCATTTACGAAATTAGAAATTTGTTAACTAAAAACTAAGTATTTCAACAAGATATTTTTAAAGCAGTTTTTTAATTAAAAAATTTCGTAATAAATGACGTTAAATTTCTATTTTTTTAATGATCAATTAGGGCATAAAATTAACACGGAAAAACAAACGCTATAAATCTTCATCATTACAACTCCATTCGACTAATTCGTTAGGACTTCATTAAACGCCATTTATTACGAAGTTAGAAATTTTTTAACTAAAAACTGCTTTAGAAAATGCTGCCTTTCTAGTGCTAAATCCTCTACTCGTGGACCATTTGGATATACTCTTAGTACTTACAAAACATCTTAGCTTATCATTGGTAACAAGGTTCGTAAAGTCATTAAATATTTTTTTCCTTGCTTGCTTGCTTCCAAAGAAAGTTAAGGTTACTGCTCTTGCTCTCATTCGCAGAGGGCCTCAAGCCTCTCATATTAATGATTTCAAACCCATTTTATTATTTAAAACTTTTTACAATATTATTTTAAAAAAATTTGGCTCAAGAATTAAAAATGTTAAGCCCTTTATTATTCACCCTAGTCAATCTGGATTTATAATGGGAGAATCTCTACTGATAATATTATCATTGCTTCTAATACCCTCTCTAGATTTAATACTCAAGGTAAGGATAAATACTTATGTTCTAAGATTGATATTTTCAATGCTTTTGACACTGTATCTAGAAGTTTTCGTGTAAAAAGAATGCTTAAAAGTGTTTCCTGAATCTTTTGTTTCTTGGATTAAGGCTTGTATTTTTTTTTTGTTCCTTTTTCCATTTGTTACATTGGGGAGCTTCATGGGGTTTTGAACTCTTTCTCTGTCTTGAGGTAAGGTTGTCCATTTATCTCCTTAATTATCTCTTCTTCATCATCATGGACGCTTTCACTAACATTCTTGATAATAACTTTGGGAATTCTCATTTCCAAGGATTTTATCATGCTAGTTCCTCCATTTCCCATTTACTTTATGATGATGACTTACTGATTTTTGGTAAAACTACTTTAGATAATAAAAAGATTTTAAAGGATATTTTTCTTATCCTTAAAGAAGCATTTAGCCTTAGTATGAATCATGATAAAAGTGATATTTTCTTCTCTAAAGACACTGCTAATCACATGACTATAGTTGATTTACTTAATCTTTCTCTGAATGATGGATAGCTTAGTACTCCCATTGCTGTTAGAATGCTTAGAGTGGCTGACTTCTCTCTCTTAATCCATAAGATTACCAACATATTAGATGGTTAGAAGGCCAAGTTTCTTTCCATTGCAGGTATAATTTAGTACATCAAATTTAGCTTTTAGAATTCCATTGTATATAATATTAGATGTTCATTTATACCCTATTATTGTCTCAAATGTTTTAATAAGTGTTGTGCTAGATTCCTTTTTCATGGTGATGTTAATGGGAAGAAGCTTCATATTATTTCTTAGAAGAATACTTGTTTACCTAAATATTTAGAAGGCTTTGGTCTTCCTTTTATTTCTACTCTCATCCAAGCTTTCTCTTCTTCTCTGATTTGAAGATGCATTTCCAGTGACTCTCCTCTTGGTTACTGGTTTAAGAACTCTTATACCTCTTTATGGAAACCTATTGTTCGAAAACGTCTTCCTTTAGAAGCACCTGGTAAAGGTGGCTAGATTGGTTAAACAAAATATCTCTTTTAACATTGTTGTTGGCAATAGAACTTCTCTGTGGTGGGATTATGGGTGCGCTGGAAAGTCACTGGCTAAAATTTCCTGTAGTTCTGTTACTGTTCACCACACTAATTCTGTTGTGGCTGATATTATTTTTTATGGTGTTTGGGCAATTCTTAATGCTTTAAACTCTTCTCTTCATAATTTTAATTCAATTATTAAAATTTCTAATGCTGATTACGATTCCTACTTGTGGTGTAATTTAGAATATCCTACCTTTAAGAACTTTTTGTTGGATTATTATAAAAGGTATGAGGAAGTTGATTGGTTTATCTAACACAAAATTTGTTGCGTCCAGGAATATTCGCGATGATAGAGAAAAATGAAGTTTAGCGTCTTAGCATTGTACGAAGATCCAGCACGCAAACAGAAAGAGAGAGATTAAGACACCCGATCTTTTTTACTTGGAAAGCCCGAAGAGAGAAAAACCACGAGGCCTTGCCCAGGTGAAAGTATTCCACTAAACTTGAGTGAATTACAAGGGTTGAACCATCCCTCGATTTAGAGGCAGTCGAATTACAGTAATTTGGAGAGACAGGAAAAGGTCTGGAGACGGTCATATGGAAGTCTCTGGGCGATGATGATGTGAATGACACTGTGTCTACTTCTATCCCTGGAGGGCCTCGTCTTTCCGCTTGCTAATTGGTCCTGATTTTGGCCTGGCATTTTGCACTCTGCTAGATCATTTGTGTGATTTTTCTGATGGGAACTAGGGTCTATTCTCACTTTAGCCATTTTGTACAGGCAATGAGCTGCTCCGACTGTGATTTCTTTGTTGCCTTGTGCCAGTTATGGCTTCTCCTGAGCCCTACTAGGACTCGTTTTAATATTTTGGTTCTTCCAATTTTTTGCTCTCAGCTTATTTTTTACTTGTAATTCTTTTGAGTTGTGTTTTGATTTACTTGTAATTCTTTTTTTATCAAGATACGGGTTAAGCCCCAAATTTTTCTTTATATATATATATATATTACATCTAATCTAATTATTATAAAAAAAAAGATTTTTTTTAATTTTTTTTACATTTAAACTAATTATTATAAAAAAAATAGAATTTGTGAAAATTACAAATTTTTAATTTTAATATAGTACAAAGTAAAGCTAAATTGCAGATAATGATTGTCAAATTTAATATGTTTGTTTTATTTAACTTTAAAGGCATATACGAGGAATAAGTGTTTTTTAAAAAATAGCAGGTGGCGTAAGGCTCTTGCCTTCAGAGCCTTTGACTCCCACCATAAAATTATTGCTTTTAATAATTTATAATAATTATTACTATATTTTTTTTATTTGAATTATAGTGATTAGGTGTGTGTATTTTGAGGTCTGATTGAATACAGTGATCACACTGTAATGTGAATTAAAGCTATATTTAACCTATGAGGTCGTTGTCTGCTGTAGTCGGAGTAAATGCTGATTAATGTTCATTAAATTATATAAACTACTAAAAGCAATTATTTTATGGTGGGAGTCAAAGGCTCTGACGGCAAGAGCCACATTTATTCCTCGTATATACCTTTTAAAGTTAAATAAAAATAAAAATATTAAATTTGACAATCATTGATTATTATTCCTCAAGTTTATAAGCAATAGAAATGCAATTTAGCTTTACTTATTATAATTTAAGGAATTTGTAAATGGTTTTAGGAATTATTTGTAAAACCTTCTAAAGTTAAATTACAAAATTGTAATTTTTTATTTACATTAAAAAATTTTAATTTTTTTTATAATTTGTAATTAAAAGGTGAAAATTCCTAAGTATCCGAAATTACAAATTACAATTTACATTAAAAACAGAAATTCTAAATTTGTTTTAAGGTAATTCCTAAAAACAGATTTTCCTAAAAAAAATTAAAACATTAACACAAATTTATGAAAACAATTTTTTTTTTAATTTAAAACAGAAATTACATTAAAACAAATTTGTAATATATGTTTTACATTAAAAACAGATATTTCTTAAAAATTTAAAACAACTTTAGAAAAACAAATTTCTAAATACTTGACTTTCTAAAAACATTAAGACATTAAAACAGAAATTCCTAAAAACAAAATTATTAAAAACATTAAAACAAATTTATTTATCAAGAATTTTCGAATTAAATTCCTAAACAAATAAATTCTTCAAGAATTTAAGGATTATTGTATCTTCAAGAATTTAGGGATTATTATAGACAATGTATCATATAACGCATCAGCCATCTAAAATGATACATGCAAGAAATAAGTCTCTTGGTATTATAATAGTTTTTCTTTATTTCAATCTGGAACTCATTAATCCTTCACAACAATCTAGTTTCTGAGAGAATCCACTCACAATTTATCGGCTCAAGTGTCTTGTATAAATATCTTATAAGCTTTCGAAGGTTGAACAATTATAGAAAACATATAAGAGCAGAAGATTTATTGCTGCTGTATAATGAGCATGTTAGGAATTATTTTTAATTCAAAGATTTAGTATAGAATTAAAACTAGCCAACGAAAAATATAACAATTTAAGCCTTGTTTTAAAAAATAGTGCATAAATTAAAATATTCTAAAATTGATTTAAGAAAATTTGGAAATGATTTGATAGCAGTATATTCAAATATAATTTTCCCAATTTTAAGAATAAAATTGAACGATGTATATTCACAGAACAATGTAGATTATTTGGCTGTTTGGAAATCATATATGTAATTTTGAAAAATTAATTAAAGCTAATTTTATACAAAAAAAAATAAATGAGCGTACTCGGAGGAGAATATTAACTGAGAAATGCATATCCAACTCTGAAAATTGAGTGTCTGCAGATGAGGTTGAGTATATAAAGTTTGGTTGGAGGCTTGGAGTTATATAGAAGAGCCAAAAAAAAAAAATAATAATAATAAAAATAAAAATAAAAAAATAAAAAATAAAAAATAAAAACATCATATGATGTCAAGAAACTAAGAAATAAACAAATCCTAAAAGAAATAGAAGCTACATGAGAGAAAGAAATGAGGTTGAAACATAAAAAAGTTTATTTCTCAATAAAAATAGAAAAATAGAGATTATAAGATTCTGTTTTTCTATTTTTACAAAGAAATAAACTTTATTTCAGTTTTTTGTTTTTACTAAGAATTCTTGTAATATGATATAAAAACAGAAATTCTTGTAATGAGATATAAAAACAGAAAACACTTTTCTATTTTTACTAATAATTCTTTATTTCTGTTTTTTTTCTATTTTTTATAAGAAATAAGAATCTCGTGATTAGATCCTTGTACTGAAGTGTTGCCCATTATTTGTTGTACTGAAGGGTTCATTACATTTTAAAGTCTAAAACTTATTTCTTAAATAATGTCTAAAAGTGTTGCCCATTATTTGTTGTACTGAAGGGTTCATTACATTTTATGTCTCTCTGTATAATGGATATTGTGTCCCTTTTAATATATAGTAAATAGGGATAGGTTATAAATGAATACTTATTTTATAAAAGACACATGCATCCCGCAGGAAATTGCGGCTTCATAGCATACCACAAAAGAGTACCTTGAATAATTATAGGCACAAAAGTATTTTATGAAACGACAACCTCAAAAAGATAATTTTTTTTTAATTTAAAAAAAATATATATTTTTTTGTGAGAGGAAAAGTCTATTTAGTCCAATAGGTTTAACTTTGCTGAGTTAAACATGAGGGACAAAATCAATCTCGTGGGTTGAGTTTCTTGTATTATTGAGTAATGAATACAAAAATTTCAAGTATTAATAATCAAATAAGGGTTGGTACAATTTAATTAATTAAGTCTAAGATATTTCATTAAGCTCTAAGAATTTTATTACCAACACATTGAAATCGCCTTTTGTTATAAATCACACAAAATTGGTTATGGCACATCATCACCAAATTTTCTTGATCTCACCCTCCATCTATGTTAATCATCAAGCTTCAAAAACTTGCTCTGTCAAATAATCATACGCCTATCTATGAAATTTCTTTTGATAAGAGTGCAATATTTATTTGTTCGAATACCTCAATATTACTGCATTAGAGGATCAACATTTTCTATGAATGTTTTTGTTGAACAAATGCATTGACAAACATTAATTATTGTGCACTGCGTCTAAGTGATATATTGATTTATGAAAATTAGATTAGCAAACAACATTCCACAATAAAATGTTTAGGGTTAATTAAATAAGGCTCTATAGAAAAAAAGTCAATAATAAATGAGATAATTATAATGAATAATGCATTAACCATCTAAAATGATAAATGGGAAAAACAAGTGTCTAGGTATCATACTTGTTTTTCTTTATTTCAATATGCTTCTTAGAGAATCTACTCACAAATTATTTGATCAAGAGTCTCATATAAATAATATCTTATACGCCTAGGAAGGGTGAACAATTTCCAAAAACATATAATAGCATACGATTCATTGTTATTGTATAATGAGCATGTTAGGAATTACTTTTAATTTAAATAATTAGTATAAAATTAAAGCTAGCCAAAGAAAAATATAACAATTAAAGTCTTATTTTAAAAAACAAGGCAAAAATAAAAGTATTCTAAAATTTATTTAAGGAAATTTGTAAATGATTTGAAAGCAATATATTCGAACATAATTTCTCCATTTTAAAAATTAAAAATAAACGATGCATATTCACTGAACAATTTAGATTCTTGTATTGTTTGAAAATCATAAAAGTAATTTTGGAAAATTAATTAAAGCTAGTTTTGGAATAATAAAAAAATATTTAATTAAGAGAATTAGGAGGAAATTATTAACTAAGGAAATGGGTATCCAGCTCTAGAAACCAAGCGTTTGAAGATGAGTTGAAGTATGCCCATATCTAGGCTATAGAGAAAAACTAAAAAATTTTGATATATGATGCCAAGAAATTGAAAAATAAACAGAACTACTCAATGGTCAATGTGTAGTTGAAGCACAAAATTAAAAGTGAAGCTAACACGGGAGAAAATATCCAAGATGAGATAGCTGTACCCAAATCTATTTACTTGACCTTAGTGTTGAAATAAAAAGGATGATATTTTTTGAGAAGCAAGATATTTAATTCCCATTGCAATAGTGTTACACCTATTCTGACCATGCCTGATAAGTCGGGTGATGGAACTTATGTATTTTCACTATATATGAGTCTGAGAATATTTTGTATGCATAAGAATTCCAAGATTCTATTTTGAAACATGTTCTAAGGGTCGGTATGCATGGAACATGAAGTTTAAATATTTCCTTAGGAGCGATTTGGCACTATGTTTAGGGGCACTGTGACACTAAGCCTCAGCTTATCCTTTTTGAAATGAATCGTACCAACATAGTGACACCATTGCCTGGAGTGCTATTATACTTATAATCTGGGATTCCAAATTGTAAATAGTCATGTGTACTAAAATTTTAGGTATATCATATACCATGCAAGAAGAATCAGGGCTCAAGTTTGGGTTGAATAAAAAGATGGTTGACAAGAGTATGTAATTTTTATTTATTTATTTTTAAATTTCTTAAGACAATCCCCTAGGCTCTGTCCTTGCTATAGGGTAAGGCCAAGAGTGGATCCCACTACTTATTCACTATTCGATAAACTTTTATTCATTTACTTTGCTCTTTTGTCCTTTCCTTGGCTCTGACCTTGCTATTGGGTAAGGCCAGGAGAAGAATCCCCTACTTGATTACCATTCGATAATCTTTTACTCTACTAATTTACTTTGGTCCTTTCCTTGGCTCTACCCTTGCTATAGGGTAAGTCCAAGAGAAGACCCAACTACTCAATCACCATTCGGTAATCTTCTACTTTTCTACTTTACTTTTTGATTCTCTCCTAGGCTCTACCATTGCTATATAGTAAGGCCAAGAGAGTATCTCATTACACTTTTTTACCTTTTGGTGATAATTTACTATTGTACTCCTTGTTCCCTCCTAGGATCTTCCCTTGATATATGATAAGGCCAGGAGAGGATCTCCTTACTTATTCACCTTTTGGTTATTTGTGTTGTTGCTCTTCACTCTCTTCTAGCCTCTGCCCTTGCTATAGGGTAAGGCCAGTAGAGGAACTACCTACTTTCTCACCTTTTGGTGAGATCTACTTTGTTCTTTATTTTTTCCTAAGCTCTACCTTTTCTATAGGGTAAGGCAAGGAGAAGAGCCCCCTCCAAAAATTAAAAGAGCATGGCTAAGCGTATTTATTTTTTTTTCACATATATAATTGCTTGTGATGTGATATATAAAAACTGCTTGAGATTTTTATTAGGATAATCATGCAGGAGTTTGGGTCTATGTTTTTTTTTTCTTTTTACAATGTAATGTAATTTGATATATTGAGTTATGAAAGTATCTAAAAGTCAGGCATTTCAAACACTAGGTACCCAAATAAAAAAAGAAAGGCTCACACTTGGGGAGTTTCTTAATTATTTGGGTACCCTTTTGGAGGATGAATCAGACGGAGCTCGAAGGAGACAATCCGAAGGGAGATGATCCATATAAGGATGACCCACCTGAAGATAGAGACTGGAAGGAAAAATTCCTGGATTTTAAGACTTGTGCTATTCCTTAAGATTAGAATTCAGGTTGTTGTCGATGGAGCCTGGCCACCACTACTTTTCTGTAGACCTTAGGTTGTACTTATGTGGCACTTTCCACGAACATTTGGACATTACTTTTTGTGTTATGGTGATTTATATTGATTGTGCAATAGAAATTGCATGCTTTTTATAGATTTCTTTCTTGTATGTACATGGCCTAATTTTTGCTAGGCTCATTAAAGACTAAAAAATTTATTTCTGCTCATAATCAAATTCTAAAATTTTAAGGTTTAAATAACTTAGAAATCTAATGACCTAGGGAATAGTTGGAACCCTTCGGGGTTGCATGCATATTAATGCATTCTTCTCTCTCCATCTAATAAAACACCTCCCTGCCTGCGGGTAGAGTCCGGATAATCTGGCCTATGAGGATGAAGTGAGGGACCTGGGGAGGCCCAATTTTTTCTAAAAAATTATTTTCTATAAGTATATTTTTAAAATCTCAAGCATAAATAATTTGACCATTTTAACTAGCATGCATTACATTAGAAACTAATTAAATTAAAATTTAATTGTATTAGCTATAAGAGTATTCACCCTACAAAATTCTAGGGTGAATTAGAAAATTTTTTAGATGTCGGCCCTGCTTCCAAAACACTAAACTACCAACCCATCTATCATAAGGACTGGATAACATGGATTTGAAGCACTTAGGTGGTTAGCTGGCATCCCTTTTTAGGCAGGGTATAATCCCAGGTGCATTAGCTAGGACATGGGTGTTTGTGTTGGGTAGAATACTAAACCCACTTTACTTCTAGGGTTCAAGACAACTACATTTAGTGTTTTGTACTATGCCTAATTAGTGTGTAAGTTTCTTTTCTACAGGGACTATAACTCCTTATCCGCATCACATAGATGATGACTCTTCCATCTTTTTCCTTTGTATGCTTTGAATGATAGATTTTCTTTATCTCCTTACTACCTTAGTCCCTCCGGATGCTGAGATGAATCGTGTATGTTGACTAAACCCACTTGTCATCTTTCTTTCCTTTTGAGTAGGATTTCCTTAGTCTTGTATTTGTGTACCAATCTACCTTGTCCGAGAAGAATAATATTAGATCCTTAATAAAGAGTTTTCTCAAGCCCTAGGCTCGAGATGTAATAAACCAAGGGGGCTTGCACCGTTGGAAATAGAATTCCACAATAAATAAACCCCAGTAGAGCTGATGTATCGTGTGTGGGAAACACTGTGACGCCGATAAGGTTGTGCATATTATCACCAATAAAGGTTCGTTGGCGAGAGCTACTATCCTCAATGGTTGATCGTATGTACGATTTAATCTGCCCTCTCATCAGTCCACTGGCAAAGTGTGCAAAGGCTTGCGATCGTTCCTATTCCTCAGGGTGGTGCGGTCGTATACCCTCTGTACTCTACAGCGGTGTTCCTTTCGGAGGTCCACATTTACTAACCGCAAACTCTCTGAATCACATATCACACAAATCCTTTAGGATTTTCTTCCAAGAGACATATGAAGCATCAAAGCTACTCCATGTGATATCCTGTATCTTAAGTGTGGGATACTTTGATAGATAAAACCTACACAAAATATGTAGTTGAAGAAATATTTTTTCTCAAATATATACACAATATAATATATACACATTTACATATGTGTTACACTTAGGCTGATCTTCATGTGTTCATCAGTAGTTGGTGTTGCAGTAGCTTGCGTGAAAGGTGAAGCTGTAATCAGGGTAGAAGGTCCAACTCCATAAGTCTGAGAGAGTGGTGAGTAGCAATATCGAAAAGTGTATGGTGAATTGAATGTAGTAGAGAATCCCGGAGAATATGGTGGGGTAGAGCGGGTAAAAGGAGACATCTCTATAGGGTCTTGTGATAGAAAGTGGGGTTCTGTGGAGTAAAATGGAAGACTCACTGTGGGAGTTGTAGGTAAATGGGGTCTTGGTTGGGTACAAGTGATTCCTCAAATTTGATAAAATCATGAGCTAAGATGTTGTCTTGATGAGCCTACGAGAGAAAGAATAATTGCTTCCTTAGTACAATCATTCGTTGGGGTTACTTCTCCACAACAAATATCACCTCATGCTCTGTTGTAGCCTCCTCAACCAGCTCAGCCAATATTTCCTTTTATACCATAGTTGTAAGCTTAGCATCATTCAGGCTACTCATTGGAGGTGCTCCTATAATTAATAACATCATATAAAAAATGGACACGTTCCTTTCCAAAAAAAAAAAAAAAAACTCAAAGGTACCAATTATAGTCTATTATGAAGGACAATGTCTCATTGTACAAGCATGATGCCCAGCACATCAATTCCAGCATTGCCTCAAACTCAAATAAAAACAAAGTAGTAAAAATAAAAGGTTCAACCAGTCACCAAACTAGCCATATAGCACGATGTGTCTCTAGTGGAGTCTTTACTAGTACCATTAATTATTACACTTTTGCATTTTTGATGATGTAACTTCTAGATCTCTGTAAATGAAGGGTAAAAAAATTAGTTTGGATCTTTTGACATTTTTTATAGAGACACTTGAGCTAGTAGAATACTCTTCATAGAGTTTTCCTCTTCTCTTTTGATTATTAAATCAATATTTTAAATCCAGCATCGATGATTATTAACACATAAAAGTAGTCCAATTATTATCATACAAAGCTAGGTGATTAAAACCAAAAAAACTTTAAAACTTCATTTCAAAGTCAACAATGATGATTATTAACATATTAAATTTCCCCCATTATTAACATAATAAGCTATGAGATTGCTTCTCCCTTTAATAAAATTAGATTCAATTACTAAGATATAAAAATTGCCTACACCATGCATATGAAAATGTTAACCCTACCTCAACTAAAAAAAGAAATTATTGTATTTGAATAACAAAATAAATTTACTCAACTTAATAATTTCAAACATTAATAATTATATAATAATTTTATTGCACGTGCATTAAATGCAAGTGAAAATTTTTTTTAAAAAAATCATAATATGAAAATTTTAATTATATTTTCTTAAAGAGAAATATGCAAACGTTCTAATTTACTTGGTCAATCTAATTTATTACCAATAACACCTAAAGACATTGGTAAATAATATTTATTTTTAGCTATTGTAGTCAAAACACAGCCAAAAGTGGAGAGAGGCTAATAGCAAAGATATGAGGATTAATAGCAAAGAAATGAAGAGGTAAAAACAATCAAACAATGACATTTATTTTAGTTCAAATTTTTGATGGGTAGGATTTTCTTTAGGAAGAATCATAAGCTACTTTTATATTGTGGCATAAGTATATATATATATATATATATATATATATATATATATATATATATATATAAACCATAATTATAAAATTATATTTAAATTTAAAAGTTTAAGCAAAAACTTAAGAAAACATATACCTTATATGTATGGGTAGAGTCACATTCCCGCCAGGAAATTGCCCACACTCAATCCATAGAAAAGAATAAGAAGAGGAGAAATTCAGTTTTTTGCCCTCCGAAATTAATTTTTTCCCCTAATCTCTGCATTTCCTAGCCTTGCTTCTTTTGTCTATTTATGCAGGCAACATAGGTGTTGAAGGCATGCGGCGAGGGTTTGAACTTGAAGGCCGAAGCTACTCCTGAGTCCTGGCTCTCATCCTCTGTTCACGCAGGTAATCTCTCCCACCCTTCAATGTCATCGTAGGCTTCGCCAATCGGGGTTCATACTTCGCTCCTCTCAGCCTTTAACTCTCTTAGAATTGCTTTTTTTTGTTCATACTAGGAACTCGAAGGCCGAAGCTACTGACCACTCTCATCCTCTCTTTAGGATGATGACAGAGGCTATAAGTTTGTTTACCTTTTTTTTTTTGCTATGAAAAACTCATTTCCTTGCATCTTGGGCCTTGTCTTCTTTTCAATTCAATAATCCTCTCTTAGATTTACTGTTATGCTATGTAAGCAACATACCTTTGGATGTCTCACCAAGCTCTTTTGTTTTAGTGTCATAACAAATATCAAAGATGAATGCTCATTTTGTTTGGAAATATGTTCATGTGGTTGCTGTTTGCCAAGAAACTTATCATCTTAATTTTAGAAGAACTAGACATTTTATCCTTATATTTCTTATCCGTTTGATTTCAACTAATTAAATTTTGGCATTGGGAACTTTGAAGGGGTGATTAAATGTTTTAAAAACAAACTCATAACTTTAATTAAATAGAGATGGTATGATAACTGATAAGTTAAGTTTTGAATATTAGATCACTAACCACTTTATTTATGTTATAATAATATATATTCACCAATCTCTACCTTCAAGTATTTAAAAAAGCAACGAAGATTTGCAACATTTTCAACAATAAACTAACTATTTGTGAAAGCTTGAAACTTTTAGGTCCATTTTCATGATTATAAATGGACCTTCAAAGTTGATAAAAAAGAAAAAAATTAAAGATTAGGAGATCTTCATGACATATTAGTTTTCTTGAAGCCTTGATCGGCCTCACTCTTCTATTCTAAGTTAAGAACCCTCTCTCACTCACTCTCCACACACACACGCTCATTTTATTTCTGATACCCTGAACATTCTTTTTTATTTTGTTTCTCTTTCCTATATCCATCTAATATAATATATCCATCTAGTCCTTTTTTTTAATCTCCTCATTCCTCTCTCTCTCTCTCTCTCTCTCTCTAACAAATGGATTGATTTTTAAATAGGAAAGAACATGTCAAAATTGATATTAATATTCTCCCTGCTAACCCTCGTCTTTAACCATCAATCTGGAATTAGGGATAAGGTTTGTAGAGCTTATTTGCTGAAGGGATCACATCAATAAAAAATCATCAAATAATGATAAAAAATATTAGTCATAGAATTTACTCAAAATGGTTTAAAGAATTCTTAGATTTGATAGACTAGTGTATAAATAGATGCCATATTTTTTCTATATTGTTACTTATCTAATCCTTAAAAGCAAATTATGACATGCCAAGGTGGTGGATACTCAGTTGGTGATGAGGGATTTAAGAATTGAAAGAGAAAAGAGAAACTTTTGGGTAATGTTGGAGAACATAATAGTGTACTCAACAAGGCGAGTAAGAAATGTGAGGTTTTAATGAAACATCAAGAATAAAGTAATCTCACTCTATGGTTGAGCAAGAATGAGAAGAACAAAAAAGAATATCACATCATATTTATTGGAGATGTTAAATGTACTCGATTTATTATCTGCTAAGGGCTATCATTTTGTGGGTATAATGAATCTTCTTACTCAAATAATCAAGAAAATTATATAAAATTATTTCAATTTATTGCAAATCATAACAAAGAAGTAGGAAATTAACATTTTAAAATGCAAGTGCTAAGTTAAAGTTGACTTCACCAAAGTATGAAAAGAGATCTATAATGCTATGGCTACTAAGACCTTAGCTTTAGTCATAAATGACATCGGTGATTCTTAGTTCACTATTCATGTTGATAAGTCTCATGATGTGTCCAAAAAAGAATAGTTAGCTATTGTGGTGTGATATGTTGACAAGATGGGACAAGCAATTGAAAGTTTCATAAGTATTAATCATATTTCTTCAACAAATGCATCATCACTGAATGTATCTATTAAAGCTCTTCTTGCAAAACATTACTTAAGAATACATAGAATACGTGGTTAGGGTTATGATGGAGAATCTAACATGCAAGAGAGTTTAATGGTTTGAAACTACTCATACTAAAAGATAATCCTCATGCATTCTACATTGATTATTTTGCTCACTAGCTTCAGCTATGTTTGGTGGCTATAGCAAAGAATCATTGGTAAGTGAAATATCTATTTATGATTACTTCAAGAATTTTAATTAATATTGGAGCTTCATGTAGATGGAATGATACTCTAAAAGCAATTCAACATGATAAAATAGTTTTCATCTCATTGGGGAGTTAATTAATGGTTAAGGTTTGTACCAAGAAATGAATTTGTAGCGAGTTGGTGATACCCATTAGATTTTATATTTTCAAACTTTAATTAGCCTGATGAAAGGTATGCTTTTATACTCAAAGTCTTGAAATTGTCAATGTATACGGGATACATGATCAACAATCAGTTGAAGATGGTGTTTTAATACAGTTTATGGAGTATTTTAACTTTGTCTTATCACTACATAAAATGATCTATATTTTGGGATTACAAATAAATTATTACAAACCTAACAAAGAAAGAATTAATATATCATAAATGTAATAAAATTAGTACAAGTGTCTAAGGAATAATTTAAGACAATTAGGTAAAATGGATGGGAGACTTTATTGGAAGAAGTGTCATGTTTTTGTAATATTTTTTGACATTAGGTCAGTACAAAAAGGTGAAGAAATGACAAACATCCATCATTATTCGGTTCATTTAACCTATACTATTATTAATATATAACTTCTGGAATAGAATAGTCGCTTCTCAGAAATTAGTACTCAGCTACTTCATTATGTGGCATGTTTAAACTTAACCAATATTTTCTTTACTTATGATAAGGGAAAGTTAATTCATCTTGCAAATTTATCTCAAGTAGATTTTTTCTATGGTTGATATTGTGTCTCTTTGACTAGCATTGCTGCTCTTGCAACACAGATTGTATTGGCCAAAAATAATATTATGTATATCAAATTTTATAGACTTCTTGTTCTGGCACTGACTTTACCAATGGCTATTTCTACAGTGTAGAGAGCACTTTTTGCGATAAATATTATCAAACATCTATTACATAACAAAATGGGCGATACATAGCTTAATGACTGTCTAGTGACATTCATCGAGAAGGAAGTATTTGACTCTATTCCCAATGAAGTCATTATGTATCATTATTAAAAAAATATGAAGTAGAATTCAAAGCTTGTAATTATTTTAAATTCATACATGATAATGAAATACAAAATTTTGTTTTGTATATACACAATGAGTCCTCCCCTGCAAATAAGGCTGGTTCATCCCTTGCTTATTTTTGTTGTCATTTTAGTGCAAGGTTAGGAAGTGAATTTTTCATACTGAAATGTTGACTTTAAAATTTTTAAAAATAGATTAATTATATAGGTATAATTAGTATAATGTATTTTAATATGGTGGAAGTTTCAATGAAATAAGAAAAAAAGAAGTATATCAAAATGATAAGGATGATTAAAGTGTATAAGCTCATAGAATTAGAAACAAAAGCAAAGAAATTTGTATGAAATATCATTATATGATAAAATTGTATCATCTCTTTAAATATTAATTTAATATCATGATCAAATTTTAATAGTTTGGTTGGGAGCTGACCATGGTTTCAAATCTTAGTTGTTATCAACTAAATATTTGACGTTAATGCAGCAGATGTTTATTTATAAGTAGGATTCTTCTCTTTATATTAGGAAAATGCTATGGGATCAGCATATGAACTTTAATTATATTGGACAATTGCCTTGGATGGTGGAGGTGACTTTAATGCTATCACTAATCCTGCTGAGCGAAGTGGAGGTTCGCCTCCCTCTTTTCGTTCCATGGTTGACTTTAATAATATGAATTTAGTTTGCAACTTGATCGATATTGATTTCACTGGTAACAATTTTATGTGGAATAAGGGTCATTTATGGCAAAGGCTTGATCGTGTTCTGTTTAATTATTCTTGGATTAATGCTTTTAGCTGTACCAATGTTCAACATCTTAGTAGAACTTTGTCGGATCACTCTCCCTTGCTTCTAAACATTAATAATAGACAAATTAATATTCCTTCTCAATTTAGGTTTCAGAATATGTGGTTACTTAAAAACACCTTTTTTGAGGTTATTCAGTTTAACTGGCAAGCCCCCCTTCATCCCGACAATTCTATTGTTGGTATGAATAGGCTTTGGCTCAAGCTTAAGAGATTGAAACATGTTCTCAATTGGTGGAATCCTAATGTTTTAGAAATATTTTTTCTAACATTCTTCAAGCTGAACAATGTGTTGCTGTTAATGAAAATCTTTGTGTTATTGACCCCTATGATGCTAATTTTTCCCTGCTCAATCAATCGAAACTTGATCTTTTTAACTTTCATGCTCAGGAAGAGGTTTTTTGGAAGCAAAAAGCTGCCGCTAAGCACTTGGTTGAAGGCGATAGTAATACGAAGTATTTTCATGCTTTAACTAAGAGGAAAAGGATTAAGAATAGTATCACCAACATCCTTAGAGATGATGGTTCCTTTTCTAATGATTGTATTGAGATTGCCCATTTAGATGCTAATCACTTCACTAACCACTTCAATAAAGTTTTTAACCCTCTTCAGGTAACGGATCACTCTATCATTCCTAATATTATCTCCAATGATGATAATGTTTTCCTCTCATCTCCTCCCTCTTTCGATGAAGTTAAAAATAATGTTTTGGGTATGAATAGTGATTCTGTTGCTAGCCCAGACGGGTATACGACTTTGTTTTTTCAAAAATGTTGGCATCTTATTAATGATGACATTTTCTTGGCCACTTTAGATTTTGTTTGCTGGTAATCCTTTCCAAAAATTTTTACGTCTTCCTCGCTTGTTCTTATTCTTAAAACTGCTTCTATTCAAACGTGGAATGATTTTCGGCCTATTAGTCTTTGCACTTTTTTCAATAAATTGATCTCTAAGATTATTACGAATCGTTTATTTTCTATTTTGCCTAAAATTATCTCTCCTTTTCAAATGGGGTTTGTGAAAGGTAGGGCTATTACGGATAATATCCTTTTGGCTCAAGAGCTTACCCAAGATTTGGATGTTAAAGTTAGAGGAGGTAATATGATTTTAAAGCTTGACATTGCCAAGGCTTATGGCAATATTAGTTGGAATTTTATCTACTTTATGCTTGAATGTTTTGGTTTTAATAATGTATTTATTCACCTTATTAAAAATTGTATTGAAAATGTGTATTTTTCCATCATTTTGAATGGTTCTAAACACAACTTCTTTAATTCCTCCCATGGCTTAAAGCAGGGAGACCCTATTTCCCCAGCTCTTTTTATCATTGCAGCAGATTTTTTATCCAGGGGTCTTTTTAATTTATTCTAACTTAATCCTAACCTTTACTTTAGGACTGTTGGCGGATTTGGTTTATCTCATTTATGCTTTGCTGATGATTTCATTGTTTTCTCTAATGCTACTATTAATAGGATTAAAAAAATTATGGATTTGTTCAATAAGTTTGAGTCTGTTAGTGGCCTCACTTTTAGTAAAAACAAATGTTGTTTTATTCCTTCTAAAAGGATTCCCAATGATCATATTCTTGCTATTAAAGATGTTACCAGTTTTACACATTCTAGCCTTCCCCTTAAGTATCTTGGGGTTCCCTTGTTTAAAGGCAGGAAACATACTTTCTTTTTTGATGATCTTGTTGCCTCTATTCATAATAAGCTTCTTTCGTGGGATTCTAACTTTCTGAGTTTTGGTGGTCGGATTACTTTAATTAAAAGTGTTCTTATTGCCTTACCTGTTTATTTGTTTCAGACTTTATTTCCTACTCAAACTGTTTGTAGTAGAATTCACAAGATTATTAATAAGTTCTTTTGGAAGGGTACTCTATCTTCTTCTAAAATTACGTGGTGCTCTTGGGAGAAATGTTGTGGTGGGTTTGAAGAAGGTGGCCTTGGTTTTAAATCTCTTTTTGACATTGCTAAGGCTTTTTCCTTTAAATTGTGGTTTAAATTACGGTCTAAAGATAATCTTTGGGCTAAATTTATGATCTCTAAATATTGTGTGGACATTCCCCCCACTAATAGTTTCTTTAAACCTAGTAACTCTAAAGTGTGGAAAATGTTATGTAAGGTTAAATGAGAGATTGAGCCTTTTATTTCTTGGGGGCTTGGTGATGGCAATATCTTCTTTTAGCAAGATAAATGGCTTGGTAAGGATTCTATTGACTCTTTATTGCACACTAATTCTTCTGATTCTGTTAAAGTCAATTCTTTCTTTAAGGACAACTGTTGGGATTATGAGAAGTTATCTAATTGTATCACTCATTGTATTATTTCGAGAATTCTTACCTTGCCAATTAATTTTCAATCCAAAGATATTATTCTGTGTAATTTTTCTAATGATGGGAAATTTCATCTTAAGGATGCTTGGCATTCCTTTCATATTAAAGGTAATTTGGATAAGATTTTTGCTAACATTTGGCACAAGAGTATCCCCTCTACGGTTTCTGTGTTTGTTTGGAGAGTCCTTCATAAATTCATTCCTACGGAGGATAATCTCTTAAAGAGATGCTTCTCTCTTGCTTCGAAATGTCAATGTTGTTATCACACCAAAAATATGCATCATGTGTTTGTTTCTGGTCCTGTGGTTGTTAGAACTTGGGTCTATTTTGGTGATTTGTTTCAATTGAATAGTTTTAACGCTCACATTTCTCTTAATGCTTATCTTAAGTCTTGGTTTGTTGATACTAAAGGTCATATTCGCAATGTTATCCCCTCTCTTATCCTTTGGTTTATTTGGTTGGAGAGAAATAATTCCTTGTTTAATGGTGTTAGGAAGAATCATCTTAATGTTATTCAACGGGTTAAAGATAAAATTTTTTCTCTTATGGCTATTAATTTGCTTTCTATAAATAATTTTAGGAATTGTCTTCATATTGCTTCTTCTTTGGGGATTGGTTAGAAGAGGAATCCGGCTAATATCAATGTTATTACTGGACTAAACCTCATCCAAATTTTTTTAAACTTAATGTCGATGGCTTTCATTCGGAACGTGGTGCTGGTTGTGGTGGTTTGATTAGGGACTCTAATGGTAATTTGGTAATGGCTTTCCTGGTCCTGTCCATAATGGTAATATTGATTCTGCTATTACTATGGCCATTCTGTATGGGATCCAACTTTGTATCCCTTTGAACTTAATTAATTTGGTTGTGGAGGTGGATTCAGATTTTAACTTCTCCCCGTTTCAGGTTTTGGAGGATAGTTGCTGTAGCCCAAATATTTTTTTATATTTTTAGGGAGATGAAGAAGTTGTTGGTTTTTATGAATACTTCTTTCTCTCATATTGGTAAGGCTGATAATTCCTGTGTTGTTTGGCTTGCTACCCATGGCAGTAGTCTGGATTGTTTCACTGATTTTGTTAAATCATCTTTGCCTACTCATATTAATGGTTTGCTCTACCTTTATGCGTGTGGCATCCCATATGTTAACAATTAACTTTCTTTGGTTGTTTTCTCTGGTTTCTCTATTTTCTGGGAGCTGGGTTTATTTTGACTGGTCTATTTTTCGGGGCAGCTTGGTTGTTCCTGGTAGCTGGAGCTTGAGAATTGGTTGTGTTTTTTTTTTTGTGAGGGACTGGATGCGGGGTGGTTTTTGTGATTGTTTGGTTTATAATAGCCTCTATGATGCTACTGATCTTGAGTTTTTAGATAGGAGCAATGATTTTAAATTTGTGGATGCTGAAGGTTTGTCCAATTGTTGCTCTCGAGCATGGGGTGTTTTGGGTGAGTGGATGTTGGGCTGTCTTCACAATCACGTGCTTTATTTGCTGGAGTTTGGGTATTGGTTTATTGGGTACCTTAAAACTTTGGGTTCTTGGCTATCTAGTTGGTATTTATTGAAGCTTAATTTCATGGTTCTTTTCGGCCTGCTCATCTCGCCTTCTAGCTGCTTTTATTGTTGGTTTTGTGTGAATTCCAGATTGTATGGTGATCGGCTCCTGGGGAGTATTGGTTTTCTTTGTCAGGCAGATGAGGTGAGATTGTGTAGGGTTTTATGTCATTGTACGTGCTGCGGGAATGCCTTAGGTAAGATTGAGTGGCTTTTGGACAATCCTAATGAGGCTATGCATATTAATTTTACTCTGAGCTCTGACTATCTAAATTCTAAGACTGGCTTCACTTTGGTCTCTGTTATTGATTGTTATTCGGATTACTTTCTTTCTCAAATTGGTTTTGCTTACATTTTTGTTGTGTGTAGCCCCTTCTTTTGCAGATTTACTTTTTTGCAGGGGAAGCTGATGAGGATGGGTCTCAACTTTTTGTGTAGAAAGACTGAGCTTAAAGCCTATTTTTCTATCGTTCTTTTTTGGATGCTGTGCTTTAGCATCAGTAGCATGTTACTAGGGTTACTTGTTCTTTTTTGTAGTGGAATTAATTGGCTCGTAGGTTCTCTTTTTCCTTGTTTTGTAGCTCGTTTGAGCAATACTGAGCCGATGTTTTCTGTAACTGATTTTTATTTCAACGAGTAAGCCCCTCCGTGGGGTTTTTTTTTAAGTAGGATTCAGTAAATCCTAAAAATTGAGATTTAGAAAATTTTCAATACGTAAATCATTTACCCTAACAACTCTTAAATCTAGCAAAATTTGAATAATTTCTTTGATTCTATTTTGGGTTTTAAGATTTCTAAGAGGAGATATCTTTAAATTTGCTAAAACAATGTGAATGGTGGAATATTGCAAATCTTGAGTTTAATTAACAATGGGCTAAAACAGGATTTATCATAACAACATAATTTACATTATCCAAAATTCCATTTTCTTTAATTAAGTTCTTCCTAAAATAGAAAACCAAACATGACCTAATAGAATTTTTTTAATTTTCATGGAGCCTGTCAATATATTTTTCTGTGACATGCAGACTTCTATCACTTGAAACACATTAAAAATTAACAATAAGTACCAACGAAGCACAAAAAAAATCAAGTTAAAAGAGAAGCCATAAATTCAATTTTTTCCAAAAAAAATATAAAGAAAGATAACTACATGTTGCAAAGATGAGCCATCAAGACCTGTAATACAAACAACACAGCCATTTTGATTCAAAAGTTTGTGCCTATCGTGCTTCCCAACCAAACACCCTAGCCAAAAGATATTTGTGACCTATCCCATAGAAAACATTGGAAATCACTCAATTAGTTGTGCAACATGAAAAAAAAAAAAAAAAAAATACAACTAATGATCAATTATGGAGTCTAAAAATTCGTAATGTATACAACAAAAACAACATCAATCCTTTACTCCACTATATGTGGTCGGCTACATGAATATTTTCTCTTCATTACGCCCTGTGAAAACTTAAATTCTCATTAAATCTAATAATAAAAGGCTATTTCTATTATTTTTTATCCAAGCCTTCTTAGGTATACCTTTACCTTTTAACATAAGTTAAATCTAAAACTTTTTTTATAAGTAGTCATTGGAATGCCTTTATTTTATGCGACCAAACCATCTAAGGCGACACTCTCTAATCTTAACTTCCACTAGAGCTATTCTAACCTTTTCACATATATGCTTATTTCATATCCTATGTCAAACAGCAAAGCCACTCATCTACCCAAGCATCCTCATCTTTTCAACCCTTAACTTCATATTATGCCTCTTTTAATGGCCAACATTTTTCACCATAAAGCATTGCAAGTCTAACCACCAGCTTATAAAATTTTCCCATAAATTTGAGGGGAAATTTTCAATCACACAACAAGCCCGATGCATTCCGCAAGTTCAACCATCCAACATGAATTCTACTAATAATATCTCCATCTATTTCACCATCACTTTGATCAATAGACCCAAGATATCTAAAATGTGTACTCTTATTAATGACTGAATCACCCAATGTCACAATTTGATGCAATCCTATAAGGGGAAATAATACACGAGCAAGGAAAATAAAGAATTCATAATAAAGCAGAGTTCTAGTATTCATAATTATAATAAAAAACCTACTTCTCCCTCCCCCTTCATGGTATATATATTTTCTATATTATATCTCCAATATTTTTTTACTAACATAAAAAATAAAAAGGTAACACTAGTACGAAAAAAATAGAAATAGTACTAAGATTAGTGAAATGTATATGAACAGTAAAATGTCCTGCTCCTTAAGTAGTCCCATTTCTTAACATGTTCTTCATCAATTCTCCCCAACTTCTGAAGAGCTCAGTGCTGACGAGCTGATTGTAATAGAGGAGTCGTCTGAAGGGTGAATGGCCAAAATATCAACCACGTTAAAGCTTGGAGAAGTTTGGCAATCTAGTGGTAATGCCACAGTATAGGCATTGTCATTAATCTTTGCAATAATGGGTACAAGACCCATCTTTCAGCATGTCAGCTTAGGGTAGGTTCCTGGTGGAAAGTGCTTTCATAATAATCTGACCTTGACAAGATCACCAACCTGAAAAGTTTGTTTTTTGTGATGAGCATCAGTTGCTGTTTTGTAGCGTTGGATGGACCTGGTGAATTATTGACGCTCATCCTTTAGCATGTTGTTATACTGATTTGTGAAGGTGGTAGCATTCCCCAACTTGCATTTGGGTTAAATAGCAATGCCCCAGGCTAGATTTGGTAATTTTGTATATACAATACAAAAAGAAGACTTATTAGAGGTAGGATTTGTCCTTGCATTAAAAGAAAATTAGACTTTGCTCAGCATGTCTTCCCATTGTAGTGGGTTTTCTTTCACCAAGCAACCAAACCTTTTACCTTAGGTATGTTCTACAAGTTCTATTTGACCATACATTTTAGGATGATAAGCTGATCTCAAACGTAAGTTGATGCCCAATCATTTCTATAGCTCGCACTAGAAGTGATTGCGGAACTTAACGTCTTGATCGAATTTTAGACTTCAAGGTAAACCATGCAAATGAATTTTTTCTTGAAAGAAAAGATGTGAAATATAAAGTGTACATCTTGGAGAACATGTTGACAACTACAATGGTTGAGTCAATTCCATGCTTGGTTCTGGGTTAACCTAAGACAAAACTGAAAAAGAGGTTTTCCCATATTGAATATGGTACCAAATAGGGCATGTAAAGATCCATGTTTTGAGCTCTGCCCATGTAGGCTTGATAAATGGAACAACTGTTTACAATTCAAAAGATTCACCAAAAAAGATTACATCTTTTACAGAATTTTATTCTTAAGAAATTTAAAAATAAATAAATAAAAATTACATACTCTTGTCAACCATCTTTTTATTCAACAAACTTGAGCCCTAATTCTTCTTGCATGGTATATGACATACCTGAAATTTTAGTACACATGACTTTTTACAATTTGGAATCCCTGATTGCAAGTATAATAGCACTCCAGGCAATGGTGTCACTATGTTGGTACGATTCATTTCAAAAAGGATAAGCTGAGGCTTAGTGTCACAGTGCCCCCAAACATAGCGCCAAATCGCACCTAAGGAAATATTTAAACTTCATGTTCCACGCATACCGACCCTTAGAACATGTTTCAAAATAGAAGCTTCGAATTCTTATGCATAAAAAATATTCTCTGACTCATATATAGTGAAAATACATAAGTTCCATCACCCGACTTATCAGGCATGGTCATAATAGGTGTAACACTATTGCAATGGGAATTAAATATCTTGCTTCTCAAAAAATATCATCCTTTTTATTTCAACACTAAGGTCAAGTAAATAGATTCGGGTACATCTATCTCATCTTAGATATTTTCTCCCGTGTTAGCTTCACTTTTAATTTTGTGCTTCAACTACACATTGATCATCGAGTTCTGTTTATTTTTCAATTTCCTGGCATCATATATCAAAATTTTTTCTAGTTTTTCTCTATAGCCTAGATATGGACATACTTCAGCCTCATCTTTAAACACTAGGTTTCTAGAGCTGGATACCCATTTCAATTCCTTAGTTAATATTTTCCTCCTAGTTCTCTTAATTAATTATTTTTATTCTTATTCCAAAATTAGCTTTAATTAATTTTCCAAAATTACTTTTATGATTTTCAAACTATACAATAATCTAAATTGTTTAGTGAATATACATCGTTTGATTTTAATTTCTAAAATGGAGAAATTATGTTCGAATATATTGCTTTCAAATCATTTCCAAATTTCCTTAAATCAATTTTAGAATACTTTTATTTTTGCCTTGTTTTTTAAAATAAGACTTAAATTGTTATATTTTTCTTTGGCTAGCTTTAATTTTATACTAATTCTTTAAATTAAAAGTAATTCCTAACATGCTCATTGTACAATAACAATGAATCGTATGCTATTATATGTTTTTGGAAATTATTCACCCTTCCTAGGCGTATAAGATATTATTTATATGAGACTCTTGATCAAATAATTTGTGAGTAGTTCTCTAAGAAGCTAGATTGTTGTTATCATTTAACGAGTTTCATATTGAAATAAAGAAAAACTAGTATGATACTTAGACACTTGTTTTTCCCATTTATCATTTTAGATGGTTAATGCATTATTCATTATAATTACCTCATTTATTTTTGACTTTTTTCTGTAGAGCCTTATTTAATTAACCCTAAACATTTAATTGTAGAATGTTGTTTACTAATCTAATTTTCATAAATCAATATATCACTTAGACGCAGTGCACAATAATTAATGTTTGTCAATGCATTTGTTCAACAAAAACATTCATAGAAAATGTTGATCCTCTAATGCAGTAATATTGAGGTATTCGAACAAATAAATATTGCACTCAAAAGAAATTTTATAGATAGGCCTATGATTATTTGACAGAGCAAGTTTTTGAAGCTTGATGATTAACATAGATGGAGGGTGAGATCAAGAAAATTTGGTGATAATGTGCCATAATCAATTTTGTGTGATTTATAACAAAAGGGAGCTTAATGAAACATCTTAGACTTAATTTATTAAATGGTACCAACCCATATTTGATTATTGGTACTTGAAAGTTTTTATTCATTACTCAGTAATACAAGAAACTCGACCCACGAGATTGATTAAGTAGTTTGTGATAAATAATTCATGAATTTTGTCCCTCTTGTTTAACTCAGCAAAGTTAAACCTATAGGACTAAATAGGCTTATTCCTCTCACAAAAATTTTTTTTTTTAAATTAAAAAAATTATCATTTTGAGGTTGTCGTTTCATAAAATACTTTTGTGCCTATAATTATTCAAGGAACTCTTTTGTTATGAAGCTGCAATTTCCTTCGGGATGCATGTATCTTTTAAAAAATAAGTATTCATATATAACCTATCCCTATTTACTATATATTAAAAGGGACACAATATCCATTATACAGAGAGACATAAAATGTAATGAACCCTTCAGTACAACAAATAATGGGCAACACTTCTAGACTTTATTTAAGAAATAACTAGTTAGTTGAGGAGCACGAACAAGACCCCATTACCTCAGGTATGAAAAGCATGAATCGCTAGACCTAGACCTGCTAATTCATTATAAATTAATAGTAAGATGCGGCTATTTACTACTATTTAAATTTAGACCACACATTGTTCTATGTTTTTTTAGTAAACTAACATTATTATGCGACCATTATCTTTGTAGTACTTAAGCCCATTTTGTTATTCATATAATGGATGCAACCCTCACACAAATTAGTTAAGGTTGTCCAATAATAATCAATAATTGAAAGTAACATTGCTAGCTTTCGTTGTAAGAAATGATGAATTGCCCTTTTGGTTAAGTGTTGAACATGCTCTATTCGACTATTATGATTGCTTGTTGAAGCAACCTACATAAAATAGAAGTATTACAATTGTAATACTTCTATTTTCAAGCTCTTTAACTAATTTGTTCATTTATTATGCTGATGATATTTTGTTGTTAACTTTTTAAATAAATTTAAAATGGGATGCATATTTAATTCTTTGATTCTCTTAATCATTTGCAGAGAGACTTGTACAAAGGACAATATAATTATATACAAAGCATTTACAATTTTTTACAACTTGTGAAAGGGAGGAGTTGCAAAAATTTATAGCTTCATTAAGTGAGTTATTATTGAATTTTTAATTTATTAAGAGAATTAGATGACAATTCACTTATGAAGTAATTATCTCCATTATTTGTCTAAGTTGCTAAAATATGAACTATTCTACTTGAAGTCAGCCTACTTATTATTTTAGTTAATTCTTGAATTTCTACATCAAACTTCACTAAAAATTTTTCTTATTTATTCTTCTCTTCTTTTTATTATAATAAAAATTAAAAAAAAAAAGACAGGAATGAGTTTACTTGATTTTCAAGTTGGAATATGGGGGTTTTTAACATACTCTTTAGTAATTTTGACTAATTTGATTTTTCTTTTGCATTTTGTGTGAGTGATTATTGGTATGCTCTGTAAGTATTATTTCTTTGATTTTTCTCAATATTTTCTCCTAATCGTGGCGGTCTTGGATGAAAACATCTTAAATGGGTCTTGACATTCACCAAATTCTAGTCTTCATATAGGCACCAAGCTAGACATTCCAATTGTAAGAAACTCTCACTCTACTAATTGTAGATCATTGAAAAAATGGGCAGTCATACTATAGGCCAAGTCTCCGTCTCAAATATAAGAAAATTCGATGTTTTTATTTCTATGATGTTTATTCAATCCTATGGATAATTTAAATTGTTCTCCTAAAGGGCAAGATAAAGAAAGGGAAAGTGAGTATGATAATTGATTGCATTAATTTACAATATTTTTTTTCTAAGTAAAGGAATTAAGAAATGACTTTTATTCTTAAAGGTTCACAACTAAATATTTTATCTAATATGAATTTCTCGTGCAAGTAACCCTTGCACGTCCTTTTTGAGCATGGTGGGATTTTATAATTTCGGCGGCAATATCACCAAACACAGTCCATACACACTCATTCATGCATGGGGGGCAAGCCCAACAATCCAAAAATTTCGTCTTATTGGCTGCAACCAGCAAGCAAGCGGTGGGCCCTTCGAAGGCCACATGAGTGGTGGTGACATCGGCGGTGAATGAATGTAGCAATTTATCGGGTGGAATCATTGACGGGGAATGGTGATGAGTGGTGGGCGGCGACCTTTGGATGCCATAAGAATCAAGCCATCACTTTCAAGCCTTAATTACTCATGATTACTTCCAACTTACCGTCATATACACATAAACATGTGATTTTTATTTTCTATTATTTACTAAATTCAAGGAAAACGTTCAACATATTCTTTCTAGCAAGACCAAAATGCTCGCATGTTATATTTAAGCATAGCCGTTAGATCAATCAAACTTTTTATTCCTTTTTTTATAATAAAAAAACTCTCTAAATTGATGGTCCCAAAAATTGAAAAAAAAAATATTTAACAGAACTGGGAATTAAGCATTGGTATAGTTAATCAAAATGGACGAGAGGAGAGCAGATCGGGCTCGTGAGACGTGAGGACTTGTTTGTATTTTCAGCTTTTCTCCAACAACAATAGTTATAATACATACAATACTGTAGCGAGACAAGCAGGTGGAAACCGCATGTAAAAATGGTATAAAAAATGGAATTTTTATTAAGGAATTTTTTTTTAAAAGAACAAAGTAATTTCTACAATTAGAAGAATAAACATATTTTATTTTTATTTATAAAATATAACAAATTATCTCTTATTATTTATAAACATAATTAAAAATTATTAACATAATATTAATCAAATTCAATTCACAAAATTAAAAAATTAAAACTTCTCTATATTTAAATTTAAATTTTAAGTATCTTAAGAAAATAAAATTAAAGTGAACTATGCTTTTAGACTGAGATGAAATCACTTATATTTTTTATATCGAGCATTGTATTACCAATGATTTTTCAAAAAATTTGATTGAACTTTATGACGGTTCATATCAATTCATCAAAGAAAAAAAATATTGTTTTTGATTATTTTTTATTGGTATATAATTTTCTTAAAAAATATATATATAAATTAATTTTTATTTAAATTTAAGTGAAATTAATATTAAATGAATGCACAATTTTAAATTATTATCGATGACTTTTTTTATGAGTGTAAAAAATTAAACAAAATCAAATAATTGAGGACTTATTATATTGTCTTACCAATTTTTTGATCCTTTTTAAATTATTACTTGATAACAAAGCTCAAGCTGCACAAAATGTTATCATAGAAACATGAAGAAGAAGCTAAACCTAAAACAAAGCATAAAGCATTAGATGAACCCTTGAGCTCCTTCATTCTCAACATGTCCGGCTGCTACAATAGCCAGTATAAATAAACAAGTTAGTTACAAAGGCAAGGGTCAAGATCAATATCTCAGCAGAGATCAAACGGTATCAGGAAAAAGGTGGTCTGCCACCATAGAGTAAGTGGGTATAGCACTTACAGGTCAACCGACTTATAGATATGAAGGATGACTTATCTGTTCTCCTTATCAGCCCGCCCCCTCAAGTTAAGGATGGTGGTCAAATCATTAACTTGTGATGTAGGATCGATTGATGAAGGCACAAGCAAACAGTATAGCAATGGAACAGTGAGAACTTGCAACTTGCACAGTTCACTGGTTTTAGAGTATATTTCAGCAAAAACTAGCAACACCTTGTAACATCCTTCTATTAAAGAGTAAAGCAAAAGCTAAAAACGGTTAAGCAACTAAAAAGGAGCAAATAAAAAGCTATGTCTAAAAACATCAACGTAAGTGGTAAGAGTTTCTTCTCCAACGAACTACAGCAGGCCCGGTATGGTGTTCCGCAGTCCACAGGAACAGCTGCAATAATGCTCCGCATCATTCGCCCTGAGTAGAAGAAGGGTTGATTCCACCTGAATCAACGGCAGTGTCGTCCTCGTCTGGTAGTGGATAGGTGTAGATGTCCGCCACATTGAAAGTATGTGAAGTAGTGAATTCTGATGGCAAATCGATCACATAAGCATTGTCGTTTATCCGGTGTTTAACCGTGAATGGACCAAACTTGCGGCGGCCAAGCTTCGAATACGTCCCAGGAGGAAGGCGTTCCTTTCTTAATCTCACCAACACTTGATCTCCAGGGTTGTAAATTTTCTTCCGGCGATGCAAATCAGCGCTCCTCTTATATTGCAAATTGGATTCTTGAAGCTTGGCACGGACTTTCGTCAGCATTTCAGTGAATTGATCCGCCAGTGTCGCAGCGGCCTTGTTGTTACACTTAGGAATCACTGCAATATCAACAACAGTGTTGGGGGGTTTAGTATAAACAATACTAAATGGACATCTACCGGTGGATCGGTTCGGCATGGAGTTGAAGGCGAACTCGGCCTGTCCTAGAACGTCATCCCAAAGCTTCGGACTGTCTTGTACTAGGCAAAGGAGAAGATTACCCAATGTCCGGTTCACTACCTCTGTTTGGCCGTCGGTTTGAGGATGGTAAGAGGAGCTTAGCTGTATATTGGTGTTCATCCGTCTCCAAAGTTCCCGCCAGAAGTGGCTTATGAACTTAACATCGCGGTCGGAAGTTAGGGATCGAGGAACTCCATGTAACCTCACGATTTCCCGAAAGAATAATTTGGCAATATTGAGAGCGTCGAAAGTTTTCTTACACGGCACGAAGTGCGCCATCTTGGAAAAACGATCGACTACCACCATGATAGAGTCATTACCGCGACGTGTGCGGGGTAATCCCAGAACGAAATCCACGCTGAGATCCTCCCAAATTGAGTCAGGTACGGGCAAAGGCATGTAGAGACCGGTGTTCTGACCGCCTCCTTTATAATTCTGACAAATCGAACATCGCTCCACAAAACGAGCTACGTCACGACGTAGATGAGGCCAAAAGAACTTGGCCTGGAGTTGTCCAAACGTGCTGTCACGCCCTGCGTGTGCTCCCAAGCTACCGCCATGCACTTCCTTGATGATTTGCTGTCTCCAAGACGAATTAGGGACACACAGGAGGTTCCCTTTAAATAAGAATCCATGGCGAATGGAGTAGTCTGTAATCGGCTCAGACTTAAGACACTTCTGCCAAACTTCTCCAAAATCTACATCATCCGGATACAGATCCTGCAATGATTCTAACCCAAAGAACTCGGTCTGCAGCTGCGTAACCAAAGCCGCCCGCCGACTCAAGGCATCCGCCACCCGATTTTGCGCACCACTTTTATGCTTCAACACAAAGGTGAATTTTTGCAGGAACATTAACCACCTAGCATGCATCCGATTAATATCCTTTTGCGTGTTGATGTATTGGAGAGCCTTGTGATCGCTACACAGCACAAAATCTTGCTGAAGTAGATATGGCTCCCACTGTTTCAAAGCCCGTACAACTGCATATAATTCTTGCTGATATACTGTCCACTTTTGCCTGGTGGTACTTAGTTTTTCACTAAAGAATTCAATAGGTTTATTATCCTGTGATAACACAGCTCCAATGCCAACTGCAGATGCATCAGTCTCAACAGAAAATGGCTTGCTGAAATCTGGCAAAGCCAGTACGGGAGCGGTGGTAAGAGCCATCTTAATCTGTTCAAAACTGGATAGCTGTTCGGGACCCCAAAAGAATGTTTTAGCCTTGAGAATATCTGTGATGGGTGCAGTAATAACACTAAATCCTCTGATAAATCTTCTATAAAAATTTGCTAAGCCATGAAAACTTCTAATTTCGGTGAGGGTCTTCGGAACCGGCCAATCGCGTATAGCCTTGATCTTGCGGGGGTCGGCATTCATGCCTTCTGCGGTGATAATGAAACCCAAAAAAGATACTGATGATGCAGCAAATTCACACTTTGTCATGTTCAGGAAAAGCTTATTACTCCTCAGATTCTCTAGAACACCTTCTAAATGAATCAAATGCTCATCTAATGTGTTGCTATAGACTAGAATGTCATCAAAATATGCAACGCAGCAGTGATTGAGGAACGGTCTCAATACCTCATTCATTAATCTCATGAAGGTGGAGGGGGCGTTACAAAGGCCGAACGGCATCACTCTCCACTCATATAGCCCCTCTTGCGTCTTAAACGCAGTCTTCCACTCGTCGCCGGGCCGGATTCTAATTTGATGATAACCACTCCTCAAGTCCAGCTTTGAAAATATTTTTGATCCAGCCAATTTCTCCATCATTTCTTCCATCCGCGGCATTGGAAATCTAAACTTCACTGTAATTTTATTGATTGCCCTGCTGTCGACGCACATTCTCCACGTGCCATCCTTCTTCGGTACCAGAAGAGCCGGTACGGCGCATGGACTCA
Organism: Dendrobium nobile; assembly: GCA_022539455.1. Taxonomy (NCBI): domain Eukaryota; kingdom Viridiplantae; phylum Streptophyta; class Magnoliopsida; order Asparagales; family Orchidaceae; genus Dendrobium; species Dendrobium nobile. The sequence goes on along the minus strand of CM039722.1, from coordinate 38,945,784 downwards.
AACTGTGTTGAATCAATTGTTTATCCAGCAGCTCATCAACAATCTGTTGCAATATAGCATTTTCATTAGGACCCAACCGGTAGTGTGGTTGATTCGGCAATGAAGCACCCGGTACTAGATCAAATTGATGCTGAATTTCTCTCATAGGGGGAAGCTCGGTTGGTACATTATCAGTGCAGATATCCGAAAATCGTTTCAGTAGATCAGCTATAGCAGCCGGCAACTCCTTCCCAACAGTGATCGGAGAGATCTCTTTTACTATTAAAGCCATCAAACTAGTGGATTCTCTCCATGCATTCAACAATGCATTAGCAGATACAGCAAACAGAGCATTACCTTTTTTTGGAGATTCAATTGATGAACTGTAGTTGTGTGGAACCAAACGCAGTCGCCTACCTTTCCAATCAAATGAATATGTGTTGGCTCTACAGTCATAGGTAGCTCCCACATCGTACTGCCACGGTCTCCCCAAAATAATGTGACACACGTCCATGTCTAGGACATCACATAAAACTTCACTAACATAGTGTTTCTCGATAGAGAACGTCACTTTACATAGCTCCGTTACTGTCATTTCAACACCTTTCTTGACCCAGCTGATCTTGTACGGGTTCGAGTTCTTCGTGGTTTTTAGCTTCAGAGCCTGCACCATGGATCGCGACACAACGTTCTCCGTGCAGCCACTGTCCACTAGTAAATCACACACCTTTCCCCCGATAGTGCACTTAGTCTTAAATAATGCATTTCTTTGGGATGTGCTGGGTTGTTTTGGAGCTAATAACAGCTTTTCCAGGACACAAATTAGTGGTTCCCCACTGTCAGCCTCCACATCCTCGGGAATTGGTTCTGAGTCCGAATTGTGTTCCTCGAGGTCATCTTCCCCTTCGGCATCCAGCAACTGTAATTGAGGTCTTGTGGGACACTCATTGGACTTATGTCCCGATTGGAAACACCGAAAACATTTAATATTAGATGGTTTGGCATAGGGGTTCTCTTTGGCCGTAGCTCTGTCCCGACCTGCTGAACGGATTTCAGCAGCACGTCCCCCAGAATTCAGTCCTCCCATCGCTCCCTTGCCTAGACTTTGCTGTTTGCCAAGTGGAGAGGTGGACGAAGTTGCATTTCTGTGAATATCAGCTGACTGATCTCCGACAGGAGAAGCTCTTTTAAATTGTTGGCCCTTATTATGTCGCACCATCTGCATTTCAATCTTCAGGGCGTAGTTGACAGCTTGCGACAACGACCAAACGGAATTCAATTCCAATTTATCTTGAATCGCCTCCTTGAGCCCGCCAATGTAACGAGCGACAAGTTGATTGGCTGTTTCGTTCAAGTTATTCCTAGCACTCAGGCGGTAAAATTCTTCTGTGTAATCGTTGACCGAACGATTACCTTGGCGGCAATGTTGATATTGCTGATACAACATCTGCTCATAGTCGGTCGGAAGGTAGTGACCTCGTAACAATTGTTTCATTCTCCTCCAATTCCGCACTGGCCCTCGCCCTTCTCTTCGCCGAGACTGTAAAATCTGTTGCCACCACGCGCTAGCTCCAGCTTTAAGCCGACAGGCCACATACTTCACCTGTTTAGTCGGTTCAATCTCCATATACTCGAAGAAAGTTTCAACCGAACGCTCCCAATCCAGGTAGTCTTCAATGTGCAATTTTCCATCAAAATACGGGATGTCTAATTTGACTTGAAACTCACCGTTCTGCCGGTTAACATCCCTCGGTCGCCTCCGCCGATGATTAAACACTTCTTCTTCTTCTTCCGAATCAAAATGGTCTGAATTGCGGACTTCCCCTGCTTCAAAATCTGAGTCAGACGATTCCTCCAGCTGAATATCTCGCGGCCGAAGGCGCTCTGGTCCCGCCCCTCGCCGCACGACCGGAACATTCCGGTTGGGAACAATCCGATCTAAACGGATGGTAATTTCCCTCAGCTCTCGGCGTATCTCTTCATGAATCCGATGCACGTCCTTCTCCAGCTCTTCTGTGCGTCGCCCCAGCACTTCGTGCGCCGCCCACAGAGCCTCTAGGCTGTTGTCACCGCTGGGAGCCACCCGCCTGCTGCTTTCGGCCATCAAGCTCTGATACCAATAACTGATGTAGGATCGATTAATGAAGGCACAAGCAAACAGTATAGCAATGGAACAGTGAGAACTTGCAACTTGCACAGTTCACTGGTTTTAGAGTATATTTCAGCAAAAACTAGCAACACCTTGTAACATCCTTCTATTAAAGAGTAAAGCAAAAGCTAAAAACGGTTAAGCAACTAAAAAGGAGCAAATAAAAAGCTATGTCTAAAACCAGCAACGTAAGTGGTAAGAGTTTCTTCTCCAACGAACTACAGCAGGCCCGGTATGGTGTTCCGCAGTCCACAGGAACAGCTGCAATAATGCTCCGCATCAACTTGACATGAAGAAGTGCAAACCGAGTAGCTGAGTGCGATTTGGTGAAGATATCAGCAGGTTGATCAATGGTTGTAATGTGATGAACAGAAATGTATTTTGACTTGATGTAATCATATATGAAGTGAAAATCGATCTCTATATGTTTAGTTCTTGCATGAAAAATGGGGTTGTTGGCTAAAGCAAGCACGGATACATTGTCACAGTAGAGCTTAGTTTGACTAGGTAGTGAAACTCTAAATTCCATTAACAAGCGACAGAGCCAAATTATGTCGCAGTAGCAGTGGAGATAGCTCTATACTCTGCTTTGGTTGATGATCGAGCAACTGACGTTTGCTTTTAACTGTCCAAGAAACAAGAGTGCTGCCAAGAAATGCGCAATAGAAAATGACAGACCGTCTATCAGATTTATCAGATGCCCAATCAAAATCAGCTAAGGCCGTTAGTTGTAAGGAATCACGAATGATAGGTAAGCCAAGGTGAAGAGATCCTTGATCGTACCTAAGAACTCGTTTGAGTAACTGGAAGTGTATCATGTGTGGTTGATGCATATGTTTGCAGAGAAAGTTTACCGCAAAGAGCAGATCCTGTCTAGTTAATGTCAAATATTGCAAGGAGCCAACAATTTGTCGATAGAACTCAGGACGAGTATAAGGCAAGTCACTCGGGTCAGTAGTTGGTAGAATTGTGGGTAAAGGAGTGAGGACCGGTTGCATTCAGACATGGCTGCTTTGAGAAGGATATCTTTGGCATAGTGAGTTTGACTCATATGAATGCCATATGAGGTGTGTGTGTCTTGTAAACCGAGAAATTGGTTAAGTATTCCCAAATTTCTCATATGAAACTTAGAGTGTAGAGTTTGAATCAACCTCTGTAGCTCAGCATTATTGTTCCTAGTAAGCAATATGTCGTCAACATAGACAAGAATGTACAAGTGAATGGAATCCCGATGATATATGAGAAGGGGCGGATCGGTCGTGCTTGTGGTAAAGCCATAAGAGAGAAGATAGGAGGACAATGTCTCAAACCATTGCCTAGGAGACTGTTTGAGGCCATATATGACCTTTTTAAGCAGACTAACGGATGTGGAAATTGAGAGTCCACAAATCCAGTGGGCTGTTTCATATATACTTGCTCATGTAATTTACCGTGTAAGAATGCATTAGACATGCCAAGTTGTAGTAGTGACCACTTATTTGAGACGGCAACAGTAAGAAATAACCGAATTGTGGCAAATTTGGCAACTGGACAGAATGTCTCATGATAATCTAAGCCATGCTCCTGCTTAAAGCCTTGAGCGACAAGTCTTGCTTTGAAACGGGCAACGAAACCGTCAACATTATATTTGGTTTTATATAGCCACTTGCAGCCTAAAACATTTTGAACGGGCTCATACGGAACTAATAGTCAGGTACCCTGTTGTAATGCCTCAAATTCATTACTCATAGCTTTTAGCCAAGCTGAATATTTGGTTTCTTGAGTAAAACTAGTAGGACTGGCAGGAATTAGTTGATGATCAAGATCAAATATCTGCTTCGGTTTAAGCTTGCCCGTTTGAGCCCTTGTAAGCATAGGATGTTTATGTGGAGGAGAATGAGAGTGTTCTGTAATGGAAGAGCTGATAGATGGTTGAGAGAATTCAACAGCTGGATCAGGCGACTGATTGGATATAGGCAAAGGACAACTAGTACTTTGTGAAGCTGAGGTTAGAATAGGTAGAGGGCTCTGAATAGAAGAGGCTGGGATTAATGTGGCTGGGGTAGGAGTAGTAGTGGGAGCTGGTGACTTACTGTGAGGTTTGTTAGATTTGAAAGGGAAGATAGATTCGTGAAATTGGACATGTCGAGAAATGTAAGTTTTAGATGTTTTGAAATCAAAACAGTGATATCCCTTAGAATTTGGAACATAGCCAATGAAGATACATGGCTGGGAGCGTGGAGCATGTTTGTGGGAGAGATGAGTTGGAAGCTATGGATAGGCTAAGCATCCAAATGTGCGTAAAAGAGAGTAATTGAGAGGTCGATTTATAGATATGAAGGATGACTTATCTATTCTTTTTACATAAATAGATATGATATATAATGTTATAAATATTAAGATGCACTTAAAATATTGTTATAAGAAAAATCTTTATATAATTTATATTAAATACACTTAAAATAATTATATTTATATATGTAAAACTTAATATAGGGAAAATTTTAGAAAAGAATATGCTTAAAATGTTATTAACTAAAAGGAGAATAATTAATAAAAAGTTTAAAAAAAAACAAACTCCCCATATTATTTGGCGTTGAAAATGCTAAATCATTTGACTTATTCATTTAAAGCAGAGTGAGAAATGAGCATTAGAGAGAGATGATGAGAGAGATGGGGAGAGAGAGAAAAATGAGGGAGAGAGAGTGGGGAGTGAGAGATGGATGTGGAGAGAGAAAGAGAGATTGGAAAGAAAGAGAGATTTAAATATTTTTTTTTATATTCAAAATAATTTAACTAATATTTATAATCAATGTTTATATAATATAAAATAAAATTATTTTTAAAAATATTATAATAAAAAGTTAAAAAAATTATAAATTATATTTAAAAACTATATTATTAAAATGTTTACTCTAAAAAAATAATTAAAACTATTGTTTTAAATATCATGAGTATTTAAATTTGAAAAATAAATTTAAAAATAATTAGTTTTAAAATAATTTGAAAAATATAAGTTAAAGATTATTTTAAATTATTTGAAAATTTAAAAATTAATTAAAAATGAATATTTAAAAGAACTTTTTGATATCTAAAATAATATTTAACTAATAATTAAAATTTAATATTTAAATAACAACATAATAATGATAATAGATTTTAAAAAAAATTTAAATTTTTATACTTAAAAATATTTTTTTTCATATATGCTATGTTGTGAATATTACAATAAAATATTTATTTAAAATTAAATTTTCAAATTTAAATACTCATGACATTTAACAAAACACTTTAATTATTTTTATAGAGTAAAATTTTAAATATTATACTTTTAAAATATAATTTATAATTTTTTAATTTTTATATAATATTTTTCAAGTATTTTTTTATTTTAAATTATATAAATATTATTTAATTTTTTTAATATAAAAAATAATTTTTTTGAAAGATGAATAAAAAATATTTAAATCTCTCTTTCTTATCTCTCCTTCTCTTTCCCAATCCATCCGTATCTCACTCCACACTCTCTCAGTCTCTCCCTCATTTTTGTCTTTTTCTCTCCCCATCTCTCTACTCATCTCTCTCTCCTACCATTTCTCTCTAGTGCTTTAAATGAATAGGCCAAATGATTTCACATATTCAAAATTTTCCAATTGCCTAATAATTTGGCGAATATGTTTCTTTTTTATTTTTTTATTTTGCCTAATAAATTTAATTTAAATTATATTTATTGTTATATTTTTTTATAATCAAGCTTATTTTATAAAAATAAAAAAAATCTTTAATCTCTTTTAATTTGTTTCCTCTCTTTTATTTAATATACTTAGTATAACTTAATGTCTGATTATTATTAGATTTAGTCATTATTTTTTTAAGGAAATTATTTATGCATTATGTGAGTAATGCGAAAACTCTAACAATTGAAGAGCTAATTAAAATTTATATGAAATCTATATTGTGGAGAGCAATTTCTTCATATTTAAAAGGTTATTTAACTCCAATGCAAAGTAAAAGAAATACAATATATAATAATATAAGTACATGTGATTATTTTTTATTTAATTTGAAATAAAATAAATACATTAATAGTGATGATTTGTGAGAAAAGTTGGATGATAATGATTATAGAAGTGATGTTGATGGCGGGTGGTGCCCAAAATAAATTTTATAGAAATGACAAAACTTATAAATTTGATTTTTGAAAAAGAAAATCAGCTCCAAAATAAAATTTTATTGGATTTTTTTTTTTAATTTTATTCGAAGGTTAGTGCAGTTACTAAACCTGAATCCCAATAGACCATATGAATGCTCTTAGGCTTTCTTAGCTCGTTTTCTTTCGGGATTCACCTACAATGTGGCTTTATTTTTACATGTGGATGCTAAATAGGAGTGTCAAATTGAATTTTCGGATTGAGTTTGTGTCAACTAAGAATTGTCTCGCTTTCATCTCATCTAACCTGATTAGTGTAATATGTCATAAGCTTGGAACTTAATCCAACACGGCTCTAACCCACAATCCAACATGCTGACCCGGTTGAGTGTGATGGGAAACCAAGCGTGGGTGGTTGAGAGGGCAAGCGTACACAACCAGCGGGCGAGCACGATGGACAACCGCGATGAATCATTAATTTTTAACTTGCTTTTGGGTTGACCCGAATCTAACCCAAAATTACTATCGGGTCATAATATGAATTCCGAACCCGTCTTGTTTTCCAAATGAGTTGATCTGATCTCAGATTATTTGGGTTCAATTTAGATTAGAATTTTGCGTTGTGCCAAATATTTTCAATTTTCATAAACAGGTCAAAGAACAAGTCCGCCTTTTCTTCATTACTCATGCAAACCTTTCCATCTGCAAGATTATGCTTTTACAAACACATAAGAAATATTCCCAATGAGGACACCAATAAGTCAAATTTAGCCAAACTAATCATTTATTAAATTTTATTTTTTTGAGAAATTGAGCGCAGAGACCGTTTCATTAGCAATAAAAGAAAATTACAAATGGGATTGTTTGAGCAAGTTAAGTAATCGTTTAACAAAATTTAAAGTTCAAAAAATGAAGCTGCATGAGCTACATTAAAAAGGAAATAAAATGAACCGCTGTCAAAATGAATAGGGGAAGCCTAACTAAAGCAGGAAATGCATTTGTTTAGAATGAGCAGAAAAAAGGCAAGTCACCAATGGTTGAACTCAGTGAAAGTAATTGAGTCAGCTCAAGTTAGAGAAGAGGGACGGCTCCCTTTCTTGCCAAAGAGATGGCCTAAGGTGAGGAGCCAAACCACATCAATAAATCTACTATGAAAATTAAGATAAATATGTACAGATCACTCTTCTCTCTCTGTCTCTCCTTGTTTCTGTTCTCACATGCACCATTCTCAATATTTTCCTTACACAATACACAAGAGAAAAATCAAGTAAAATAATCCCAAGGAATGCAAACACTTCAGAAAACTGAAAAAGAAAACTGTCCAATTTTTCTCGTAGTGCTACAACACCAATTTAGAGTACTGCGATGCTCAAACCTCTGTCTTGATCTACTACGACGTTTTATCTCGACCGCATCAGTGCTCCACTCTCCGCCGTACAGCGCCGAAGTACTCGGGGACACAACACTGGGCTGATCGGGCATGCAGTGCCAGGGGCTCTGGTATACAGCACCGAGATGTTGTAAATAAAAAAATTTCCCACACCTCTAGCAAGCACAACAAACTTGAGATTCGAGGCAACAGAATAACTCAATTGATCAACACAATCAAATTCCACCCATAATAATATTTCTCAAAAAAAAAATAAAAAATAAAAAAATAAAAAAATAAATTCTCCTTTTTTTTTTTGATAAAAGTGTTTGCTCTTTTGAAGAAAAAAAATTTATTCAGATCTAAATTAGGTATGATAAATTTTAATTTTCTTTTATTTGTTTTTAAGGGCATTGGACTACTTCACATATGCGACAAAGAAAGGGTCATAACAATGTTTTAATCCTCCTTGCCATACTTGAAATAAGCCTATTCTTTGATCGATTTAGAGCAAGCCAACGGAAAGTGGAGATTTTGTGGTTCCCCATTGGAATTGACAACCACAATTGAAGTTAATTAATAAATGATTAGTTTGACTAAATTTGTCTTATTGGTGTCCTGTGCCCCACTGGAAACGTTTTTTATGTGTTTGCAGAAGAGTTATATTGCGGATGGTGATTAAATAACTTTACAATATTTTAATAGTTTGCATGAGTAATGGAGAGAGTGGTTTGAAAGTCTCCCTCCGCATTTAGGAGAGTCAGAACGGGTTGATGGGTTGGGTTCAGGTCAGATCTAAAATTGATCCGACTCGAATCCAATTAAATTGAACCGAACCCGCTCAATAAACTAGTCAAAAATATCAACTCGAAGCCAACCAACTAGCAATCGAAATGTTCAAAACACAACCCATTTTGGTTAAAAAATATTTTTTATAACTTATTAGTTATTAAGCTTATAATATTTGCTAAAAAATAACAAGATTAAACCATGTGTAAAAAGATTTAAGAAAAATAATATGTTAGACCGGTTATTATCATGTAAAAAATTGATTTGCAGGTCAACACGAATCCGACTTGTTTTATACTCAATCCAAATCTAATATGCTTATAAAACGGGTCAAAATAAACTCAAATTTTTTGGATTGGGTCTGATTGGGTTGACAATTTGTGTCAATTTTTGACAATCCTAACTAAAATGAGTCTTGTAATAACAGAAAGGAAAATAAAACAAAAATTTTGTAGTACTGTGGCTGAATTCTTGTGATACTAAAAGGGAATATTTATCCCAAAAGTTGGTAAAGCAATATAATAACTCCTCCATTATTTTTATTTTTATTTTTTTGAATTTTTAACACTATCATAAAATCATTGATAAGAATTTAAAATTGGATTTCCCAAAAAAAAAAAAAAAGAATTTAAAATTGGCCGCTAAAAAAATCATAAACAATATTTTATCTCAAATGAAGTGATATGAACCGTTATAAAGTTCAATCTAATTTTTTTGAAAAATCATTGGAAATGCAGAGCACGTTAACAGATAAAAGGGTCTTTATCTCAGGTTAAAAAACATACTTCGCCTTTAAAGAAAAGACATAAACGATAAGAGATTCTTCAATAGAGCACCACCATCTCTAACAATAGAATTAGCATAGTCCCACCATTATTTTATTTTTAATTTTTAAGGCAATTAAGTTTTAAGAGAATTTTTTTTTTCTATTTTATAAATTAAAGAGAAGTGTGTTCATTGTTCTAAATATGGAAATTACTGTCTTTTAAAAAAAAAACCCCTTTAAATAAAAACTCTTATATGTATTGTTGTTGAAGAAAAGCTGAAAATACAAACAAGTCCTTACATCTCAAGAGCAATCACTATAAAAAAAAAGGTCCCTAAACCCTAAACTAAAAGGTTTTGGATTAGAGTCTTTGTGTATGTGTTATGATATTTTAAATGAAAGTTTTATATATTTGTTAATTTTTCTTTAAAAGATATAAAAAATAATAACTTTTATTTAGTTGTGCTATAAGAACAATTGAATCTTTTATTGGCTACTAAATGTGATGTTCTAGTCTAGGGGTGTCAATATTTGACACGAAACGAAAACTCGACCCCGACCCGACCGGGATTGACCCAACCCGATTTCAAAATGGGTCGGGTTCGGGTTCTCGGATTCGACCTGTTTGAAAAACGGGTCGGGTTCAGGTTGACCCGGCGGGTTCCCGGGTCGACCCGTGAACCCGTTTAATTTGAACCGCCCGTAGCTACCCGTGAAGCTGCTACGACTTCCAGCGCCAGCGCCCCGTGCCCGAGGCTGGCTGCACGAGGCAGCGCACCCGCGCCTGCCAGCGCCCGCACACCCGCTCCCGCATGAGCGAGGCCGCGCACCTGTGCTCGCCCGCACACGCACTCACGCACCTATGCTCGCCCGTGCTCGCCACGCGCACCGCCCTCGCCCACGCACGCGCCTGCTCTCTCCCGCGTGCGCCTGCTCTAGCCTGACCACATCCGAGCGTTTCGGGTACTGTGTCGGGTCGGGTCCATGCTTGGATTTCCGACCCATTTGTCTACCCGAGACGGGGTAGGGTCGACCCGTTTGAACCCAGGTCATTTCCAGGTTCGACCCGAACCTGACCCGTGACCCGAAATTGACACCCCTATTCCAGTCAAATGATTTATATATTTTTTTCAGGTTTGCATAAGCATGTCAAAAACAATATAGGCAAATAGCCACCAATTTATTTAAATAACTTTTCTTTAAAACTCCATTAATTTTCTCAACAACTGCTTTTAAATAAACTTTTATGAAAGGTATAGAGCAATCAAATGAGGCCATAATTAGCTTAATCAAATCTTTCTATTGTTGGATTGATCTAACGGCTAGGCTTAAAAAACATGCGAATAAGAGAAAAATGAAAATCACATTTTTGTGTATAGGACTGCAAGTTGGAAGTAATCATGGAGCAATTAAGGCTTGAAAGTTATTCTCATAAGATTCAGCGGGTTTTGCGCAATTGCTGATGCGGAAAACAATACAAGCACTCAAAAATCAAAAAGCACCAAAGAATAAGACACTATTTTTTGTCTATCGTCCTTTCTCAAAATGATGGCTGAATATTCTTTTGATGTTTGGAAAAAAATTTTGATCTTATAATAAACTGGAAATAGTTTATTAGGATATTCTGATTAAATTTTGATTAAAATAGCTTCATCACTTTTAGTTTTATATTATAATTAATATAATTATATAGCATTAATCTTAATATAAATTCCATGATGGTGGAAATTGAATTAGGATATTATGATGCTTTTTTATTTTAAAAGTGCTATTTTTTTATCGAAAGTGAAAATTTTAAATTAAAAGATAGAAATTGATTTATGAATTAATAAATTTTAATTGTTTTGATGAAATATTATGATATTATGACATATTTTGTATTAGGACATATCTCTCTTTATGATGCGTTTCGCATTTCATGCATCTTGTCTTCTCGTTCTTTACAAGTTAGCTATTAAATGCTATTACTATAGTATATATATATATATATATATTTATTAATAGAATATAACTATTTTTTAATATTTTAGTTGTATTTATCTATTAGCATTGCGTTAAGAGATATTCTTCTAACTAATGGAGAAAAGGAAAATAGCTGCACATTAAAGGAAAACATAAAATGATGTTAAGTATTGCATAGATGAGAATGCTCAAGTGGATGAGTGATCTTATATTTAATGATAAAAGGTGAAACAAGTTGAAGAAGATGTGTTCTCTGCATAAAGATAAAAACAGAGAATGTAGATCACGGCTTGAAGCAGAACAAAATAAAGTTTGTATATCCATTAATGTAGAAAGTTATTACATATATAGGTGAAATGCTAGTTTAACTTTATAAAAGTAAGGTTCATATATATTAGGTTTATGATAATTAGATGGGTATTTGTCAGATAAAGCTACTACTCCTCTTGAGTAAGGTAAGCGACTGCTCTATTTTTTATAGTAGTAGTTGCAGGCATTGTTACTCCCCTACAAGTTAATGATAGTTATTGAATTGTTAGTTCGTGTCATAGAAGCTGGAAGTGGAGGGTGGAGAGCGGTTTGGTGAGTATGTCTGCAATTTGATTTATGGATCTGATTAGAAGGATGCATATATCTTTTGTTTTGATATGGTTGTGTATGAAGTGGTGATCCACCTCAATGTATTTTATTTGGCATAAAGAATTGAGTTGTTGGCGAGGGTGTTTGGGTCAACCGCCTAGTTGACATCTAAGGAGGAAAGGATGAGAGGCCCTTTGGTAAGGGTATACTAAAATGTGCAGTTCCCTTGATGCATCTAAGCAGATCTTTGAGTAGATGAGAATATTGAGGGAGAGGATTGTATATTTGCTAACACAGTTGATTGATGGTGACTATGATGTCAGGGCGAGTGAGGGTGAGATATTGAAGCGAGAATGTAATTTTGTAATAGGTTGTTGGATCTGAGAGTGTATGATCAGCGAAATGGGGTGCTTTGGTGAAATTAGAATTTGAAAGAGATTTGCAATTTGTGAGGTCAGCTAGGTGAAGTATGGATGTCGAGTAGGTTGATTGGGAGAGGAAGTAAGAATTTTGTAGTGACGAAATGTTAATGCCTAGGATGTTATTTGTTGTACCAAGGTGTTTCATGGAGAAATAGTTTCTGTGATCAAATGTTAGTTTGGAAATACCCTTGGGGTTGTTAAACATGAGTAGTATGTCATCTACATAGATAAGGAGATAGAGTTGTACTTGATTGTGGTTGAATGTGAGGAGGGTTGTATCTACTTTGCTATATTTGAAGCCAAGGGAGATGAGGTGGCTGGAGAATTTTATAAACCATTGATGTGGAGCCTGCTAGAGGCCATAAAGGGCCTTATGAAGAATTAAAAACAAGATTCAGCTGGTTAGTATCTTCAAATCATCGTGGTTGTATCATATTGCTTCATTAAGGTTGTCATTTAGGAAGGCATTTACAATATCTAATTGGTGAATTTGCCAATTGTGATTTAAAGCAATAGTCAAAAGCACTTTAATAGAAGGCATTTTTTCTAGTGTTATGAAAGTCCCATAGTAGTTTATTCCATATGATTGTTTGTGTCCATGAGTTATGAGTTGGGCTTTAAAGCGAGCAATAGAACCATTTGAGGGGTATTTTGTTTTCTAGGTCCATCAACAACTTATAATGGAGGTGTTGGGTGGGGGATGGACAAATGTCCAAGTTCCTTGTTATTGAAGAGAGAGAAATTTTATTATCATGACTTATCTCCAATGATGATGTTTTTTTTTTTTTTTTTTTTTTTTTTTTTATTTACTTTAGAGAAGGTAGATGTGTTATTTAAGTAAGGAAGTACATAATTAAGGGGTTGTTGAGGTTAAGTAGAGAGAAGATAGGTTCATGTTTTATAGAGATATTTTGGATCTGGTTATCTTTAGATGGGATGTAATAGAAGAAGTTGCGAGTGGGATTGGAGGTAGGAGAGAGTAAGTGTTGGGAATATGTGATGATTGTTGGATGCTGGAGGCATAAAGGGTCATAGGATTTATGGTGTGTTGTTTTGTGGAGGTAAGTGAGTGTTTTTGAGTGGAATATGCGAGGATTGACAGGTGGTATAGGTGAAGATGTTATTGGTGGGTGGATTTTAAATGGTAAAGTCGACTCAAGAAATATAACTTGTCAAGAAATGTAGATGATGCCTAAGGATTGGTTCAGACATTTTTAACCTTTATAGGAATCACATAAGCCAATAAATACACGTGAAGCTAATCTGGGATCAAGTTTGTGTCTTATGTTAGGTGGGAGATAAAGAAAGCACACTCATTTAAAGATATACGATGTGAGCTTTGAGGTTTTTTTGGTTAATTAGAAGGCAAAAGGGAAATTTGTTTTTTATGTTAGGAAAAGAACGACCATTTATGAGATATGTGGCAATAAGGAAGGTATCAGGCCATAGATGATATGGAATATGAGATGTATGTAGGATGGTGTGGGTTGTTTTAACAAGGTGACCCTATTTGCGTTATACTACATTGTTTGGTTTGGGTGTGTAAGAAAAGCTAATTTGATGATGAATGCCATGATTTTTTTTATAAATGTTTAAAATTGGGATTTAGAAATTTTGTTCCACCATTGGTGTGTTTGTTTTTTATTTTATAGGAGAGTTGGTTTTTAATCACACTTTTAAATGCTATAAATTTAGAGAGCACTTCAAACTTTGAGAGCATTGGGAAAATCCATACAAGGCATAAGTAATCTTATGTCAATAGGGGGCCCGTAGAAATTACATCTCAATATTTACATGACCTCCTTCACCTTTCTACAACTGGAAACAAGATCGATATCATTATCTCAGATCCCTATTTCAACTAGGTGCTTGTTAACCATGTCCTAAGGGGAACTAATCTCAACACCCATATAGCCAAAGTTAAAACATTAGTTAAAGATGCCTGAAACCATCCAACACATTCTTCACTCATCTATTCTTCCTAAAGCTGGGGATCATATTCATATCACTCATGTTCTGCCACTTACTGCCAACTACATTTTGCTCACCAAGATTTCATTGTAACTAATCACATAATCCGATACATAGAATATCTGACAAGCATTAGGAATCCCAACCATAAAAGGAAACCAAATCTAGCTTAGGATATCTCATTGCCAATGTCCTTGAGAAAAAAATACAACCTTTAATATCCATCCCCACCTAATTACCTCCATATTTTCTTCTCCAATAGCTCCTTTCACACCCTTTATAATACTCATCGTCAACATGTGCACGAGGAGCCTGAGGAAGAAGAGGAAGGACATTTTCTTGAATCTGTCCCTATCTACCATCACTCCCACATCGATGAACTGGTTTAGAGGTTTGACCTGTGGGAAGCTATATTTGAGTCATATTTCACCTAGTTATAGCTATAACATGATCAGGATGTAGCTTGGTTTGAGGCATACATAGTCCAGCAGCAGCAGCAGGATCATGATATAGCTTAGTTTGGGAAGCAGTTTTCTTCCCTACAAAGATTCTTTCAGTAGCCACCACCATCACCTCCACTTGACCAGGGTTCCTCCTCCTACTAGTTTGTTAGTATTTGGTTTTGGTTTTGTATTGGTTCTCTTTTATGTATTTTGTTCCATGTAATGTTTCTCTTGTTCCCTTTTTTGTGATGTCAAAAGTGGGAGTAGTTGTTGGGTTGTTTGCTTTTGTCTTTAGTGGAATCTACCATGTTTTACTACTTTATTTTTATGTTTTATTTTTTGTTCTTTCTCCTTTAATTTAAAAAAAATCTACTTGACTTGAAATTTTTAACAATAATATATGTCATCATAAAAAAGGAGGAGATTATTACGAGTCTGGATCCAAATACTTTGATTTTGATTATAAAAAATATTATTTTTTGTTTAACACTGCTATTATTGAATATCTATTTTGTTTGCCCTATTTACTAACTTTTTAGGTCCACAAAGTTCACTTTCAATGCAAATAGCTTAAGATTGGGTAGATTAGGGTTGAGTCTGCTTGTAATTTCATTTCAATGTATTTTTATCTTTGTTAAGTAAAATTTTGAATATAGTGAACCCCAAGCTAAAAAACCTTACGCACACACAAACTTAGGGGGAGAAATTTGATGAGTTTGTCTTTTTTTTTCTGTTTTTAACTAAATTGTATATGGTATTATTATATCATCATAAACAATCTATTTAAAAATAAAAATCAAGATTAAGGCATCTGACTAATTACAAGTGATTAAACTAATCATACTAGATTATCCATATCATCCAGGCTGATCAACTTAAAAGATAAAAATAGCCATCAATAATAATTTAGGTAATGTTTTAAGTTTCAAGTTTTATTCTAATCATATAAGACGATATGCATCATCTTGGACAATTTTTTATAATTATACCTAAATTGATCTGGTGATTATGAGAGTAATTATGATTAAATTGTTCAATCATATCTTACAGGATAATCTATATGGATCGTACTTGACGATTTAGTATGTTTCGTAGGATGATCCCCTATCATTCAAGATCAAAAACCATAACTTTACTCTAATCATCCAGGAGGATTGTCTTAGACATCTCGAGATATTTTTAGGATGATATAGAGATCGCCACCAACAATCCAATGTGATACTAGACGATCAATATGATATGTTGAACTAATAATCTCGGATGATCGTAAGATCATACTAGATGATCTATACAAATACTTATACTGATCGTATAGAGCAAAGGTAATCGTTTTGGCTGATAGGGCTATTTTGTACTAATCAAACAGGACAATCTGGATGATTAATTATGTAAAATTTAAAATTAGGTCTTTCTTTGGAGGCTCTGTATTTATGCAACTGTATTAATCCTTGGGTTAATTTTGTTGTGGAGTCGATCGAAGAGGGAGCTTAGAGAAGGAAGAGGGAGAGCTTGACAGAGAAAGAGCTTGACAGAGAGAGAGAGAGAGAGAGAGAGAGAGAGAGAGAGAGAGAGAGATCCTTATGAGGGGGCCTTTGTGAGGGAATCACAAAGGTTTTTCTGTATAAGGTGATTGTTATCTTCTTCGAGTTGTTCCACTGGTTCTTTGATAGCTCAGGGGAGATCATCTACAATATTAGATCCAGGTTCTCTTCCTACTCTAGAAGGGAGTAAAAGGATTCCCAGGTTCTCTACATTCATGAAGTGGGTGAAAATAGATTCAAGGTTCTCTGCCTCACCGTGTTGGTTGAAAGATTTTGTAAGGACTTCTCCGTCTTGCTGTGGGAGAAAAATGAGAGTCACATCAGTTTAGTACAATACTTAGAGAGGGAGTCTCCAAGGAGTAGATGTAGGTTAAATTTGATTGAACCACTATAAAACTCAGAGTATTCTTTCTTATTATTTTCACCATATTTTATTTCCACACTTTTTATGTGATTTGTTCTGAGAATGAAATATATGATCATATTGTTATGGTGAACATTATTTTCTTTCATATCAAGAGTTATTATTTTGTTCTAAAATATTAAAAAGATCAAAAGATTTTCTTTTTGTTTAATAATTTTTAAAACTACTAATTCACCCCCTTCTTGATTAGCCTTAGGCAATTTCTTTAGGGTTTAACAGCCCTCATGAACTTTCAACATGAAGAACAAAATAAAGAAGAAGCAAGAACTAAAAAAATCCCTATTTTGTGTAGAGATGTTACAATAATTAAATAATTTGGATGTCATAAGTGGTGGTGACATTTGAGAGAAGAAGAAGATGTTATAGTGAGCACTGAATGAATTTATTTAGAGTGTGGAAGCTGGATGGTATAAAGTCCTCAGAGTTAGGTTCTAAAAGGAGGATAACATTATTTTTGAATGTAAGAAGTAGGATGTTGTCCAGGCTATTAGTAAGATAAGATAATTCACTAGAGTCAAGGTATTAGTTTGGAGATTTGGTAGTAAAGTTTTCTATGGCTTTGGGTGAGGGGAAAGTTTGGGAGTAAATTAAGTTGAATTGATGCCAATAAACTATAGAAAAATGACATTTCTTTAGAGAGATTTGGAAAATCATTGAGAAGGAATAAAAAGTTTGGTTAAAGTTTGAATCCTGATTGAATCAGCTAGAGGAGAAGATGTAGGGACCACATCTTTTACGCCCACAATATGCATAAAGAGAAGTATTGTGATTGGGAGCAAGTGGGTTATCTAATGTATTAGATGCGATGTAGATTTTCTTGTTGTTGAGGAGGAATATTTATTTTCAAGGCTGATGGTGCGAACTTAGTTTTAACAGCCATTTTGAATGCTTGATATTGGGCAAGGAGTCCATTGAAAGTGTAGAAAAGACTTTCTTCTCTATTAATGATGGATCCTACGATTAAAATGTTATCTACATATTGATTCTTGTTGAATCTCGATTAGGTTGTTAAGCATAAACTAATGTCCCAAGGCTAACCAAGATGGGGGTGAATTGATAATTTTAAAATTACTCTTGGATTTAAAAGTTTGAAATCAGTTAATGATTAACAGCAAGTTAATTAAGGTTTTAAAAACTTTTTTAACCATGAAAAAATAAAACTTGTAGTAAGTAAATAAGTAGTGGAAAAATAAAATGACACAAAGATTTATAGTGGTTCGGTCAAACATGACCAACATCAACTCCCTGAAACCTCCTTCTTTAGGTATTGCACTATTACCAAAGTGACTCTCCTTTAGCCACCATAGCAAGGTGGAGAAGCCTTTACAAAAATTTCTTTAACCAATCCCCGATGCGACAAACAACCGTCGTCCTTTCACACCCTCCAAGTCTAGGTAGGGAACCTTCATCTTTTCACACCCTCTAAGTGTAGGTAGAGTACCTTCGGCTATTCACACTCTCCAAGTGTAGGTGAAGAATCTTCATCCTTTCATACCCTCCAAGTGTAGGCAGAGAACCTTTATCCTTTCGCACTTCCCAAGTATTGGTAGAGAACCGGATCTTATCCGAAGATCTTTTCATGAACAATCTAGAAAGATAAGAGGAAGAGTGATAATCACAATTACAAGGAGATCCTTATCTTTGAGTAACCTTGTGAACCCTTCACACTCTACTTTTAAGAAATCTCTCTCAAACACTCACTCACACTCTCTACTTCAACTTCCCTTGAAAATTCATATAGAAAAGATATACAAAAAGACTTCACTTCAGTTTTTAATGGACCTTTCGTACAAAAGACATGAAAAATCGTCCAGAAAACTAAAATTTTCAAGTTTGAGCGTACATGATCGTACAATACAATAGTATGTTTATA
Organism: Dendrobium nobile; assembly: GCA_022539455.1. NCBI lineage: Eukaryota > Viridiplantae > Streptophyta > Magnoliopsida > Asparagales > Orchidaceae > Dendrobium > Dendrobium nobile. The sequence goes on along the minus strand of CM039722.1, from coordinate 38,927,388 downwards.
TGTACGAACAATTCAAATATTGTTGCGTACGATCCCATTATGAATTGGTACAAAATTATTTCATACCGATCATTGTCGGGAATAGACTAAGTTCGTCTGGAAGAACAGTTAGAAAATTAAATTTCATCTGTAAGAAATATCATGATGAAATGAGCGAGGATATAATAGAGATGTTCATCTTGGGACGATCATAAATATCATTCGTACGATCTTTTTTTGAGGATAAAACGTAGACGCTCGTCCTAGGGATAACATAAAGTATCTTCCGTACAATCTTCATCTGAGGACAAAACAGAGTCGTTCTTCTGGGACGATCATAAAATATCATCCATACAATCTTCATTCGAGGACAAAACAGAGATGTTCGTCTTGGGATGATCATAGAATATTATCTCTATGATCTTCATCAGAGGACAAAATAGAGGCGTTCATCTTGGATTGATCATAGAATATGTTGAGTACGATCTTCATATGAGGACATAACAAAGATGTTTATCCTGGGACGATCATAAAATATCATTCGTGCAATCTTTGTCCTATGATAGAACAAAGACGTTTGTCCTGGGATGATCATAAAATATCGTCCGTACAATCTTCATCCGAGGACAGAATAGAGGTGTTCATCCTGGGATGGTAATAGAATATCGTTAGTACGATCTTCGTCTGAGGATAGAACAGAGACGTTCATCCTGGGACAATCATAAACTATCATCTGTACGATCTTCATGTGAGGACAGAACAGAGATGTTTGTCCAGGGATGATCATAGAATATCGTCCGTACAATCTTCATCCGAGGATAGAACATAGATGTTCGTCCTGGGATGATCATAGAATATTTTCCATACGATCTTCGTTCGTACATTCTTCATCCGAGGATAGAACAGAGAAGTTTGTCCTGGGACAATTATAGAATATCGTTTGTATGATCTTTATCCATGGAAAGAACAGAGATGTTCATCCTAGGATGATCATAAAATAGCGTTCGTACGATCCATACTTAAAAAAATTTTCCTCTAATCTGTTCATTCAACTGCTCGTTGGGGAAAGTAACATATGAAGTGATATCGTACAGTATAATAAGTTTAAAAATATGGACTTTGAAACTCTCCTCAGTGTGTGTACTCAGTTACTCAATTACAATCACACACTCTTAGACTGAATAAAATGAATAATACATACTTTAGTTACAATAAACTCTAAACTGAACTTGATTTGAAATCTTCAACAATCAGGAGTATGATTTTCTTGAAATGCTAGCACACACAAGAGCAAAATAATTCTTTCAAAATATGTTAGGAGAAATAACAATCAAAATAATAATATTTGGAATCATAAAAATATACAAGTTACAGGAATATTAAATATGCAAGAAACAAGTAGCGACTATCTCAACAATCTCTCACTTTTTTATGATGGCCAAATAGTTATTGTTTGAATAACTTTGAAAATTCTAAATTTGTCCTTAACTCCCCCTAAATGAATAAGCATGTGAATATAAGGAAATTCTTTGAAGTGTAAAATGGTTTTTAATTTTAAAAATACAAACAGACAGCGAAAACACAAACAACGAACAAGGAAAACACCAACAAACGAAAACAATCTAACAAGAAAATATGAACAAACAAAAACAATCAAATAAAACTTCTCCCCATTTTGACAATAACAAAAGAGGGAAGAAGGAAAACAAAAGAAATGAAAGGTCTCATATGAGAAACCTTTGATAATTGATCTTTAAAGAGATTGAATTATAATTGCAATAAGAAGATTTATGTTCATTAGAGAAAAATAAAGATTAAAAAATATTTAAATTAAAATATAAGATAGACAAGAAAAATATACCAAGATTATGAAATAATCTAGACAATTGGATAAGGAGAATTACTGCAAAAGTGACGAAATGAAGATTAATGAAATTCAATTTCCAATACAAAATATAATTAAATATTAGATAGATTTAAACTTGAAGATTAAAAGATAGAGAAAATAAAAAAATTAATAAACTTATTTTGGCATCATTGCGCATCTTTTTAAATATTTGTTGAACACTTTTTGCATCTTTTTTGTATTTGGGCTAATTTTGTGGCTCTTTTCAATTTACGAACCATTGCGCATTCTTTCGATTTTTGTACACTTTTGTACATATCTTTTCTTTCCCTTATTTTTTTAATTGATATTTGCAAAATAAATAATCTAAAAACTCAAACTTCTCTAAGTACAAATATAATTATATTGAAAGGAGAATTAAAAAATACTAAGACATCAAAATTGCATTAATAGTTTTATAATTATGTATGCCTAAAAAGAACATGATATTGATAGATTTAGCTTGATCTAAGTTATATATTAAATTGAAATGTTTGAAAATTTAGATTTTGTAATGAAAATAATCTTTATATTGTAGTTCCGATTAAAACCTTTTTAGACCCATTAAGTCATGATTATCATATAGGCGTTAACAATTCAAAACAAAGAAAAAAAAAACTAAACAAAACCAGATATATTTTATTGATACCAAATTAATATAGAGATACATTGATGCTTAGATGATACCAATACAATCATAACATAACATCAAAAATAAAAGCAAAGATAAAAGACAATCAGAGAAAAACTACATAATTCATTACATCACATCACATCACTAAGAACTTGCAAAGGTATCACTCAAGAAGTACATCTATATATCTCAAGGGCCCTGGTCTAGAGGAGGTGGCTAGTTGAAGAAAGAAAAACAGCTACTCATCATAGCCACATTGGTGTTCACTGATTCGAACTAACTTCGAGCAAAACCCATGCCCTGCTGTTAATGAGCATCCTGCTGGTGAAGGCGAGTCTATATTTGATCAAATTGCTGATTAAAATTACTCTTAAGTATGTCAAAGTGCTGAACCATCTCCTGAAAGGCAGGTCCAAGAGTAGGTGCAGGTGCTCCCCCCTCTCCCTCAGAATCCTCACTTCCATCGTCTCTCCCAAAAAGTGCTCAGAAAGAAGCATCACTGAAGTAGATATGCAATTCTAGATGAGGATCAGGATGAGCAAGATTATACTTCTTCTCAAAAATGTAGGTTACTAGGTGTCTTAAAGCAATGTTCTTCTTTCTCTTATAAGAGACATGACCAATTTCAGAAAGCCCATGAATGTAGTCAATAATAAGTTGGGCTTCATTTATAGGTTGACCAGTCATGATAAGGTAAATAATAATGGAAAAAAGAGGAGTAAAATTGATACGATCACTAGCTTTAGGAATTATAGAGGTTTTAAGAACATGCTGGATGACCTTAGCATTTTTATTCAAAGTGGACACCTTAGGTAAATGACACACTTGTTCAATCCATCTAAGCACTTTATTTATTTCAGTTTATTCAAAATTAGAAGTTGATGTCAAAGTGTGGGCTCTAACTCATTCAGTACTTAAGTGCAAGAAAGTTCCTAAATTTTCCTTAGTTATCTCGACCCGCTTTCTAAGAACATAAAAATATATCCTACTTTTATCAGTACTAAAGGTCATGTTGGCTAGAAAGCAGTGAAATATTTCCTTATTATGGGAGTGAATCAGGGTTAGGATAAATGAAATTGAGTGGCAACAAAAAGAGGCATGACTTGGAAGTGAATATCCTCTTGAAGAAGGATTCAAGAAGGCGAGATTTTAGTAAAGGAATACCTAAGGAAGGATTCCTCATTCTCCCTTGAAAGAAAATTGTCATCCACACTCATGGATGATGAACTCTTAACATGTCTACCCCTTTTGCTAGAGCTGGCCATTGCTAAGATAAGAAGGAATAGAGAAGGCTATTAAAGTGAATGAAAATAAATTCAAAGCCCTCCTATTTAAAGTAAAATGATCTTTCGTACGTACGAATAAGGGTTCGTACAGTACAATTAACGATTTCATATGTATGAAAATAAATTTGTATGTACGAACGAATGGGTTCAAAATGAAATGACTTTTTTTATTCACGCGAGTTACGAAGCATCCTTTTGTACATGCTTTTTGACCAAATGATCGTACACACGAACAGGTGTTCGTCCTAGATTAGGAGAGTACATACAAAATCCTCATCTGGGATGATCGATTATTTAAGATCATTTTAATGACGATTAGGTTCATCGCCCCCACTAAATGACATGTGGTTCGTACATACGATTTGAGGATTCATACATACGATCAATTATTATAACTAATTCTATTCGTATAACCGTCTAGATGCATACATAAGAATGAACACACACCATCTGGGATGATCTTTAGATCGTACAGTACGATATGTATTGAAAAAAAAAACAAAACTATGCACAATCATTCCAAACCAACGATCGATATTGCACATAATTCATACTGTATGAAAATAAATTCGTATGGTACATAAAGAACATAGAAAAATTCACACAATTGATCAGAAAAAGGAAATCTAATATAAAAACATTTCAAAATCACACAAATATAGAAAAATATAAGCACAAACAAACACATAAAAATAAAAAAAGAAAACACACAAAGACAAATATCAAGGTTGTAGAAAATTTTAAATTAAGTATTAAGATCAATCACACCAAGCCTTGTTTTTAATGTGCTAAACATATCAAAGGCTAGTGGTTTCGTAAAAATATCTACAAGTTTGTTTTCAGTTGAAACATAATTAAGTTCAATTTCTCCTTTGGATACTTGATCCCTTATGAAATGATGTCTTATATCTATATGTTTGGTTCTAAAATGTTAAATTGGATTCTTTGTAATGAAAATAACACTAATGTTATCATAATAAAATGGAATAATGCCTATTGTAAATCCTAAATCAATCAACTGTTGTTTCAACCAAAGAACTTGTGCCACACAACTTCCTAAGGCAATATATTTAGCTTCAGCAGTAGATGGGGCTACAAAATTCTTTTTTCTACTGGATTAAGAAACTAAAGAATTTCCTATGAATTGATAAGTTCTATATGTACTCTTTCTATCAACCCTACAACCAACAAAGTTCGAATCTGAGTATCTAATTATTTCAAATGAAGAGCTGAACTTAGGATATCAAATCCCTAAGTTCTGAGTTCCCAAGAAATATCTCAAAATCATTTTCACTGCTGTCAAATGTGATTTTTTTGGATCAGATTGAAGTCTAGTATACAAATAAACACTAAACTTAATATCGAGTCTGCTAGCAGTCAAGTAAAGCAAAGATTTAATAATACCTCTAAATTTTTTTTGATATACAGATTTTCCCTTTGGGTCTTGATCCAACTGAACTGATAAACTCATATATGTACAAACATGTCTATCATTTTCCATTTCATACTTTTTAGGGATATCCATAACATACTTCGACTGGCTAAGAAACATTCATTTCTCAATTTGCTTAATGCTAAAACTTAAAAAGTAACTCAAATCTCCAATTAGACTCATCTCAAAGTCACTACTCATTATTTTTGAAAAATTATCACAAAGATTTTTATTTGTAGATCCAAAAATGATATCGTCAACATAAATTTGTACAATGAGTATATCATCTCCCAATTTCTTCAAAAAGAGAGTTGTGTCCACACATTTCAAATGATCTCTCATGTAGGAAAGCGCTCAACCTTTAATACCAAGCTCTAGGTGCCTATTTCAATCCATATAATATCCTTTTAATTTAAAAATATGATTTAGGTATTTTGAATTTTCAAAACCTAGAGGTTGTTCAACATAAACATCCTCTTGAATCACCCCATTCAAAAAGACACTTTTAACATTCATTTTAAATAATTTAAATCCCTTAAAATAGAATAAGATAAACAAAACCCTAATTACTTCAAGTTTAATTACAGTGGCAAAAGCCTTCTCAAAATCAATCCTTCGATCTGATTACACCTCTTAGCCACCAATCTAGTCTTATTTCTAACAACAACTCCCGAGTTGTTCATTTTTTTCTTGAATACCCACTTAGTCTCAATTACAATTGGATCCTTTGGCCTTGTAATTAATTTTCAAACGTCATTTCTCACAAATTAATTTAATTCTTCTTGCTTTGCCAAAATAAAAAAATTATCCTATAATGCTTGATTTATAATTATGGGTTTTATCATAGAAATAAAGACAGAAAGACTTCTTTGCTCAGTCCACACTTAGTCCTAACACTCTCACTAGGTTCACCTATAATTAATTCCTTTGGGTGGTTTTTAGAAAATCTCAAATCTCTAGGCATCAGGTTTTTTAACTCTAAATTTTCTTTCAAATTAATTTTCTCAATCCTTTGGGAGTTATTTTTTATTTCATCCTCTTCCAAAATTGGCTCTTCCAAAATTCTAGATTCATCAAATACAATATATGTGGTCTCCTTAATTATCAAAATTTTTCTATTAAATAGTCTATAAGATTTTCCAACACTAGAGTATCAAAGAAAATTTCTTTCATCTAATTTTTGATCAAATTTTTCTAAGGCAGCTTTTTCATTATTATGTATGAGCACCTTATATCAAAAAATATGCAAAGGTGATAAATTAGGTGTTTTCCCCTTAAGAAGCTCATAGGGTGTTTTGTTTAATTTTGATATGATGTTCACCCTATTTAGAATATAACATACAGTGCTAACTGCTTTAGTCAAAAAATATTTAGGAAGTGAATATTCTACCAATATTGTTCGAGCAGCTTCTATTAATGTTCTATTCTTTCTTTCTACTACCCCATTATGATGAGGGATTTTAAGTGCACAAAAATTGTGATCAATTAATTTTTATTTACAAAAATCCTTAAATTTTTTATTTTCAAATTCACCACCATGGTCACTTTAGATTGTAAGAATCTCACACCCTAGTTTCCTCTGAATCCAGGTCGAAAATTCTCTAAACTCCTCAAGTGATTCACTCTTATGATTTAAGTATTTAACCCAAGTTAATCTTAAAAAATCATATACTATCACAAATTCGTATACATTCCCTCTTAGACTTACAGTTCCAGCCGGTCCAAAAAGATCTATATATAAAATTTCCAAAGGCTTACTGGTTCTAAGAACCTTATTTGACTGAAAAGATGACTTCAACTATTTTCCCAATTGACATACATTGCAACGGTGATCCTTAGTAAAGTTTAGTTTTGGTATATCTCTAACCAAATCTTTTTGGGTAATCCTCCTAAGATTTTTTATGCTAGAGTGATAAAGTCTCCTATGCCATAGTTATGATTTATTAATAATATCAAACAGAAAGCATTAGGAGTTTTTATGCAATTTAAATATTGCATATAAATATTGTTTACCCTTAAACCATGCAAAATATCATTACCATTTAGGTTTAATATGCAGCTAGTAGAAAAAAAAAATTATATTGTATCATTTATCACATAGATGGTTAATACTCAACAGATTATGCTTTAAACCTTCTACAAGAAGTACATTTTTTATGAAAATGTTTTGTAAGTTTCCAATAATACCTGGTCCAACCACCTTCCTAGTGGTGTTATCTCCAAGTATAACCCTGCCTCCACATCTGGCTTCCAATGATATAAATTTCTTAGTGCTCCAGTCATATGCTTTGAGCATCTGTTGTCCAGGTATCAAATGCTCTCACGAGATCTTATATGAGAGCGTGCCTGTAAACTTATCTAACGTTAAACCTGGGAACCCAAACTAGTTTGGGTTTTCCTTTTTGCATTTTAAAAATATATGCATGTATGATATGTCTAGGTTTATGCATCTTAAGTTTCCATAGTAAATGAGTTTTCTTATTTAAAGTAAATGTGTGTGCTATATGTCCAAACATGCAACAAGAATAACACTTAACTCTAAGAAATGGATTTCTCATTTTTTTATAGTTTTTCTATTTCCTACTGAGTTTTAAAATTTTTTGATACAAAATAGGATTAGTAAAATCTTCCAATTTTGGGGGTCTCCTATTTTCCTCGAGAGCTTGTACTTTCAATTTCAAAAATATGTTTAAATCATCTAATTCCCTTTTTTCAAAATTCAAGTAGTGCTCTCTAGTCTTAGATTCATCCTTAAATTCATCAAATTCTTTTTCCAATTTAACATAGGATGAATTTAACATCTCATTATTCTTATTTAAATCATTGAATTCATCAAGTAAGCTCATGTGGTTTTTATCTACTAATGCATGATCTTTCTTAAGGATTTTGTATTCTCTTTGCAATTCTTGTAACTCTAAATTAAGATTAGCATGCATTTTTTTTAGCTTCCTATATGCTTCATGTATCCTTTCAAAAACATCTAAAAGTTTAGCATAGGTTAAGTCACATACCAGATCATCCCGTTTGAAGTGATATTGTATAGTACGATCAATTTAAAAATATGGATTTTAAAACTCTCCCATTATGTATGTGTGCTCAGTTACTCAATTACAATCACTCTCTCAGACTCACTAAAATAAAAAATATATACTTCAATTATAACAAAATCTAAATTGATATTGATTTGAAATCTTCAACAATCCGGGGTATGATTTTCCTGAAATGTTAGTACACACAAGAGTAAAATAATTCTTCCAAAATATGTTAGGAGAAATAATATTCAAAACAATAATATTTGGAATCATAAAAAATATAAAAGTTATAAGATCATTAAACATGCAAGAAACAAGTAGCAACTATCTCAACTCTACATGCATTTTAATGTCTTAGAGGTATTGGGTCATGATAAATTTTTGTTGAAATGTGTTGGAGTTAATTTTTAAGCTGTATGACTAGGGATTTATTAGAGGTCTGAAGAAGACATTCGATTGTGATCTAGATTTCATGGCATGAGTAAAGATTTAGAATGTTGGGAAGAATAATAGGAGTGAGGATGGAATAGATTTCAACAACAAGGTTTTGATCGATAAAGAGCCACTTGTTATAGCTTAGATTTGGTAAAGTGATGTCATTTTGTTGAGTGGTAAGGCGTGTGTTGACATCATTTCTATATGAGGTCAATATGAAAACCCACTTGGGTTTCTTTCTGGTGACCTAATGATTGGCAAGTATCCACTTGTATATCATATAAGTTCCAAACAAATTCCAATCCAACTCTTAATCAAATTCCAGTCTACTTCCAATTTAAATCTTTAGTCAAGTTTTCAACTTCTAAACTTAATACCAACTTTCAATATACCTTTAAATTATGTCCAATCAGCCTAAATCACTCAGTCAATTTTCAAAGATATGGGTATTTCAAACACAACAATTCAGACGTAAATTCCAATCCAAATCCTGAATTTCAGAACCAAAGCTAATAGTTAGGGAGTTGGGTTCTGAAACCCTTTCTGAGTGATTTTTCTATCACCTTAAAAACCAATCAATTTGCCAATGAATCATGATCTATCAATTGCATATGGATTAGGTATGTCTCTAGGGTCAACCATCCAAAATTTAACTCAATCTGAGGTTTTTAACTTCAAAAATGGAATTGATTTCAAAGGCTATAAAACCTTTAAATATTTATAAACAACGCCACTAAAATTGCCATTTAGTGGAAATTGACCTTGAGACCTTCCCCAAAACCTTTGAACATGCTCACAACCTCTATTATGATATGTTGATAAGTAATCCACACGCTGTTTGGCCCAGTTTGACCCAAAGTTGACTAGGGGTCAAAATGACCAAATTGTCCTTTAAGGGGATTTTTTTACTTTTCCCCAAAACTCAACATAGCTCTATCATGTGAAAACTTGAAATTTCTTTAAATGCATCCCAAATATCATTAGGAGTGTATTGAATCCAAACTCACCCTTTGATTTGATGTGGTTCACCAAGTCAACCATGGTTGACCAAAACGCCCTTTGGCCAAATGAACTCATGACTTGAAACCACTTCCAATGAATTCACATGATCAATTTGAACTCAATGGACCTAGCCCTTGATGTTAGGTCGACTTTGTTGACCAAGTCAATCAAGTTTGACAAAGCTTACATACACCTTAAATCCCATCAAACCCTTTGAAGAAGGCCTTGCCAAACCTACTCAGACTCTTGGGATGACTTCTTAGAGATTACTCTTAGAGGCCAACCCATGAGTGCACTTGGGTTAGCCATATAGTTTGACCCAAGTTCTCAAAGAGAGGTCTCTCATGAGATAAGTCTCTCCCTAAGATAAAGTAAATCAAGCTAAGGGTTGCATTGGGTCCAAATGACCCAAAGCACCAACCCTACTTGACCACTACAAAAAACATATTTTTTTGGTTGTCATTTCCATCAGAAAAATGGCTGAAGTCCATCAAAAATTAGCATTTCTAATGGATTTTCGACGAAAAATATTCCGACGGAAAAACAAGCGTCAGAAAAGCTTTTCTAGAGTTAAATATTTCCTCAAAAATATTTCTGGTAGATTTTCAGCATAAAATTCATCATAAAAAAATTTCTGATGGATTATTTTTGCGACAGAAAATAACAAATAAAAAAATTGTCAACTTGAGCAGCCGGCCCCACTCTAGCTACCCCAAGCAGGCCACCCCCAAGCCAACCCATGCACCCCAGCCTCAACCCGCCCACCTCTGGCTATCCCAAATAGCCCACCCACCTCACTTCACTGTGCCCCAGCCCGCCATGGGATAGCAGACCTCACTGGGCTCGCCCACCTAGCGCCATGCAGGCGCTTGCGACATGGTTCAAACCCTCACCACTTGATGTTATTCTCGCTCCAACCATTTGGCCAAAGATGAAAAATTGCTAGAAAGCATAATCTTTCAAATTTAAAGTAGAACTAATTAATTTATATTAAAATTAATAATAATTAAAACTAATTAATTATATCATAATTTTAAAATATATTATTATATATAACATAATTTTAAAAATATATTATTATATTATAACATAAATAACTTAATTTGATAATAAGTTACTAAATTATTTAACTTAATTTAACAAAATAAATAATTATAAATATTTATTACAATATTTTTTTAAACATATTTAATTTTCATTAGAAATCCACCGGAATTCTGTCGAAATTAAATCTGTTAGAAAGCAAATAAAAAAATACGACGGATCTCCATAAAAATTTTTTCGTCAAAAATCTATCATAAAATCTGTCAGAATTTCTATCAAATTTATTTCCACTAGAAATTAGTTGTTTTCTTATAGTGGACCCAACCATTGGTTAACTTAGGTTTGGAATTGGGCTAGCCCAAAGTGGTCAAAACCACTATTGGTTGAGCAATTTCTCAATCTAGGCCTCACCAAGCCAAATCAATACCTTCGTTGAGTAGTCCTAGACCTAATGCACCTAGCCTAGTCAACCCAGTCCTTGGGTTAACTTTAGTCAATATTTAGGCTAACTCAAAGCAGTCAAAACAAACTTTGCTTGAGCTAATTTTCTCCATAGATCAATTTAGAACCAACCATCACTTGCATTGGATGGATCCTAACCCAATGCACTTCCCCTATAAATCCCATCACTTGGCTTAACCAAGGTTGCACCTAACCCAACACAAATCGTATAGGTTTGGGTCAACCCGAGCCATTTCGAAGAATTAGGCCTTGAATTGGCCAATTGAGCTCACTACTAGACTCACTCAATCCACAACAAGCTTTCCACCTCAACCTGACCTAGCTAGTGGCCGACGATAGCTGGAGTACTAAGATTGGAGCTCCGGTGCCTCCCCCTCCTTGGGCCTCCTCTAAAGCCTTCCAAGCCCTGGGCTAGATAGGCGCTCATGAGACCTTGGGGATAAGGCCCTTGCAATTGGCGATCATCCAGTGGTTCTTTTAGGCAATCACAACAATTCAAGCCTACGGCCATGACTAGTATTGGACATTTCCTACCAGCCAGCCTCATTTATAATAAATCCCTCCAAAACACTCCCCATAGCTTCTTGTGATCTCCTTTCTTGTTTCCCATCTTCCTAGTTTCCTCTATCTAGTAGTTCGAGCGAGCTTCAGTGACACCCATCCATGTCCACTCAAAGTCCTACCTATAGCCATCCTCCCATGTCAACTTCTGGAGGAGAACTACTGGCATTTATCCACTGAAGCTTCTCGATAGAAAAACCATTCGTTAGGATTTTCTATATGGTGAGATCCTCTTCACAAGCTCCAAGCTAGGAAGTGTCGATCAAATGTATAATAAACCATCAACGTACTGGGATATTATTGTTAGATTAATGGTTTGTAGTGTTCTGATCCTTCCCATGAAGTTTGTTTAAGAGTCACTGGTGGGATCTCTCGGATCACGTTGGAAAAGGTCTACAACTTCGGGCTTTTGTGGAGGTTATGCTTAGTGTAGGGAATTTAGAGCCACTGATTTCATTCCTCCCTTGCCCTAGGTAGTGAGTTATTATTATTATATGTTAGGTGGTTTAGTTAACCACCTAAGTGGATCAGATCTAGCCCCAAATTAAGTGGGCTTTCGCCTTAAGTTCAGGTGAACTCATGACTTAAGCTTCACTGAAAATGAAGCCCATTTGGTGCCAAACTTCTTAAAATTGAACCCTTTATTTATGAAAAATAACAACCCTCTGATGACATCATTAATTTAGGGCTAATCTAATTTTTTAATGAAAATTAATCTCTAAATAATTTAATTAATAACAAATATTTAAAAATTCCAAAAACTTTAAACACTTGGAATTACCCCCTTGGGTAATTTATGATCTTTAAGGGTGATTTCAAGGAGTGGGATTGATTTGGATCAAAACCCCCAAATCCTTTTACAATTAAACAATTTTAAAAATTAATTAAATATTCAAACTTTAGAAATTCATAATTAATTCTAGAAAATTCTAAATTGAAAAATTCCAAAACCAATCAACTCCAATTAAAATGTACTATTTTCTAAAAGTTTCAAACCTCCCAAATTCAATCAATGTAAAAAACTCAACTTCCAAGTTAATTGTAGTTCAAATTTAAGTTAAATCTTAAAAAAAAAACCGTAACTTAATATAAAAAATTCAAAATTTAGCAAAACTAAGAGTCTAATTAATTATGTTAAAGTCTATTATTTAGAAAAAAATATTTGAACTCCAAAATTTATCTTAATTTAAAAGTCAACTTTTCACCCCTTAATTAATACATTAAAATAATTCAAATAATTCCAAAATTAAATAATTAACCTAAAATCACAAAAAAAATTCTAATTTAATCATTAAAACTAGTAATTAATCAATTGATTCGAAATTTATCAACCATTTATCCTCAACCAATAAAATTAACTCAGTTAATACTAATTACTACTAGGTAATCTAGGCCTACGAATCTTTAAATTTACTCGTGTGATCTTTTCTTTTTGTTTGAGATCTATTGGAGATTCTAATGCAGATCATTATTCAAAACATTATTAAAAAGAGAAGCTTGAACTATGCCTAGTTGAAAAATCCTTTTCTTTCATTCAACTCTTCTTATTGCTTCAGAACCCAACAAAGTTCAAATCTTGTATGTTCCAATTGATAAGAGCAATTCATATCCACTCTATTTGAGAACTAGCTAACAGCCTTTGATGTATACTCAATTGCTCACCAGTCTTTATCCCCACCTTTTTCTATGGCTCTGTTATTTTTATTACTTTATCTAACTATCAGGGAAAAATAGTCATTACACTTGTTACTTAAAGTTTTAGTTATATATATATCCTTTAGCTATAATTATTCTATCAGGGAAATGAAATGTTAAACTTAACACTCATCTCAATTTAGATAGTTCTCTGTTCTTCATTATGTTCAAGTTGAAGGTATGAATGGCAAAACTCTCAACAATGGTTTCAATATGGTATCAAAGCCAATTGCATAACGGCTCTTCTCTTTGGCATTGATGGGGGATTCATCTGCGTCTGCAACCACCACCCAACCAACCAAAACATCAACTTTTCAAACCATCCTTGAAGCTTCCATTCCCTCCACTCAAGTTTTTGGTGCAATAACCTATATTTTGACCCAGGTAAACAAATTTTTTTGAGTCAATATTTCACAAACCTTCTTTTCTATAGTATTTTGAATTTAATATTTTAATTAAATGAATATTTTCTAATTTTTGGACAGCACCAGTAAAAATCCTTAAGAATTTACCTATTTGTACAAGTGTGGATTTTAGGACCTCCAGATGTCCGTTCTGCAAACTTATTTCAGTGATATTTTCTATATAAAATGATTTATTTTATAAATTTTTTCTATAATTTTTGAAATCCTAAAATAATTTATTAGAATTTTATACTAAAAAGTTGATTAAATTAATTACATAATATTAAATTATTATTTTAATGAAAATATCTAATGTCACTAATTATAGAGCTTTTAAATCCATTTTTCCCCATTATGTTTTCTATAAACATATAAATCTTTTGAGGAAAAAAAAAGAGAAAGGGAAGAGAGAGAAAATAAAAACTAAGATTTGGTGGCCACGATGCAATTTTTGTTTGTTGGGCCTACTGGGAAAATTGTTCGTCTCACTGTAAGGAACGTTTACCCTATTTATGATTTCAACGATTTTGGGTTTTTGGTATTTTTTTGATCAAATTTGTGTTTATGTTACCAAAAATATAAATAACTTTGAATTGATAAATCTTTATCAATTTAACATTTTGTATATTATAGAGATCAAAATTATGAATGTTCTGAGTATTTATTTAAGATTTTTCAATAGGTGATTTAGAAAATAAAACAATTTCTGCCTACTCCAAAATTTATTTTGATGTCTAAAAATAGTTATTTAGGTAAAATAAGGTTTCAGAATAATATTTTATGCAATATTTGATAATTTGATCTAATTCTAAAAATGTGAATATTTGCTTAATATGATTTTTGTTGTATACTTTTATGACATTTTGATATTTTTTAATTATGTTCAATTTTGCTTTATTTATTGCAATGCATTAAAAACAAATGTGGATATATGGTTGAGATTACTATTACAGTAATGTAATAATAATGTTTGTGTAAAAGATTGACTTATCTAGTCAATTTACTCTAGATAGCTTGTTGACTTATAGTACTGTGAAGATTTTATGCAATGCATTAAAAATAAACTTGGATAGTGGTGCCACTAGTCAACTTACTCTAGATCCTCTTCCTTTTCAAAAAGCTACACCATACTCTGGCAAAGATAAAGTTGTAGTTAGAAATGGTATTCCTCTAGCTTCCCATTCTACATTTTGGAAAAGGTCTACTCCATACCCCACTCATAACCTCTCTCTAAATCCCTTACTCCGCGTCACAAATCTCACTCATAAACTCTTATATATTTCCAAATTAATTAATGACAATAACTTCTCCATTTTTTTTACAAACCTAGTTTTAATGTCAAGGATCATAAGACAAAACAAATACTACTCCATGGTCTATGCCATAATGGACTATATCCAGTATCCACCTCCTCTCATTTCCCTAACATTATCAATTCCATAAATATCATAGATGCTTTGATGCCTGCTCAAACATGGCACAGACAATTGGGCCATCCCACCTTCAACACCCTTGTTGCTTTACCTAAATCTTTTCCTATCTTATGTATCTCTCCTTCTCATGTTGTTTGTAATTCATGTGCGGTAGCTAAAATCCATAACCTTCCAATCTCTAGTTTTCAACTTGCAACTCAAACTCCTTTAGAATTATTACATATTGATATTTGGGGTTTGGCCCCCCATTAGTTCTCATGATGGTTTTCATTACTATATATTATTAATTGATGATTACTCCCACTATACTTGGCTCTATCCTCTCAAAACATAATCTGCTGTTGCCCATACCATACGAACATTCAAATTTTTAATTGAAAAACATTTAAATCTTCATATTAGCACACTTCAAACTAATGGAGGAGGCAAATTTCTTAACAATGCTATGCAGTCTGTCCTATCCCAACATGGTATATAAAATCAATATACTTGTCCTCATACTCCTCAAAAAATTGGGATTGCTGAACATAAACACAAGTACCACCAAGATACCACTCACACTCTTCTTATTGATGCTATATTACCCCCTCATTTTTTGGATCGATGCTTTCCTTGCAATAGTCAACCTCCTCAATCGTCTACCTTCCCCCAACACCTCATTTATGTGTCCATATCAAACTCCACTTATCTACACCCATATCTATTCTTTTGGTTATCGTTGCTATCCATAGCTTCGACCATATGCTCCCAAAAAGCTTATCTCGTGCTCTATTCCTTGAATTTTTTAAGCTACGCTTATTGTAAAAAAGGATACAAATGCTACAATCCTTTTACATCTAAAAGAATTGTCTATAGACTTATCACATTTGATGAAACAATCTTTCCCTCTCTTCCTGTCAATTCCTTACTTAATTTTACCACGCCTACCTCCAAAAAAAACCTCCCTTTCCTCCTACTATACCTCATCCATTCCAAAATTTCATCAACACTGCTTCTCAACCTACAATGCAACATATTCCAGCAAATCAACCATCAAGTATTATCGCTTCTCCCTCATTATCAAGCACATCTACTGTTCATACTCCCTCTTTAATCTCACCAACTTCTTCATCTTCTTTAGCATCTTCCCCACCAACCATCCCACCTCGGCACCCAATGGTCACTTGTCTACATATTGTTTCTCAAAGAACTCATATTATCTTGGATCTCTATCACACTATTCAAACTCCTCTAATGTGTTATATGGCTATTGTCAAACTTCCAGCAAGGCAACATTCCATGTCGGTTAAATTTAGGGAGCCTTAAGCTCAAGGAACCTACTCTCTAGTTCTCCCACCCGTCAATCAACAAATTATTAACTAAAAGTGGATTCATAAGCTCAATAAAATAGCTGACAGCTCCAATGGTTGACATAAAGCTCGTCTCATATCTCAAGATTTTAAATAGAAATATGGTATCAATTATCTTGAAACCTTCAATCTACTTGTAAAATTTCCCACCAACTAAATATTTCCCACTGTTTCGTGGCATCATAGTTGGCCCATCCTCCAACTTAATATGGTCAATGCTTTTCTTCATGGAAAACTCATTGAAATGATCTGCATGACTTAGCCACAAGGATTTAAAGATCCTCGATATCAAAATCATGTTTGCCACATACATAAAGCAATTTATGAGCTCAAACATGCACCACGTCTATGGTATGCAACATTATACTCTTACCTCATCACTCGAGTATTTCAAATCAACTCCGTCGATTCTTTCTTTCTCCTTCTACACAAAAATAATATATCTTCTACTTATTAATTTATGTTGACGATATACTTATCACTGGAAATGATCCCTCCTTCATGTCTTCTCTCATAAAAAGTCTTCAACTTAGATTCCAATCATGCAATCTTTATCTGCTCTCCCATTCTCTTGGAATAGACATTGTCAGGTCTTCACTTGGGTATCATTTATTTTAGCAATCCAATGTCCAAGAGATACTACGCACAACAGCCATGTCTAATTTCAAACCTTTATCTACCCCATTACATTCCAAGCTACCAATCGATCTAGATTTATAGGTTCTATTCAGCCAACCTGCTCTATTCCAACAATTAGTAGGTCCCTCCAATATCTATCCTCTATCAAACAATACATTGCTCTTTTCTGTTAACAAATTATAACAAGATATGCACCAACCTATGTTATCTCTTTTTCAATTTCTTAAACACATTCATCGGTACCTTAAAGGAACAATTAATCTTGGCTTACTACTACCAAAAATAGATCTTCACCTTTTTGCATTTTTTGACTTAGATTGGGTAGGTGTCACCTTGGATGAAAAATCTACTCCAGACTATTGCATTTTTCTTGGTATAGCCCTCATCACTTGATCCATTAAAAAGAAGTCCATAATAGCTCGTTTCCTTTATTGAACTAGAATAAAGGTCCCTTGCCACAACTACATCTAATTTAATTTAGGTTTGAAACCTATGCCAATACTTCCATTCGGTTAGACACCACTTCTATTATATGTGAAAATATCTTAGCTATGTCCATTGCTTGCAATCCTATCTTTCATGCACACACAAAACACAATGAGATTGATCATCACTTACTTTAGGATTATATTCAAGCTAATCACCTTGTAGTTCATCACATTTCAACAATGGATCAAGTTGCTGACAACCAAGTCATTACCTACAACAAGGATTCAAACTCATCGCAACAAGTTATGGTTGTTCTGCCCGTAAACAAGAATGACGTTGATAAGAGCAGTTCATCTCTACTCCATCTGAAGACTAGCTAACGACCTTTAACATTTGCTCTGCTGCTCGCCAGACTCAATCACCACATTCTTCTGTGGCTCTGCTATTTCTATCACTTTATATATCTATCTAGGCACATAAGTCATTACACTTGTTACTAAAATTTTTTGTTATATTTACATCATGTAGCTAAAGTAATCCTATCATGGAAATAAAATCTGAAACATAACAATCTTCACAATTCATATAGTTCGCTATTCCTCTTCTTGTTAGAGCTGTTGGTATAAATAGTGAAACTCTCAACATTTGTTTCAACACCAATCCTTAATTACACCCCTTCTTTTACACTCTATTCATATTCTATATATGTTGATAATATAATACAATTTTAACAAAATATTTAAAACTAAAATGTGCTTTTTGGTTTTTTGCAAAAAAAAAAATCGCATAGCTTTTCCTCTTTAAGGAAAGTTAAGAATTCTGATTCAAACTGCTCTACTCGACTGGCTTTCAAACAGCACTTGCAATATCTCATCTCTACTAGCTCAGACAAAGGAATGTCGGATGTTAAGTACGAAGAAAATGATGACGACGATGAATCTGAGCGAGAATGAGTATTTGAGGATGACGAAAATGAAGCAATGCTTGATTTTGAAGGGGATTACAATCATGAACACGAGCTCAAACATGATTTCATGCTTGATTGGGATGCTTCTTGTATGTGGAAGTAGACATGCTCATGAAAGATTGTGTTGAAATAGTTATGAATTCAATTGTGGATGTGAATGATTTGGGAACTACAACAAAAATGTGTTTAAAATCAATCGATTCAACCATGGATAAGGTGCAGGAATTAGCTAACTCCCTCTAAGTGTTAGTGGAAATGCCCCAATGCAATGATTTGGGAAAAGTTTAATCTCTAAAGACTTAGTTGAAACTTGAGACTATTATCATAAAAAAATAAAATGAGAGACTCTCATACTTACTGAGAAACCAAATCCTTTAGACGTTTACTTTAGGCATTAATTATGACTACATCTATCAATGAAAAAACATAGAGCTAGTAGGTCTCTACATAATCCAAAACTATATTAAAAAGCTATAGGTTATCCAAGCATCCATTTTGATGTTAAATGTGTTCGATCCAGATTACTCATAATTCAGTAGTGAATGAAAAAGAATGATCTATTTGCGCAGTTATGTAGATAGTCTAGTTGATGAAGTTCTGTGTTTGAGCCAGACGAATTGCATGTATTTGGTCTTTGTACCCATAATATTATTTTTTTTAAAAGATTTTATTTATTCATGTGCTAAGCTTCATAATTATTTAATTAATTTAATTTTGTGTTACATATTTGATACAATTATATCATTATTATATCAATTATGTTATTTTTAAATAAAGTTAATATCTATTATGTAATCGGTTTAACCACGGTCGAACCATGGAACGGTAAAACTCTCCTTCTTCTAGTTCATTGTCAGGTCCGATTTTTACAACATTAGCATATACAATAAAATTAACACCATGCCAATATAAAACATATTTGGATATCCAAATATAATATATTTCTCTTAAAAGTGCTCAATTTTCTCAAAAAAATTATTTGGATTTTGATACAAAATTATGATGAATTGTTTCCAAGTCTTTTTTGAAAGTAGAACAAAAAACAAAAATTCATATCTATTTCTGAACCCTTGATGAAATAAATGAAGTACGTAATACGCAAATTATTGCAAATGTGAATATTCTCTCACCTTTCTAGATGTTTTTTTTTCTGGTAGTTGGTGGTGTCTTGCTTCCTTCAAGAACTTGACGTAATCATTTTGACCTAATCCTCATTTTCTATTAAATTTTTGTATTAAAAACTTAAGGCCATCCCAACTAATTATTCCCAAAATAACAGAGAATTGCTTTAAAGTTTTTTTTTTTTTTTAAGTAAAACAATGAACAAATATTCATATCTGTTTTGGAACTGATGAAATAAATGAAGTACGTAATACAAATATTATTGCAAATGTGAATATTCCCTCACTTTTCTATATGTTTTTTTTTTCTGGTAGTTGTGGTGTCTTATGAAATTGACGTAATCATTTTGACCTAATCTTCATTTTCTATTAACTTTTGTATTAAAAAAACTTTAGACTTCACATGAATCTACCCCCAACGAATTATTTTGGACTTTTAGGCTCATCTTATCTTATCATAATTTTGGACTAATTCATAAAATAATATTAGTTTTGATAAATCACCAAAATAATCTATCCAATCAAATATGGAAGTTCATGCAAGAAATAGAAGCAGTGATTTATGACTTAAAAATTTAATCTTATGAAAAGCAGAATGAAATGAGAGCAATAAGAAACTCATTTTATCTTTCTAAGATTGTATTTTCTTTCAAAACTGCACGATTAAAAGATAAGAAGGGGAAAACATAAATATGTTATATTTACAAGAACCATTTTAGTAAGAGGATCTAGTGGGGCTCTAGTGGTGCTAATGATAGTTATTTTTTTAAATCTAGGATATTGTTATTTATATATCATTTTCCATATGGAAAATAATATATAAATAACAATATCCTAGATTTAAAAAAATAACAATCATTAGCACCACTAGAGCCCCACTAGATCCTCATTCTAAAATTGTACTTTTTGACAAACCAAGATCTAATATGGAAGAATAATTTATTTTATCTCTTAATTAATCTACCGGAACTTCTAATAATTCATTTATATAAAAAATCCAACAAAAGTACTATAAATCATATACATCCATTTACATTTCTATATTCATTTCCTAAATACAAGAACAATAACCAGTAAGTCAATATTTAATATCAATCTAATGATAGTTTTTTTTTTAATCTAGTATATTGTTATTTATATATCATTTTCTATATATATATATACATATATATATAGAAAATGATATATAAATAACAATATACTAGATTAAAAAAAAAGCTATAATTTGCACCACTAGAGCCCCACTAGAGTGAGCTAACACCTCTGTAAAGTACCAAACCCCACACTACAAATGAAAAGTAATACAAAAATTTTTGCATCTAATCATTAAATTCATATTAATATAAATAAGTATTAAGTAAAAATATATATAATCATATATAAGCAAAGTTAATTCATATAAGCAATTGATGCCAATAGAGATACTATAATTTAGAATTAGTGACCATTATTCATAACTAGAAATAGTTTGCTTTGTGATAAGAATGTTATGTAATTCATAAACTTATGTCAATTATATCATAACCTGTCTATTATCAATCTATGCATGTTCATAGTTCGTACTTTATTTTAATATATATGCCATTTCGTGTAAATTTGTATTTATGCCATATCAAGCTATTGTTGTATAGTTATTATATGCATGTCATATAATTTTAATTCATGAAATCATATTCTATTTCTTGTATCTCATGTATTTCATGTGTATCATGCATCCTTATATCAGTCTTATCAATCTTATATATAATGTGCAATATGTATGTATCAAGTCTTGTTATGTATGATGTTCATGTCATATTATATCGTGTCATTTATATAATTTGTTTTGTATGCTTATGCATATGCATATGTAAGTAAGGAACAACATCTCGCTACCTATGATATTTTTCGAGTATCAAATCCTACAGTCCTTTAATAATGTTTTTAGAAACCATTATGATATCTCTTATTAGAAGTCAGATGGCTTTAATATAAGAAGTCATCATTTTTTGCCCATGGATCTATCATATCATATAAGTTAATCTTATCATGCCTCTCTTTTCATATAATTTAGGATTACATCATAAATCTTATTTAATGGAAAGCACATTGGTCCTCCTTCCTATATAAGGTAACATGTCTCCAAGCCTGAATCAATTAATCATTTACAGATAGTCATTATTATTTTTACACACATTACACATCATGTAGATCAAAATAAAAGAATTTTTGTACACATCCTATGCACTGATTGAAACATGTAAATCCATCTAATGTACTCATCAATATGCATCTATTATGTCAAAATTCACATTAGACCAATTAAATAATAAAATTATGTATATAATGTATTTCATGTTCAAATGTACTACACTAACTCCTCATCATCTCATACTAGTTATTATTCTACTCATTCCAATTTATGACATATGTAAAACTTGCAGGTGAAATTTTAAAATAAATGAGTCAAATTATCTATGGTGACGATATCATTGCATATCAAAAGTTATGTAGTGAAAGTTCACTAAAATACGAGATATTGTATTTCTAACAATTTTAGGAGAGAAATAATAAGAAAAACTCAAAATCGTTTAAACCAAAAGTATGATTTAGGTTAGTACCATATTTATAGTACTTTTTACAATTAGAGTAATGGAAAATATTGATTGAATTTGCTCTTTCTCTCTCCTCTTTCAAATACTAAGGAATGTGGTGCCATAGACTTATGCTCGTTCCAATCATTCATGTCCAGGATAGTGCATTTTTTTAATAATGAAAAATGTATCAGATTTAGTCCCAAGAAATGGTGATTAAATCTTCAAAGCAAAGAGATGATAAAGTGGCAATGTTATTGCTAACAACTTAGAAACATATAACACCCACTATTTTGGGATTAAGGTAATCTATATAATTTAAATTAAATTCTCATTTAATCTTGATATAGTTACTAATTATAAGCTCTATGGTGTTTAATGAGTCATAAATTAGTTAAAAAAATTAAATGGGGAAAGAGAAACTCAATTTCCATTTTTGTCTCTGGGTGCTACGGCATCGGAAGTTGCATCTCCACAGCACCAATCTCTTAGGTTTGAGGAATCTGTGAACATTTAGAAGATTCTCTTAGAGCTTAGTAATGTTGGGGAGGTAGGCATCACAACATTGGGTTGAAATGATGGTTTTTTTGTAATAAATTATCTTAATCCCTTTTCTACTTCACCACCTTCAATCATTTTACTGAAGAATAAGAGAGGAAAAGGGGAGGAGAAGAGAAAAGAGAGAAAGAAAAGAGAATCTAGAAGCTAAAGCCCGGTTCAGTCGTTCGAACTTTTATGGATTTCATAGAGCACAAGGTAGACTGATGAACTCCTATCTCTAATTTCAGTTCAGTGATTTTATAAAAAAAAATTAATACAAATAATTTTTTCTTGAGTTTTATGATATTTTCATCGTATCTTTTATTATGTTGGCGTGTGCTTCATTTTAAACGGTTTGATTATAAAAAGTTGAATTTTCACTGGTTATTTTTACTTACACAAATTTCTGGATATATGAATTTATTGAGGGCTTATTGATATTTACAATAGTTATATAAAAACCTTAAAATATTAATTTGAATATTCCTTTGAAGCTAGAGTTTTGAATAAGAAAAATTTGATGAGTATAAAGTTATATAGGAAACATGGCTTCTTACTGGCAACTCTAGCAATTCTTGCATCATCAATGAGATGCTTTATATATAATCTAATAGCAGGATTTGACTTACCAAAACTTATGATTAATTTATCTCTCTCACAATTAAAAAAAACATGAGCTACTAATAATTTAATCATTACAATAATATCAACATATTTCATTTTCTAAAAACATCTTACAATAATCCATATCATAGAGTTTGTACATCAAATAAATAAATATTGGATTATAAAAATTATAGTACCTTTCAAGCTCAAAGAGACCTATAACAATATCTACTTTATTGGATCCTTTCTCTTGTGTATAATATTTGAAAACAATAGAGTGAGCTGAATCCGCTCAGCAGACTCCCTCCTACCCCCTTCACATATATAAATATTCAATTTAAAGAAATAAAAGCAAGTAATTAAAAATAGCTAACTAAAAAAAATGACTTCCAAACTCATAAAATATAAGAAAAAAAAGAATATACCAAAGTCCATTATGGACACCTAATCTTGGAGCTAACACCTATACTATCATAACCATATAACCACTTTTCATAGAAATTTTCAGATGCATATATAATGCCTATTTTCAGAGGTTCACTTTTACTTTCACTTTCCCAATAGAATTCATACATAAATATTGAGTTTATTGAGCATATCTCAGAACTTTTTTTGAATTTAACTAATTAGAAGAATACTAATATATGAAATGTAATGCTTAACATATAAATGGCTTAAACCTCCACTTCCACTTATGCCTCCCTTTACCTCATACACCTGCATCTAGCAAGTGGATCCATAATCTCTCTCACATTCACATCATGCAGATGAGGCCAGAAGATTCACTTTCATTGTTTCTTAATCTCCAACACCTTCTTTTAATAAGTGGGGCAAGAATCCCACTCATATATGCGTCAGGGAGATGGGGCAAGAAGAGTATATATAGGTCCCTTGAACATAACAGAGAGTGCGCTTTCTTTTTTTTTTTAGAATAGAACATCTCCAGAGCCACATAATGTAGAATAAACATGCATTGTAATAGCAAGTAAATTTATCATTTAGTGCCATATTTAGATGAATCAAAAATTAATAGCAAAAGTATTAGTAATTATAAAATAGAATATTCACTAAATCTTCCCTTTTTTATTTCTAACTCCAAAAGAATATTTTAAACCTCTTATGTAACTATTATATTTACCAAAAAGGCCTCATTTGATAATATACTTATAAATTTTTATGGAAAAATGAACCGTCAAAAGTTAAATCTTATAAATCCAAAATGTTCATAATAAGGAACACAATAATGTACTAAAATTTCATGGTTAAAACTTTGTAAAACTTGAGAAAAATAAAATTTTCTTTGTGATTTTTAATAGCGTAATTGAAATTGAAATCAAAGATAGGAGTTTAAGAGTCTAACTCAAATTCTATTATATCTTGAATTGGCTTGAATAACAAATCCCAAACATTGGCCTTTAAATACTTTAATCTTCTTTCTCTTTCCCCTTCTCCTTTCCCTTTTTCTTGTCATTTCTTCTTTGGTAAGGTCATTATTCTATTGGAAATGTCCCAAAGGTTTTAGAAATTTAATATAATATTTTCATTATTTAAAACTAACAACACATCGCTCGTTTTCCCAGAGCTGCAAAGCCCATCGAGAATCTTCCAGATTCTTTGAGAATATGTTTATTTGAGACCCGACACTACGGTGGGATAACCGTTGCCGCAACGCTAGCTCAAACTTCTTTTTTTTTTTCCTTTTTTTGTGAGCTCAATGTCCTAGTTCAATCAAACCCAACAGCACGGCACTTGTAAATAAAAATCCAAAGTTTGAATTTTTTATCTTTTTCAACTTTAAATCATAATTACTTTTTGCACAATTTAATATTTCAAGACTCACAAACACTAATTGGCTTAGAATTGATGATTAGTTATAGAAAATTATATGGGCTTGATGACATATATTACATTTTCCCATCCTTACAAAAATATTTTTCTCCATATTTGAAATCCACAACAAAGTTTGTCAGGACTCAGTTATAATAACTTAGGATTTAAATATTTTATCTGACTCTTTCTCCTATGTTTCTTCTCTCTCGATCGATAATTCTACTACATTTTGACAATTGGAATCTTTTTATTTTATAACTATCTATGATCAAAAGCTAGAATACATTCAGGTTTTTCTCTATACATTAGCTTGAGTTTCACTTCTATTTCAACTTCTAGTACTCTCTTATTTTCATCAATTACTCATTTTCTCAACACGGACACCTAAAATATATTATAAATTTTTGACATATGATTTAATAGCAATAAACTATAATATAAATTTCATATCCTTTCAATTATTGTAATTGGTATGATATATTTAGGACTTAACTTATTATCAGTTCAATTACTTTTAATATGCTTACCCCCATCATCAGATTGACTTTTAAATACATAAAGTCATCCACTTAAAATTTTAAATACATACGCTTAGGGTCAAAATATTTACTTTGCCTCTCGTGAGTTATTTCTAGTCATTTTCTAATCAACACAATCTTCCTAGTAGCATGGTCTACCTTCTCAGAAGCGATCAGCCTTCTTTCCCCTAGCTCATCCCAAGACAATGGTGTCTTGCACCTTCTTTAATAAAGAGATTAATAAGAGGTCAAAACAATACTTGCCTGGAAGCTATCATTATAGGAAAAATCAATCAGGAGTATGTGATCTATCCTGTTACACAAAAATTTAGAACACAAAGCCTCAATAGATTTTAAAAAATTGGAATGACCCTTTTGGACTACCCAAAAATCTCAGGGTTGAAAAGTTGTACTAAAATTTAACTTCATGCCCAAACCCTCGTGAATGCTTCTCTACAGTTTCGAGAAAAACCTGTCATTCCGATCATAAATAATAATCTTATGGATTCAATACAGTCACATAATTTCCTTCATATATAGATGGACCCACAACCTTTTTCCATAAAAATGGACCATGCTCACCTGCATGTTACTCAACTCTCTTTCTATATTGAATTTGATCCCTTAATTTCACATATTCTTTATTTGCCTTGTGAGCTTCCTTAACCCTATCTTGTAAAAAAAGATTGAACTAACATATAAGAAATAGATCTAACAGGTACATCAGATGAACATACCACTTCTAACTCAAACTTGTCCATTGTTATAAAAAAAGTGATTAAACTATCTTCTAGTCTTACTGACTTCCTATTTAATGCCTAAACAACAACATTTAACAACATTTTCTCTACCTAGAAGATAAATAATTCCAAATTATAGTCCTTGATCATCTCTAAAACCCATCTCTATCTTACATTCAACTTTTTAGGATAAAAATATACCTAAAACTCTGGTAGTCAATGTAGATCTAACTTCTAAAAATATATAGATAATGTTACTATAATTTTAACGTAAAGATAATCACTGCTAACTCCAAATCATGAGTCTGGTAGTTCTTTTTGTATAATTCCAACTATGTCTAAGACATTGAAAAGAACAAACTTTCAAGGTTGTAGCAAAGGTTGGCTCCTAGCAAGAAATCATTTCCCAATGATAACACCAAACTGTACATTACATGTTGTAACATTTGTGGTAGAAAAGAGATAAATAGCTAAATATCTTAACATTGAGTGATGATCTACCTCACATACAAATAAAAGAAAGTGGGGTGAAATAATCATAGAAGGCACCAAATTTTACTATTTGAACTTCATGCAAATGGAATGGTACTTTATAAGCAAATCAACATGATAATATAGTTTTTCATCTCATTGGGGAGTTAGTTAATGGTCAAGGTTTGTACCAAGAAATTAATTTGTAGCGAGCTGGTGGCACCCATTAGACTTTATATTTTCAAACTTTAATTAGCCTGATGAAAGGTATGCTTTTGTACTCAAAGTCTTGAAATTTTAAATGTAGACAAGATACATGATCCACAATCAATTGAAGCTGGTGTTCTAATACAATCTATAGAGTATTTTGACTTTGTCTTATTACTACATCGAATGATCTATATTTTTGGATTGCAAAAGAATTATCACAAGCCTTATAAAGAAAGAATTAATATATCATAAATGTAATAAAATTAGTACAAGTTTCTAAACAATAATTTAAAATAATTAGGTAAAATGGATGGGAGACTTTATTGGAAGAAGTGTAATGTTATTGTAATATTTTTGACATTAGGTCAATACAAAAAGGTGAAGAAATGACAAACATCCATCACTTTCGGGTTGATTTAACTTTTACTATTATTGATAAATAATTTTAGGAATTGAATAGCCATTTCTCAGATATTAGTACTCAGTTACTTCTTTATGTTGCAGGTTTAAACTTAACCAATATTTTCTCTGCATATGATAAGGGAAATTTAATTCATCTTGCATATTTATCTCCAGTGTATTTTCCATGGTTGATATTGTGTCTCTTTGACTAGCATTGCTGCTCTTGCAACACAGATTGTTTTGGACAAATATAATATTATGTATCTCCTATTTATAAACTTCTTATTCTGGCAGTGACTTTAGTAATGGTTATTGCTATAGTGTAGAGAACATTTTTTTTGCAATAAATATTATCAAACATCGATTATGTAACAAAATGGGTGAAATATGACTTAATGACAGTCTAGTGCCATGCATCGTGAAGGAAGTATTTGATTCTATTCCCAATGAAGTCATTATGTATCATTATCAAAAAAATAAAGTAGAATTTAAATCTTATAATTATTTTAAATTTATACGTTATAATGAAATACAAAATTTTGCTTTGTATGTATATAATGAGTCTCGCTGCAAATATGGCAGGTTCAGCCCTTGCTTATTTGTGTTGTCATTTTAGTGCAAGGTTAGGAAGTGAATTTTTCATACTAAAATGTTGACTTTCAAATTTATAAAAATTGATTAATGATAGAAGTATAATTAGTATAATGTATTTAAATATGGAAGTTTCAATGAAATAATAAAAAAGAAGTATATCAAAATTATAAAGATGATTAAAGTGTAAAAGCACATAGAATTATAAAAAATAAAGAAATTTATATGAAATATCATTATATAATAAAATTCTATCATCTCTTTAAATATTAATTTAATATCATGATCAAATTTTAATCTTCTGGTTGGGAGATTACATGATTTCAAATCCTAGTTGTTATCAACTAATTATTTCACATTAATGCAATTGTTGTTTATTTATAAGTAGCATTCAATAAATCCTAAAATTTGAAATTTGGAAATTTTTTAGCATGGAAATAATTTACCATGACAACTCTTAAATATTGCAAAATTCTAATAATTTCTCTGGTTCTATTTTGGGTTTTTAGATTTCTAAGAGGAGATATCTTTAAATTTGCTAAAACAATGTGAATGGTGGAATATAGCAAATCTTTAATTTAATTAATAATGGGCTAAAATAGGATTTATCTCCAAAAATCTATTTTCTTTAATTAAATTCTTTCTAAAATAGAAAACCAAACAGGGCCTAATAGAATTTTTTTTAATTTTATTGGAGCCTATCAATATATTTTTCAATGACATGCAGATTGCTATCACATGAAACACATTAAAAATTAACAATAAGTACCAACGAAGCACAATAAAAAAATTAGGTAAAAAGAGAACCCATAAATTCAATTTTTGCCAAAAAAATATAAAGAAAGATAACTTCATATTGCAAACTTGAGCCACTAAGACATGTAATACAAACAACACAACCATGTTGATTCAAAAGCTTATGCTTGTCATGCTTCCCAACCAAACACCCTAGCCAAAAAGTTATTTGTGACCTATCTCATAGAAGAAATTGGAAATCACTCAATTACTTATGCAACATGAATAAAAAAAAATCTAATGATTAATTATGGAGTCTAAAAAGTCGTAATATATACAACAACAACAACATCAAGCCTTTACTCCACAATATGTGGTCGGCTACATGAATATTTTTTCTTCACTATGTCATGTTAAAAGTTAAATTCTCATTTAATCTAATAATAATAGGCCATTTCTAATATTTCATATCCAAGCCTTCTTAGGTATACCTTTACCTTTTAACATAAATTAAATCGAAAACATTTTTTTTAGAAGCACAGCATCAGAATGCCTTTATTTTATGTGACCAAACCATCTAAGGTGACTCTCTCTAATCTTATCTTCAACTAGAGCTATCCAAACCTTTTCACAAATATGATTATTTTATATCCTTTCTCTAACAACAAAGCCACTCATCCATCCGAGCATCCTCATCTTTGTAACACATAACTTAATATTATGCTTCTCTTTTAATGGCCAACATTTTTCACCATAGAGAATTGCAGGTCTAACCAACAGCTTATAAAATTTTCTCATAAGTTTGAGGGGAAATTTTCAATCATATAACAAGTCCGATGCATTATATTCCGCAAGTTCAGCCATCCAACTTGAATTCTACTAATAATATCGACTTCTATATCACCACCACTACAAGAAATTCATCGATTACCGGCGGCCTGGACCGGCGATTGTCTAGCCGCCGGTACTAACGACGATTTACCCAGCGGTTTGGCCACCGGTTAATACTGGTGGCCCAATCGGCCGTTATGCATGCATATGCCGCCGGAAATAGCAGCGGTCACAAAATCGCCAGCCATAAAAGTTACCCGTGCTATACTGGCGGCTAAAATCGCCAATGTTAAGTAATTTTATTACCGACGTTTTGAGCCGCCGTAACGAAGCCGGTAAAAGCCCTAAAATAAACGATCCCGAGCCTCCCATTTCATTCCATCTCGTGCTCTCTCTCTCTCTCTCTGCTCTTCTCTCTCTCTCTCTCTCTCTCTCTCTCTCTCTCTCTCTTCGGCTTTGCTCTCCCCCTCTTCTCCGCCCGCCCTCTTGCACGATCGAGTTCATTTAAGCCGCCGACGAGCTATCTCTGGCCACTGACATGGTCCCTCCAGCCGCCGACGAACTCCCCACTGCAAGGCCAAACTACTCTCCCAACTCCCATGCGCTACGCTGACTCCGAGGTGAGCGTTTTTAATTTTTTTTATGTTTTTTGTTATTACAGTTGGTTTACATCAAGGAACAGGTCTAAGCCCATATGTTTTTGCTTTAGCCATGGATGTTCTCACTAGACATTTGCTTGTTGTATGCTTTTTGTTGATGAAATTTTACTTGTTGATTTTTGTTATTAATTTGGGTTAGATTACATCAAGGATCAGTCTTAAGTAAAAACACCGGCAGTGACCGACGCTCAAATTGCTGGAATATAACCGACGGTGCAAACCGCCAGAAAACTATCGGTGAAAAAAATCACCGGCAAAAGACCGCAGATAATGGTTTCCGGCGCTATTTTTTTGGTGGTTTATAAATCGCCGACAAGCCGCTGGTTTTTTACAAAACCACCGGAAAACTTGTTCTAACCACCGGCAAAAACAAATGGTAATCGATGAATTTCATGTAGTGCATCACTTTGATGAATAGACCCAAGATATCTAAAATTTGTACTCTTATTAATGACTTGATCTCCCAAAGTCACAATCTGATGCAATCCTACAAGGGGAAATAATACACGGGCAAGAAAATTAGAGAATTCCAAATAGAGCATAGTTCTAGTACTGATAATTATAATAAAAACCTACTTATCCCTCCCCCTTCCTGGTATATATATTTTTTTATGTTATATCTCCAATATCTTTATTACTAACAAAAAAAAAAGGTAACACTAGTATGAAATAATAGAAATATACTAAGATTAGTGAAATGTATAGTAGCATTAAAATGTCCTGCTCCTTAGGTAGTCTCATTTCTTAATATGTTCTTTTTCAGTTCTCCCTAGCTTTTGAAGAGCTCAGTGTTGACAAGCTAATTGTAATTAAGGAGTTGTCTAAAAAGTGAAAGGCACAAATATCAACCACATTAAAGTTTGGAGAAATTTGTCAATCTAGTGGTAATGCCACAGAATAAACATTGTCATTAATCTTTGCAATAATGGATACAAGACCAATCCTACAACATGTCAGCTTAGGGTAGGTTCCTAGTGGAAAGTGCTCTCATCATAATGTAACCATGACAAAATCACCAACCTGAAAAATTGGATTTTTACGATGAGCATCAGTTGTATTTTTGTAGCGTTGGATGGACCTGGTGAGTTGTTGACGCTCATCCTTAAGAATGTTATTATACTGATTGGTAAAGGTGGTAGCATTCACCAACTGGCATTTGAGTTAAATAGCAATGTCCCAGGCTAGATTAGGTAATTTTGTACATACAATACGAAAAGGAGACCCATTAGTGGAAGGATTTGTCCTGGCATTATAAGCAAATTCAACTTTGCTCAGCATGTCTTCCTAATGTAGTGGTTTTTCTTTCACCAAGCAAAGAAACCTTTTACCTTAGGTGTGATTTACAACTTCTATAAGACCAAACATTTTAGGGTGATAAGCTGATCTCAAACATAAGTTGATGCCAAATCATTTTTATAGCTTGCGCCAGAAGTGACTAAGGAACTTAACATCTTGATTGAATGTTAGACTTCAAGGTAAACCATGCAAATGAATGATTTCTTGAAAGAAAAGATGTGTAATATTAATTTTACATCTTGGAGAACATGTTGAAAACTACCATGGTTGAGTCATTGCCATGCTTCGATCTGGGTTAGCCCAAGATAAATTTGAAACAAAGGTCTTCCCAAATAGAATATGGTACCAAATAGGGCATGTAAAGACTCATGTTTTAAGCTTTTCCCATGTAGGCTTGATAAATGGAACAATTGTTTACATTTCAAATGATTTATCAAAAAAGCTTACATCTTTTACATAATTTTTTACTCAAGAAATTTAAAAATAAATAAATAAAAATTACAAACTCTTGTCAATCATCTTTTTATTCAACCCAAACTTGAGCTCTGATTCTTCTAGCATGGTATGTGACATACCTGAAATGTTAGTACACATAACATTTTACAATTCAGAAACCCAGATTGCAACTATAATGGCACTCCAGGCAATGGTATCACTATGTTGGTACTATTCATTTTAAAAAGGACATGCCAAGAGCTTAGCGTCATAGTGCACCCTAACCTAGTGCCAAAGCAAACCCAAGGAAATATTTAGACTTCATGTTTCATGCATACATGACCTTAGAACATGTTTCAAAATAGAATCAAGGCATTCATATACGTACAAAATATTCTTAAACTCATATATAGTGAAAATACATAAGTTCCATATCACACAACTTATCAGACTTGGTCAGAATAGGTGTAACACTATTGCAGTGGGCATTAAATATCTTGCTCCTCAAAAAATATCATCATTTTTATTTCAACACTCTTGTCAAGTAAATAGATTTGGGTACATCTATCTCATCTTGGATATTTTCTCCCATGTAGCTTCCCTTTTAATTTTGTTCTTCCACTACACATTGACCATTGAGTTGTATTTATTTCTCAATTTATTGGCATCATATATCAAAATTTTTTCTAGTTTTTCTCAACAGCCTAAATATGGACATACTTCAACCTCATCTTCAAACACTTGGTTTCTAGAGCTGGATACCCATTTCCTTAGTTAATATCTTCCTCCTAGTTCTCATAATTAATTATTTTTATTCTTATTCCAAAATTAGCTTTAATTGATTTTTTAAAATTACTTTTATTATTTTCAAACAATCCAAAAATCTACATAGTTCATGGAATATACATCATTTAATTTTAATTTTAAAAATGGAGAATTATGTTCAAATATATTGCTTTCAAATCATTTCCAAATTTACTTAAAGCAATTTAAGAATACTTTATTTAGCCTTGTTTTTAAAATAAGACTTAATTGTTATATTTTTCTATGGCTAGCTTTAATTCTATACTAAATATTTAAATTAAAAGTAATTCCTAACATGTTCATTGTACAATAACAATGAACCTTATGCTATTATAGGTTTTAGGAAATTATTCACCCTTCCAAGGCGTATAAGATATTATTTATACGAGACTCTTGATCAAATAATTTGTGAGTAGATTCTCAAAGAAGCTAGATTGTTGTTATCATTTATCGAGTTTCATATTGAAATAAAGAAAAACTAGTATGATACCTAGTCACTTGTTTCTCTCATTTATCATTTTAGATGGTTAATGCATTATTCATTATAATTATCTCATTTATTTTTGACTTTTTTCTATAGAGCCTTATTTAATTAACCCTAAACATTTTATTGTGGAATGTTGTTTACTAATTTAATTTTCATAAATCAGTATATCACTTAGACGAGGTGCACAATAATTAATGTTTGTCAATGCATTTGTTCAACAAAAACATTCATAGAAAATGTTGATCCTCTAATGCAATAATAGTGAGGTATTTGAACAAATAAATATTGCATTCTTATCATTAGAAATTTTATAGATAGCCGTATGATTATTTGACAGAGCAATTTTTTGAAGCTTGATGATTAACATAGATAGAGGGTGAGATCAAGGAAATTTGTTGATAACATGCCATAATAAATTTGGAATGATTTATAACAAAAGAAAAATCATGGGCAAGCAACCTGTCTTCAATGTGTTGGTAATAAAATACTTAGAGCATAATGAAACATTTTGGACTTAATTAATTAAATTGTACTTTGATCATTAATACTTGAAAATTATGTATTCATTGCGCAGTAATACAAAAAACTCGATCCCAAGATTGATTAAGCAGTTTGTGACAATTAACTAGTGGATTTTGTCCCTCCTATTTAACTCAGCAAAGTTAAACTCATTGAACTAGATAGACTTATTCCTCTTACAAAAAAAATCTTCTTTTTTTGAAATTAAAAGAAAAAAAATATCATTTTAAGGTTGTCGTTTAGTAAAATACTTCTGTGCCTATGATTATTCAAGGAACTCTTTTGTGGTATGCTATGAAGCAACAATGTCCTATGGGATGCATGTATCTTTTATAAAATAATTATTTAGATATAACCTATCTCTGTTTATTTCATATTAAAAGGGATATAAGATCCATTATAGAGAGTGCCATAAAATGTGAAGAACTCTTCAGTACAAAAAATAATGGGCAAATCTTCTAGACTTCTTTGATGAAATGACAGGTTAGTTGAGGAGGATGAACTAGACCTCATTACCTCAAGTGTGTGTGTGTGTGTGTGTGAATCTCTAGACCTAGACCAGCAAATTCATTATAAATTAATAATTAGATGCAGTTATTTCCTACTACTTAAATTTGGATTTAGTAAACTAACATTATGATGCAGCCATTATCTTTGTTGTATTTATGCCTATTTTGTTATTCAAATAAAGGATGCAACCATCACACAAATTAGTTAAGGTTGTCCAATAACAATCAATAATTGAAAGTAACATTGCTAGCTTTCGTTGTAAAAAATGATGACTTGCCCTTTAGGTTAAACAAGTGGTTGAACATGCTCTATGCAATTAATACGATTGCTTGTAGAAGCAACCTACATAAAATAGAAGTAATACAATTACTTCTAGCGAATTTATTCATTTATTCTGTTGATGATATTTTGTTGTTAACTCTTTAAATAAATTTAAAATGGGATGCATATTTAATTCTTTGATTTTCTTATTCATTTGCAAAGTGATTTGTACAAATGACAATATAGTTATTTACAAAGCATTTTCCATTTTTATGACTTGTGAAAGGGAGGAGTTGCAAAACTTTTGAGCATCATTAAGTGTGTTAATATTGAATTTTCAGTTTATTACGAGAAGTAGATCACAATTCACTTATGAAGTAATTTTCTCCAATTTGGTATATGATGTTAAAATATCAACTATTCTACTTGAAGTTGACCTACTTATTATTTGAGTTAATTCTTGAATTTTTACATCAAACTTCACTAAAATATTTTCTTATTTATTCTTCTCTTCTTTTTTTCTTTCTTTTTTTGGGATAAAAATAGAAAAAAAAGGCAGGAATGAGTTTATTTGATTTTCAAGTTGAAATATGTTGGATTTTTAATGTACTATTTAGTAAATTTGACTAAGTTAAATTTTCTTTTGCATTTTGTGTGAGTGATTATCGGTATGGTCTGCAAGTATTATTTCTTTGATGTGTCTCAATATTTTCTCCTAATCATGGTGATCTTTGCTGAAAACAACTTAAATTGGCCTTGACATTTGCCAAATTTTAATCTTCATAGAGACACACAGCTAGGCATTCCAACCGTAATGAACTCTCACTCTACTAATTGTAGATCAATGAAAAAATGGGTAGTAATACTATACGCCAAGTCTTCATCTCAAACATGAGAAATTCCATCTTTTTATTTCTAAGATGCTCAATCGTCCTTATGTATAATTTAAAGGATTCTCTTAAAGGGCAAGATAAAGAAGGGGAAAGTGAGTATGATAATTGATTACATTAATTTACAAGAAATTTTATATTTCTAAGTAAAAAACATTTCAGAATTAAGAAATGACTTTTATATTTAAAGGTCACAAAATCTTTATTTTTTTATTGGTGACTCAGTTAAGACAAAAAGGCGACCTATTTAAGCTTAGTTTGTCGTTCTTGTTGGGGTCTTGCTTCTCTTACAACTCTTCTACCTAGAGGCCTCTTATAGCCTATAAGGAGTAGTCTCCCCTCTTTTATGCATGACCCTGAGTCAAGATCACATTAATCTCTGAATCAAATTTGGTCTACCACATTTAATTTAAGCCATGTTGTTTGATAAGACATAATTGTTCATGACCTTGTTTCCTGCCTAAATTTTAAATTGGGTGACTTCAAAATCTTGTGAGCTTTGCCAAGCCTAACCTTATTTGATTTTTTTTTCCTAAATATTCTAATTCGCAATAAAGTGTAAGTTTATTGAGTGATTCAAAGAATAGGTGGAGTTCCTTGAGTCTACCCAAAGAACAAGCGAGATACTCGAGTTTCCATTTTATTATTTTTTATATTTCATTAGCAATTTTTTATCTTAATAAAAATTTAAATTTAAAAATATTATGAACAATTCACAAGATAAAAAGAATTGAAAGGAAAATATTTTTTTATTGAAGTGAAAGAAAATATAAAATAAGAGTAAAATAGTATATCTAATGGATAGAAGATCCTCAATTTCTGTACACTGGAGCATTTAGGCCCTTGTCTACTTTTAATAAAATCAAGCTTTTTTCATGCCTTTTTGTTAACATGCCCTTGACAGTGTCGACTTATCCTTCATATTGCTACATTGTAGGTAAAGTCTACTATCATGAAAGTGTTTAAGAGTGGTTAATTGAAGATTAATTTTTACTTAGAGGCTACTTATACCACAATGAAATCATCCATCATTGTGTACTAGCACTCACCCTCTTCTTAGGTAATGGTTTCTCTCCGGATAAACCATTATGTGGTCCAATAGTTGGGGTGAGATGAGAAGAAAACATGCTCATATTTTTTAAAAGTAGATTTAAAAATTTTATTTACTTCTCATGTTAATCAAGATGTTATCAATATGGTAATTGGAAATCAAAGCAATGATCACCATAGCATCGTTAAAAGGATTGCCACTTGCCAATTTAACTTCTTTAGTGAATGTAAGCTGAGAAATATTGAGTTGACATATCCCATCTAATTTTTCTTAAGACTAACCTAAGTAAGTACTTTGGCTTTGTCTCCTTCAAGAATGGTAGATACTAATCTAACTATACAAATAGCCTGAGGAGGAAGTAGTTCAATCCCTTGGTCCTCCATGGGCCCTTCCCTATTTATTGGCCTGTACAAACTTTTTCGATTTTTCTATCTTGGTCAAATATTATACCAAACTTTTGAGAAGTTGGCACTCTATAATACATGTCCATTGTCTTTAGCCCACGCATTGGGTTTAGCCCACAGATATGCAAGATTTGCCGTAGACATGATCGAGATTTCCAATTCACGATAGTGAGTAGTGAGCTTACTCACAAGAATCCTTAACTTCCACAGCTTCCCATTACTCTGATGCCATCTTAAACATGAGGGTGCAAAATTGAAAAGTAAGGAAGAAATTTTGATAGAACAGTTTTCTTGCTTACAAGGATGATAGAGTATTGGGGGGTTTCATATAGAATACAATAAATAAGAAGTGTGTTACATGGTTATACAATTTAAAAGTAACGTACATATATGGAAAATGCATGTGTAGCCTATTGTGAAGCTCATATGTTGTGTAATAACCCACAAAACAAAATTTTTATAAGTGGGTACCAAAAAAACCAGACTACCTTTCTTCATTAGCCAATGCGAACCATTAAAAACATTTTAAAGTTATTTAGGCTTCATTTAGTATAGCTTTAAACCATTACTTTTTTTCTTTCTTTTAAGAAGTTTTTTTATAACTAAAAACATCTTTATATAACAATAAAAAAACCACCTCAAACAAAACCTTCATCAAATTCAAAAAGAATACTTTTTTACATACACAAAAAATAATACATAAAGCCCAAGATCCTTTTTTGTTTTCTATAACGTTAATAAGCCAGATATATGGTATCGTTCTTATATCAAAAGTGTAGAGCAGCGAAATAACTTAAAAGAGAAAGCAATTTTGTAAGCGAAATTAAAGGAAATTAGTACTGTAGGCCTATTGGTTTTGAATTTTGCAACAGCTCACAGATGTAATCTTATTATTTTTTGGAAATGTTGTTTTGATATTTGCACTGTTATCTCTTCTTATAGCAATGGAATGGGATAATAGGGCTAACGTTTTAGCTAACAAAAAAAGGATCTTTGGATTTAGAGTACTAACGTTATTAACGTTTAATCTAACAAAAAAAAGAATCTTGGGCTTTAGAGTACTAACGTTTTAGCTAACGAGTTCATATCAATTTAGCAGAGAAAAATATTGTTTATGATTATTTTTTTAATGGTATATTATTTTCTTAAAAGTTTATATTAATTAATATTTTATTTAAATTTAAGTGAAATTAATATTAAATTTATTCACAATTTTAACTTATTATCGATGACTTTTGATTTGTGTAAAAAATTAAACAAAATCAAATAATTGAGGACTTATTATATTGCCTTACCAACATTTGATCCTTTTTAAATTATTAGTTAGGGTATATATTTCCTTTTAGTTTCAGAGGAATTCACCCAAACTATTGCTAATTTGCTGTTTTATGACACTTTTCCTTATTTACTTGATAAGCAGAAAGTATAAGCAGTAGCTCATATACTGCCATAGCCGCCCAGCTCAATTTTTACTGCCACCAGCTCAGTTTTGGTCTGCCATCAACTGTAATACATTAATCCACACCATTAAACTCTAACTGAACTTGGTCTCACAGTCTATA
Organism: Dendrobium nobile; assembly: GCA_022539455.1. Taxonomy (NCBI): domain Eukaryota; kingdom Viridiplantae; phylum Streptophyta; class Magnoliopsida; order Asparagales; family Orchidaceae; genus Dendrobium; species Dendrobium nobile. The sequence goes on along the minus strand of CM039722.1, from coordinate 38,888,674 downwards.
TCTTACTTAGTTTTTTTTTATACAGTGTAAATGCCATAGAACCCACCGCTGTTTGTCTGGGTGGTGAAGAGCCGGCTGGGCTTCGCCCAGGTGCCGGGCTCCAATCTATTGGGCGGTAGTGCCAGCTTTAACTGTCGGCTCAGGTAAATGGTGTGGGTTGTCCACTAGGTCGACTGAGATTTTTACTGGCCTAAGGACAATACTTCCTCGTCACAAAAAAAAAAAAAAAGCCATAGAATTGAGATAGAACTGAAAACCACATATGGCTCCGCAGCTTATTTCTCAGCTGCGATTTTTCTCCCTTCTGTTCGCTGTTTTGGCATTGAGCCATCCAAATATCCATCGAAGCCTTTGCGGAGAACAACTTCAACACTTGGGATTTTCAAAGAGGAAAGTTGTCAACATTTAACAGGGTATTCATCACAGATTTCACATTAAGCATGAAAAACTTTAGTTGAGGAGGGATAGTTGCTTCACTCATTTTGACCGGTACTTGAGAAGAAGATAGAGCAGACTTGGTAGAAGATTCCGCTGTACTCATCTGTTGAAGCCTTTAGTTTAATGGAATCAAACCTGTGAGAAAGAAAGCCTAAAGTTCAGCAACCGCAACCTGAATCTCTGATACCATGATAACTTTCTTCAGCTGAAGCCTGCAAATGAAAATAAGCAGAAAGCAGAAAAAACAGAGAACCAAAACAGCAAACAGAAGGGAGAAAAATCGCAGCTGAGGAAGAAGCTGCGGAGCCAAATGTTGTTTTCATTTCTATCTCATTTCTGTAGCATTTACACTGTATATATCAAAATAACAAAGTTATAGACGGTGAGATCAAGTTCAGTTATAGTTCAATGGTGTGGATTAATTTAGTACACTTGATGGCAGACCAAAACTGAGCTGGTCATTTTTTGGATGGACAATGAATCAGTGGCGGAGCCAAAAATTTTGTTCAGGGGGGCGTAATGAAAGCAGTGCTCGATGTCGTGACTCGTGAGTCGCGAGAGAGTAGTAAAAGGGAAAACAAACCATTGATGCTTTTTATGTGTCCAAAAATAATGTTGGTGGCTTCTCTGAATTAATAAATAACTTTAAAATGAAGAATTACAAAAATTATAGCAGGTTTTTTCGTTGGCAAATTTGTTGCTCTATTAAGTCACTAAAACAAACAACTTTAAGCACATTTAGACTTTCAGTTTTAGCTTTAGCTAAATCAATAATACACAATATATATTTTGTTGGGTGCGCTGTCATGAGTGCGCGGCGGCCGCAACATTTTTCATTGCGCAAAAAAAGCTAGGAAAGAAAAATCATTCGCAATAATTAATTAGATCATTAGTAGTGTAAAAATAATTCAATAATTCGGTGGTAATTTAATATTTAATAATTATTATTAGATAATGAATAGTTAATTTAGAATTAAAGTTTTAATAAAATCATATTTTAAAAGTTAAATATTTTAAATAATGATTAATTAAATAACACTGCAATTCAACTTTAAAATATATTTTCATAATCATTCCTCTCTCTCTCTCAATACTTTACCCCATTAGTCTCTTTCTATGGCTGAAGCATTGCATGTCCGATTAAAAGGTGGATTGAAGACTTGAAATGGAAAATTCCTAAAATGGCTGAAGCATATTGCATGAAAGCTGACAGTGTTCTAAACTATTTTTTTTTTTAGGGGGGGCACGTGCCCCCCCTTGCCCCTCCCTCCCTCCGCCCATGACAATGATGAGTGCTGGTGCTATCCAGCCTCTCCTTGGATGGTCTCTTCGGCAACCAGGAGAATTCGATGCTCTTTTGTTTGCTGGAAGTTCCGATTTTGTGGAGCATTTTGAGTCCTCTCTTCTCTTTGAGTCGTATTAGTTCTTCTTTCCTTGTTGGTTTCCTTACTGATTTTCTTTTTGTGCAACTATTTGGCTTTTTTTCTTTATACAAGTCATTCTGTTTTATTTTTCATAGTTTATAATATGGGCTTTGGCCCTAAATTTTTCAAAAAAAAAAAAAAAAACTGGTGGCAGTAAAGTTAAGGTGCTGGCGGCTATGGCCGTATATGAGCCACTGCTTATACTTTGTACTTATCACAGATTCACAGTACATAGTTTAGTTTTCTGTTTGCCCTTACCTGTTTTAGCACACAAATAGATATGATATATACTCTTTTAAGAAAAATCTTCATATAATTTATATTAAATGCACTTAAAATCGTTATATTTATATATGAAAAACATATATAATTATAAATAAAATTTAAATTATATATCTTTGGCATAAATTTTTTATAATCATGGTTATTTTATAAAAAAAAAATTAAATCTTTAATCTTTTTATATTTTTTCATCTCTTTTCATTTAATGTACTTGGTATAATTTGATGTTTGATTATTATTACATTTAGTCATTAAATTTTCTTTTTTTTTTGAGAGAGAGAATTATTAATCTATTATGTGATTAATGCGAAAACTCTAATAGTATTGAAGATCTAATTAAAATTTATATGGAATCTCTATTATGGAGAAGGAATTTATTCAAATTTAAGAGGTTCTTTGACTCCACGAAATACAATGTATAATAATAGAAGAACATGTGATTATTTTTTATTTAATTTGAAATAAAATAAATATAATAATAGTGATGATTGGTGGGAAAAATTGGCAAAAAATAAGTCATAATGATTATAGAGGTGGTGTTGATGGCGGGTAGCAGCCAAAATAAATTTTATAGAAATAACAACACTTATAAATTTAATTTTTGAAAAAAAATCAGCTCCAAAATAAAAATTTTCGGGAAATTTTTTTAAATTGTATTCAAAGGTTAGTGCGGCTACTTAACCTGAATCCCAATAGACCATACGAACGCTCTTAGCCAATCCTTTGTTGGGATTCACCTAAAATGTGACTATTTTTGCACGTGGGTGTTAAATAGGGGTGTCAAATTGAATTTTCGAGTTGAGTTCGAAACCATCTAGAATTGTCTCACTTTAATCTCACTTAATCACCTAACCCGATTAGGGTAACATGTCATAATCTTGGAACTGAATCCAACACGGCCCTAATCCACAATCCAACATGTTGACCCGGTTGAGTGTGATGGGCAACCAAGTGTGGGCGATTGAGCGGGCAAGCATGAGCAACAAGCGGGCAAGTGCGATAGACAACCTCGATGGATCATTAATTGTCAGGTTGCATTTGGGTTGACCAGAATCAAACCCAAAATTACAATCGGGTCATTATATGAATTCCGAACCCGACTCGTTTTCCAAATGTGTTGATCCAAAACTTAAAATTTTCAGGTTCAATTTGGATCAGAGTTTTGAGTTGTTTTCAAACATTTTCATAAGCAGGTCCAAAGAACAAGTCTGCCTTTCTTCATTACTCATGCAAACCTTTCCATCTGCAAGATTACGCTTTTACATACACATAAGAAATATTCCCAATGAGGACACCAATAAGTCAAATTTAGGCAAACTAATCATTTATTAAATTTTATTTTTTGAGAAATTGAGAGTAGAACCCGTTTCATTAGCAATAAAAGAAAATTACAAAAATAACAAAATTTAAAGTGTAAAATTTGAAGCTGCATGAGCTACATTAAAAAGGAAATAAAATGAACCCCTATCAAAATGAATAGGGGAAGCCTAACTAAAGCAGGAAATACATTTGTTTAGAATGAGCAGAAAAAAGGAAAGTCACCAATGGCTGGACTCAGAGCAAGTAATTGAGTCAGCTCAAGTTAGAGAAGATGGACAGCTCCCTTGGTTGCCAAAGAGATGGCCTAGCTAAGGGGAAGAACCATATCACATCAAGAAATCTACTATGAAAATTAGAAGAAATATGTACAGTTTACTCTTCTCTCTCTCTTTCTCCTTTTTTTTTTTTTTGGGTTAAAACCCACCAGTAGGGGCCTACGCGTTAATAACAAAAACCGGTTACATCGTCCTTAGAAGGTTCCTCCAGCTCACTAATGCTCGAACGAGCTACACGATATCTTTCTCCTTGCTTCTCTTCTCACATGCAACATTCATACTATTTTCCTTACACTAAATACAAGAGAAAGCCAAGTAAAATAACCCAAGGGATGCAACCCTTCAGAAAACTGAGAAAGAAAACCGTTCAGCCTTTCTTGCAGAGCTACAATAGCAATTTAGAGTGCTGCGGCGCTCAAACCTCTTTCTTGATTTACTACGGCGTTGTATCTCAACAGTTGCAATGCTCCACTCTCCATCGTTCAACGCTGGGTACTCGAGAGAATAACTCTGGGTCGGTCGGGTATGCAACGTCAGGGGGCTCTAGTACAAAGTGCTGAGATGTTGTAAATAATAATAATAAAAAAAATCCATATGTCCAGCAAGCGTGACAAACTTGCGGTCCGAGACAAAAATACAATCCGATTGATCCGCAAAATCAGATTCCATACATAACAATATTTCTCCAAAAAAATATAAAAAAAATAAAAATATATTTTTCCTTTTTTTTTGTTTGATAAGAGTGTTTGCCCTTTTGAAGAAGAAAAAAAATATATTTTGATCTAAATTTACGTATGATAAATTTTTATTTTCTTTTATTTGTTTTTAAGGGCATTGGACTCCTTCACATTTGCGACAAAGAGAGGGTCATAAGAACGTTTTAATCCTCCATGCCATACTTGAAATAAGCCTCTTCTCTTAACGATTTAGAACAAGCCAAACGGAAAGTGGAGATTTTGTGGTTCCCCGTTGGGATAGACAACCACAATTGAAATTAATTAATAAATGATTAGTTTGGCTAAATTTGTTTTATTGGTGTCCTGTGCCCCGCTGAAAACGTTTTTTATGTGCCCCACTAAAAATATCAACTCGAAGCCGACCAGCTAGCAATCCAAATGTTCTGAACATAACTTAATTTGTTAAAAAATATTTTTTATAACTTATTAATTATAAAATTTATATTATTTGCTAAAAAAACAAGATTAAACCCATATGTAAAAAGATTTAAGAAAATAATATGTTAGGCATGTTATTGTCAAGTCAAAAATAGATTTGTGTGTCAACATGAATCTGACTTGTTTAATAAACGGGGCAGAAAACTCAATCTGAACCTAACATGTTTATAAAACAGGTCAAAACGAACTAAAATTTTTCGGGTCAGATTTTAGTTAGGTTGGCAGTTTGGGTCAATTTTTTACACCTCTAACAAAAATATGTCATGTAATAACAAAAAGGAAAATAACACAAAATTTTACTATTTTAGTAGTAGAGGGGTTGAATTCTTGTGATACTAAAAGGGAATATTTATCTTAAATAATAATTTAAGATGGATCAAAAGTTGGTAATGCAATATAATAAATCTTCAATCATTTTTTTATTTTTTGAATCTTTAGCACTATCATAAAATCCTTGATAAGAATTTAAAATTGCTCATAAATTTAATATTAATTTCACTTAAATTTAATTAAAATTTTGATTGATATTAATTTTTAAGAAAATAATATACCACTAAAAAAAATCATACACAATATTTTTTCTCGAATGAAGTGATATGAACCGTTATAAAGTTCAATATAATTTTTTATTAAAACAATCTAATTTTTTTTTGAAAAATCATTGGTAATGCAGAGCACGTTATCAGATAAATATTTCAGGTTAAAAAACATACTTATACACAACTCCCCTTGCCCTATTGGTTGAGAGCTTAGGCTTCCAACTAAGAGGTCCAAGGTTCGAGTCCTTGTGTATGCGTTGTGTGTGTGAGTTTTCCTTAAATGGCCTAAATGTCCCAAAAAAAAAAAAAAAAAAAAAACATACTTCACCTTTAAAGAAAAGGCATAAACAATAAATTAAAAGATTCTTCAATAGAGCTCCATCGTCTCTAACAATAGAATTAACAGTCTTACCTTTATTTTATTTTTTTATTTTTAAGCAATTAAATTTTAAGAGATTTTTTTTTTCTATTTTATAAATAAAAGAGAAGTGTCTTCATTGTTTTAATTATGAAAGGAGAATTTTTAACAATAAGCATGAATAGAAACTTAATTAGCACATTAAGTATGGCTTTTTGAAAATCTAAAAGTAGGCATAATCTCCTATTTAACAATCGATTTATATTAATGATAAAATTGCCCGTTTGACGGGCGATTTATTAAGATAACCAAATCTCCTGTTTGACGGGTGATTTTGCGTTGTTTAAAATTATCAGCCGAAGCACTAGTCCCGAACATGTTCTTGTTTGCCTTCTTCGCTCCCATCGCCATTCCTTCGCTCAACCGGATTTGATATTTAAGGTAAGTTTTTATGTGTTTTTTTATATAAATTTTGTATAATTAATCTTATTCTTTTTCCTAAATAGAAGGTAGAACAAGCAAAAAAAGAAGCAAATGCACCATGTAAAATTGTAGAATGAGGCGGCTTTAGGTGATGTCAATATTTTATGTTTTTTTGTAGAAATTTATGGATAATTCATGCAAAAACTAAAAGATTCTTGAGCATTATGTATTTTTTAAGTTTGTTAATGGGGGGATCCACCAATCTAAGAGAATATATGGAGTATATGAAGCTACTAAAACATTATGGGGAGGCACCTACAATTTGAGATAATTATCTCCTACAAATTCAGTAGTATGGAAGTTTAGAAGTTTTATAATTCCTTAATATTATCAAATAATCCAAAATTAGACTAATAAGCATATTAAAAGAATTGTTTCAAATGTTTCTTGCGAAAAAAGACTAATAAATGACATATTTTAATAATTTAAATAAATAATGAATAGGTATTTTAAAGAAGAAATAACATTTGAACACATTTATATTTATAAATATTTTTTTCTTACGTTTAAAATCTATATCTATCTGTTTCTTCAGCTCTTAATAGAGTTTCAATTTCAAGGTTCCATCATGGTCGATTTCTTTAAACTAGGTTAAGGTCTACAATTTAGTGATATCTTAAATCACTACCATATATATATTTAAAAGTGCGAGATGTGGACAAATATATTGAAAATAGATGAATATTAAAGAACAATAAATTATGTATTAGCTCTTCTTATCAATTACTTAACTATTCTTAAACACTCATTAATATAATTCTAATATATCATTAAGTTTCAGTATGCTTAGTTGCTTAGTGTTTGTAAGTGTAATTTACCTTTTTTATATTTAAAGGCAAAATCGTCCGTCAAATGGGCGATTTAGTTTTGTTAATAAATTGCCCGTCAAACGAGCGATTTTATCATAAATATAAATCATCTGTTAAAAGGGCGATTATGCCTAGTATTTAAATTTTCAAAAAACCTTACTTAATGTGCTAATTAATTTTTTATTCATGCTTAGTATTAAAAATCCAATTGCTGATGCGGAAAACCGTTCCAGCACTCAAAAAACAGAAGGCTTCAAATACTCTTTTTGTCTATCGTACCTTACTCAAAATGATATATATATATAACTGATACGTCATCACAAAATTAGCTTGATTGGGCACGAATCTCGAAGCAAAAGCTAGTTGGAAACTTCAAAAATTAAATCCGGGAGCATATGAACTCCGATTTCAGCAAGCTTACTGTCGAACTGAGCGTCTCGGAAATACGAACCTAACGACACCAAGATCAACCCAATCGGGGCCCAAATGAGTCCGAATCAAGAGCTCAAAGCGCTGTTGGAAGGTTCAAACTGCAATTTGAGTTACCAAACGGTCTCCGATTTTGACGAGCTTATACTCGAATCGAACGGCTCGACGAGACGAATCCAACGAGCCCAAGATCACTAAATTCCGACATCATTAAGGCCTCCAAATGTCCAACGAACGGTGCACGATCATAGGATTCAATATCGGCCGTCCATTTGATCACTCCCTATTCGCCCTTGATCTCACACCTATTTACGGACCATGTCACTCCAGAAAATCTATAAATAGAGCCCTCATTCTTCACAAGAGAGCATCTAAGCAAGAGAGAGAAGAAGATAAGAGAAGGAGAGAGAGAAGGAAGAAGTTCCTCCTCGACAGCCGCCGGACCACCGCCGGACCACCGCAGAACCTCGCCGGACCACCGCCGGACCACCGCAGGAAGCTCGTCGGACCACCGCCGGACCACCGCAGGAACCTCGCCGGACCACCACAGGACCTCGCCGGACGACCACCTTAAGGCCCGACGTTCAGTCCCTACGTCCTGCCTAAGACCCGACGTCTTGTTCAAGGTCCGACGTCCAGTCCCTACGTCCTGCCAAAGATCCGACGTCTTGTTCAAGACCCTATACTTAGTCTCAACTTCCTGCCAAACACCCGACGTCCAACTCAGGACCCGACGTTCAGTCCTTACGTCCTGCCGAAGACTCAACATCTTACTTAAGCCATTGTAATCTGTTCACCCCTGGAGGTGATCCAGTCCTTTGTAACCAATTCAAAATCTAGTGGAATCATTTTCAACTAGGCTAGGCCTCGTGGTTTTTTCCCCTTTTAAGGGTTTTCCACGTAAAAAATCTTGTGTTCTCTGTGTGTGCTAGTTATACGTACAACGCTAAGACGTAGAATCAAATCTCTATCGCCGCGTAATTTCTAGCCCGCAACAGATTGGCGCCGTCTGTGGGAAAGCTAATCCCACTACACTAAGAAATCCTCCAATGGTCAACAGGCGTAGCCATCGCATCATGGGAACCTCCCGCTCTAATTCACACCAATCCAGGAATCAGTCCCTGAATCAAGGACGACAGGCATCTGCCTCTTTTCACCCCAATAACCGACACCCTACAGGAGAAGGAACTTCAGGGCCGTCCCTAGAAGAACGTATCAGAAAAATGGAGGAATCTCAAAATGAGATCCTTCAGCTTTTAAGGGGAGCTTGAGGACCAATGCCGGTACCCCAAGAAGATGCTCTTCTCCCGCAAGATCAGCCAGGATTTGAAGACATTCTTCATGTCGAAGTCCCCCTTCCTCCACCAAGGATGCGTCCTCCTACACGTCTAGAGAATGAGCTCGCCGATACAGCAAGCTCTACCCATCCTTCGCGCACGGGTCACCGACAGCATATGCCGCCGGACGTCCCCGAGGACTTAGACCAACAGCGCGTCACTGAACTCCCCCGTAATACTCTACGGCATGAGTTACGAAGATTAGTCCGAGAAGAGTTCCCTACAGGGGGTATCAGGCAGTCCCTTCACCAACGGGACATTCAGGAGTCATCACCTTTCACCGAAGCTGTCCTCCGATATCCCGTTCCGGCAAGATTCAAACTCCCAAATATTGATTCTTATGATGGGACTTCAGACCCCTATGAACATATCGATCACTACCGCACTATTATGCATATCCAGCAGGCCCCAGACGCTCTGCTCTGTCAAGTTTTTCCGGCCACCCTTAAAGGGCAGGCCCGGACATGGTTCTATTCCCTACCCCCTCGGTCCATTCCCCTATTCGTTAAATTAGCCAAATTGTTTGTCGAACAATTTGTCGCCAACCGAAGGATGATTAAAGACTCCTCCCACCTTTCGGGGATACGACAGAACGAGGGTGAATCTCTCAAAGAGTATTTTCAAAGGTTTTCTACAGAAGCCCGACAAATTCCAGGGGTGGATCCCGAATTGCTACGAGGTGTATTTCTTGGAGGGCTTCGTCCAGGCCCTTTCTACTCGGCACTTATGCGAGAGACAGTCCATTCTTATGCGGATTTAATCCATCGGGTAGAGGCCCAAATCACTGCCGACGAAGCCATCAATGCTCATAGAAAGCAATTCGAGCAAACAACCGGGAAGCGAAAAAATCCCCCAGGAACGGAGAATCCCCCTTCACAAAGGAAGAAGCAAGGAAACTACAATCTTCCTCCTCGACCCTCACAGTCACGACGAGAGCCCCGACAAGAAAAAGAGTACACACCACTTAATACATCCCGAACAAATGTATTAATGGCCATCCGAGACCAGGAGAGTGTAAAGTGGCCGTACCCTTTAAAGCCTAATACCGGAAACCAAGAACAGTATTGTCATTTCCACCGCAGTCGTGGACACACTACTGAAGCATGCAGGCAGCTCAAGGAGGAAATTGAGAGACTGATCCGACAAGGATATCTCCGACATTTCGTCAAGAATCCAACAGCTCGAGAAGAAACCGTTCCGGCTGGGGGGCAAGATCAACAAAAACAGTCGACGAACAACCGCCAGATGGTCGGTGAAATTGAAACTATTGCTGGAGGCCCTTCAACGCCTTGCCAAGTTCTAATCGCAGAGAATAAGGAGCCACCAACAAAAAAGCTTCATGCCGATCACTCCATCACCTTCAAGGAGTCTGATCTAGAAGGCGTAAAAACTCCTCATCAAGATCCACTGGTGATTAGTGCAGGAATTGGCAACCCGTGCTACAATGTTAAGAGGATCTTGGTAGACAATGGAAGCTCAGTAGATGTTCTATTTTACTCCACTTTTCTTAGCATGGGCTTATCTAGAGAGAAACTCCAGCCTGCTGCCGGTCCACTGTACGGATTTGACAACCGGCCTGTAAGAGTTGAAGGAACCATTACTCTCCCGGTTGTGCTTGGAGAATTCCCCCGTCAAGTTGAGCACCCCATTCTATTCATTGTAGTGAAGTCCGAATCAGCCTACAATGCGATCTTTGGAAGACCGCTTCAAACAATTTTCGGGGCTGTTGCTTCAATTCCCCACTTAAAGCTCAAGTTTCCTACCCCATCAGGGATCGGAACAGTACGAGGAGATCAACAAGTAGCACAGTCATGCTATCTTAGGCAGGCTCAACCACGCTCATCAGTTACTCTAAGCATCGAAGACTTCGATCTTCGGAGTGAAGATACCCCTCAAAGGGCCTCCCCTGTAGAAGATCTTACCTGTGTCTCCCTATCAGAAGAACATCCCTCGAGAACAGTACAGATCGGATCACTCCTCTCAGATACAGAGAAAGAAGAATATGTAGACTTTTTACGTACAAACCAAGACGTATTTGCATGGAGTTCAGCAGATATGCCCGGTATTAATCCTGAAATAATTATGCACTCCCTGAAGATCAACCCAGCATGTAAGCCAGTGATTCAAAAGAAACGAAACTTCGCCCTAGAACGTCAGCTGGCAATCGAACAGGAGGTTGATAAGCTTTTAAAAGCAAGATTTATAAGGGAAGTGCACTACCCATCTTGGTTAGCCAACGTCGTGATGGTTCGGAAAATAAACGGGACTTGGAGAATGTGCGTGGACTATACGGATCTCAATAAAGCTTGCCCTAAAGACAGCTTCCCGCTCCCCCGAATAGATCAGCTAGTCGACGCCACATCCGGACATCAGATGTTAAGCTTTATGGATGCCTACTCCGGATACAACCAAATACAAATGGATCCCGCCGATGAGGAGGCAACATCTTTTCAAACGGATAAAGGGTTATATTGTTACCTGGTAATGCCATTCGGGCTCAAAAATGCAGGGGCAACTTACCAACGACTTATGAATAAGGTTTTTAAGAACCTTATTGGGCGTACCATGGAAGTCTATGTGGACGATATGCTGGTAAAGAGCCTCGAGAAATCTCAGCATATCTCAGATTTGGAAGAATGTTTTAACCTTCTCCGATCTTACAACATGCGCCTCAACCCCTCCAAATGTGCATTTGGGGTCATCTCAGGAAAGTTTCTGGGATTCATGGTTACCCACCGAGGGATTGAGGCCAACCCGGAAAAGATCAAGGCCCTAAGGGACATGCTACCCCCCAGAAACATCAAAGAAGTTCAGAGACTGAATGGAAGGATCGCAGCACTCTCTCGATTTCTGGCTCGTTCGGGGGATAAATATTTGCCTTTCTTCAAGATCCTCAGAGGGGCTCGTAGCTCAGGATTCCAATGGACTGATAAATGCCAAGAAGCTTTTGAACAACTCCGAACTTATCTAGCCTCACCACCGCTTCTCTCAAAGCCAATTCCAGGGGAAATTTTGTATATGTACATGGCCGTCTCTTCCCAAGCTATAAGTTCGGTCTTGGTTCGGATGGATGATTCGACTCAACGCCCAGTCTATTACATCAGCAAGGTACTTTCAGATGTTGAAATGCGTTATCCATTGGCAGACAAAACAGCCTTAGCATTGGTCTTCTCAGCCAGGAAGTTACGACCTTATTTTCAGGCACATGCGATCAGGGTTTATACAAACCTGCCGCTGAAAAATATTCTTCAAAAACCCGAAGCATCCGGAAGGTTGATCAAATGGTCAGTAGAACTTGGAGAGTTCGATATACAGTTCTTACCTAGACCCGACATCAAGTCACAGGTACTTGCCGATTTTGTGGTCGAATGTACTAGCTACACCTCCGAAGAATTACCTGATGTATCCCCTTCTTCCTCCTGCTGGACATTATATGTAGACGGAGCTTCTGGGAGTTCTGGTGCTGGTGCTGGAATCCTATTAATCTCCCCGCAGAAAGCCACATTTGAATACGGGCTTAGACTGAAGTTCCCGGCAACAAACAATGTTGCTGAATATGAAGCTCTAATCGCTGGATTAAGATTGGCAATTGATTGCGAAGTCCAAGACTTAGTGGTTCACACTGATTCCCAACTGGTTGCTTCTCAAGTAGAAGGGGAATTCGATACTCACAACCCACTTCTGGCTCAATACTGTCAGATAGTTAAAACCTTGTTGGCTCAAATAGCAAAGCATCAGGTCATCCATATCCTTCGAGAGCAAAACGCAAGGGCAGACTCACTCTCCAAGCTAGCAACCTCTACGACGGGAGATGTTTTTAAAAGGAAATTCATTGAGGAGATCCACTTCCCGAGCATTCAAGGTTCATGGGTACTTCAATCAATAGATGAATCAAAAGAAGTTTCTTGGATCGACCCCATTCTTGCTTTCCTACAAGAAGGCTCTCTCCCTGAGGACCCAGCTATGACAGTACGACTTCGGAGGCAAGCAGCCAATTTCACCCTTATTAACGGAGAGTTATACAAACGATCTTTCACAGGGCCATACCTCAAGTGTCTTCCTCCTTCGGAGGCAAACTATGCACTTCGCGAAGTACATTCGGGCATTTGTGGGGAACATTTGGGTGGAAGGGCGTTAGCTCAAAAGGTCCTGAGACAAGGGTTCTACTGGCCGACAATAAAACATGACGCATTAGAACTTGTACGGAGATGTAACAGCTGCCAGTTGCATGCCAACCTCACTCATCTACCCGCCGTAGAGATATCGACATTACAGAGTCCCTGGCCTTTTGCCCAATGGGGGATCGACATAATGGGACCATTTCCTATAGCCACGGGACAGCGAAAATTCATCATATTGGCTGTCGATTATTTCACGAAATGGGTAGAAGCAGAACCACTAGCAAAAATCACTGAAGCAAATGCCAAACAGTTTCTGTGGAAGAGCATAATATGTCGCTTTGGCATTCCTGCAAAAGTTATTACTGATAATGGGACACAGTTCACCGGAAGGGTCTTTACCACATTTTGTAAAGATCTCCACATTCATCTAGTACACACGGCTGTGGCTCATCCTCAGACTAATGGACAGACAGAAGTCACTAATCGGACCATTCTGAGAGGACTGAAAACACGGCTGGAGAAGGCTGGGGGGCAATGGGCTGACGAGCTCCCAAACGTCCTTTGGGCCTATCGTACGACAGCAAGGACTCCAACAGGAGAGACACCGTATAACCTCTGCTTTGGTACAGAGGCTGTCATTCCAGTCGACATTGGAGTCCCCAGTCATAGAGTACAAACTTTCGACTCCAATACCAACGACGAAAAACTCAGGCACAACCTAGACCTCCTTCCAGAAGTAAGAGACGGGACAATACTTAAGGTTGCTGCCTACCACCAGAGAGTTGCCCGTCACTATAACAGAAGGATGAAGCCTCGACATATATCGGTAGGAGATCTGGTCCTACGCAGCATTGAGGCGGCAGGCAAAGGCCCTCAACGAAACAAACTCTCCCCCCTCTGGGAAGGTCCGTACCTAGTAGCAGCTATGGTGAAGCCAGGGACTTTCAAATTAAAGGATGCTGAAGGGAAGATGCTTCCTCGAACTTGGAATATCGAGAACCTCCGCAAATACTATCAGTAGAGCGTAATCGTGTCGTTTGTTTTAGAATGTTGTATGGCTTTTGCTTACTGTATATGTCTTTAATTTCGGACTTTGTTTGTGGTGTTTCTAGTTTCCTTCTCCCTTAAACTGTTTTCGGGAGCAATGTTCTTCGTTTAATGGCAGTAAAGACTTTGTTAAGTTTTGAACTTTAATTTTGAGCAGTAGATGATTATTGTTCAGTCGCTAGTTGATCAATCCCAGGGGGATTCGATCCGACCTCTTCCACACAGGTTAACGTCATCGAGCAAGGCTCTGACTCACAACCTCGGATAGGTCTTATATCCTTGGTGGATTCTCTCGACCTCTTCCACACAGGTTAACGTCATCGAGCAAGGCTCTGACTCACAACCTCGGATAGGTCTTATATCCTTGGTGGATTCTCTCGACCTCTTCCACACAGGTTAACGTCATCGAGCAGGGCTCTGACTCACTACCTCGGATAGGTCTTATATCCTTGGTGGATTCTCCCGACCTCTTCCACACAGGTTAACGTCATCGAGCAGGGCTCTGACTCACAACCTCGGATAGGTCTTATATCCTTGGTGGATTCTCCCGACCTCTTCCACACAGGTTAACGTCATCGAGCAGGGCTCTGACTCACAACCTCGGATAGGTCTTACATCTCTTATAGATTCTTTTAACCTCTTTCATACAGGTTGGCGTCGTCAAGCAAGGCCTTGGCGTACAACTTAGAGTAAACAGTACATCCTTAGAGGATCCTTTTAAACTTTCAAGCACAGGTTGGAAGATAAATACCTTAAACAAATATAAAAGAAATTCACTCAGAATAAATAGATACACTGGAATATCTAAGTCATATAGCAACAGAACAATGATCCACTACTAAGTCAAAGTAGATATCACACAACAGTACAAAACATCAGGTACATCACAATAACTAAAAAGACAAACTAATACAAACAACAGGAACTAGAAAGCCTACTCAACATCTACTATCTCATCATCTGCATCAAGATCGAGGACCTTCCGAAGATCACTCTCTACCTCATCACCATCAGAGCCTGAAGGAAAGTCAGCTGAAGCCTGGCTAGGGGTCACCTCTTCGGCTAGAACTCCGGTCTTTCGCTGCATCAGGCGAACCCCCTTAAAGAAGCCTCTAATAAATCCATCCTCAGTGCACTACTGCTCCAAACCCTTCACCTCTATAGCATAGATGTGATCTCGGGCCTCCTCAACACGATCCTGGACGATAGTCTTGAATGCTATGGACTTCTTGAAGTCTTCAATAACTCTTGAAGGTTCTGAACTAGACAAGGCAGCCTCCTTCTCAGCTATAATGGCCTGAGACTCCCTATCCTTCGTCTCCAGCGACGCAATCTTCTCCTCCGAAACTTTCTGCTCCCTCAAAAGTCTGGTGATCGTCGCGTGAGCCTCCTCAAGATCTATCTGGTGCCGATCTGCCTGCTGATTCCGGAGAGTTACAGAACGCATTGAGTTAGCCAGTTCAGTCCTACACTCGCTCAACTCATCTTCAAGCACCTTCACCTCCTTAACCTTCTGATCATACTTTCGTTTGAACTCTCCCTGGAGGTACTTGATCTTAACAAACTCAGTGTTCCAGTCATTAACTGCGATCACAGCACGTGACAGCTGAAAATAGAAAGAAAAGTTCATTAGAAGTCACCTCAGAAGAAAATGAAATAAAAAATATTAGGAGATGTTACTCACCAAATTACTGGTCTTGTTATGTCCGAGGCATTGATGATTCATGACATCATCAGGGATATGTATCTTGGCTGGGGAAGAGTCAGGTAAGGTCTTGTCAGTGTTTGTTCCTTCCAACCTCTTCTTCTTCGAAATCGGGGGGTCGTCAACCCTTGCCGGTCGTTTGGGAGCCGCTTTTGAAGTAGGGGCAGGGGGCTCAGGAATCCTGGATGTCGGCTTCAACTTCCTTGCATCAGATCTCCCAGTATGAAATGAAATTCCAACCTTGAATAAGAACTCTTCTTCAGTATATTTGCTCATATGACGAACCTCAAATAGAAGATGTTCGAGATCAGAAACTTTCAAAATCCTTATTATGTCTTCCTCGCTGACGTGCAGAGGGGATGGCAGATCCCTCATTTTCCCCCACTTCTCAATCAAGCCCCAATCATTCTTCACAAAAAAGAAAGCATTGACCCAGTTCTTTGAAGAATCGCGGGTACGCACATCCAACAATTTGGACCTAAAAGTCACACGCCCAGATGTATCGTTGGTGAACTTACCCATCCGTGAAAGATGCTCCGGGGTCATAGTAGCTCCTCGATCCCGAAAGAGAGCAATCAATCCCATAGCCACTGACATTGCTCTAAATGAAAGTTGGAATATGCTCACGCCGCACCATTGCAAGACTTCAATCAGCTCAGTAGGAGGCGGAAAACGTAAACCAGCCCGCAAGTGGGCCTCAGAAACAGTCACGTACCCAGCAGGAGGAAGATTCGCCCGATCAGACATCCTCGGAACCATTGTCTTCACATCATTCGGAAAGTAATAATTCTTGCGGAAAAGGAACATGAAGTCATTTGTAACAGTCGACGCTGACACATCCACCTCCTTATTTGGCCTCTGCTCGCCATCATGCGGCGCAACAGGGTCCCCCCGGATCGCAGGATCTCTTGGTGGGGGGCGATCACCTGACATTTCTAGAGGGAGAGGGGGAAAGAAGAAGTTCTCCGAACTTCCTTGCCAAGAGAGGGGCCTCAGAAGACTGAGGGAAGGCCTCAATAGAAAGGACAGAGGGAGAAGATCTCCGAACTTCCTTGCCAAGAGAGGGGCCTCAGAAGACTGAGGGAAGGCCTCAATAGAAAGGACAGAGGGAGAAGATCTCCGAACTTCCTTGCCAAGAGAGGGGCCTCAGAAAACTGAGGGAAGACCTCAATAGAAAGGACAGAGGGAGAAGAGAAGAAAGGAGGAGAAGAAGAGAAGAGGAAGAGGAGTGGAGTGATTTTCTAAAGGGTTTAAGGCCCTATTTATAGGTTTTTGGGAGAAAGGAGAGAAGTTTCTAGAATTTTCAATTTCCCAAAATTTTCTAAATTTTTCTGAATTTTTTCGGAATTTTTTGGGATTTTTTAGGATTTTTTAGGCATTTTTTCGGCCTAAAAAGGCTTAAAAATGCCTAAAAAACCCTTTTTTCTGCACAGGTGGGGCCCACTAGGTCGGTGGGCTGAACAGACCCGCCCGTTCGTTCAAATGAGGCGGTGGGAAGCTTCCAGGCGGGCTGACCGCGCGGGCCCAGGCGGGCCTAGGCGGCCCTAGCGGGCCGCCGCGCGGGCCAGGAGGCGGCCCAGCAACCCGCCGCGCGGGCTGCAGCGCGGGCCGCAGGCGCGGCCCGAGCGGCCCAGGCGGGCCGCCGCGCGGGCTACAGCGCGGGCCGCTTGCGCGGCCCAGGCGGCCCAGGCAGGCCGCCACGCGGGCCGGAGGCCCAGGCGGCCGGGCAGGCCAGGCGGCCGGGCGGGCCGCCGCGCAGCGCGCAGCGCGGGCCCGCGAGCGCGGGCCCAGGCGGGTCGGGCGGCCCAGGCGGGCCGCCGCGCGTTCCAGCGCAGGCCGGCGGTGCCGCCGCCGGCGGCGGCGGCCGGCCGGCCGGTCCGGCCGGTCCGGCCGCCTAGCCCATTTTGGGCCCGATTTTCGTCCCGGAAACTCCGTTTTCGACATTTTTGGGAACCCCGGACACATTTTTCGACGTTCCGGACTCAATTTTGGCACTTTCAGAACTCATCGAGGCCTCCTTGACTTGTTTTTTGCAAAATTTCAACTTATGGGAAGCGATTTTTGCTATTCGGCCAACGCAAAATGTTGACCCTTATATTTTCGGACTCCTAGGGCTTCGACGTCCGAAAATAGGGGGGCAACTGATACGTCATCACAAAATTAGCTTGATTGGGCACGAATCTCGAAGCAAAAGCTAGTTGGAAACTTCAAAAATTAAATCCGGGAGCATATGAACTCCGATTTCAGCAAGCTTACTGTCGAACTGAGCGTCTCGGAAATACGAACCTAACGACACCAAGATCAACCCAATCGGGGCCCAAATGAGTCCGAATCAAGAGCTCAAAGCGCTGTTGGAAGGTTCAAACTGCAATTTGAGTTACCAAACGGTCTCCGATTTTGACGAGCTTATACTCGAATCGAACGGCTCGACGAGACGAATCCAACGAGCCCAAGATCACTAAATTCCGACATCATTAAGGCCTCCAAATGTCCAACGAACGGTGCACGATCATAGGATTCAATATCGGCCGTCCATTTGATCACTCCCTATTCGCCCTTGATCTCACACCTATTTACGGACCATGCCACTCCAGAAAATCTATAAATAGAGCCCTCATTCTTCACAAGAGAGCATCTAAGCAAGAGAGAGAAGAAGATAAGAGAAGGAGAGAGAGAAGGAAGAAGTTCCTCCTCGACAGCCGCCGGACCACCGCCGGACCACCGCAGAACCTCGCCGGACCACCGCCGGACCACCGCAGGAAGCTCGTCGGACCACCGCCGGACCACCGCAGGAACCTCGCCGGACCACCACAGGACCTCGCCGGACGACCACCTTAAGGCCCGACGTTCAGTCCCTACGTCCTGCCTAAGACCCGACGTCTTGTTCAAGGTCCGACGTCCAGTCCCTACGTCCTGCCAAAGATCCGACGTCTTGTTCAAGACCCTATACTTAGTCTCAACTTCCTGCCAAACACCCGACGTCCAACTCAGGACCCGACGTTCAGTCCTTACGTCCTGCCGAAGACTCAACATCTTACTTAAGCCATTGTAATCTGTTCACCCCTGGAGGTGATCCAGTCCTTTGTAACCAATTCAAAATCTAGTGGAATCATTTTCAACTGGGCTAGGCCTCGTGGTTTTTTCCCCTTTTAAGGGTTTTCCACGTAAAAAATCTTGTGTTCTCTGTGTGTGCTAGTTATACGTACAACGCTAAGACGTAGAATCAAATCTCTATCGCCGCGTAATTTCTAGCCCGCAACAATAACATTAGTAATTGCTAAGTTGTAAAGAACGATAACACGATGCATGAAATGAGAAACAGATCATAAAGATAGATTCGTCCTAATACAAAATATATCATAATAGCATAATATTTTATCAAAACAATTAAAATTTATTAATTCATAAAACAAATATGTATCTATTAATTTTAAATTTATACTTTCCTTAAACAAGAGCACATTTAAAATAAAAAAGCATCATAATATCCTAATTCAACTTCTGTTATCGTTGAATTTATATTAAGATTAATACTATATAATTAATTTAGTTATAATATAAACCTAAAAGTGATGAAGCTATTCTAATCAAAATATCCTAATGAATTATCTCCAATTTAATATAAGATTAAAATATTTTGCTAAACATCAGAAAAAATTTCAGCCATCATTTTGAGAAAGGTATGATGGACTAAAACAATTTTTGGAGCTTTCTGCTTTTTGAATGTGCTCTTGTTTAAGGAAAGTGAAAATTTTAAATTATTTTTTATTTTTTTGAGAAAATTATGGGCCAAGCCCAGAAAATTTAAAATTAAGTGATACATATTTGATTTATGAATTAAAAAATTTTAATTGTTTTGATAAAATATTATGCTATTCTAATATATTTTGTATTAGGACGGATCTATCTATATGATTGTTTCTCATTTCATGCATCTTGTTATCCTTCTTTACGGCTTTGATCTAGTTATCATTTGAGTAAGGAAGTATATATATAATTGTCTTCCATCTCCAATCCCACTCACAACTTCCTCTATTAACCCATCACATCAAATGATAACTAGATCCAAAACTATCTCTCTAAAACCAAAACATATCATCTATCTTCTTAACCTCAACAACCCCACATCTACTTCCTTACTCAATGACCCATCTAACTTATCTAAAGTAATTAATAAATATAGAGAGATAGGAGATGGAAGACAATTAATGAGGTAGGTGGAAATAAGGAGGGTATCAAGCCATGAATGATATGGAATATGAGATGTATGTAGGATTGTGTGGGTTATTTTAAATATGTGACTCTATTTGCATTTTACTACACTGTTTGTTTTGGGTGTGTAAGAAAAGTTAATTTGATGATAATGCCAGGATCTTTTTTATAAAGGTTTGAAATTGGTGATTTAGAAATTCGGTTCCACAATTGGTGTGAATGTTTTTGATTTTATAGTAGAGTTGGTTTTTAATCAAACTTTTAAATGCTATAAATTTAGAGAGCACTTCAAACTTTGAGAGCATTGGAAAAATCCATAGAAAGCATGAGTAATCATTGACAAAAGATGGTATAATATTTATACCATTGAGTGGAGGTGATGGGGGGAAGGTCCCCAATCATTAAAGTGTGTTAATTCAAGTGGATGAGGTTTGTATTTATTAGGTTTAACAAGTGGTAGTCAATGGCCTTTAGAGGTGATGCATGAAGAAAAAAATGAAGAAGAAATAGGAACTAAAAAAAAATCTCTATTTGGTGTAGAGACTGTTACCGTAACTTAACAATTTGGATTCCTGAGTGGTGGTGACATTTAAGTGAAGAAGAAGATGTTGTGTTGAGAATTGAATGACTTTGTTTAGAGTGTTGAAGCTGGATGGGATAAAGTCCTTCATAGTTAGGTCTTGAAAGGTGGATAACATTATTTTTAAATACTTAATGGTATAACTAAAAGCATCAAATAAAATGGAAATGTTGTTGTGTAATTAGATGATGTGATATAGAAAGACAGTTATGAGAGATATCTAAAATGTGATAAATGTTGGGAAGGAGTAGCTTACGAGATGGTGCGGATGGAATATCGGAACCTGAGTGAGCAACGGGAACTGAGCCTCCATCTCTATTTGATAAAAAAAATGTTGTGGTTTTGAAAAATATTAATTTTTTTTGGAAATGTTTAATTTTTGAAATTATAGTTTTGAAATCAAACACCTTATTATGAACAATATATCACCTAGGGAGGCAAACATATCATTCCCTAATGGTTTCAAATTTTAGAACTTTGAACTCATCCTGATTATCATAGTCAAACTCAAGAGAAGACAACATATGATCCTGGTGGATCAAGATGATGTTTGATTAAATATTTGATTAGATTAATCTAGAAAAAGGATCATTAATTTCATAATCAAAATCATAATAATATAAGACATATCTTTCTGAAGAAAGAATATTTCACTTATTATTAATCATTTAAAAATGGTAATAATGATTATTGGATTTGATTTTTTCCAAAAATAATTAATTGAAGTTTTGAAAAATTTGGTCTGAGTTCTAAATTCCTAAGAGCACAAGCCCTCATAGTTAATTACATCATAGGAAACCAGTATTTCCTACGAATTCTCCCAATTAAAATATCAAAAGAAATTTTATTTAGGATATCAAGGCTCGATGTTAAAGGAGTTAAGGGTTGGAATTTTCAAATGATATTGGATCAAAGTTTAATACTTCTTTCTGGAGTCAAAGGAGGAAGAGTAGAAGGCACCTGAAATTCTAAAATAATTTAGAAGTACTCCAATCTATCCTTAGTGTTGGGTTTGAATTTGATTAAAAGAGATTTAAGTTAAAGTGATCAATTTTATTAGAAAGTTTGGATTCAATTCCTGGAGGTTGGGGTCTTATATCTTGAGCCTACCTTAGAACCTAAAACTAAATTAGGTACTAAAAATCAGTAACTCAAGCCTAACTAATGCAAAGAAAATTTAGACTTTCCTCGATAAGGATTGGGGAGCTAGCCAAACTACCTAGGAGCTTCAAAACTTTGAGTTTGGACTATTTATGCAAGAGTGATATGGATGTTGTTTAAGATAAGTTTGAGAAAAGTAGGGCCGACATTTAGAGCAAATCTTAATTGACCCCTTAACTTATGTAGGGTATTTGATGCTTAAGTAAATGTAATTAAAATTTTAGACACATTTAAGTTTATTACTAATGCAATGCATGCTAGTCGAGTAGATAAAATGCTTAAATCATAAAGAAGCAGTTTTAAAATAAAGCTTAGAAAATATATTTTTCTTAGAGATTACACAACATCCCCTTATCAGGACTGCATCTTAATAGGTCTGGTGGCCTGCCAGAACCCGCGGGCGGAGATGTGTTTAACAAGGTAGAGATGTTTCAATATGTATGCATGAAAACCCTCGACGAAGCCAATTTTACTTTTTAAGTTTGTTAGAGTTTTTATGTGAGCTAAAATTTTTAATTGGCTTGAGTAGAAGAATTTTTTATCATACCTTACGAGCCTCCAATCAAATTCCAAGCTAAAACAAAATTGGTATACATTAAAAGCATGAAATCCTATTCGCAATCAATATCAAATAATCATCATTAATAAATAAATCAATTACATTTAATGTTCATAGGCAAATGCCTTTTAATAATACAACCCAGAATTGTTGGAAAGTAAAGTGGCTAGGTACCACTAACAACAAGCCCGGATTTTACTGCTAAAACATAAGTGACATTAAGAATGGGGTTCTTTTTGTTTTTCACCTCTTTGTCCTTCTAGTGGCTCCTTGAATCCATATGATCTGGATATCCAAGTGAAAAGAAACTCCTTCTTAAAAGGGGTGTTATCTTTTCTCTTTGGATACTCAAGGTATCCTAACTTAGGCTTCCAAATGGAGGAGGACTCTCCCTTAAGGGATGTTCTCTTCTTTATGGAATCTAAGTAGGATATGTATGTCCTATCTCAAAGCACTTAAATATTACAACTCAATTGAATTTAAATTAAATCAAATTATATCAAGAATAGAAGAAAAATCTAGACTCAGACCACCTGCAGGGTTACCTTAATAATAAAAATTTAAATAAATATCCCAAGTTGTTAATATATTGAAATTAAAAAGTGCTCAAGCCAACCACACTTGGCCATGCTCTTTTAATTTGAAGGAGGAGTTAACAAATTTCTGAAGTACCTATGCAAAGCATATTAATTAAATTATGTTATGCCACATTTATTTTACTGCCCTATATGAGCATGGTTACCTATATAAGATTGAATTAGTACAAATTGCCTCTAACTTAGAGGTAGATCTAGCTCATAATCAATCATATCATAGAGTATAGAAAGTAAGTAAACAATCACAAAATAAATTTTCAAACAGTATGCAATGAAAACCCTGAAAAACTCGACATACAACAGAAAAGTAAATACTAGACTAGCCTAAGACTAGAGTTGGTGTCCTAGCAAACCTTCTAAAGTGTGTGAAGGAGGCTGTGTAGTTTGAATATGTTTTAGATAGGGAGATTAGTTAAAGATGTTTGATGTTCTGGTTGGTTGAAAGGTTTAAGGGAAAAAATTTAATTAAGTTTAAATATTAATGATTTTGAATTAATTTTAGGACATATTTTAAAGTGTTAAATAAATGCCACCTTTGTTGCTCATTGGAGCTGTGAAGTTTATTTCACCTTCCTTGGGGCTAATTTAATAGCCTCATTGGCCTGTAATACCTAGTGGTACCCGGTATAGTTAAGTGATTTGATTTGATTAAAGTTTGAAAGTTAATATTTTTTTTATTAAAGTTGATTAGTTGCTAATTTTTAAGATTTATATTGGTTAAGTTTTCCATTAATCGGTTCGTGGCGTTATGCCACTAGGCTCGAGGAACAAAGCCTCCTTAGGATACATAGTCGTGTAGCCCGGAGTAGTCCAGCCTAAAAAAATTTATTAATGAAGTTGGATTAAAAAATTTAAATTTAATTAAAAAATTATAAAGAAATTATAATTAAAATTTTGCACCCCATTGAATGTGTTTGTGACATTGTGCCACAAGGCTCGAGGAACAAAGCCTCCTTAGGACACGTAGCTCGCAGCTAGGAGTAGTCTGGCCTAAAACTTCATTTTTGAAGTATTTGCTGGGTATTAAAGAGTTGGTTAAATGATTTTAATATTAATTCACTATATTTGGAATTTTAAAAATTAATTAATTTTTTTAATTTTTAGATTATTTTAATGATTTAATTAAATGGTAAAAAAATTAATTTTTTAATTAAGAGTGATTTATTAAAAATTACTTTTTATAAAATATTAAACCTTAAGATGAACAGATCGACTATAAGTATGATGTATTTTGATTTATCTACTTTTAGTCATGAATGTTTGAAATTTTGACCAGATTTTGACTTCAATTTGATCTTATTGTTGAAAATTAAATTCTGGCTAGTTTGAGTTATTATATAATTTTTTTAGATTTAAATTTAATTTGTTAGAATTTTTAGAAAGTTTATTGCTTAATTAAGGGTTTAATTTTAAGAAAATTATTTAAAAGGTTTAATGACTTTTAAAATTACTGAATACTTTTCCTATGGGTTGGAGATATCACTAAGTTTAAGTATTTAAAATTTCAAGTTAATAAAATGTGTATCCTAATTTCTAAGATTTTCTAAGTTTTTTAGAATAAGTATTTAATTATTATCGTTAAATATGTCACTAAGTTAAGTATGTTTGAATCAAAGTTCTACTAACCCTTTGACTTAACATATATAAATCATAAATAAGCACAATCAAATCCTAAATCTAAGAGGGCCTATGTTAAGTGGTGTGTACACACTAAGCATGCAAGGATTAACATTATTTAAGATGATTAATGATGTGATTAGTGAATAATTAAAACATAATTACTCAATAATCACTCCACCAAAAAATTCCATCCACACATTTAACCTATGTTTAAGATTTTAAAGGGATCTCTCAAATACTTAAGATTTAAATATATATATTTTCAAATAAATTTTAATATATATATATATATATATATATATATATATATATATATACACACACACACATACATACATACATATAAGTTTTAAAATTAAATAATTAAAAATATCATAAAAAATAATTTAAAATCTTTTGAGAGATCCTTTAAATTTTCAAAGTTAATAAAAATATAATATTTAATTAAATATTAATTAAATATTAAAGTATTCAAATAACGGTACTTATTTAAAAAAATTAAAATTAAACTTTAAAATTAATTTTAAACAAAAGTATTTATTTTTTTTAATTTATATATTATTTAAAATTTTCTAAAGTTAATTTGAATTTAATTTGTATTTTTGAAGTTTAAAGTGATTGAAAATATTTAAATAATTTAAAACTAATTAACATTTAAAATAATTCTTAAATAGAATTAAATTAAATGTTAAATGTTTCAAAAATTTAAATATCATTTAAAATAATTTTATTTAGGTTTTCAAAATTATTTAAATTTAACCTTAATTAAATATTAAAATATTTATTAATTTAAAAGTTACTCAAAATATATGTATATCTATATTTAAATTTAATTTAAAAATATTAAAAGATAATTCTCTTATTTTATTGAAGTAATATTAAGTTTTAATATATTGAAAACATTTAAATTAAATTAAATATTTAATTAATTGTTAAAAGGGATTAACTAGTTAAAATTAATTTATATCCCTTAAATTTTTTTTATTTCAAATTAATTTTTTTAAATACATATATTATTTTAATCTTCTAAGATACTTTAAAAAGAAATTTTAATTTTTTATTAAAAAAATTTAACCAAATATTAAATTAAATGTTAGAATACTTAGATTATTTAAATTATTTAAAAGAAGTAAAAAAGAAATTAAAAATAAAAAGTTTAATTTAAAAATAGTTTTTTTTTTGTTAATATAATATTTGAATTTTGGAAAAGTACTTAAACCAATATTTAAGTTAAATACCAATTGAATATTTCATTATTTTAAATTTTAACATTTAGAATATTTAAAAAATATTTTTATTTAATATTATTTTTAAATTAAAACTTTTTATTGTCTAATAATATTTATATAAAATAAATATTTTTAGAATTTCAAATTTTTTAAAATTATTTTTAGAAATTTTTTGATTTTAAAATAATTTAAAACAAATTTTAAATAAAAAATCTTGTTGCACCGCCACCAGCGAGGACCACGTGGCGATGTTCGATTGGTCCAAAAAAATTTTGGAGCAATCATTATTCGGTGGCCCAATGATTGCATTATCAAGAATGATTGCAAGATGATGAAACTACGGACATGGTTTCATTAACTGCGTTAGCGGGGTTGGCAACTGTCTGATCCCATGCATTTTTAAATTAGCGGACAAGATTGTGACGGACGATGTGATGAAACGTAGGATCAGTTGCACGGTCGGAAAACTCCATGGAATGGCTCGATCTAGATCATTGAAATGTACACCTGAACTAGGCTGCAAAAATGCCTTGGAGGTAATTTTTTGGCTCGTTCAGGCGATCATATTGATTATTTCACTTGAAATTTCAAATATAGGTAAAAAAATATGAACAAAAATTATGGAGTACATTTGATTGGGTTTGAAAAGCTCTTAAAATTAAGATATTTACATAGGAGTTTAATGACCTAAAACTGGAGTTTGGAGGGATTTTATTTAGGGATTTGGGAGGAAAATGAGTTCTATGAATTTGTAGTCTGTCCGTGTATAAATCCCCAGTTGAAATTACAGCTCGAAACGCCTTGGATCGCCTGGTTTAGAACTTGGGCGGATTAGGGCTTAGGCTTATCGAAAGTTCACCGACAATGGCTTTGATTGATGGGTTTTGAGTGGGGGAGTGCGTGGGAGGTCCAATAAAGCTCAAACAAACAGAGAGTTTAGCTGAAGGAGCTCTGGATAGTGAGGGATGCTAGGGTATTAAATGAGGCTCATTTTAGAGGTATTGGCCTACTCATGTCCTTCCAACTTGAATGGACAGCTAATATTTGTTTGGCTTGACTCTAGATAGCCTCCACTTGTCTAAGAAATAGGTAGGAGCAGAGAATCAAAGGACATGAAGGACATGCCATGTGGAAAGGGGCATTTTCCCTAATCTGAGCATGTGGAAGTGGTCCAAGCCATTCAATCTTGATCTAATGGCTTAGAATAGGCTTAAGAATGTTCTAGACCATGGCTAAGCTACTTGAATAATTTTAAATCCAGTGGATTAGCTACTAGGGGGTGATTTGACCACTTAAAATCTCATAAAGGCTTTCAAAGACTTTGTTGAATGGGTTGACCAGTCAACCAGTCCACATGGTTGATGATGTTGAGGTTAGAGAGTTGGTAGGAATGGGTTTGAGAAGGTATGATGCTTAGGTATTAATCTTGGAAGAGAATGTGTGAATGGGAAGGGGTTTGGACCAAGTCAAAGGTGGTTGACTTGATCTAATTAGCCATGGCTTGGCTCATAGATTTCCCAAAGACACTTAAAGCATTTAAATGGAATGAATTCAAGGATTTTCAAAGCAATAGGGTTTGAGCTTGAATGGATGAATGCATTGAATGTGTGGTTTTGACCAAATCATTAAAGTTTGACCAAGTCAAAACTATGTGATTTGACTCAAAATGGGTTTGAATATGCATGGGTCATTCTTTGGAATATACTTGAAGATTTGAGGGTTTTTATTTTGATTTGGTCAAAATGACCCATTATACCCTTAAGGGGTATTTTGGTGAAAGGGGTTGACCTTGTCAACCAGGCTTGACCAATGTCTAGGTCTAAATAGATCTATGATATGGTTTGGTCATAGTGACCTCATACAAAAATGAGGTCAACAATCTCCAACGGAGATATTATCAGAATCGGTGTAGTTAGTAGGAAGTATGAAGGTTGTCCAGGTTATTGTTGAGATGAGATAATTCGCCAGAGTTAAGGTACTAGTTTAGAGATTTGGTATCAGAGTCTATTACATTGGCTTTGGGTGAGAGGAAAGTTTGGGAGTAGTTTGAGTTGAATCGATGCCAACAAACTATGGTAGAATGACCTTTCTTCTGACATATTTGGCAAATCACTGAGAAGGAATCAAAAGTTTTGTTCAAGTATGAATCCTGATTGATTGAGCTAGCGGAGAAGTTGTTGTGACCGTGTCTCTCACACCCACAAGCATAAAGAGAATAATTGAGATTGGGAGCAAGTGGTCAGTGTAATGTATCAGATGTGATGTAGATTTCCTCGTTGATCATCTTTAGAGCTAGAAATAATTCCTTCGTTCTCCACAGCATCCAGGTTATCATTACCAGTATGAACCACATGATGCAGGTAAACATTATCAGATGGAACTTCAACATTTTGGAGAGATGGTTTGGACACAACATTACCTTTCCGAAGATGAGAATGCAACCTATCACATTCGTTAAAAGTGTGGCCATGCATTTTACAGTGAGAGAAGAAAATAGGTAGATTTTCAAATTCCACCTTTTGAAAGTAGCCGTTGAGCTCGGAGCCTAACCAAACCTCCGAAGGATATTTCTTAGAAACATAAAGTGGTTATGAGGTATTGGGTCATTGATAGATTTTTGTTGAAATGTTGTTATTTTAATTTTAAGCTATATGACTGGGGATCTATTAGAGGTGTGAAGAAGATGTTCGATTATGATCTATATTTCTTGGCATGAGTCAAGCTTTTGAATGTAGGGAAGAGTAGCAGGAGTGAGGGTGGAATAGATTGCAACTACCAGGTTTTGATCAATCAAGAGCCACTTGTTATAGCTTGGATTAGGTAGAGTGATACCATTATGTTGAGTGGTAAGGCACATGTTGACCTCATTTCTATATGAGGTTAACATGACCCACTTGGGTTTCTTTCTAGTGACTTAATGATTGGCAAGTGTCCACTAGTAAATTATATAGGTCCCAATCTAACTCTTAATCAAATTCCATTCTACTTTCCAATTTAAAGCTTTAGTCAAGTTTGTAACGTCTAAACTCTAGTCCAACTTTCAATCTACCTTTAAATTATGTCCAATCAATCTCAATCACTCATTTTACTTTCAATGATACGTATGATTCAAACTCAATAATTCAAATCTAAAAACCAATCCAAATCTTGAATTTCCAATCCAAATCTCAGGGTTAGGGACCTAGGTCCTAAAACACTTTCTGGGTGATTTTTATGTCATCTTGAGACCCAACCAATTGACCTATGAATCATGATTTAACCATTTCATATTGATTATATGTTTTTTTAGGGTCAACCCTCCAAATTTGAATTTAATTTGAGGTCTATAACTTATTTCCAAAGGCTGTAAAGCCTTTAGATATTTACAACAAATGTAGTTAAAATTGCCATTTAGTTGGAATTGTCCTTGAGACCGTCCACAAAATCATTAAGCATGCTCTTAATCTCTATTTTGAAATGTTGACCAGTAATCCACATGTTGCTGGGCGTAGTTTGACCTAGTACGTAGTGTAGCCGGGTCCTTTGACACCAAAAATTCTTCTTCCCAAAGTTTCCCTCAAGAGCAACCGTATAGAACCCCCTCTCACACTCCCTTGTAAACCACAAGGATCTTCTCCCTCTCTCACAAACTCTACTCTTTATCTCCCAAGCTTTAGGCTCTCTATAAGCTTTCTTTAGAAGAAAACAACTAAATGAATGTCAACAAAATTCTTACAAAGTCTTATGAGAAAGCATAAATAGAGGGCTTCAAAAAACTCTAAAAATTTTATTTAGCCATCAAAGTTTATACAATGTGATACCTAGAATTTGACCTATTAGTACTGTATGATCACCAGTTAATATAGTACAATCATTTCAAGTTTTCATTATTCATACTATACGATGTTCATGTTAGTATAAAATAATTAGTTTAATTTTGCCTATTGGTACTATATGATTAACATTTAGTATAATATGATCTATTTAGAATGTACTATATGAATGAATAATATTACAGATGATTAGTTCAAATGAATTATTTTTCATCCAGGATGAATAGTACAAAGAACATTCCACCATCCAAATGCCACAATATAGACATTGTCATTGATCTTTGAAATGATTGGTACATGACCAATCTTACGGCATGTCAGCTTAGAGTAGGTTTCAGGTGAAAGCACTCTCATAATATTCTTACCATGACGAGATCACCAACATGAAAAATCTGCTTTTTGAGATGAGCATCAGCTGCAATTTTGCAGTGTTGGTTGGACCTTGTGAGTTGTTAATGCTCATCTATAAGCATGTTGTTATAATGATTGGTGAAGGTAGTAGCATTCACCAAGTTGCATTTGGGTAAAATAGCAATGTCCCATGCTAGATTAGATTATTTTGTACATACAATACTAAAAGGAGACTTATAAGTGGAATAATTTATCTTGACATTATAAGTAAATTCAGCTTTGCTTAGCATGTCTTCCCATTATCAAGGGTTTTCTTTCACCAAGCAATGAAGCATAATGCTTGATAATGTGGTTTGCAACTTTTGTTTGAGATATGTTTGATGGTGATAAGTTGAACTAAAATCTAAGTTGATGCCCAATCATTTTCATAGCTCGTGCCATAAGTGACTAAGGAACTTAGCATCTTGATCGAGTGTTAGACTTCAAGGTAAACCATGCAAATGAACAATTTCTTGAAAGAAAAGATGTGCAATGTGAAGGGCATTAGATATTTTCTTTTATGAAATGAAGTGTGACATCTTGGAGAACCTGTCGACAACTACCATGATTGAGTCATTGCCATGCTTAGTTATGAGTTAGCCCAAGACAAAATTGAAATATAGGTCTTCCCATATAGTATCTTTTACCATAAGGGACATGTAAAAACCCATATTTTGAGCTCTACCCTTATAGGCTTGATAAATGGAACAACTATTTACAATTCGGAAGAGTCGCCAAAAAAGCTTACATCTTTTATAATATTTTTTACTCAGGAAATTTAAAAATAAATTAACAAAAATGACATACTCTTGTCAACCATGTTCTTATTCAACCCAAACACAAGCATTCTAGCTTGGTATATGATGTACCTGAAATGTTAGTACACATAAAAATATATGAAATACAAAATGATATGAGAAATGAAAGTACAATCAATAATATTTTTTATCATTAAAATCACAAGCTCAGAATCCTGGATTGTAACAATCACAACACTCCAGGCAATGGTATCACTATGTTGGTACTATTCATTTTAAAAAGGGCAAGCCTGAGGGCTTAGCCTCGTAGTGACCCCAAACCTAGTGCCAAAGTGCTTCCGAAGAAATATTTAGACTTCATGTTTCATGCATATGGACCCTTAGGACTTGCTTTAAAAAAAATCAAGGCATTCATATGTATACAAAATATTCTCAGACTCATATATAGTGAAAATACATAAGTTCCATCACACGACTTATCAGGCTTGGCTAGAATAGGCGTAACATTATTGCAATGGGCATTACAATTCTCGCTCCTCAAAAATATCATCCTTTTATTTCAACACTCTAGTCAAGTAAATAGATTTGGATACAACTATCTCATCTTGGACATTTTTTCCCGTGTAGCTTCACTTTTAGTTTTGTGCTTCCACTACACGTTGACGATTGAGTTATGTTTATTTTTTAATTTCTTGATATTATATGGCAACAAATTTTCTTGTTTTTCTATATGGCCTAGATATGGACATACTTCAACCTCACATTCAAACACTCGGTTTCTAGAGTTGGATACCAATTTCCGCAGTTAATATTTTCCTCCTAGTTCTCTTAATTAATTATTTTTATTCTTATTCCAAAATTACTTGTATGATTTTCAAACAATCCAATAATCTACATTATTCAGAGAATATACATCGTTTAATTTTAATTTTTAAAATGGAGAAATTATGTTTGAATATATTGCTTTCAAATCATTTCCAAATTTCTTTAAATCAATTTTAGAATACTTTTATTTATGCCTTGTTTTTTGAAAAATAAGACTTCAATTTTTATATTTTTCTTTGGCTAGCTTTAATTCTATACTAAATATTTAAATTAAAAATAATTCCTAACATGCTCATTGTACAATAACAATGAATCTTCTACTCTTATATGTTTTTGGTAATTGTTCACCCTTCCAAGGTGTATAAGATATTATTTATACGAGACTCTTGATCAAATAAATTGCGAGTGATTCTCACAGAAGCTTGATTGTTGATATCATTTAAGGAGTTTCATATTGAAATAAATAAAAACTAGTATGATGCCAAGACACTTGTTTCTCCCCTTTTTCATTATAGATGGTTGATGCATTATTCATTATAATTATCTCATTTATTTTTGACTTTTTTCTATAGAACCTTAATTAATTAACACTAAACATTTTATTGCGGAATGTTGTTTACTAATCTAATTTTCATATATCAATATATCACTTTGACGTAGTGCATGATAATTAATGTTTGTCAATGCATTTGTTCAACAAAAACATTCATAGAAAATGTTGATCCTCTAATGCAGTAATATTGAGGCATTAGAACAAATAAATAATGCACTCTTATCATTAGAAAGTATATAGATAGACGGATGATTATTCGACAGAGAAATTTTTTGAAGCTTCATGATTAACATAGATAGAGGGTGAGATCAACGAAATTTGGTGATAACGCGCCATAATCAATTTGGTCTGATTTATAATAAAAGAAAAATCATGGGCAAGCGACCTGACTTCAATGTGTTGGTAATAAAATTCTTAGAGCATAATGAAACATCTTAGACATAATTAATTAAATTGTACCAAAGAGCCTAGTATCTCTTATTTGATTATTAATACTTGAAATTTTTGTATTCATTACTCAGTAATATAAGAAACTCGACCCCCAAGATTGATTAAGTAGTTTGTGACAAATAACTTGTGAATTTTGTCCCTCGTGTTTAACTTAGCAAATTTATACCTATTGGTCTAAATAGACTTATTCCTCTTACAAAAAAAAATCTTTTTTTTTTAATTAAAAGAAAACAAATTTATCATTTTGAGGTTGTCTTTTCATAAAGTAATTTTGTGCCTATAATTATTCAAGGAACTCTTTTATGGTATGATATGAAGCTTCAATGTCCTGCAGGATGCATGTATCTTTTATAAAATAATTATTCAGATATAACCTATCCCTATTTACTATATATTAAAAGGGACACAAGATCCACTATAGAGTGAGACATAAAATGTAATGAACACTTCAATACAACAAATAATGGGCAACACTTCTAGACTTTATTTAAGAAATAAAAGGTTAGTTGAGGAGTATGAACTAGAACTCATTACCCCAGGTATGTGTGTGTGTTCATGTGTGTGTGTGTGTGTGTAAAAGCATGAATCGCTAGACCTAGACTAGCTAATTCATTATAAATTAACAGTTAGATGCAGTTATTTTCTACTATTTAAATTTAGAAAACACATTGTTCTGTGCTTTTTTAGTAAACCAACACTATGATGCGACCATTATCTTTTTAATATTTATTCAAATTTTATTATTCATATAAAGGATGAAACCCTCACACAAATTAGTTAAGGTTGTCCAATAACTATCAATAATTGAATGTAACATTACTAGCTTTCGTTGTAAAAAATGATGAATTGCCCTTTAGGTTAAGCAAGTGGTTGAACATGCTCTATTCGACGAACCTGCTCTATTCGACTAATACGATTGCTTCTAGAAGCAACCTACATAAAATAGAAGTAATACAATTACTTCTATTTTTAAGCTCTCTAGCTAATTTGTTCATATATTATGTTGATGATTGTTTGTTGTTAACTTTTTTAAATAAATTTAAAATGGGATGCATATTTAATTCTTTGATTATCTTATTCATTTGCAGAGCGATACCATTTTTTTCGGCTTGTGAAAGGGAGGAGTTGCAAAAATTTTGTGCATCATTAAGTAAGTTATTATTGAATTTTCAATTTATTAAGAGAATTAGATGGCAATTCACTTATGAAGTAATTTTCTCCATTGTTTGCCTAAGGTGTTAAAATATCAACAATTCTACTTAAAGTCGGCCTACTTATTATTTGAGTTAATTCTTGAATTTCTACATCAAGCTTCACTAAAATTTTTTTATTTATTATTCTCTTTTTTTTTCTTTCTTTTTTTTTATAATAAAAATTGAAAAAAATAAATAAGACAAGAATGAGTTTACTTGATTTTCAAGTTGGACATACTCTTTAGTAACTTTGATTAAGTTGAATTTTCTTTTGCATTTTGTGTGAGTGATTATTGATAAGCTCTGTAAGTATTATTTCTTTGATTTTTTTCAATATTTTATCCTAATCATGGTGATCTTTGATGAAAACATCTTAAATGGGCCTTGACATTCGCCAAATTCTAGTCTTCATAGAGGCACCCAGCTCGACATTCCGATTGTAATTAACTCTCACTCTACTAATTGTAGATCCTCGAAAAAATGGGTAGTCATACTATAGGCCAAGTCTTCATCTCAAATATGAGAAATTCCATGTTTTTATTTCTAAGATGCTTAATCAACCTTATGGATAATTTAAAGGGTTCTCCTAAAGGGCAAGATAAAGAAGGGAAAAGTGAGTATGATAATTGATTACATTAATTTACAAGAACCTTTTTTGTTTCTACGTAAAAACATTTCAGAATTAAGAAATGAATTTTATTCTTAAAGGTTCACAAAATCTTTTTTCTTATTGGTGACTCAATTAAGACAAAAAGGCGACTTATTTAAGCTTAGCTTGGCATTCTGGTTTGGGTCATGCTTCTCTTACAACTCTTCTACCTAGAGGCCTCTTATAGCCTATAAGGAGTAGTCTCGCCTCTTTTATACATGATCCTGTGTAAAGATCACATTAATCTTTGAATCAGATTTGGTCTACCACTTTTATTGAAGTGAAAGAAAATATAAAATAAGAGTAAAATAATATATCTAATGGATAGAAAATCTTCAAGTTTTTGACACTAGAACATTCAGGCTCTTTACTACTCTTAATAAAATCAAGCTTTTCCATACCTTTTTGTTTACAGGCCCTTGACAGTGTCAACTTATCCTTCATAATGATCTCATATTCTCTCATTGTGAACTTAACTGCTACATGGTAGGTCAAGCCTACTATCATGAAAGTGTTCAATAGTTGTTAATTGATGATTAATTCTTAATTAGCAGCTACATATACCACAATGAATTCATCCATCATCCTAGGTGATGGGTAGGGAAATTGTCCCTTCAGTCTCAAGTTTCTCTCGGGATAAGCCATATTAAGTGGTCCAACAGTGGGGGTGAGATGGGAAGAAAACTTGCTTATATTTTTTTAAAATAGATTTAAAAATTTTATTTATGAAACTTCTCATGTTAATCAAGATGTTATCAATATGGTAATTGGAAATCAAAGCAATGATCACCATAGCATCGTTAAAAGGATTCCCAATTTAACTTCTTTAGTGAATGTAATCAGAGAAATATTGATTATTAGAGCCCAATGAATGGTTATCAAGTTGACCTATCCCATCTAATTTTTTTTTAGACTAACCTAAGTAAATACTTTGTCATTGTCTCCTCTAAGAATGGTAGATACTACTCCCTTGGTCCTCCATGGTCCCTTTCCTATTTATCGGCCCAAACAAACTATTTCGATTTTTTTATCTTGGTTAAATATTGAACCAAACTTCTGAGAAGTTGGCACTCCATAATACATGCCCATTGTCTTTAGCCCACGCATTCACATTGGCAAGATTTGCCGATCAATATTTTCAATTCACAATAGAGAGCGGTGATCCGACTCGCAAGAATCCTTAACTTATATAGCTTACCATTGCTCTCATACCAACTTAACATGAGAGTGCAAAATTGAAAAGTAAGGAAGAAATTTTATTAGAACAATTTTCTTGTTTACAAGGATGATAGAGTATTGGGGGGTTCATATAGAATACAAAAAATAAGAAGTGTGTTACATGGTCATACAATTTAGAAGTATCATACATATAGGGAAAATGAATGTGTAGCCAATTTTGAAGCTCATATGTTGTGTAATAACCCACAAAACAAAATTTATAGAAGTGTGTACCAAAAAAACCACACTACCTTTCTTCATTAGCCAATGCGAACCATTAAGAACATTTTAAAGTTATTTAGGCGTCATTTGGTATAGCTTTAGACCATTAATTTTTTCTTGCTTTTAAGAAATTTTCGAAGTTTTTTTAACTAAAAACAGCTTTATATAGCAATAAAAAAACCACCCCAAACAAAACCTTAATCAAATTCCAAAAGAACACTTTTTTACCTACACAAAAAATAATACATAAAGCACAAGATCCTTTTTTGTTATCTAAAACGCTAATATGCCAGATATATATCAAAAGTGTAGTGAAATAACTTAAAAGAGAGAGCAATTTTGAAAGCGAAATTAAAGGAAAGTGTAGCCCTATTGGTTTTGAATTTTGCAACAGCTTACAGATGTAATCTTATTATTTTTTGGAAATATTGTTTTGATGTTTACACTGTTTTCTCTTCTTTTTTTTTTTCATTTATTTAATTTTTAATTTTTATTTATTTATTTCTTTTATTTTTATTCTATTTATTTTATTTTATTTAAAAAAATCAATAGGGCTACACTTTCCTTTGATTCGGCTTTCAAAATTGCTTTCTCTTTTGAGTTATTTTGCTCTACACTTTTGCTAGAAGAACGGCACCATCTAGCTTATTAACGTTTTAGCTAACAAAAAAAAATGATCTTGAGCTTTGGAGTACAAACGTTTTAGCCAATGAGTGAACTCCTTTTGCTAGAAGAATAGTGCTAACAGTGCAACAAGTGAACTCCTAAGTGGCATACTTGTAAATGTAAGGTGTGATATGTACGCGCCTTAAGGGCGTGTAAGAAGATGCCTTGTCAATGAAAAATGTGACCCGACTAAATATTTTATCTAATATGAATTCCCATGCAAGTAACCAATGCACATCTTTTTGAGCATGGTGGGATTTTATAATTTTGGCGGTAATATCACCCAACGTCATTCCATATACACCCATTCATGTAAGTGGGGCAAGCCGAACAATCCAAAAAATTTCGTCTAATTAGCTGCAGTCGGTAAGCAAGCGGTGGGCCCTTCGAAGGCCACACGAGTGGTGGCAACATCAGCAATGGATGAATGCAACGATTTCCAATTACTATCGGGCTTAAGCGCCGACGGGGGATGACGATGAGTGGTGGGCGGCGACCTTTGAATGCCATAAGAATCAAGCCATCACTTTCAAGCCTTAATTACTCATGATTACTTCCAACTTACCGTCATATACACATAAACATGTGATTTTTTTCTCTTATTTATAAATTTCAAGTACAACGTACAACATATTCTTTCAAGCAAGTCAAATTTATGAGAACTGAAAATTAAGCATTAGTAAAGTTAATCAAAATGGACGAGACGAGCGCAATTCGGACTTGTTTGTATTTTCAGCTTTTCTTCAACAACAATAGTTATAATACATACAATAGAGTAGTGAGAAAAGCAGGTGGAAAACGCATTTAAAAATGGTATAAAAATGGAATTTTTATTAAGGGAAGTTTTTTTTTGAAAATAACAAAGTAATTTCTATAATTAGAAGAATGAACACATTTCATTTCTATTTATTAATTAGAACAAATTATCTCTTATTATTTATAAGCAAAATTAAAAATTATTAACATATTATTATAATCAAATTCAATTCACAAAATTAAAAAATTAAAACTTCTCTAAGTTTTAATTTAAATTTTAATTATCTTAAAAATTTAAAATAAACTTAAAATGAACTATGCTTTTAGCCTGAGATGACATTACTTATATTTTTTATATCTAGCTCTGTATTACTTAAAAATAAAAAATAAATAAAAAAATAATATAAGAGCTCTGTATTACTGATGATTTTTCATAAAATTGGATTGGACTTTATGACGGTTCATATCAATTTATCAGAGAAAACTATAGTTTATTATATTTTATAGTGGTATATTATTTTCCTAAAAAAATTATATCAAATAAATTTTTATTTAAATTTAAGTGAAATTAATATTTAATGTATGCACAATTTTAAATTGTTATCGATGACTTTTATGATGAGTGTAAAAAATTAAACAAAATCAAATAATTGAGGACTTATTATATTGCCTTATCAACTTTTTGATCTTTTTAAATTATTATTTAGGATATATATTTCCTTTTAGTTTCACAGGAATTCAATAAAACTATTGCTAATTTGCTGTTTTATGACACTTTTTGTAATTACAGTACACAAATAGATATGATATATAATGTTATAAATAATAAGATAATTTATTAAATATATATATCTGTTATAAGAAAAATCTTTATATAATATATATTAAATGTGCTTAAAATAATTATATTTATACTTGTAAAACTTTATATAGGGCAAATTTTAGAAAGGAACAAATTTAAAATATGATTAAGTAAACGGAGCATAATTAGTAAAATTTTTTAAAAAGTGCAAATTAGTCAAATTATTTGGCATATTACTAAATATGCAAATCATTTGGAGCTTTCTAATTATGTGGGAGCTTTTTATTTCTTGTTTTGCTGATGTTAGCTACCTGAGTTTTTGCTACCTTTTGGTGCAGGTTTTGGGATGGTTTTTTGAGTTTTACTTACTTTTAATCTTTTTCTTATCTTTTTAATTACCCAAAAAAAAAGCAGGAAAGAGAAATGAGTGTGAGAGAGAGATGGGGAGATAAAATAAATTGAGAGAGAGAGAGAGAGAGAAAAATGAGCGAGAGTGTGTTGAGTGAGAGACGGATGGAGAGAGAGAAAGAGAGATGGGAAAGTGAGATTTAAATATTTTTTTATATTAAAAAAAATTTAACTAATATTTATAATTAATATTTATATAATATAATATAAAATAATATATAAAAAGTTAAAAAATTATGAATTACATTTAAAAAGTATAAAATTAAAATTTTTACACTAAGAAAATAATTAAAACTATTGTTTAAAATCTCATGAGTACTTAAATTTGAAAAATTAATTTTAAAATAATTAGTTTTAAAATAATTTGAAAATATTAGTTAAATAT
Source organism: Dendrobium nobile (assembly GCA_022539455.1). Classification (NCBI taxonomy): domain Eukaryota; kingdom Viridiplantae; phylum Streptophyta; class Magnoliopsida; order Asparagales; family Orchidaceae; genus Dendrobium; species Dendrobium nobile. Next base: position 38,849,888 of record CM039722.1, on the reverse strand, counting down.
TATATTAAATTATTTGAAAATTTAAAAAATAATATTTAAAATAACTTTTTGATCTATAAAATAATGTTTAACTAATATTTAAATAAAAACATAATAGTGAAAAAAGATTCTTAAAAAATTTTAAAATTTTTTACTTAAAACATTTTTTTTATATTCAAATATGCTATATGGTGAGAAGATTATAATAAAGTATTTATTTAAAATTTATCTTTCAATTTTAAATAGTCATGACATTTAAAAAAATAGTATAGAGTAAAAATTGTAATATTATATATATATATATATATATATATATATATATATATATATATATATATATATATATATATAATATATTAAATATTAGTTATTTTTTAATAGAAAAAAATTAAATCTCCCATTCCCATATCTCTTTCTATCATTTTTCTCTCTCTCTCTCCCCATCTCTTTCCACATCTCTCTCATAGATATTTCTCTCTCCTGCTTTAAATTAAAATCATTTGGCGTATTTATGACTGCCTCAAATAATTTGACGAATTTGCACTTTTTAATTTTTTTACTAATTATGCTCCTTTTACTTAATGACATTTAACGTGCTCTTTTCTAAAATTTTGCCGAATAAATTTAATTTTAATTATATTTCTTGGCATAAATTTTTTTATAATCAAACTTGTTTTATAAAAATCCAAAAAGAAAAAAAAATCTTTAATCTCTTATTTTTTTTCCCTCTCTTTTATTTAATATACATAGTATAATTTGATGTTTGATTATTATTAGATTTATCCTTTTTTTTTTGAGAAAATTATTTATGCATTATTTGAGTAATGCGAAAACTCTAATAATATTGAAGAGCTAATTAAAATTTATAAGGAATCTATAATGTGGAGATTGTAATTTCTTCAAATTTAAGAGATTATTTAACTCCAATGCAAAGTAAAAGAAATACAATATATAATAATATAAATATATGTTATTATTATTTTATTTAATTTGAAGTAAAATTAATACTGTAATAGTGATGATTGGTGGGAAAAGTTGGCGAACAACAGGTGATAATGATTGTAGAATCGGTGTTGATGGCGGGTAGCAGAAAAAAATAAATTTTATAGAAATAACAACACTTATAAATTTGATTTTGAAAAAAAAAATCAGCTCCAAAAACAAAATTTTCGGGAATTTTTTTTAAAAAATTTTTATTCAAAGATTAGTACAATTGCTTACCCTTTTTTTTTCCAACAAACAAATATATTAAGATAAATCCAAGGTTACAGCAGCAAATGAACAAAACAAAAAAAAGAAAAGAAAAGGCAAAATACAACCAAAAACAGGGCTCAGCAAAAAACGGCCGAGGCTCCCAGCATCCCAGAAGTCTCGCACAGACCATCCGAAAGGAAACAGCCACGCCCACAAACCCACCAACTCAGAACTTGACCAATGGTTGCCACTAGTACAATTGCTTAACCTGAATTCCAATAGACCATACAGATGTTCTTAGTCGTCTTTTGTCATTATTCACCAACAATGTGGCTAAACAATGTGGCTATATTTTTACACGTTGGTGCTAAATAGGCGTGTCAAATTGAATTTAAGGGTTGAGTTCGAATCCACCTAGAATTGTCTCGCTTTCATCTCACATAACCATATTAGGCTAACATCTCAAAAGCTTGGAACTGAATCCAACACAGCCCTAACCCACAATCCAACATGCTGACCATGTTGAGTGTGATGGGCTGTGATTGGCAACCAAGCGTGGGCGGTTGAGCAGGCAATCATGAGCAACAAGCGGGTGAGCACGATGGACAATCGCGATGGATCATTAATTGTCAGGTTGCTTTTGGGTTGACCTGAATCCAACCCAAAATTACAATCGGGTCATAATATGAATTCCGAACCTGACTCGTTTTCCAAATGAGTTGATCCAAACTCAAAATTTTCAGGTTCAATTTGGATCAAAATTTTGAGTTGTGTCAAATATTGACATCTCTAGGGCCAAAGAAAAGACACAACAATCTCAGAGTTGAACTCAAATATACAAGAACCCACAAATCAAAATTTTCATAAGTAGGTCCAAAGAATAAGTCCGCCTTTCTTCATTACTCATGCAAACCTTTAAAACATTTTAAAGATATTTAATCACCCTATGCAAGATTATGCTTTTAGATACATATAAAAAATATTCCGAATGAGGACACCAATAAGTCAAATTTAGCAAAACTAATCATTTATTAAATTTTATTTTTTTGAGAAATTGAGCGCAGAGTCCATTTCATTAGCAATAAAAGAAAATTACAAAATAACAAAATTTGAAGTGTTAAATATGAAGCTGCATGAGCTACATTAAAAAGGAGCAAAACTCACTCAAAATGAAATAAAATGAACCCGTATCAAAATGAATAAGGGAAGCCTAACTAAAGCAGGAAATACATTTGTTTAGAATGAACAGAAAAAGGCAAGTCACCAATGGATGGACTCAGAGCAAGTAATTGAGTCAGAACAAGTTAGAGAGGAGGGACGGCGCCCTTGGTTGCCAAAGAGATCGCCCAAGGGGAGGAGCCACATCACATCAAGAAATCTACTATAAAAATTAGGATAAATATGTATAGATCACTCTTCTCTTGTTCTCTCCCCTTGCTTCCCTTCTCACATGCACCGTTCTGAATGTTTTCCTTATACAAAATACAAGAGGGCCAAGTAAAATAACCCCAAGAGATACAACTATTCAGAAAAATGATAAAGACAACCGTCTAGTCTATCTTGCAGTGCTATAGCGCCAATTTGGAGTGCTGCGACGCTCAAACCTTTGTCTTGATCTACTACGACGCTGTATCTAGATCGTTGCGGTGCTCCACTCTTCGTCGTTCAGTGCTGAGGTACTCCGGAACACAATGATAGGTCGTTCGGGTGTGCAGCGTCTGGGAGCTCTGGTAGACGGCGCCGAGACGTTTTACATAAAAAAAATTTTTTTCCACACCCCCTAGCAAGCATGACAAACTTAAGATCCGAAACAATAAAACAATCCGATTGGTCATCACAATCACATTCCATACATAACAGTATTTCTCCCTTTTTTTGGTAAAAGTGTCCTTTTGAAGATGAAAATTAAACAATTTATTCTGATCTAAATTTAGGTATAATAAATTTTAATTATCTTTTATTTGTTTTTAAGGGCATCGGACTCCTTCACATATGCGACAAAGAGAGGGTAATAAGAACGTTTTAATCCTCCATTGCATACTTGAAATAAGCCTATTCTCTTGTCGATTTAGAGCAAGCCAAACGGAAAGTGGAGATTTTGTGGTTTCCCATTGGGATAGACAACCATAATTGAAATTAATTAATAAATGATTAGTTTGGCTAAATTTGTCTTATTGGTGTCCCTTGTCCCCATTGGAAACGTTTTTTTTTATGTGTATGCAAAAGAGTAATCTTGCGGGTGGTGGTTAAATAACTTTAAAATGTTTTTAATAGTTTGAATGAGTAATGAAGAGAGTGGTTTGAAAGCCCCCTCAATATATAGGAGTGTCAAAAATGATTTACAGGTTGGATTCACAGCAGATCAGAAAATGATCCGACTCGAATCTAGTTAATTTGAACCCAACCCGTTCAGAAAAAGAGTCAAACACATCAAACTCGATGTCGACTAGCTAGCAATCCGAATGTTCTGAACACAACCCATTTTGATTAAAAAATATTTTTTATAACTTATTAATTATAAAATTTATAATATTTGCTAAAAAAAATAACAAGATTAAACCCATATATAAAAATACTCAAGAAAAAAATATATATTAGAAGGGTTATTGTCAAGTAAAAAATAGATTTGTGTGTCGAATCGGACCTGCTTGATAAACGGGGCAAAAGAAAATCAAACCTGAATCTAATATTTTTATAAAATGGATCAAAAAGAACTCAAATTTTTTCGGATCGGATTTTAGTTAGGTTGGCCGGTTGGGTCACGTTTTTACACCTCTAACTAAAAATGTGTCCTGCAATAACAGAAAGGGAAATAAAACAAAAATTTAGTAGTTTGGCTGAATTCTTGTGGGAATATTTATCCTATATAATAATTTAAGATGGATCAAAAGTTGGTAAAGCAATATAATAAATCCTCAATCATTTTATTATTTTTTGAATTTTTAACACTATCATAAAATCATTGATAAGAATTTAAAAATTCGAATAAATTTAATATTAATTTCACTTAAATTTAATTGAAATTTTGATTGATATAAATTCTTAGGAAAATAATATACCAATAAAAAAATCATAAACAATATTTTTTTTTCAAATGAAGTGATATGAACCGTTATAAAGTTCAATCTATTTTTTTTTGAATAATCATTGGTAATGCAGAGCACGTTATCAGATAAAAGCAAGGCTTTTAAAACCGGACCGGACCGGCCGGTTCAACCGGTTGAACCGGGAACCGGCCGGCCGTCCGGTTTCGGTTCGGTATAGAACCGTGTTCGCAGAAAACCGGCTGCGGACCGCTCGAACCGGCGGTCCGACCGGCGAACCGTCGAACCGGTTCCGGTTTGTTTTAACCGGTCTGTTCGCTAAAAAGGGAAACGGACGGCTGAGATGCGATCTGGTGCGAGCGGAGGTATTCAAACTTTCAAAGTAACGACGCGAAAAAAAAAACCCTATTCGATTCATCGTGTCGCCTGCGGCTGCTTGCTTGGCGTCATCTTCTCTTCCTCGGGTATCTTCTTCTCCGCATCCCACTTCTTCTTCTCGGCTTCCGGTGTTTTTCTATTCTTCTGCTTTCTACATGCTCTTGTACAAAACCATTTCAGAGTACCTGCTGGCATGCTGCATATTAACTTGTAATAATATTTGAACAGCAATTTCATGAGTGGTTGTCAAGCAAAGCTAGGCCAAAACCAAGGAGTCCGTCTTGGTCATCTCAGGAAGAAGATCCTGGTCAGCGGCTAGAGGCAAAGCCGCAAAGCATACTGCAGCCGAGCAAAAAAGGTTATGCACTTATACTTACAAGTTACAAATCATCTTTTCTTTTTCTTTTTTTTTATATGAAATGCGTTGTATTTTTTTTTTTCTTCCTAGTTTTGTTATCCAGCATGATAACTTGCTAGGTTTTTTGTTTAGGATTCCCTAATGCTTTAATTATAATTTAGTTTATTGTGGATTCTGATCTAATTTAAGTAGTTAATAACTTAATATAATTAGATATTATTTTCTAGCATTGATATAGTATTATATGAGGTGAACCAATGCCTGTTATGGAGATGCTGGAACTTTCTATTCCTCTTTTCCTACTTTGAAGCAGGTATGTGCATGTCTTGTTATTGAATTTCAGTTTTGTATTTTTGAATTTGTAAAGTTGTTTTTAATACTTCATATTATAATTTTCTTCAATTTTTGCTATATATTTATAAATAGTTGTGTCATTATTATAATATTTAAATATAATAAATATTTATTACGTCATCCGGTTCGACCCCGGTTCGACCCCGGTCGAACCATCAAACCTCTAACCCCTCCTTCTTCCGGTTCATTGACCGGTCCGGTTTTAAAAGCCTTGGATAAAAGGGACTTTATCTCAGGTTAAAGCATATACTTCACCTTTAAATAAAAGGCATAAAAAATAAAAGATTCTTCAGAAAAGGCATAAAAAATAAGAGATTCTTCAGTAAAGCACCATCTTCTCTACAACAAAAACAACAACAACAACATCAAGCCTTTGTCCCACTACGTGGGGTCGGCTACATAAATCCTTTTTCGCCATTGTGTCCGGTTAAAATCCAAATTTTCATTTAAATCTAATAAAGAAAGATCATTTCTAAAATTTTCTAACCAAGTCTTTTAGGTCTACCTCTATCTTTCTTAACATAAGTCAAATCTAATACCTCAACTTTCCAAACCGGGTCATCGGAAGGCTTCAGTTTAATGTGACCAAACCATCTAAGGCGACTCTCTCTAATCATATCTTCCACTGGAGCTACTCCAACCTTTTCACATATATGCTCATTTCATATCCTATCTCTAAGGGTCAAGCCACTCATCCACCTAAGCATCCTCATCTTTGCAAGACTTAACTTAGTATTATGCTTCTCTTTTAATGGCCAAAATTCGACACCATAAAGCATTGCAGGTCTCACCATCATCTTATAGAATATTCCTTTAAGTTTGAGGGGGACTTTTCTATCGCACAATAAGCCCGATGCATTCCTCCACTTCAACCATCCAACTTAAATTCTACTGATAATATCCCCATCAATTTCACCATCACTCTGAACAATAGATCAAAGATATCTAAAATGTGTACTCTTATTAATGATTTGAGCTTCCAAAGTCACAATCCCATCACTAGGTATATTGCTACTAAAATTACACTCAATATATTTAGTTTTAGATTTACTCAAGCGAAAACCTTTAGAATATAAAGTAGACCTCCATAATTCGAGTTTACCTTCAACTCCCTCTCTAGTCTTATCAAGAAGAAGAATACCATCAGCAAAAAGCATACACCAAGGTATATCCTCTTACAAATGTCTATTGAGAACATCCATGACTAAAGCAAAAGGATATGGACTTAAGGCTGATCCTTGATGTAATCCAATCGAAATAGGAAAATATTTGGTTAAACCACCTTGTGTTTGAGCACAAGTAATAGCTTCTGAATACATATCTTTAATTATTTGAATATAAGCATTATTAACTCCTTTCTTTTCAAGAACTCTCCATAGCACTTCTATTGGAACTTTATCATATGCTTTTTCTAAATCAATAAATATCTTATGTAGATCCTCATTCTCTCTATATTTCTCCATCAAACCTCTCAATAAATGCATGGCTTCCATAGTAGACCTACGCGGCATGAATCCAAATTGATTTTGAGAAACATTAGTACCACGTCGCAACCTATGTTCCATAACTCGCTCCCATAGGCTTAAAGTATGACACATTAACTTAATTCCTCAATAATTCACACACTCCTGTACATCACCCTTATTCTTAGAAATTGGAATTAAGACACTCAATCTCCACTGATCTGACATCTTTTTAATCTTCAAAATAATATTAAAAAGTTTAATTAGCCAAGAAATTCTTTCATCTCCTAAGCATTTCCACATCTCTATTGGAAAATCACTAGGTCCAACAGCTTTTCCACACTTCATTTTCTTTAAAGCCTTCGTAACTTTAGTTTTACTTATACGCCGATAAAAACAAAATTTTTTATTTTTATTTAGGGTGATAAAGTCACTAAAGTCAATCGTATTTTCACAATCTTGATTAAAAAGTTTAGCAAAATACATCATCCACCTTTGTTGAATATAAACTTCACAGAAAAGTACTTTTTGATCTTCATCCTTAATACACTTCACTTGAACTAAATCCTTACTACACATATCTCTTTGTTTGGCTAACTTATACATATATATTTCTCCCTCCTTAGTATCTAATCTATTATATAAATCATTAAAAGCTAAGTTCTTTGTATCACAAATAGCTTTCCTAGAATCCTTATGAGCCTCTTTATAATTTTCTCAATTATAAGAATTTTTACATCTAAACCAATTTTTATAATAATTTTCTTATTTGTTTTCTTTTCTTGCACATTTGGATTCCACCACCAACTATTTTTACTATTAGAAGCACCATCTTCTCTAAGAGATAATTTTTTTGACTTTTTTTATAAATAAAAGAGAAGTGTGTTCATTGTTCTAATTATGCTAATTATGGAAATTACTATGTTCTTTTTTAAAAAATTGATCTGAATAAAAAACTCCATTTTCATATTATTTCTAAATGCTGTTCCCTTCTGCTTCTCGCTATAACTCTTATCTGCATTGTTTTTGAAAAAAAAAACTGAAAATACAAACAAGTCCTCACATCTCACGGGCATGATCCCACTCTCAGATTGTCCATTTTGATCAACTTTATTATTGCTTATTTTTCAGTTTAATATGATACTCGAAAATTATTTACTTCTTTTTAAAAATATGTTTATATTACAGCTATAATTATTAAGTAATAAAATTTTTTCTAAATTATCTGTAAAAATTTTAAAAAATAAATAATATATACATAATTTTGATCTAAGGACAATAGAGTATTTTATGGCTAAAACCTTAAAGCTAATATTACAAAATAGTAATCTCTATCTGTTAGAAGATAAGATATTTTAAATGAGAGTTTTTAAAAGTTTTATATATTTGTTAATTTTACTTTAAAAAAATATTAAAAATAAATAACATAAATTTAATTTTGATATAAGAACAATTGAAGCTTTTATTGGATACTAAATGTGATGTTACAATAAAATAATTTATATATGTTTTAAGATTTGCATAAGCATGTCAAAAAAGATTTAGGCAAATAGCCACCAATTTATTTAAAAAAATATTTTTTAAAACTTCATTAATTTTCTCAACAACTGTTTTTAAATTAACCTTTATTAAAGCAACCAAACGAGGCCTTAATTAGCTTAATCATATCTTTCTATTGTTGGATTGATCTAACTGCTAGGCTTAAACAATATGTGAGCATCCTTGTCTTGTTTGGAAGAACATGTCGTCCATCGTCTACAAAATAGGAGAATGAAAATCACATTTTTGTGTATAGGACTGCAAGTTGGATGTAATCATGGAGCAATTAAGGCTTGAAAATGATGGCCTTATTCTTAAAAGATTCAGCGGGTTTTGCGCAATTGCTGATGAGGAAAACAATACAAGCACTAAAAAATTAGGAAGCTCCTAAGATTAAGAACCTTTTTTTGTCCATCGTGCCTTTCTCAAAATGATGGCAGAAAATTATTTTGATGTTTGGCAATTTTTTTCAATCTTGTAATAAACTGGAAATAATTCATTAGGATATTTTCATTAAATTTTGATTAAAATAGCTTCATTACTATTAGTTTAATATTATTGTTGCGGGCTAGAAATTACGCGGCGATAGAGATTTGATTCTACGTCTTAGCGTTGTACGTATAACTAGCACACACAGAGAACACAAGATTTTTTACGTGGAAAACCCTTAAAAGGGAAAAAACCACGAGGCCTAGCCCAGTTGAAAATGATTCCACTAGATTTTGAATTGGTTACAAAGGACTGAATCACCTCCAGGGGTGAACAGATTACAATGGCTTAAGTAAGATGTTGAGTCTTCGGCAGGACGTAAGGACTGAACGTCGGGTCCTGAGTTGGACGTCGGATGTTTGGCAGGAAGTTGAGACTGAGTATAGGGTCTTGAACAAGACGTCGGATCTTTGGCAGGACGTAGGGACTGAACGTCGGACCTTGAACAAGACGTCGGGTCTTAGGCAGGACGTAGGGACTGAACGTCGGGCCTTAAGGTGGTGGTCCGGCGAGGTCCTGTGGTGGTCCGGCGAGGTTCCTGCGGTGGTCCGGCGGTGGTCCGACGAGCTTCCTGCGGTGGTCCGGCGGTGGTCCGGCGAGGTTCTGCGGTGGTCCGGCGGTGGTCCGGCGGCTGTCGAGGAGGAACTTCTTCCTTCTCTCTCTCCTTCTCTTCTCTTCTTCTCTCTCTTGCTTAGATCCCCTCTTGTGAAGAATGAGGGCTCTATTTATAGATTTTCTGGAGTGGCATGGTCCGTAAATAGGTGTGAGATCAAGGGCGAATAGGGAGTGATCAAATGGACGGCCGATATTGAATCCTATGATCGTGCACCGTTCGTTGGATATTTGGAGGCCTTAATGATGTCGGAATTTAGTGATCTTGGGCTCGTTGGATTCGTCTCGTCGAGCCGTTCGATTCGAGTATAAGCTCGTCAAAATCGGAGACCGTTTGGTAACTCAAATTGCAGTTTGAACCTTCCAACAGCGCTTTGAGCTCTTGATTCGGACTCATTTGGGCTCCGATTGGGTTGATCTTGGTGTCGTTAGGTTCGTATTTCCGAGACGCTCAGTTCGACAGTAAGCTTGCTGAAATCGGAGTTCATATGCTCCCGGATTTAATTTTTGAAGTTTCCAACTAGCTTTTGCTTCGAGATTCGTGCCCAATCAAGCTAATTTTGTGATGACGTATCAGTTGCCCCCCTATTTTCGGACGTCGAAGCCCTAGGAGTCCGAAAATATAAGGGTCAACATTTTGCGTTGGCCGAATAGCAAAAATCGCTTCCCATAAGTTGAAATTTTGCAAAAAACAAGTCAAGGAGGCCTCGATGAGCTCTGAAAGTGCCAAAATTGAGTCCGGAACGTCGAAAAAACGTGTCCGGGGACCCCAAAAATGTCGAAAACGGAGTTTCCGGGACGAAAATCGTGCCCAAAATGGGCTAGGCGGCCGGACCGGCCGGACCGGCCGGCCGGCCGCCGCCGCCGGCCTGCGCTGGAACGCGCGGCGGCCTGCCTGGGCCGCCCGACCCGCCTGGGCCCGCGCTGCGCGCTGCGCGGCGGCCCGCCCGGCCGCCTGGCCTGCCCGGCCGCCTGGGCCTCCGGCCCGTATGGCGGCCCGCCTGGGCCGCCTGGGCCGCGCAAGCGGCCCGCGCTGTAGCCCGCGCGGCGGCCCGCCTGGGCCGCCCGGGCCGCGCCTGCGGCCCGCGCTGCAACCCGCGCGGCGGGCTGCTGGGCCGCCTCCTGGCCCGCGCGGCGGCCCGCCTGGGCCGCCTAGGCCCGCCTGGGCCCGCGCGGTCAGCCCGCCTGGAAGCTTCCCACCGCCTCATTTGAACGAACGGGCGGGTCTGTTCAGCCCACCGACCTAGTGGGCCCCACCTGTGCAGAAAAAGGGGTTTTTTAGGCATTTTTAAGCCTTTTTAGGCCGAAAAAAATGCCTAAAAAATCCTAAAAAATTCCAAAAAATTCCGAAAAAATTCAGAAAAATTTAGAAAATTTTGGGAAATTGAAAATTCTAGAAAATTCTCTCCTTTCTCCCAAAAACCTATAAATAGGGCCTTAAACCCTTTAGAAAATCACTCCACTCCTCTTGCTCTTCTCTTTTCTTCTCTTCTCCCTCTGTCCTTTCTATTGAGGCCTTCCCTCAGTTTTCTGAGGCCCCTCTCTTGGCAAGGAAGTTCGGAGATCTTCTCCCTCTGTCCTTTCTATTGAGGCCTTCCCTCAGTTTTCTGAGGCCCCTCTCTTGGCAAGGAAGTTCGGAGACCTTCTCCCTCTGTCCTTTCTATTGAGGCCTTCCCTCAGTCTTCTGAGGCCCCTCTCTTGGCAAGGAAGTTCGGAGACCTTCTCCCTCTGTCCTTTCTATTGAGGCCTTCCATCAGTCTTCTGAGGCCCCTCTCTTGGCAAGGAAGTTCGGAGATCTTCCCTTATCCCTCTTTTCTTCGAGAGATCTTGTGGAGTTCCGATGTTTGGTGGTTGGCAATGGAGGTCAGATAGACCGTTGTAAGGAGAGAGGTTGGAATGACGGGCAAACTTCCAGCATCGGGGAGAAGTATGATGACAGGCATGAATTCAACATCGGGTAGTCATACAGCGTCGGGTAGAAGACCGACGAAAGTCTATTAACTGGTAGAAGTCCGACATCTGGTAGAAGTACGAAGTCGGGAAGAGGTGAAGAGCCAGGTACAAGACCGACGAAAGTCCGTTGACGGGCAGAAGTCCGACGACAGGGAGAGGTCTGACGTGGTGTAGAAGTACGGCTTCGGGCAGAAGTCCTATGAAAGTTCGTCGACGAGTAGAAGTCCGCTAACGAGCAGAAGTCCGACGTCGAGTAGAAGTCCGCTGACGAGCAGAAGTCTGACGTCGGGTAGAAGTATTGTCGGGTAGAAGACCGACAAAAGTTTGTCGACGAGCAGAAGTCCGACGACGGGTATTCGTCCGATGACAGGAAGAATTTCGGCGTTGTGTATTAGTCCGTCGAAAGTCCTGCAAGGCAAAAGTTTAGCGCAGGAGGAAATTCAAAATCGGGAAGAATTTCAACATTATAGAGAAGTCAGATAGAAGTCTATTGACGACATTCTAGCGACGTTAACCAAGGACGTGAGACTTTTCCGAGGTTGTAAGTCGGAGCCCTGCTCGACGGCGTTAACCTGTGTGGAAGAGGTCGGGAGAATCCACTAAGGATGTGAGACCTTTCCGAGGTTGTATGCCGGAGCCCTGCTTGACGACGTTAACCTGTGTGGAAGAGGTCGTGAGAATCCACTAAGGATGTGAGACCTTTCCGAAGTTGTATGCCGGAGCCCTGCTCGACGACGTTAACCTGTGTGGAAGAGGTCGGGAGAATCCACCTAGGATGTGAAACCTTTCCAAGGTTGTATGTCAGAGCCCTGCTCGATGACGTTAACCTGTGTGGAAGAGGCCGGGAGAATCCACTAAGGATGTGAGACCTTTCCGAGGTTGTATGCCGGAGCCCTGCTCGATGACGTTAACCTGTGTGGAAGAGGCCGGGAGAATCCACCAAGGATGTAGGACCTTTCCGAGGTTGTATGTCGGAGCCTTTGCTCGACGACGTTAACCTGTGTGGAAGAGGTCGAGAGAATCCACCAAGGATGTGAGACCTTTCCGAGGTTGTATGTCGGAGCCTTTGCTCGACGACGTTTAACCTGTGTGGAAGAGGTCAAGAGAATCCACCAAGGATGTTAGACCTTTCCGAGGTTGTATATCGGAGCCTTTGCTCGACGATGTTAACCTGTGTGGAAGAGGTCGAGAGAATCCACCAAGGATGTTAGACCTTTCCGAGGTTGTATGCCAGAGCCCTGCTCGACGACGTTAACCTGTGTGGAAGAGGTCGGGAGAATCCACTAAGGATGTGAGACCTTTCCGAGGTTGTATGCCGGAGCCCTGCTCGACGACGTTAACCTGTGTGGAAGAGGTCGGGAGAATCCACCTAGGATGTGAAACCTTTCCAAGGTTGTATGTCAGAGCCCTGCTCGATGACGTTAACCTGTGTGGAAGAGGCCGGGAGAATCCACTAAGGATGTGAGACCTTTCCGAGGTTGTATGCCGGAGCCCTGCTCGATGACGTTAACCTGTGTGGAAGAGGCCGGGAGAATCCACCAAGGATGTAGGACCTTTCCGAGGTTGTATGTCGGAGCCTTTGCTCGACGACGTTAACCTGTGTGGAAGAGGTCGAGAGAATCCACCAAGGATGTGAGACCTTTCCGAGGTTGTATGTCGGAGCCTTTGCTCGACGACGTTTAACCTGTGTGGAAGAGGTCAAGAGAATCCACCAAGGATGTTAGACCTTTCCGAGGTTGTATATCGGAGCCTTTGCTCGACGATGTTAACCTGTGTGGAAGAGGTCGAGAGAATCCACCAAGGATGTTAGACCTTTCCGAGGTTGTATATCGGAGCCTTTGCTCGACGATGTTAACCTGTGTGGAAGAGGTCGGGAGAATCCACCAAGGATGTGAGACCTATCCGAGGTTGTATGTCGGAGCCTTTGCTCGACGACGTTAAACCTGTGTGGAAGAGGTCAAATCGGATCCCCCTGGGATCGATTTTGCCTTGATTGGGAGGGGGCGAATGCCGCGTGTATCCCGAATCAAATGTGAAGAATGGTCTATTTTTAGACCGTTACTGCCTTTTTGAGGTCGAGATCAAGACCTTGCCCAAGGAGTATGAGTCCTGTAGGGGACTGTATAAAACTTATAAGTGATAGAAAGCATCCTTGCATTTGCTTGAATTTTTCTGAAATATCATCTTGATGTTGGAAGTATTGGAGGGTCTTTTTGACCATAGTCGGAGTCAAGGTTGCCCCCCAGTCCGGATCTAATTCCTATGAAATTGGTGAAGTAATGACTGATGTCAGTAAGTAGATATGAACTTCTTTATGAGGTTGGAGCAAAAATTTGCCCCCCAGTCGGGAATCACGTTCCCACAGACGGCGCCAAACTGTTGCGGGCTAGAAATTACGCGGCGATAGAGATTTGATTCTACGTCTTAGCGTTGTACGTATAACTAGCACACACAGAGAACACAAGATTTTTTACGTGGAAAACCCTTAAAAGGGAAAAAAACCACGAGGCCTAGCCCAGTTGAAAATGATTCCACTAGATTTTGAATTGGTTACAAAGGACTGAATCACCTCCAGGGGTGAACAGATTACAATGGCTTAAGTAAGATGTTGAGTCTTTGGCAGGACGTAAGGACTGAACGTCGGGTCCTGAGTTGGACGTCGGATGTTTGGCAGGAAGTTGAGACTGAGTATAGGGTCTTGAACAAGACGTCGGATCTTTGGCAGGACGTAGGGACTGAACGTCGGACCTTGAACAAGACGTCGGGTCTTAGGCAGGACGTAGGGACTGAACGTCGGGCCTTAAGGTGGTGGTCCGGCGAGGTCCTGTGGTGGTCCGGCGAGGTTCCTGCGGTGGTCCGGCGGTGGTCCGACGAGCTTCCTGCGGTGGTCCGGCGGTGGTCCGGCGAGGTTCTGCGGTGGTCCGGCGGTGGTCCGGCGGCTGTCGAGGAGGAACTTCTTCCTTCTCTCTCTCCTTCTCTTCTCTTCTTCTCTCTCTTGCTTAGATCCCCTCTTGTGAAGAATGAGGGCTCTATTTATAGATTTTCTGGAGTGGCATGGTCCGTAAATAGGTGTGAGATCAAGGGCGAATAGGGAGTGATCAAATGGACGGCCGATATTGAATCCTATGATCGTGCACCGTTCGTTGGATATTTGGAGGCCTTAATGATGTCGGAATTTAGGGATCTTGGGCTCGTTGGATTCGTCTCGTCGAGCCGTTCGATTCGAGTATAAGCTCGTCAAAATCGGAGACCGTTTGGTAACTCAAATTGCAGTTTGAACCTTCCAACAGCGCTTTGAGCTCTTGATTCGGACTCATTTGGGCTCCGATTGGGTTGATCTTGGTGTCGTTAGGTTCGTATTTCCGAGACGCTCAGTTCGACAGTAAGCTTGCTGAAATCGGAGTTCATATGCTCCCGGATTTAATTTTTGAAGTTTCCAACTAGCTTTTGCTTCGAGATTCGTGCCCAATCAAGCTAATTTTGTGATGACGTATCAATTATAATTAATTTAATTATGTAGTATTAATCTTAATATAAATTCAATGATGGTGGAAATTGAATTAGGATATTATGATGCTTTCTTATTTTAAAAGTGACCTTTTTTAAGGAAAGTGAAAATTTTCAATTAAGAGATAGAAATTGATTTATGAATTAATAAATTTTAATTGTTTTGATAAAATATTACGATATTCTAATATATTTTGTATTAGGACGGATCTCTCTTTATGATGTGTTTCGCATTTCATGCATCTTGTCTTCTCGTTCTTTACATCTTGTCTTCTCTTTTCCCTATTCTGTTTGGTTAGGTCCGGAGAAGCTGGGGTATGTCCAGAAAGTTATTTTTGAGGGCATGCCTAGCTTCTATTTATTTTGTAAAGCTTTAGGTCACAAGAAAATGGAATGTCCTAAACTTTTGCCCAAATCCTCTCCGGTTGTTATCCCCAACGCCCTGGACAATCCTCCTGTCCTTGTTTCTACTGAAGTTCCGTTTATTTCTCCTGGTTGTGGTATTTCTGCAAAATTAAGTGATGTTGCCTTAGATCGAGATGTTTTAGATTGTGAAATTATTGTTAATAATATTTCTGCTAATGTGGAGGGTGTTGTTTTGCCTGATGGTGATTGTCGGGCTGCTTCGCCTGACCAGATTTTTGTTTCTCCTAATGCTGCTGCTTTAAATGGTGCTGGTATCGATGTTGCGCGTGAAGGAGATACAGTGAATGCTAGGGTTGTTGGTGAAAGGCTGAAGAAGGATTTTGATGTTAATTTTGCTTTATCTCCTAATGCTCTGCCTTTTTTTCCACCTAAATTACCGTCTAATTGTGGTGAGGTTTTGCCGGATAATTCTATAAATGTGGGTGACTCTGTTGGGGTAGTGCCTGGGGCAATCTCTCCGGTTCTTAATTTGGAGGTGCCCCAAAAATGCATTACGGTATCTAATAATTTCATTGAAGTTCCTGTTAACGCGGTTGATACGCGTTTTGTGGGTAATTCATTAGGAGACAGTTCGGGACTGGACATTAGGAACCATTTGAATTGGCTGGATTCATCCGAGGGTGATCCTGGATCTGAATCTGATGATGAGGATTTGCCGTCGCCTGATTTCTGTGGTGGATCTGATCCGGGATGCGATTTTACGCTTGTTAATGTTAGACCCATTTCTTATGTTGGAAATCGGGGTAGAGCTCGTGGTAGAGACAGGGGTCGCCGTAGGCGTTAGTTATTACTGATGTTAATTTGTTTTGTTTTTATTTATTGTTTTGTTATGTGCGGTTTGCTGTTGTGTCGAAGATTGGGCAATGATGGGTTGGGGCTCGCATCATTGCACTTCGCTGGTGGCAACCATTGTTGTGGTTTATTTCGGGATGGTTCGGGTTAGCTTTTTTCTACACCTTCTGGACGGTCCTGGTGGGGTGTTGACAGTGCTTGAAGCCTCAACCACTTACTGAGCCCGCGATTTATTGCAATTTTTCTTTCTTTCTTTTTTTTTTCCTTGCTCTATCTTGTTGTAACCTGCTTTTTCCTTTTATTAATATATGTCTCTTAAAAAAAAAAAAAAAAAAAAAGTGGATGAGGTTGGTGTTTAGTATATTTAGCAAACAATAGTCGATGGCTTTTAAAGGGGATTCATGAAAAACAAAATAAAGAATAAGTAGGAACTAAAAAAAAAATCCCAATTTTGTGTAGAGATGGTTACAATAACTTAATAATTTGGATGTCCTAAGTGTTGGTGAAATTTGAGTGAAGAAGAAGATGTTGTAGTGAGCGCTGAATAACTTTGTTTAGAGTGTGGAAGCTGGATGGGATAAAGTTCTTCATAGCTAGGTACTGAAAAGAGGATAACATTATTTTTGAATACTTAATGGTATAACAAAAAGCATCTAATAAAATGGAAATGTTGCTGTAAATTATATGATGTGATATAGAAAGAAGGTTGTGAGAGAGATTTGAAATGTGATTAATGTTGAGAAGGAATAGCTTACGGGATGAGGTGGATGAATACCAAAACTAAGTGAGCAACGAGAAGTGAGCCTCCATTTACAATGGTGATATTGTCATAATCGGTGTAGCCAATAAGAAGTAGGATGTTGTACAGGCTATTGGTGAGATGAGACAATTCGCCAGAGTCAAGATATTAGTTTGGAGATTTGGTAGCAGAGTTTTTTACCATGGCTTTGGGTGAGGGGAAAGTTTGAGAGTAGTTTGAGTTGAATCGTTGCCAATAAACTATGGAAAAATGACCTTTCTTCTGATTGATTTGGAAAATCACTGAGGAGGAATAAAAAGTTTGGTTCAAGTTTGAATCCCGATTGAATGAGATAGAGGAGAAGCTATCGCCTCCTTGTCTTTTGAGCCCACAATATGCATAAAGAGAAGCATTGAGATTGGGAGCAAGTGGTTTGTGTAATGTATCAGATGCGATGTAGATTTCCTTATTAATGAAGTTGAATATATATCTTCAAGGCTGATTGATGTGAGCTTGGTTCTAATAGCCATTTTGAATGTCTGATATTATGTAAGGAGTCTATTGAAAGTGCAGAGAAGACTTTATTCTATATCAATAATGGATCCTGCAGCTACAATATTGTCTATGTGCATTTTAATGGCTCTAAGGCATTGGGTCTTTGAAAGATTTTTTGTTGAAATGTGTTGGAGTTAATTTTAAAGTTGTATGACTAGGGATCTATTAGAGGTTTGAAGAAGACATTTGATTATGATCCATATTTCATGGCATGAGTAAATATTTAGAATATATGGAAGAATAGAATGAGTGAGAGTGGAATAGATTGCAACAATAAGGTTTTGATCGATAAAGAGCCACTTGTTATAGCTTAGATTTGGTAGAGTGATGCCATTTCGTTGAGTGATAAGGCACGTGTTGACCTCATCTCTATATGAGAACAATATGACCCACTTGGGTTTTTTTTTGGTGACCTAATTGATTGGCAAGTGTCTACTTGTCAATCATATAGGTCCCAAACAAATTCCAATACAACTCTTAATAAAATTCTAGTCCACTTTCCAATTCAAATCCTTAGTCAAGTTTTCAACTTCTAAACTCCAGTCCAACTTTCAATCTACCTTGAATTTATGTCCAATTAACCTCAATAATTCATTTGATTTTCGAAAATATGGGTGATTCAAACTTGATAAATCAAACCTAAAATTCAATCCAAATCATGAATTTCCAAACCAAATCTCAGAGTTAGGGGCTTAGGTCCTAAAACCCTTTTTGATTGATTTTTCTATCACCTTGAAACCCAATTAATTTCCCTATGAATCAGATCTAATAATTTCATATTGATTAGGCATGTATCTAGGGTCAACCGCTAAAATTTGAGCTCTTTCTAACTTCAAAAACTAAATTGAATTTGACAGGCTATAAAATCTTTAAATGTTTATAACCTACAACACAAGAATTGTCATTTATTGGAAATTGACATTGAGACCTTCCCCAAAACCTTCGAACATGCTCATAACCTCTATTATGATATTTTGACAAGTAATCCACAAGTTGTTGGGGCCAATTTGACATAGAGTTGACCAGGGGTCAAAATGACCAAATTTTCCTTTAAGGGGATTTTTGGACTTTTCCCCAAAACTCAACTTGGCTCTATCATGTAAAACCTTGAAACTTCTTTAAATGTATCCCAAATATCATTAGGAGTGAATTGGACCCAAATTCACCCTTTGTTTTGACCTGGTTGGCAAAGACAACCATGTTTGATCAAAATGCCCTTTAAGGATTTAAATGGTCATTTCAAACCAAATAAACTCCTCTTGACTTAAAACCAATTCCAATGAATTCACATGATCAATTTGAACTCAATGGACCCAGCCCTTGACCTTAGGTCAACTTTGTTGACCAAGTAAATCAAGTTTCACCAAACCCTTTAATCCAATCAAACCCTTTAATAAAGGTCTTGCCAAACCCACCCAAATTCTTAGGATTTTTAGGATCCTAGGAGATTCCACTTGGAGGCCAAGCCTTGAGCCCACTTAGGTTAGCCATAGAAATGGACCCAAGTTCTAAAAGAGAGGTCTCCCATGAGTTAAGTCTCTCCCTAAGCCAACTAAAATCAAGCTAAGGGTTGGATTAAGTCTCCCATGGCCTAAAGCACCAACCCCACTTTAACCCAGCCATTGGGTCAACTTAGGTTTGGAATTGGGCTAGCCTAAAATGGTCAAAACCACTATGGGTTAAGCAATTTCTCAGCCTAGGCCTCACCAAGCCAAATCAATACTTATATTGGGTAGTCCTAGACCCAATACACCTATTATGGTCAACCCAGCCCTTGGGTTGACTTCAGTCAACAATTAGGCTAGCTCAAATTGGTA
The DNA here is from genome assembly GCA_022539455.1 of Dendrobium nobile. Taxonomy (NCBI): domain Eukaryota; kingdom Viridiplantae; phylum Streptophyta; class Magnoliopsida; order Asparagales; family Orchidaceae; genus Dendrobium; species Dendrobium nobile. The sequence goes on along the minus strand of CM039722.1, from coordinate 38,830,689 downwards.
AAAACAAAAATTACTTGAGCTAATTTTCTCCATAGATCAATTCATCCCCAACCTTCACATACATTGGATGAATTATAACACAATGCACTTCCTTGATCAATCCCATCACCTGGCTTGACCAAGGTTGCACCAAACACAACCTTAACTTAAGCCATTTCCAAGAATTAGGCTTCGACATGGCCAATCGAGCTCACTACTAGACTCACTCAATCCACATCAAGCTCTCCACCTCAACCTGACCCACCTATTGGATGCTGGTGGATGAAGTAATTAGATTGGAGCTCCGGTGGTTCCCCCTCCATGGGCCTCCTCCAAAGCCTTATAGCCTTAGGTTAGCTGGGCTTGAGCTCATAAGATCTTCGGGACATGTACCTTCAAGATGGTGACCATCCAGTGGTTCTCTTAGGCGATCAAAACCGTTCAAGTCTATGGCCTTGACTTGAATGGGGCATTTCCCTCCAGCCAGCCTCATTTGCAATAAATCCCTCCAAAACACTCCCAGAGCTTCATGGGTTCTCCTTTCCTTTTTCCCATCTTCCTAGCTTGATCCGGCCAATAGTTCGAGCGATCTTTAGCGACACCCAACTACATCAACTCGAAGACCTACCTCTAGCCATCCTCCGGTCTCAACTTCTGAAGGAGAACTGCTTGTCTTTGTCCCCTGAAGCTTCTCAATAGGAAAACCATCCGTTGGGATTTTCTATATGGTGAGATCCTCTTCCCAAGCTCCTAGCTAGGTAGTGTCGATCAAATGTATAACAAACCATCAACCTGCTAGAATCTGATTGTTCGATTAATGGTTTATAGTATCCTGATTATTCCCATGAAGTTTGGTTTAGATTCACCAGCAGGATATCTCGTATCAATCTGGAAAAGCTCTATAGGTTCTAGCACTTGTGGTAGGTTATACTTAGGGTAGGGAGTTTAGAGCCATTGATTTCATCCCCTCCCTTTCCCTAAGTAGTGAGTTATGATATTAGTAAGGTAGGTGGTATGGTTAACCACCTTATGGGATTAGGTTTGGGCCTAAATTAAGTGGGATTTGACCATAAGTTTAAGTGAACTGATGACCCATGTTTTACTAGAAATGAAGCCCATTTGGTGTCAAACTTCTCAAAATTGAACCAACGAGGGAACCTAAAATCAACCCCTAGATTTGACCTAGAGTTTAATTAAATCATAATTTATTCATATTAAATTCTAAAAAATCATATAAGGTATCAAACTGCTTAAAATTGAACCCTTCATTTAAGAAAATAAAAGCCCTCTTGTGACATCATCAATTTAGGGTTAATCTAAAATTTTAAGAAAAATTAACCTCTAATTAATTAATTAATTAAAAATATTTAAAAACTCTAAGAATCTTTAAACACTTGGAATTACCCCCTTAGGTAATTTATGATCTTTAAGGGTGATTTCAAGGAGTTTGAGATTGATTTGGATCAAAATCCCCAAAATCCTTGATAATTAAATAATTTTAAAATTTCATTAAATATTCAAAATTTAGAAATTCATAATTAATTGCAAAAATTCTAAATGAACAAATCCCAAACCAATTAACTCCAATTAAAATCCACTATCTTCTAAAAGTGTCAAACTTCCAAAATTTAGTCAAAGTCAAAAAGTTAACTTCCAAGTTAATTATAGTTCAAAATTTGGTCAAAACTTTAAAAAACCATAACTTAATATAGAAAATTCAAAATTTAGCAAGCTAAGAGTCTAATTAATCATCTTAAGGTGTATTATTTAGAAAAAAAATATTTGAAATCCAAAATTTATCTTAATTTAAAAGTCAAATTTTAACCCCTTAATTAATATATTAAAATAATTCAAATAATTTAATAATTCAATAATTCTCCTAAAATCCTAGAAAATCCAAACTTAATCATTAAAACTAGTAATTAATCAAATAATTTGAAATTTATCAACCCTTAATCCTCAACCAATTAAATTAACTCAATTAATATTGATTACTACTAGATAATATAGGCCTATAAGGCTATTGTCTTAGTCCTAAGGAAGGTGAAATAAACTTTACAGTCTCGGTGAGCAAGAAAGGTTGTAACCAATCAAACATTCAAATAAATTTTAAAATAAACTTTAATGCATTAATATTTAAACTCAAACTAAATTTTCTTTTTGACATTTAACAATCTCGAACACTAGATAACTTTAACAATATACCCAGTTTAGGATATACTTAAGCCACACAGCATTATACAAACACTTTAGATGGTTTGCTTGGATTACCAACTCTAGATTTAGGCAAGATCGGTGTTTACTTTGTACTGCTATGTGCCGAGTTTCTATTATTTTTATTGAATGTTGTTTGCAAAATAGATTGATTAATGTGTTTATTTATTTTTGTAATATGTGAATTGATGCGATGGGATTATTCTTAGGTTAGGAACTATATGGTAGCTCACTGAGTTTTTTGAAGATGGTCACACTCATACATGGCTAAAATAAAGGGGGAAAACAAAGTTTTAAACTGACAAATTTGTTGTAGGTGCTAAAAAATGCTAAGCCGACTTTAATTTAAAAGGGTCTAACTAAGTGTGTTTATTTAGTTAATTCAATGCTTATATATATATATATACAATTAGTTGAGATGTAAAATTATATTTGTTTAATTTTTTAGGATAGCAATGCAGCGAGTCTAAAATTTTCTTTTAGAATTAAGATATAATGTAATTTGATTAAGCTAAGAGTTGTGAAAGTGAGTCTTTGATTTTGGATACTACAACTGTTAGAATTCAAAGAGGACGAAGCATTCCTTAGGAGAGAGTTCTCTTTCATTTGGACATCCAAGTTAGGGTGATTTTTAATATTCAAAGAGAAAAGAAAATCTTCCTTTAGGGGAGAGTTTCTTTTCATTTGGATATCCGGACCTGTAGAATCGAAGGAGCTCATAGGAAGATGAGGAGGTTTGAACTTAAAGAGTAGCTCATTTAAAGATAGTAAGGGAATATAAATTTTTTTCTATTTAAAATTTAAATTAAAATTTTAGGCTCAACATAGAAACTCTAATAATCTAATAAGTAAGCCCGGGACCGTCGTGAACATTAAAGCATATCTTTACCTTCTCTTTTTTTTAGGCACCTCGCCGCACAAGGGTTCTGACAGACCACTTGACCTATCAGGGTGCAATTGTGTCATGGGAATGTTATGTAATCTTTAGGAAAAAAAAAATTAAACCTAATTTTAAATTGCTTTATATATATTCATTCATTTTTAGAGTCAACTAGCATGCATTACATTAGAAATCTATTTTAAAGTGTATAAAATTTTAATTATATTTTCTTAATTATTTTTAACCTATATAAAGTTAAGGGGCCAATTAGGATCTACTTTAGATGCTGGCTCCAACTCCTCAAAACTTAATTAGCATCTCACCACTCTTTTTTCAAAAAAGATCAGACTCATAGATTTTAAATCACCTAGGTGATTAGTTGGCTCCCCAATCCAAGCTATGGTAAGTCTAAATTTTGCACTACATTAGCTAGGTTTGGATCATTAATGTCTAGTAGCTAATTAAAATTTAGGTTCTGAGATAGTTCTACTCCTTATGGCCTCAACTTTTGGAAATATAATTTTAAATTTCTTATAAAATGATCAAATCAAATTAATACATTTCTCCAAATCAAACTTTAAATCTCAATACATAGGATAGGTCAGAGTGTTTCTAGAGTATTTTAGAATCTTAAAAACCCCCTACTCTTTCTCTTTTGAACAATGGGAATAATTGTTCAAATTATGACCCAATCCTAGTTGAAGTTCCAAACTCACTTCCTTTGTCATGAATTCATTAAAAATCTCTAATAAAATTTATGTAATTTTTTTAATCTAGACTATTCATAGGGAATTTAACCTCCTTATGATGTACTTACCTACAAGGGCTTGCACTTGTAGAAAATTTAGAATCCACGTCTACTTTTTTGACAAATTGATTTTCAAAATTCAAATAATCTTCTTTGGGAAAATCAAAATCAATGACGATCAGTATCATCATGTTCGAATAATTAATACCAAATGATATTTTCTTCCTTGGGGAGATATATTAGTTGTTGATATGACATATAATATAAAATTAATGATCCTTCATCTAGGTTATCATAACTAGATATTTGATCGAACTTCACTTTAACCCTTTGGGGTCATATGAAGTTCTTTCATAAATTTGGCTATGATATTCTGGATGGAATTTGTAATTCTAGATTTGAACTAATCAGGAGATCCAATACCACTTCTTTATGTGGTATATCAATTCCAATAGATGTTTAATTTCAGAATTAAAATTATAACTTTATTTTAAAAATTTTCCAAAGAAATTTAACCTTTTCAAAACCTCTTTTTCAAACTTAACTCCAACCCAAACCAACAACACGATGGAGTTTTTATGGTGTGACTGAGAAAGCAAGAGAAACCATTTACATGAAATAGTATTATGATTTGAAATCTCCCCATAGGACAACTTTCATATGATAGCTGCATCAGTACTATCATTTTGATGTTGGAGATGATGAACTTCAGAGATGAGGGAATGTGTGAGGTCTCTAAGGGTGTTTCGGTGACAACTTCACCTATTTGAGACATTGAGGAGTTGGACATTTGATAATGGACAAGTGTGGGTGAGACTAGGTCTCTGATACCATAAAGAAGTATTGATCTCTGCTTAAAGATAGAAGCATAGAATATAGATGACGACTTAAAGCAGAATTTAATAAATAAAGCAAAATAGAGTAAAGCTTATATATCTATTATTATAGAAAGTTATTACATATATAGTTAAAATTGGTTAAACTTTACACACGTAAGATTAGGATATATTAGGTTTGTTATAATTTGATGGCAATGATTTATCAGATAAAGTTGTTGCTCCTCTTGAGTAAGGTAAGTGGCTATCTCTATTTTTGATACTAGTAATGGAACCCATCATTACTAATATATATATATATATATATATATATATATATATATATATATATATGTATGTATGTATATATGAAAATGTTAGAGTATCTCTAGTGGCAAATAAGATTAAAATATCCTTAAATGGTTCGGCCACATAAAATATTATCCTTTTGATGATGCAGTTAGAAGATTAAATGCATTAGATTTAGCATATGTTAATAAAGATAAATGTTGACAACATTAGACATGCAGTTAGAAATTAAGTGTTACGAATGACATTTACTTTAGATTTTAACGATAATTTAACCTAATAGGGCATAATAGAGAGAAAGTTTCATGTAGCAGAACCCATGTAGTGGGATAAATTATATATATATATATATATATATATATATATATATATATATATATAGTGTTTTTCTGTCATTAGTTATCTCTATTGTGCTTAAAGTCCACATGCATTGTGAAGCCTATGCACAAGAAATAAAGAAGAGAATTATGAAGATGAAATGTTTTGACTTTTAAATCCATTATTTTTCATCTTTTTTTTCCAAAACATGTGATGTATCTCACAATCTTTAAATTTACTCCATGGGTCTTTTCTTTTTGTTTTGAGATCTATTAAAGATTCTATTACAGATCGTTATTCATAACATTATTAAAAAGAGAAGCTTCAACTACACTTAGTTGAAGCTTCTCTTTTCTTTCATTCATCTCTTCTTATTGGTTCAGAACCCAACAAAGTTTAGATCCTCGATGTTCCAATTGAAAGAGCAATTCATCTCTACTCCATATGAAGACTAGCTAACTACCTTTGATGTCTGCTCATTTGCTCACCAGAGTTTATCCCCACCTTCTTCTATGGCTCTGTTACTTCTATTAGTTTATCTAACTATTAGGGCATAATAGTCATTACACTTGTTACTTAAAATTTTAGTTATTTATATATATATCCTTTAGCTATAGTTATTCTATCATGGAAATGAAATGTGAAACTTAACACTCATCTCAATTTAGATTGTTCTCTGCTCTTCATCATGTTCAAGCTACAAGTTGAATGGTGAAACTTTCAACAACGGTTTCATGCAATAAGGTATCAGAGCCAAGTGCTTAACATCTCTTCTCTATGACATTGATGGGAGATTCATCTATGTCTGCACCCACTACCCCACCAACCTTAACGTCAGCTTTTTTTAACCATCCTTGAAGCTTCCATTCCCTTTACTTTCAAGTTCCTGGGGTAATAACCCATATTTTGATGCAGGTAATTTTTTTTTTGAGTCAATATAACTCCAAATCACAAACAGCCTTAGCTATACCATTTTGAATTTAATATTTTAATTACATGAATGATTTTATAATTTTGGGCACCAATGAAAATCTTTAAGAATTTGGTACATATCAGTACAAGTGAGGATTTCAGGACATCTAGGTGTCCATTAAGCAAACTGATTTCAACGATATTTTTGAAATAAAATGATTTGTATTATGGATATTTTTATATAATTTTAAAGTCCTAAAATGATTTTATTTGAATTTTATACTAAAATAAATTAATTAAATTAATTATAGAATATTAAATTATTATTTTACTAAAAATATCTAATATCACTAATTAAAAAGCTTTTAAATCCATTTTTCACCATTATGTTTTTGGAAAATAGGGAAATATTTTGAGGAATAAAAAAGAGAAAATGAAGAAAGAGAAAAAGGAAACTTATTTTTGGAGGCTACAGTGCAATTTTTGTTTACTCAGAAATTTATTAAGATGTCTAAAAATAGTGATTTAGTTCAACAAAAGCTTTAAAATGTTATTTTTTACAATACTTGGTAATTTTGTCAAATTCTAAAAATATGAATTTTTGCTTAATATGATTTTTGTTATTTACCATTATGACATTTTGATATTTTTTGAATTATGCTCAATTATACTTTTTTATGGCAATGAATTAAATATGAATGAGGATATATGAATTAGATTATTATTATAGTATTGTGATAATAATGTGTGTGTAAAATGCAAGTAAATAATGGTTGACATGTTGGTTAGAGACTAATTGACATGTACATGATGGTGGACGGATGGGCTTTCATTTAGATATTGTTGTTTAGTGTTATCCTCTACTTATTTATGTGATACTTATTGGGAGTTATAAGGAGATGGTTACTATACTGACGGGCAAAGAGTGATAACTCTGTTTAATGAGTTAATGATTTACTGATACTGATATAATATTAAAAATATCATGATAGCCAGGACTTCTTACTTTTTTAGCGTGACTACTAAAATACATATTTTGAGATATTATTCTTATTATCATATGGACTTATTAGTATCATACAAATTTATTGTTATTACATTTTTTACTGTTTCTGCCACTATATTGTCATTGTTATCAATCTGGAGATCAATACTATTTGATAATATTGATTCAATATACTTATACTAAGTATGTGATAATCTGAGCATGTAAAATAGGAGGACTAAATAGTATGTGAACATTCCTATATAATTTTATTGCATTGATTCAATTTCAATAGTCTTTGCTAAGGTTTATATTTGATGCTCTATCGAATTTCTATATTAATTGGTATTATAAATGCCATGATTTCTATATAAATTTGATAATAATCTTGGTTTACTACTTTACTGACTTTTGTATAGTAGTGTTTTATTATGTATAGATGTAGCAACTACTGCATATGAATTTTACTATTTTTGCTCTGATTAAATAATCATATTAACGTTACACTTATGATTTGATCCCTGACATGCATATTGCTCTTTCATCGTGCTTTGAATTAAGTTGTAGGTTTTGGTGACTTTCTGTGCTTTTTAAGCTCATTATATGTGGTTAAATGATTTCATGTTAGGATAGGGAAGTGGGAGTGTGATGTTGGTCAGGATTCTTCAGGTTCTGTTTCTTTTTTATTTTCTTTTTTTACTCAAGATAGAATAATTATGATATAATTATATAGTTCTAGAGTAGTGTATATAATTTTTTGGGATTGAGTATATATGTGTACATTGATATTTTAAATTAGAAAATATGTGTTACTATTTATTATTGTTAGATGATTTTACATAGCTCTAGTTGTTGTTTATTTATAGGATAAATTAATAACTCTTCTATTTAGATTCTAGGGCATCAAAATTTGTATCAGAGTATAATTGTTGGAAGAATTGATTATTATTAGAGATGTTGGAATTGATTGAGAGTTGGGTATGATGGGTAGTTTAAGATGCATTAGTTTGCAAACATAGTTGACTGTTCTGTGATAGAATGACTACATGATTGTATGATTTTTATGAGTTTTGATTTGATTTTATTTGATTTTTGATTGGACATATTTGATTTAAATTAACTTTTGTGTTTGAATTCTTAAGGGAAATGTCAGGAATGATATTTTTATAAAGTGGATAGATTGTAATAACTTGTTTTTTGACCCAGGTAAATAATTTTTTTCATGGAGTCAATATAACTCCAAATCGTAAACCATATTCACCATAATATTTTGATTGTAATATTTTACTTACACAATTTTTTTTTGTAATTTTTAGGCACTGGTGAAAATCTTTAAGAATTTGGTACCTATCGGCACAAGTGAGAATTTTAAGAACTTTAGGTGTCCATTGCGCAAACTAATTTCACTAATATTTTTTATATAAAATGATTTATTTTATGGATATTTTTCTATAATTTTTAAAGTACTAAAATGATTTTTTGAATTTTATACTAAAAGAAATTGATTAAATTAATTATATAATATTAAATTATTATTTTAATAAAAATATCTAATGTCACTAATTATAAAGCTTTTAAATCCATTTTTCCCATTATGTTTTCGTCAAATAGAGAAATCTTTTGAGGAAATAAAAGAGAAAGTGAAGAGAGAGAAAATGAAAACCAAGATTTTGAGGCCACGGTGCAATTTTTGTTCGTTGGGCCTGTTTAGAAAATTGCTCATCTCACTCTAAGGAATGTTTACCTTATTTACGATTTCAATAATTATGTGTTTTTGGTATTTTCTTGATTAAAAACTTCATATTGGCAAATTTTTCAATACGTAACTTTTTATATATTATAGAGATCAAGATTATGAATATTTTGAGTAATTATTTAAGATTTTTCAATGGGTGATTTTGAAGATATAATAATTTTGCTTACTCTAAAATTTATTTTGATGTCTAAAAATAGTGATCAGTTCAACAAAAGCATAAAAATGTTATTTTATGCAATATTTGATAATTTGGTCAAATTCTAAAAATGTGAATATTTGCTTAATATAACTTTTATTATCTACTATTTTGACATTTTTTGAATTATGCTCAATTATGCTTTATTTTTTGCAATGCATTAAAAATGAATGTGAATATGTGATTGAGATTACAATTATAGTACTGTGATAATAACGTGTGTGTAAAAGATAAGTGAGTACTTATTCACCCTTTGGTTGGAAATTGATTGATTTGTACAGGATGATGAGCTGACGAGCTTTCCTTTAAGTACTATGATTTGGTGTTATACTCTACTGATTCACATGATACTAAGTGGGAGTGTGATTGAGATTTTTCAATGGTTTACTGATACTGATACAATACTGAAAAATACCATGATAGCCATAACTTATTACTAGTTTAGTGTGACGACAAAAATGCATATTTGTATGTATTATTCTTATTATTGTATGAAATTATTAGTAATTCTTATATTTACTATTATTATATTATTCTACTACTTCTACCACTATATTATTATTATTATTGTCGAAATAGATATGGATATTATTTGATAATATTGATTCAATATACTTATACGAAGCATGTGATATACTAAGCACATGATATAAGAGGCCTATATAACAGGTGTATATTTCTATATGATTTTATTGCATTGATTTGATTTTAATAATCTTTACTAATATTTCAATTGGATGCTTCGTATGATTTTTATACTAATTGGTATAATGGATATGATGATTGCTTCATAGATTTTATACTCATACTAGTTTACAGGCTTTTGTACTGTAGTATTTTAATGTTTATAGATTTAATAACTACTGCCTGTGAATTTTATTATTTCTACTGTGATTAATTAATCATATGAATGTTACAACTATTATTTGATCCCTAACATGTATATTGCTCTTTTACCATGCTTTAAATTCAATTATAAGTTTTGGTGACCTACTGGGCTTTTAAAGCTTAATATATGTGGTTAAATAATTTCAGGTCAAGATAAGGGAGTAGGAGTGTGAGGCTTATCAGGATTCTTTAGTTTCTATTTCATTTTATTTTCTTTTGTACTCTTGAAAGAATAGTTATGATATAATTGTATAGATCCTAAGTAGTGTATATAATTTTTTTTGGGAATGAATATAGATATGTATATTGATGGTTAAAATTATAGAATATATTTTATTATTTATTACTGATAGATGATATTAAATAGATATGGTTATTATTTATTTAAAAGATAAATGAGTAATCCATTCAATTTAGATTTCGGGGCATCACACCTAGTCTCCAATATTAAGAATGCCATCAACATTCAACTATTTCATGATAACTAATTCATCTGGCAATCTTCCATTCTCAAGCTTTTTGCCACAAATAGCTTCTCTAGTTATCTAGACTGTAGCCATATTTTCCCTCTCAAACATTTACTTTTTGTTATCATTTGGCTCACTCTAATTCCTAATTTTTGTCTAGTATATTGGTGAATCAAAATCTATCTGTAGCCCTATTCTCCACCATCTCGCCTTTTTAATATTTTAAAATAATAAATAATAAATAATAATAATAAATCTTACCTAACATTTTCAACTTAGACACATATGCATTAATTTGGAGAATATTAGAACATAGATTCTACTTGACAAATTGCACTTTGGTTATTCAACTCAAGAATGAGTTACCTTCCCTCTCTATGAAATAAATCCATGATTGATTATCTTGTCATAGTTACAAGTCTGGTTGAAAACATTTCTACTACTGGAGGTTCGGTATATAGCAAAGATATTATCCTTTACATCTTAAATTGTATTCTCAGGACTTATCATTCATTCAAAATGACCATTAGGACCAAGCATACCCCCCATTAGTTTGGAAGATCTATATTCTCTCCTCTATAGTGAAGAGGTCAATCAAGTTACTGATGCTATCAAGGATCTTACCCTAACTACCTTTGCTTATACGGTTGACTCCTAGTTTTCTCACATTTCAAATTGACATCATGCTAATGGATGATTCTCCTATCCTCATAGTTATGGCAGATTCAACTCTTCCAATAATGCTCCTCATCCTAGCCGTCCTCATTTTTTTGTCGATTATCAAATGTGTGGAAAATACATACATTTTGCTCTTACTTGCTAGCATCGAGGAAATTTTAGTATGTTCAACTTTCCACCTCCTCAAATATGGCCTTGCTTGTTGATTTAGAAAACACTTCCTAGTACTTTGATAATGGTGCCACTAGTCAACTTACTTCAGATCCTCTTCCTCTTCAACAAGCTACACCATGCTCCGATAAAGATCAGGTTGTAGTTAGAAATGGTAGTCCTCTTCCCATTCTACATTGTAGAAAAGGTCTACTCCATACCCCCACTCATAACCTCTCTCTAAATCCCTTACTCCACATCACTGATCTCACTCAAACTCTATCTATTTATAAATTAATAAATAATAATAACTACTCCATTATTTTTTACAAATCTGGCTTAAATGTCAAGGATCATAAGATAAACCAAATTTTACTCCACGGTCTGTACCATAATGGACTGTATCCAGTATCCACCTCCACGCCTTTCGCTTCCATCATCATTTCCATAAATTTATGCTTTGACACCAGCTCAATTATGGCACAGATGATTGGGCCATCTGACCCGACTTTTAACACCTTTGCTTCTTTACCTATATCTTTTCATATCTTATGTTTCTCTCCTTCTCATGTTGTTTATAATTCATTTGTGGTAGCTAAAATCCATAACCTACCATTCTCTTATTTTCAACTTGCATCTTAAACTCCTTTAGAATTATTACATAATGATGTTTGGCGTCCCCCCCCCCCCCCCACCCAAATTAATTCTCATGAGGGTTTTCATTACTATCTATTTTTAATTGACAATTACTCTCACTATACTTGGCTCAATCCTCTCAAAACATAATTTGATGTTGCCCATACTATAATAACATTCATAAGTTTAATATAAAAACATTTAAATCTTCATATTAGTTCACTTCAAACTGATGGAGGAGGCAAATTTCTTAACAATGCTTTGTAGTCTTTCCTATCCCAACATGGTATATAAAATTAATATACTTGTCCTCATACTCCTAAAAAACTTGGGATAGGTGGACATAAATAGAAGTACCTCCAAGATACTGCTCACACTCTTCTTATTGATGCTTAGTTACCCTCTCATTTTTGGATCGATGCTCTTCTTACAATGATCTACCACATCAATCGTCTACCTTACCCTAGCCCCTCATTTATGACTCCATATCAACTACTATATCAAAATCCACTCATCTACAACCACCTCTATTCTTTTGGTTGTCGTTGCTTTCCCTGGCTTCAACCATATGCTCCCCACAAGCTTGTCTTGTGGTATGTTTCTTGAATTTTTTATTTCAAGCTACGCTTATAGTAAAAAAGGATACAAATTCCACAATCCTTTTACATGTAAAATAATTGTCTCTGGACTTATCACATTTGATGAAATAATATTTCCCTCTCTTTCCGTCAATTCCTTACCTCCCTATACCACGCATACCTCCAAACAAACCTCCCTTCTCTCCTACTATACCTCATCCATTCCCAAATTCCATCACCACTGCCTCTCTACCTATAACGCCACATATTCAAGCAAATTATCCATCAAATATTCCTGCTTCTCCCTCATCATCAAGCTCATATACTATTTCTACTCCCTCTTTAACCTCACCAACTGTTTCGTCATCTTTAACATCTTTCCCTCCAAGCATCCCACCTAGGCACCCAAATGTCACTCATCTACATATTGGTTCTCTAAGAACTCACATTATCTTGGATCTCTATTACACTATTCAAACTCCTTTAATGTGTTATATGGCTACTATCAAACTTCCAGCATGGCAACATGCCATGTCGACTAAATTTAGAGAGCTTCAAGCTCAAGGAACCTAGTCTATAGTTCTCCCACTCGTCAATCAATAAATTATCAACTGCAAGTGGATTCATAAGCTCAATAGACAAGGTAACGGCTCCAATGCTCGACATAAAGCTCGTCTCATAGCTCAAGGTTTTAAATTGAAATATGGTATCGATTATCATGAAACCTTCAATCTACTTGTCAAATTTCCCACCTTCTGAATATTTCACACTATTTCCTTGCATCATAATTAGCCCATCCTCCAACTAGATTGTTGCAAATCTGAGTTTAGGATTTGACTTTTGATGATAACAAACATTCATGATTTCCTACGACTGCCTTGCCTACTAACTTTTCAGATCCACAAGATCAAATGCAACTCAAGTTAGCTCAAGATCGGTTAGATTTAGGTTGAGTCAAGTATGTATTTTTTCTTTCATGAGTCAATTGTAAAAGTGGTTCCTGATGCAAAGTAACCTTGCACACACACACTTGAGGGGTATTTTGAGTTTTTCTATTTTGAGTTCATCGGCCTGGACGATGTTCATATTGGTCAGGATGATCCAACTAAAAACAGAAATCCAAATTAGGGCATCCTAGCTAAGCAGCCGTCATTAAGCATATCGTCCTGGACGATCCTTGTATCGGCCAGGACGATAGGCTCAAATCAGAAAGAATCAGCCACCATGATCAATTTAGGTATTCTTTATTTTAAAACATCGACTAGGATGATATATACATTGGCCTAGACGATGCAGCATAATTATGCCTAAATTAATCTTGCAATTATAGAAAGCAATTAAGGATGAATGATACGATCACATCGGCCGGGCAGATCGCAAGATCGGCCGGGATGTAGGGCGATGTTCAGGATGATTGTACTCAAATTTGAACTAATCAGCCTGTACGATGTAACCAATTTTCTTCTGATCTTCCCAAATCGTCCTGACTATTTGAGCTTACTTTGTACTGATCGGCCAGGACAATATTCCTATCGTCCTGGATGATAATGTTGGTTCTTGAAATTCTTGATAACAAACATTCTTATTTAAGCTTACTTTGTACTCATGCTAAGAAGATCCTTTGCTGCTTTCTTGACCTCAGAGAGCCTAGAGGAGAGAGAGAGAATTTTGTGAGGGGGAGCTTATGAGGGGGATTTACAAGGGTTGCTCCAAGCATTGTTCCACTTCTTCTTTCACTAGAGTCTATTATCCTTGGAAGGGCTGAGAGAGGTGAGCTTCAGCAATCGATCAAGGTTCTCTGCCTACTTCAGGAGGAAGCAAAAGGAGTTGGGTTTTCTGCCTTGTCGAGGTTGGCGGAAAGGAGGTTTTGTAAGGGCTTCTCCGCCTTGTTGTGGGAGCAAAAGGAGAGTCACATTTGTAGTGCAATACCTGGAGGGCGCCCCCAGGGAGTGGACGTAGGTCGAGTTGACCGAACCACTATAAATCTCTGTGATCTATTTATACTGCTTCCGCATTTATTTATTTTTTAGCACTTTGATTTCCGTGGTGATTTTGGTTTATGATTGTTGTGCTTTGCTTAAAAGATTTTTTTTAAATACCAATTTACCCCTCCCCCCTGCTCTTGGTTAGCCTCGGGCTAGTTCTTAAGGGCTTAACATCCCTAATGAACTTTCAAGTGGTATCAGAACACTTTCAAGTGGTATCAGAGCACTTTCATAGATGTAGTTAATGCTTTTCTTCATGGCAAAATCACTGAAATGATCTATATGACTTAGCCACAAGGAATTGAAGATCCTCAACATCGAAATCATGTTTTCCACCTACGCAAAGCAATTTATGAACTCAAACGTGCACCACATCTATGTTTTGCAACATTATCCTCTTACCTCATCACTCAAGAGTTTCAAATCATCTCCGTCAATTCTTTCTTTCTCTTTATACACAAAGATAATATAATCGTCTACTTATTAATTTATGTTGACGATATACTTATCACTAGAAATTATCCCTCCTCCATTTCTTCTCTCAAAAAAAGTACTCATATTCCAAACATATAATCTTGATCTACTCTCCCTTTCTCTTGGTATAAACATTATTGAGTCTTCACTTGGGTACCATTTATTTTAGCAATCCTATAACCAAGAGATCCTATGCACAACAACCATGTCTAATTGCAAACCTTTATCTACCCCATTACCTTCCAAGGTACCAATAGATCTAAATTTATAGGTTCTAGTCGGCCAACCCACTCTATTCCAACAATTAGTAGGTCCCTCTAATATATATTCTCCACCATACAAGACATTTCTTTTTTCTGTTAATAAATTATGACAACATATGCACCAACCTTTGTTATCTCATTTTAAATTTCTTAAACACATTCATCGGCACCTTAAAGGAATAATTGATCATGGCCTACTGCTGCCCAAAATAGATCTTCACCTTTTTACATTTTTTTATTTAGATTGGGTAGGTGTCACCATGGATAGAAAATCTTCTCCCGACTTTTGCATTTTTCTTGGCATAGCCCTCATCACTTGATCCATTAAAAGAAAGTCCACCACAGCTCATTCCTTTACTTAAGCAGAATACAGGTCCCTTGCCGCAACTACATCTGATTTAATTTGGGTTTGATACCTATGCCAAGACTTCCATTCGATTAGAAACCACTCCTATTATATGTGTAAATATCTCAGCTATGTCCATTGCTTGTAAACCAATCTTTCATGCACACACAAAGCACAATGAGATTGATCATCACTTACTTTAGGACTGTATTCAAGCTAAGCACCTTGCAGTTCATCACGTCTCAACTATTGATCAAGTTGTTGACAACCAAGTCATTACCTACAACATGGCTTCACACTCTAAGCAACAAGTTATAGTTGTTCTGCCTATAAACTTGAATGACGTTGATAAGTAAAGTTCATCTCAACTCCATCTGAAGACTAGCTAACAACCTTTAGCATATGCTCTACTGCTCGCCAGACTATGTCACCACATTCTTCTGTGGCTCTGCTATTTCTATCACTTTATATATCTATCTAGGCGCATAAGTCATTACACTTGTTACTAAATTTTTTTGTTATATTTACATCATTTTATCATGGAAATGAAATGTGAAACTTAACAATCATCTTGATACATATAGTTCTCTATTCCTCTTCTTGTTACAGTTGTACGTAGGTATAAATAGTGAAACTCTCAACACTGGTTTCAACACCAATCCTTAATTTCACCCCTTCCTCTTTTACCCTCTGTTCATATTCTACATATTTTGATAAAATAATACCATTTTAACATTATATAAAAGCTAAAATGTGCTTTTTAGTTTTCTGTAAAAAAATCCCCATAGCTTTTCCTCTTTAAGGAAAGTTAAGAATTCTGATTCAAATTTCTCAACTCGATTAGCTTGCAATCAGCACCTGCAATATCTCATCTCCACTAGCTCAGTCGAAGGAATTTCAGATGTTAAGTATGAAGAGAATGCTGATGACCATGAATTTGAGCGAGAATGAGTATTTGAGAATAACGAAAATGAAGTAATGCTTGATTTTGCGGGCGATTACAATCATGAACACGAGCTCAAACATGATTTCATGCTTGATTGGGATGCTGCTCGGCACAAGCATGTTAGTCTCTTAACCTGCAACGTCATGTAAGTGGAAGTAGACATGATCATGAAAGATTGTGTTGAAATAGTTATGAATTCAATTGTGGATGTGAATGATTTGGGAACTACAACAAAAATGTGTTTAAAATCCTTAAATTCAGCCATGGATAAGGTGTTGGAAGAAGCTTACACCCTCTAAGTACTTTTGGAAATGCCCAATGTAATGATTTGGAAAATTTAATCGCTAAAGTCTCAGTTGAAACTTGAGACCATTATCTTAAAATGATAAAATGAGAGACTCTCATACTTATTCAGAAACCAAATCCTTTAGACATTTATTTTAGGCTTTAATTATGACTACATCTATCAATGATAAAACATAGACCTAGTAGGCCTCTAAATAATCCAAAACTATATTAAAAAGCTATAGGTTATCCAAGCATCCATTTTGATGTTAAATGTGTTCGATCCAAATTATCCATAATTGAGTAGTGAATGAAAAAGAATGGTCTATTTGATGATGTTCTGTGTTTGAGCCAAACCATTTATATTTGGTCTTTCAACTCATAATATTATATTTTTTTAAGATTTTATTTATTTATGTTCTAGCTTCATAATTCTATGCTTCATAAATATTTATTTAGTTTAATTTGTTGTTACATATTTGATACGATTATATCATTATTATATCAATTATGTTATTTTTAAATAAAGTTAATATTTATTATGTCAATCGGTTTAATCCCGGTCAAACCATGGAACCGTAAACCTCATCTTCTTCTGGTTCATTGTCAGATCCGATTTTTACAACTTTAGTATATACAATACAATTAACACCATGCCAATATAAAACATATATGGAAATCAAAATATAATATTTTTCTCTTAAATGTGCTCAATTTTCTCAAAATTATTTGGATTTTGATACAAAATTATGAAGAATTGTTTTAAAGTCTTTTTTGAAAGTAGAACAAAAAACAAATATTCATATCTATTTTTGAACCCTTGATGAAATAAACGAAGTACGTAACACGAAAATTATTGCAAATGTGAATATTCTCTCACCTTTCTAGATGTTTTTTTTCTGGTAGTTGGTGGTGTCTTGCTTCCAGTAAGAAATTGACGTAATCATTTTGACCTAATCCTCATTTTCTATTAAATTTTGTGTTAAAAAACTTAAGGCCTCCCATGAATCTACCCCAACTAATTATTCCCAACTAATTATTTTGGACTTTTAGGCTCATCTTATCTTATCATAATTTTGGACTAATTCATAAAATAATATTAGTTTTGATAAATCACCAAAAAAATCTACCCAATCAAATATGGAAGTTCATGCAAGAAATAGAAGCAGTGATTTATGACTTAATTATTTCTTCTATTGAAAATTATTATTTTTAATAAAAAACTTATAGAATAAGACATATCTGAGCTCTTAAGTCATCAAATGCATGAGAAGGAAGCAAAATGGTTAAGATTGAAAAAAATGATATATGAATAACAATCTCCTAGATTGAAAAAAAAAAAAAAAACTATCATTAGCACCACTAGAGCCGCTTTTTAAAATGGTACTTTATGACAAACCAAGATCTAATATGGAAGTAGTCCTGAGAAAAAAAAAAGATCTAATATGGAAGAATAATCTATTTTAACTCTTAATTAATCTACCACAACTTCTAATAATTCATTTATATAAACAAATCCAACAAAAGTAATATAAATCGTAAACATCAGTTTACATTTCTATATTCATTTCCAAAATACATGTACAATAACCAGTAATTCAATCTTTAATATCAATCTATCATTTATTACGTCCGCCTTCGTCCCCATTTCTTTGCACCTCGCATTCTGTTTGGTTTAGCTGAAATCTTTGGCAAACCTTTAAAAATTGATGAAGCGACTTCGGTGGGTTCTCGGCCTTCGAATGCTCGTGTTTTAGTTGAGCTTGATATCACGAAATCCTACCCTAAACAAGTTTGGCTTGGTTCTGATTCATTGGACTATGTTCAGGATGTCATTCTTGATGATTTTCCTAATTTTTGTTCTGTGTGCAAATGTATCGGGCATGCTAAAGGGTCGTGCAGAACGGTTTTGGATGTTTCTACTCCTGCTGGGGGGAAATGGTTTCTGATGCTCCGGTTTTAGCTGAGCCAGTTGAGGTGGAGTTAAATGTTATTAATAATGGTGGTGTTCTGTCTGAACCTGTGATTACTGATCTTAACGCTTCGTCTTTGCCTCGGGAGGGTGCGGAGGTTGATTGCGTTGATGTTATTGATGGACAGAATCCTGTTATTATGCCTTTAAATTTAGATACTGCTAAGTTGGTTGATTCCGCTCCAGTTGATGTAGTTCCAAACGTCTTAATTGACCCTGTTTCTATTTTGGTAGATAATAGGTTAATTAATGTTGGGGGAAATTTGCCTGAGGTTGTTGGGGGTGTTCTTTCTCCAAATGCTACCCCTTTTGTTCCTAATGTTTCTACTGCTGCCTTGGCAGTTATTACTGCAGAGAAATTTAATACTTTAGCGGAGGGTGCTGTTGTTAATTCTGATATTGTTTTGGTACCGGAGATGGGTGAGGCGGTGCCTCTTTTGCCTAACGTCAGTGAGAATGGTGTTTCGGCTTTGGATGGGATTGTTGATGTCCCGGTTAATCTGATTAATTCGCAAGCTAAGGCTTACTATTTAGGTGATTGCTCTGGTTTGGAAATTAGGAACTAAACAAACTGGTTGGGTGGTGATTCCGACTCGGAATCTACTGATGATGAAGTGTATTCGAATCCGGACAACGATTTTTCTGTGGTTAGTACTAAAATTGAGCAAAACCGGGGGAAATTTTGGGGGAGACGTCGTCGCCGACATTGATTTTCCATTCTAATCTTTCTTTTCATCGTTCGCCGAGGCTTTGTGGTTTTATGGGCTATAGCAATGATGTGGTCGGGACTCGCGGTCTGGTCGTCTTGCTTGTGGCAACCTTTTATTGGACGGTCCGAGCGTGGCGACCGGGTCGCTGGGAGCCTCGGCCGTCTTCTGAGCTTTCTTTTTTCGCCTATAATTCATGTTGTTTTCTTTTACTTTGTTTCCATTTTGTAGCTGTTGTAACCTTTGTTGATTGAGTAATGAATTTATGTTTTGTTAAAAAAAAAATGTCTGGTGACCGGACCGTCCGGACACTAATCCAAACGCACCACGTCACCCGGATACACTGGGCCCCGAATATATCTGGGTAACGTGGCGCGTCTGGATTGGTGTCCGGACGAATCCAGACACCGGACGCAATAATTTTCCCAAATTGAGAGGGGGGGGGTTAATAAAAATTTAATCTTATGAAAAGCAGAATTAGTGAGAGCAAGAAATTCATTTTATTTTTCTAAGTTTATATGTTCTTGCATAAGTGCCAGATTAAAAGATAAGAAGGGGAAAACATAAATGTGCTATATTTACAAGAACTATTTTAGTAAGAGGTTCTAGTGGTGCTATAACAATAACCTAGATTGAAAGAAAAAACTATCATTATCACCACTAGAGCCTCTTTCTAAAATGATACTTTATGACACACCAAGATCTAATATTGAATAATAATCTGTTTTAACTCTTAATTAATCTGCCAAAACTTCTAATAATTCATTTATATAAACAAATCCAACAAAAGTACTATAAATCATATACATCAATTTACATTTCTATATTCATTTCCTAAATACATCTATAAAAACCAGTAATTCAGTTTTTAATATCAATCTATCATTTATCAATCCTAGTTACAAAATAATAAAACCTAAAGTAAAAAAAAAAAAAAACCATAAAATTCTACTCAGCCTTAGTCCACTGGGTCCTAACCCCCTTCCTAAATACATGTAAAAATCATAGAGTGAGCTAACAACTCTGTAGAGTAACAAAACGCACCACTACAACCAATGAGAAGTAATAGAAAAAATATGCATGTAATCATTAAATTCATATTAATATAAATAAGTATAAGTAAAAAATATATAATCATCTATAACCAAAGTTAATTCATATAAGCAGTGGATGCCAATAGAGATACTATGTTTTGTGATAAGTATGTTATGCCATTCATATACTTATGTCAATGACAACCTATATTGTCTATTATCAATCTATGCATGTTTATAGTTAGTACTTTATTTTATTATATATGTCATTTCGTGGGAATTTGTATTTATGTCATATCAAGCAACTGTTGTATAGTTATTATATGCATGCCATACAAATTTTAATTCATGGTATTATATTCTATATTATGTATCTCATGTATTTCATGTGTATCATGCATCCTTATATCAGTCTTATCAATCTTATATATAATGTGTCATATGTATGTATTAGTCTTGCTCTGTATCATGTTCATGTCATATTATATCATGTCATTTATATATTTTGTTATTTATGCTTATGCATATACATATGTAAGTAAGGAACAACATCTAGCTACCTATGATATTTTTCAAGTATCAAATCCAACAGGCCTTTAGACTAAACATGAATTAGTATCAATCATATTAATAATGTTTTTAGAAATCTATATGATATCTCTTATTAGAAGTCAAATGGCTTTAATATAAGAAGTCATTTTTTTCCCATTGATCTATCATATCATATAAGCTAATCTTATTATGCCTCTCTTCTCATATTATTTAGGATCACACCATAAATCTTATTTAATGGAAAGTTCATTGGCCCTTTTTTCTTATATAGGGTAGCATGATCCAAGCCTGAATCAATTAATCATTTACAGCTAGTCTTTATTTTTTTTACACACATTACATATCATGTAGATCAAAATAAAAGACATTTTGTACACATCCTATGCAATGAACGAAACATGTAAATCCATCTAATGTACTCATCAATATGCATCAATTATGTCAAAGTTCACATTAGACCAATTAAATAATAAAATTATGTATATAATGTATTTCATCTTCAAATGTAGTACATTACCTCATCATCTCATACATGTTATTATTCTACTCATTCCAATTTATGACATGTATGCAAAACTTGCAGGTGAAATTTTAAAATAAATGACTAAAAATATCCATGGTGATGATCTCATTGCATATCGAAATTTATATAGTTAAAGAAGGGGCGGAACCCCCTTAGGTTCAGGAAGGGCAATTGCCTCACCCCCCCCCCCCCCCCCCCCCCCCCCCCCCCCCCCCAAAAAAAAAAAAATAAATAAATAAATAAATTATATAGTTCTTTAGGTATATTAGTCTTTAGTACAAGGATTTGTAGGCAATTACCCCCCTTAAAATTTTTAAAAGACTATGAACTTTATGAAATTTCCCCCAACAAATAGTAAAGAGCATTCATCATTTTATTTTTTAATTTGAATTCAAAAAATATCCTTACAACCAAGGATATTCAGGTCGTAGGGGCGCTACCCAATGACCCCACGACCTGACTGGCATGTCGAACCCCGCCAAGGGGCGCTGCCTCCTTACACTCCTGACAGTTACTTATAAGTTCGCCTCCCCCCCTCTGAAAATTAAGACTGGTTCCGCCCTTGACTGAAAGTTCACTAAAATACGAGATACTGTATTTCTAACAATTTTAGGAGAGAGATAATAAGTAAAACTCAAAATCATTTAAACCAAAAGTATGATTTAGGTTAAGAACCTTAATTATAGTAGTTTTTATAATTTGAGCAATGGAAAATATTGATCGAATTTGCTCTTTCACTCTCCTCTTTCAAATAGTAAAGGAAGTAGCGCCACAGACTTATGTTCATTCCAATAATTCTTGTCCATGATAGTGCATTTTTGTCCAATAATTCTTGTCCATGATAGCTACTAATTATAAGATCTATGGTGTTTAATGAACCATAAATAAGTTAAAAGTTGTAAAAGGGGAAAGAGAAACTCAATTTCCATTTCAGTTCTCGGGGTGCTATGATGTCAGAAGTTGCATCTCCATGGCACCAATCTCTCAAGTTTGAGGAATATGTTAACATTATGAAGATTCTCTTAGAGTTTAGTGGTGATGAGGAGGTAGGCATCACAACACTGGGTTGAAATAATAGTTTTTATAAAATAAAATATCGTAATCCCTTTTCTACTTCATAACCTTCAATCATTTTACTGAAGAAGAGAGAGGAAAAGGGGAGGAGAAGAGAGGAGAGATATAGAAAAGATAATCTATAAGCTAAAGCCTGGGTTCAGTCCGTCCGAACTTTTTGGGATTTCGTTAAGCACAAGGTAGACTTATGAACTCCTATCTCTTATTTCAGTTCAGTGATTTTATAAAAAAATAAATAAAAATATATTTTTCTTGAGTTTAATGATATTTTCATCGTATAACTTATATTATATTGGCGTGTGCTTCATTTTAAATAGTTTGATCATATGAAGTTGTATTTTCACTGGTTATTTTTACCTACACAAATTTCTGGATATATGAATTGATTGAGGCCTTTTTGACATTTACAATACTTATATAAAAGCATTAAAATATTAATTTAAATATTCCTTTGAAGCTAAAATTTGAATAAGAAAAGTTCAGTGAGTATAAAGTTGTATGGGAAGCGTGGCTTCTTACTCGCAACTCTAGCAATTTATACATCATCAATGTGATGCTTTATAATCTAATAGAAGGATTTGACTTACCTAAACTTATGATTAATTTATCTCTCACACAAATAATAATAACCTGAGCTACAAATAATTTAATCATTATAGTAATATCAACATATTTCATTTTCTAAAAACATCTTACAATAATTCATATCACAGAGTCTGTACATCAAATAAATAAATATTGGATTATAAAAATTATAGTACCTTATACATCAAGCTCAAATAGTCTTCCTCTAACAAGGTTAACTCTATTGGATCCTTTCTCTTGCCTATAATATTTGAAAATAATAGAGTGAGCTCACAGTAGACTCCCTCCAACTCCCTTCACATACATAAATATTCAATTTAAAGAATTAAAAGAAAGTAATTATAAATAGCTAACTAAAAAATAAGGACTTCCAAACTCATAAAATAGAAGAAAAAAGGAATATACCAGAGTCTAGTATGGACACCTATCTTGGGGCTAACACATATACTTTCATAACCATATAACCACTTTTCACAAAAATTTCCAGATGCCATATAGAATACTTATTTTCAGAAGTTCACTTTTACTTTCACTTTCACAATAGAATTCATACATAAATATAGAGTTTATTGAACATATCTCAGAATTTTTTTGAATTTAACTAATTAGAAGAATACTAATATATGCAATGTAATGCTTAACATGTAAATGGCTTAAATCTCCACTTCCACTTATGCCTCTCTTTACCTCATACACCAGCATCTAGCAAGTGGATCCATAATCTCTCCCACATTCACATCTTGCAGATGAGGCCAGAAGATTCACTTTCATTATTACTTAATCTCCCACACCTTCTTTTAATAAGTGTTGGCAGATTCCCACCCATATATGCATCAGGGAGATGGGGCAAGCACATAATAGATAGTGCACTTTCTATTTTTTAGAATAGAACATCTCCAGTGCCACATAATGTAGAATGAAAATGCATTGCAATAGTAAGTAAATTGATCATTCAATGCCATATTTAGATGAAGAAAAAATTACTAGTAAAAGTATCAGTATTTATAAAACGGGATATTAACTAAATTTTCCCTTCTTAATTTCTAACTTCAAATGAATATTCAAAAGATTATTTTAAACCTCTTATATAACTATTGTATTTACCAGAAAAGCCACCATGTGATAATATACTCATAAATTTGTACATGAAAAATGAATCGTCAAAAGTTCAATCTTATAAAACCAAAATGTTCATAATAAGGAACACATAACGTTCTAAAAATTTCATGGTAAACACTTTGTAAAGCCTGAGAAAAATAAAATTTTCTTTGTGATTTTTAGTAGCCTAACTGAAAATGAAATCAAAGACTAGGGTTTAAGAGTCTAACTCAAAGTCTATTATTTCTTGAATTGGCTTGACAGACAAATCCCAAACATTGGCCTCTGAATCCCTCAATCTTCTTTCTCTTTACCCTTCCCCTTTCCCTTTTTCTTGTCATTTCTTCTTTGGTGAGGTTATTATTCTATTAAAATCCCCAAGTGGTCTTAGATAGTTAATATAATATTTTCATTATTTAAACATAACAACACATCACTCATTTTCCCAGTGCTGCAAAGCCCATCGAGAATCTTCCAGATTATTCGAGAATATGATTATTTGAGACCCGACATTGCGGTGGGATAACCGGTGCCGCAACGCTAGCCCAAACTTAATTTATTTTTTCATTTTTTGTGAGCTCAATGTCATAGTTCTACCAAACCCAGCAGCACGGAGCACATAGATAAAAATCTAAACTTTGAGTTTTTATCTTTTTCAACTTTAAATCTTAGTTATTTTTTACAAAATTTAATATTTCAAGACTCATAATCACTAATTGGTTTAGAATTGATGATTAGTTATAGAAAATTATGTGGGTTTGATGACATATATTATATTCTCCCATTCTTACAAAAATATTATCCTCAATATTTCTAATCCATAATTCAGTTAGTCAGGACTCAGTTATATATAATAAGTTAGGGTGCAAATATTTTATCTCAGTCTCTTTTTCTTAGGTTTCTTCTCTTTCGATCTATACTTCTACTACATTTTGACCATCATAATCTTTTTATTTCTTAAATATTTATGATCAAAACTTAAAAGCCAGAATACATTCAAGTTTTTCTCTGTACATTAGCTTTGGTTGCACTTCTATTTCAACTTCTAGTACTCTCTGATTTACATCAATTACTCATTTTCTCAACACATACACCTGAAATATATTATAAATATTTGACATATGATTTGGTAGCAATAACCTATAATATAATTTTCATATCCTTTCAATTATTTTAATTGGTATGATATATTTAGGACTTAACTTACTATCATTTCAATTACTTTAAATATGCTTACCCCCATCATCGGACTAACTTTTAAATACATAAAGTCTTCCTCTTAAAATTATAAATACATATGCTTAGAGTCAAATATTTCCTTTGCCTCTCGTTAGTTTTTTCCAGTCATTTGCTAATAAACATAATGTTCTTAGTAGTATTGTTGTTGAAGAAAAGCGAAAAATACAAAGAAGTCCACAGTCCACGCGTTTCACAAGCACGAACCTGCTCTTGTCCCGTCTATTTTTATTAGCTTAATTATTGCATAATTTCCAATTTAATTTCTCAAAAATTAATTTCAGTTTTTTTAAGAATATGTTCATATTATTTCTTTTTGAAAGAAATTTATTCATTAAACAATCAAATTATCATAGTTTTTTTTATTTAAAGAGAAAATAATAAAGTAAAATAACAAAGCATTTGAAATAATAAATGATTAAAAGTCACTAACAACAGGTGGCGGCAACCAACAACAAGTGATAATGACGATGACCGATTGAAGACCGGTAAAGTTCACAAGGATTAATTTTACCCAAACGAAGGGGGATCGACGGTTGAAGTTTTTTGTGAAAGTGATTACAAAATTATTTGAGAAAGTAACTTATTTGAAATCAGCTGTGGAAAGTATCTTTCTATCAAAATAAGTTTTTAAAAATAATGTGAAATATTGGCTTAACAAAACTCGTGGTTTCAATCTAAAAACCAAAATAATAAGAAATTATTTTAAAATTTGTCTAAATAATATTGAAGTTCAAATTTACTGTCAAAATACTTTTCAATTGAAATGCAACCTTCTAAAGTCTTTGGATTTTCAAATCCTGATAGTTTTTAAAGAGTGCCAAAACAACTTAAACAAGTTTCCAGTACAAACAGTGGTGTTAAAAAAATATTTAGTTGCTACATCAATGGCGGATTTAATCGGTGGCGGGGCCACATAATCACATTGTTAACCATCATTAGTTTTGCTGTAGGCTAATATATTCACGATGGTAAAGATAGAATTTTTTTTATAGCGATGCACTGATATCAAGCACACAAACATATAACTGAGAGAGATAAGAAACACCACCAGAGATTTTATACGTAAAAAATCGAAAGAGGAAAAAATCATGAGACATTGTCTAGGTGAAATGATTCACTATATTTGAGTGAGTTACGAAGGTTGATCCATCCCTTAGATATGATTAAATTATAATAGTTTGAGGAAACGAACTTTGTATGGGTTCTCAAGAGTTTTTAATAATCGTGGTCGAACAACAAAGATCCAAATCCTAGAGATAGTGACCGAGAGAAGGTGCAACACATGTCGACGGCCAGAGGAAGTCTGATGGAAGTCGGCGATAAGTAAAAGGTTTGGCTACGGTTATTAGATGGGGCGACAGTCAGTGGCCGATCGAGCGGCGATTCGACGGTGATTGTCAAAGGTCGAATGCTAAGCTGAGGTATGATAGATGTCGTCGACCATGCAAAGGTTCGACAATGATTTGTTTGAGGTTCAGCACCAGTCGTATGACTATTGGGTCGAGGTTCACCAGTGGCCTAGTGGTGGTCAGCAGCAAGGAGGTGGTCCTGTAGTAGTCAACATTTGGGTGGTGTTCCGAGGGTTGTCGGCTACCGGGTAGTGATCCAAAGGTAGTTAGCAGTAGGGCAGTGGTCAAGCATTAGTGGTGATTGGATGGGTACAATCATCATTGAAGCCTCATAGCTCTCTCAACTTTCTAGCTAAAGGTCTCCTTTTATGTAGAGCGTGTGGATCTATTTATAGATTTTGTGAGTGGCAGACACTTTAAATATGAATAAGATCCAGGGCAAATTCGAAGTGCTCGTTGGATGATGTTTGAATCAAGTGACATTGGGCTCTTTGGATTCATCTCATCAAGCTACTCGATTTGACTATGCCTCAAGATTAGTGCTCAATCAAGGCTATTTTCAGTGATATATTAAGATTCTTAATTAGATTAAGCATTTTTTTCTAATGTTTGATTGATTTAATGGGTAGGCTTAAACAACATGCGATCATCCTCATTTTGTCTAAAAGTATTTGCGGATCATTGTCCCCAAAATTAGAGAAAATCAAAATGATATGTTGAGTGTTAGAAAAAAATACAAGTGATTATTTTTTCCTATTTGGCTTAGAGCAAAATGATTGTTATGTATACTCAAATGATGGTGTTGACTGGTTGCCAACATGCAGGCTGCAGCTTATGTCAATAATGTCAGAGAGTTTAAAGTGTTTTTGAAAATTAAATAAGTCTAATGATTTTCAAATACATCAAAATAGAACTAAATGATAAATTCTAAATAGTTTAAAATTCTACTCTACATTTTTTTACTTCCCACCAAAGATCAATATTCTTAAAATTCTTACATTTGAAATACTTTAACACTCTTGTTACATAAAATTAAACAGCCACTAAAAGACATCAAAAAGCTTTAGGATATCTTTTGATATAACTAGAAAGTGTTTCGATAGGCGCTTTCCTATAAGTAATCAAAATCTTTTAAAATATTTACTTTCTTAACCAAACGAGTAATCAATATTTTATTTTTCAAAAGTTTTTGGTTGAGAAAATAAATGTAACAAAAATATTGATCTTTCATTTGGCTAAGAAAATAAATGTATCAACAAAAGTAATATTTATTACTCATTGAGAAGGTGTCATCAAAGCACTTGTTAGTTATATCAAAAAGCTCTTTGTTGTTTTTGAGTCATGTGACTTGCATACTTTAAACAAAATGTATCAAGAAGCTAAAATCCTCTTGCAACTATTTCTATTGATCGCACTAAGGACAAATAGTTAATTGACTTAAAAGTAATAATATTAACTGATATTAAGAAACTTAATAATAAATAAATAAAGCAAGAGTGTAACACTTGTTGATTATTCCAATCTTGCACTTGAATTTGAATTATCAGCACAGTTTTTGAGCTATAACAGTTTACTTATTTTAGACATTTTATGATGGCCTTTTCTAACTATGCTTAAAAGTAGCTAAGTTAATAACTTCAAGATGAGTGTTTATTTGCAATGAGCAAAATAGTTATAAAATGGTTAATTTCTAGTAGCAAAACATATTTAGCAACTATTGAGACCATCACTCTGCCAGTGATATGTTGGTCATATCTTTTTTTTTTTTGTTTCATCATTACAGTTGTCACAATAATTTGTATTTCGTAGCTCTTTGATTTCAAACATGTGCACGCCTCTCATATGTGCTCAATAAGTAGCATTCATTTAAGTGATTGATTGTATTCAAATAAAATTAAAATAATAATCGATGCATTTTTTTTATTTAGGAAATAGATGAGACTATCTTTAACCAATTTTTGTTCAAGAGTTTAAATGTATCTTGAATCTTAAAATTCTATCATAAATATGCATGAAAAAACTTTCAATATAATAATTCAAATGGGTATAGATTTATCAAGGAATATCGAAGGAATGCTTTTTCAAAAAAAAACTGTGATGTGTTCGCTGCCTGCTCCGCTAGGGTTTTCTCCCTGCGCCGCCTTTCGTTGCGAGGATGTCTATCGCCTCAGGGAAGCTTCTCCTCTCTAGCTCCCCTATTTTTTTTCCGTGCTTTGGCTTTATTTTTGTGGTCTTCATGGCGAATGCTCGCCATCGCGACCCAGGTTTCCTTAATGGAACTTCTCCGGCTCTTTCGTTTAAGGAGGCCTTATCCGGGGCTTCCTCCTCTTTGTTTTTTGATTTACGTATTTCATCTCACCGGGGTTTACCAGCGCTGTTGATTTCTGAGGAAGAGATTTGCTCCCTTGCTGCTTCTTTTGAATTTTCTTTGGTCGGTCGGTTTCCTAGAAAGTGGCATTTTATCGATGCCATTCGATTATTTTTTTTTTAATTTGAAACTTATCGGAGATTGTTTGGTCATGGTTCTTAATCCCATGAACGTTTTGATTAAGCTCGTGAACGACTTCGATTATTGTCGGATTTTCCCTCATCAATCCTATTTCATGAATAATTGCTATATGAAAGTGGTGAAATGGCCCCCTAATTTGGATGTTGAGGTTAATTCTCCGATTGTTCTTATCTGGGTTTCGTTCCCTCACCTTAGACCCCATCTCTTCTCTCCTAGGATTCTTTTTGGTTTGGGTTCTCTCTTCGGTCACACGCTCAAATCGGACACAGCCACTACTTCGGGTTCCAGTCCTTCAGTGGCTCGCATTCTCGTTGAATTGGATGTTACCAAACATTTCTTTGATAAGATTTGTGTAGGCTCTGCTAATACGGGTTACGTTCAATCTGTCATCTTTGATGATATACCCCATTTTTGTTTCCACAACAATTCGTTAGGTCATTTGAAGGATGATTGTCGTATTTTGCATCCCAATCTTAATGTGCATAAACCTGTGGCTGCTCCTCCTGCGATGTTTGGGTTGAATGTGATCAATGCTGGCTCTATTGATGCTCTTAACCCGCCCTCTCATTTATCTATTGAGAATGTGGAAAATGTTATGGATAATGATGTGCTCTTACCAGGTTGTGATGTTGGTAATTCTATAGATGTTGCTGCCGTTTTGTCCCCTAACGCTTTACCTTTTGTTCCTCCTGTTTTTGACTTGGGCTCTCTAGAACCTATTTCTCCTTCCCATTTGTTTGTTAATTTGAACGGTTTGAATTCTGGTGTTGAGTTAGGTGCAGTTGACTCCTCTATGCAGGTTTGTGAGGAGGCTGTGGCTGGGTTCTTACCTTCTATTCAGGTCCATCAGGGTTCCACTAGTGGTGGTGGTATGTTGGAATGTGCTATGAATTCTTGACCAGTGATATCGGTGGAAGGAGCTGTGTCTGCTCCGTGCTTCTTATCTGGTAAATCAAAGCCTCCTGTGGATATGGATTGTTCGGCTGTGTCTGTTCCTGCCCCTATTTTTTTGGGTGGGGTTTGCTCGAGTACACCTGAGGGTGTGGTTAGTGAGGGTTCCTCCTCTATTTCGATCCTTAAATGTATTACCCCCACCATCTCTTCCCCTATAACGCATGCTGGTATAGTACCTAATGCCTTTGTTGATGTGCCAGTAAATTTAATTGAACCACAAGCTTTAGTGTATCATGTGGGAGATAATTCTGGGGTGGATGTGAGGGTGCATCTCGATTGGCTTCACTATTATTCTGAATACGATTCTGATTTCTCTTAGGAGACTTATGGGGATGATGTTCATGGGAATGATTTTGCCATGCAGCATGACAAAGCGGTTGTTTATGCAGCCTCTCGTGGGAGAGCTCGTGGGAGGGGCAGACGTGGCAGGTAATTTTGTGGCATGGTGCTAGTGGTGACCTTCCTGGTTTTTTGCTGAAGATTGGTTGTAGCTTGGTTATTGTTCGAAGATGCGATTGTTGGTTTATGGCAATGATGGGGCTAGAGCTCACTTTTCTGAAGCCATGGCTTGGTGCAACCTTTGGTGGTGCGACTGTTGTTTGGTTGGCCCTTGGTGCAATTCTGCTCTCACTCCAAACTGGAAGGCCCAAGCTTGGCTTTGGATCAATTGGAAGCATCTTCCAAATACTGAGCCTATGGGTTGTATACCCTCTTGCTTTGGTCTTTCTCGTATTTTTGCTTTTTTGGTCTCTTACTTCAGTTTTTTGTAACCCCCCATTTTCGTTGCAATGAATGTTTTTTGTTTAAAAAAAATGGGTATAAATAAATTTTTAATGCTAAAAATACTATGGTGCATAATCTCTAGTTCATTTTATTAAATGACTGGGTCTTTTTTGAATATTTGTTTACCATATGAAGTTCTCAAGCAAACTTTTTATGTTTCTGTTAATTAATGAATCAGATCACAAATGTTTTTTAAATTAAACTAATTTGCATTAAATAAGATCTCTTATTCATATTTTATAATTAATAAACTTTCTCTCATGTATAGCTTTGTATATAGATATTGCTATTAAGCGTAGGTGGGACAGAAAAGATAAATGGATGTACGAACCAAGATTTAGGAGAAAGAGCATCAAATCAAGCTAGAGAAGGTAAGTGAATGCGCAAGATTGAGATTTTCTGCCTCATTTCTCTTTGGATTTCGTGTGAAATCAAGAGGGAAGAGCGTATATTTGATCTTGGAGGTGAGAGCTAAGGTTCTTGACACTCTTACTATAGCTATGAGGTCTCTCACATGCGACGTCAATGGTAAAATTGAAGCTAGGGCATCAATTGCATTGACCATTTTGTAAGAAATTGGTAGGTAGAAGATCCTAGTTTGCTAAAAATAGTGCATTTTTTAGTTTACCGGGTAAAAATATATTAAAATATTAAAAAGCTTGAAACTCATGTATTTTTAACTTACAAGAAGTTACACAAGTAAACTTTAATGGATACAAAGTAGTCCCTATTTTTATGTCATAAATTTATGATTTTAATAAAACATTACTAAAATTCTAGCATTATTAAAATTGAGATAAGCATAATATACTATGCATGGATCTAGACAACTTCTCGAATAAGGCCAATAATAGAAAATGGTCAAAATCGTCTTAAACTAGCTCTCTGTTTAATCTCCCATTCTAAATGATAACTTAAAGGGATTTTTATTTTAGCCAAAACAGAAATGAAGTGGAAATTAATATTTTTATAAAAATTTTACCTAATGTCATGTTGCTCCAAACAAAGATGCCCTGCGTCAGCATTATTTCTATTGAAATGAACTAGTATGAGGGTTGAGCACCGCAACGCACCTAAACCCGGGGCCAAAAATCTCCCAAGTGAAATTTTCAGACACATGTTTCATACATACAAACCCTTTTGGCATGCTTCATAATAAAGTTCAAGCATTTACATGCATACAGATCATTCTCAAACACGCACAAAATGAAAATATAGAAGTTCCATCACAAGACTTATAGAGTTGGGTCAGAATGGGTGTAACTCTATTGTAGTGGGTATTAAAATCTTATTACACAAGGCCATTGTGACATGTTTCATAATAGAGTTCAGACATTTACTGTAATAACCTACATTTTGATTTTGCCAATTTTTTTCTGGAGCCATTACAACTGTAAATCGTAAACCATCTTTGCCATGGTATTTTGGTTGAAGTATTTTACATACACTTTTTTTTTTTTGGCACCGGTGAAAATCCTTAAGGAATTGGTATCTACTGGTATAAGTGAGGATTTCGAATCGTTAGGTGTCCGTTTTGCAAAACGATTTCACCTATATTTTTTTAAATAACATGTTTTATTTTATGGATATTTTTTGTAATTTTTGAAGTTCTAAAATGATTTGTTTGAATTTATACTAAAATATTTTTTAAAATTAGATATAAAATATTAAATTCTTTTTACAAATATCTTAAGTCACTTACATTACTTAAAGCCTCTTTCTTCTTATATCGCATAACAAAGGTCAATTAAGAGGGGTTAAGAGAGAATTTAAAGGAGAAAGAAAATGAGAATTGAGATTTGGAAGCCGCGGTGTAATTTTTTTTCATTGGGTTAGTTGAGAGATTTACTCGTCTCGTTGTAAAGAACTTTTATCAAATTTCTAATTTCAAAGATTTTGTATTTTTCTGATCAAATTTGTGTTCCGTTAAAAAAAATGTGAATAACTTTATATTGGAAAAAATTACACCGTGTAACTTTATGTATGTTATAGTTATCATGATTATGAGTATTTTGAGTATTTATATGAGATTTTTCACATTGTGATTTTAAAAAATACATCAATTTTTTGTCTACTTTAAAATTTATTTTGAGCTCTAAAAATACTAGCGTAGTACAGTAATGTCTTAAAACATCATTTTATATAATTCCTGATTATTTAGTAATTTTCTAAAAATATGTTTTTTTGCCTAATAGAATTCTTTGTTGCTGCCGTTATGACATTTTGACATATTCTTAATTAAGCTCAATTGTGCATTATTTGTTGCAATGCATTAAAAATATATGTGGACATGTGCTTGAGTAATAGATGGTCACTATTTCTATTATAGTATTGTGATGATAATGTGCATGTGTGAAACAAACAAGTAAAGAGTATTGACCCGTTGTTGGAGACTGATTAACCTGTACAAGATGGTGGATCGATAAACTTTTCTTTAAATATTGTAGTTTGGTGTTATCCTCTACTAATTCACATAATACATAAAGTTATAAGGAGATTATTACTATACCGACGGACAAAGAGTGATGACTCTTTTTACTGAGCCAACAGTTTACTAACCTTAATACTAAAACTGAGAAATATTGTGATAGCTAGGACTTCTACTGGTTTAGTATGACTGCTGAAATGCATGTTCTTAAGGCATTGTTCTTATTATTGTACAGATTTATTGTTACTGCATGATTTTACTATTATTACATTATTCTAATGCTCCTACCATTGGATTTTTACTATTACTGATATAGATACTGATACAATTTGATACTACTGATTCACTATATTGATATTAAGCATGTGATATATTTAGCACGTGATATAGAATATCTGGATAGCATGTGTACATTCTTATATGATTTTACTATATTGATTTGATTTTAAGTGTATATGATTTTTGAGAATGAATATAAATGCGTATATAGATGTTTTGAATTATAAAGTCTTTTTTTTTTTGTTTATTAGTGATAGATGATATTAGATAGCTCTGGTTTTTATTTATTTAATAATAAATGAATAATTCTTTCAATTTAGATTCTGGGCCAACACATTTACAAGCATACACATCATTATCAAAAAAAAATATGATCCTTATTATTTTAATACTTAAGTCAAGTAAATAGGGTACATCTACATATCTCTAAATATGTCTACAATGCAACTTCTCTTTTAGTTTTTGTGCTTCGTTGCACATTGAACTTTAAGATCTGTTTTTTTCTCAGTTTCCTCCCATCATATGACAATTTGTTTTAGTTCTTAAATCTTTATAGCTCAAATCTTTATATTCTCAACCTTATCTACATAAACTCAATTGGTAGAGTAAGATATCCTTTCATCAATTAATATTCTCCTCCTTGTTCACTTATTTAATTATTTTTAATGCTATTTTAAATTAGCTTTAATTGATTTTCCACAATTACATGTATTCTTTTTGAACAACCCAAAAAATCTATATGGTTTAGTGAATATGCCTCGTTCAATTTTAATTTTAAAATATGGAAATTTATATTTGAATATATTGCTATGAAACATTTCCAAATTTTCTTAAATCAATTTTAGAATAGTTTAATTTATGCCTTTTTTTTTAAATTAGGATTAAATTGTTATTTTTTTTGGTTTGCTTTATTTCTATACTAAATCTTTGAATTAAAAATAAATCCTAACATGCTCATTCTACAATTACAGTGAATCTTCTACTCTTATATCTTTTTGCTAATTGTTCATCTTCCAAGTCATATAAGATATTATTTATACGAGACACTTGATCAAATAAATTGTGGGTATATTCTTTGTTGCGATCGTTTGATGAGTTTCTGAATGAAATAAGGAAAAACTAGCATGATAAAATTCTGTTTGGGGACATTTAGGCCAATTAAGGCATACTCACATACAGAAACTTGTATGATACCATGACACTTGTTTCTCCTTTTTTTATTTTAGATTTAATGATGAGTTATACATTTTAAATATTACATTTGTTATCAGCTCTTTTCTGTAGAGCTTTATTTTATGAATCCTAAACATCTTAATTGTGGAATGTTTTGCACAAATCTAATTTTCATATCACATTATGTCACTTGGATCAGTACACAATAATCTATGTTTGCCAATGCATTTGTTCAGGAAGAAACTATTAATCGTAATGTTAAGGATGTTTTACTTTGTAATTTCACTAAAGATGGTAACTTCTCCTCTAAAGAAGCTTGGAATGTGTTTAGGAAAAGTAAGAGATTTCTAAACCTTCTAAAAGAATGTGGCATAGGAGTATTCCCTTTACTATTTCTGTTTTTAATTGGAGGATGCTCAGAATTTTGTCCCTAACTGATGACATTCTTAGAAAACGAGGTATGTTATTACTTCTAAATGTCAATGCTGCTCTAACATTGAAATGATATCAGTTTCATTTCTTCTCCTATTGCTAGTAAATGGTGGTATTATTTGAAGACATTTTTCAGATTATAGTGGGGGCCAGACCGGTCCTTGCATTTTATTTATGAGGTCTGGATGGTGAATAGGAAAGGCCATATTCGTAATGTTATTCCCATGATTATTTTTGGTTCATTTGCTGTGCTAGAAATGATTCCCGGTTAATAACATTCGGATGAATCACTTGCTGTTATTAATCGTATTAAGGAGAAGTCTTTGCTCTTTTGCAGCTAACCTTATTACTTATAAGAATTTTTCTAGTGTCTACTCTACTGCTGATGTGTTTGGTATTTATAATTTGGGTTCTCTGTATTCTGCGGGTTCCAGGTGGTCTAACTGGGCTGCTCCTAATCCCCTTTGTTTTTAGATTAATATTCATTTGGTCTTTATGGTGACAAGTGGTGTATTGGTGGCGTTTCAGGGATTCGGTTGGGAATTATTTTGCTGGTTTTGCTGGGGACTCTAAGGCTCTTGATGGCTGAGTGGGTTCTTGGTTGCTGTCCATCATGGGCTTTCTGTTTGCATTAATTTGGATTTGTAATATGTGATGGTGGAAAGCAATTTTCTTGTTGACTCTTCCATGTTTTTAGTTCATGATGGTACCAGCTGTGGGCATTCGAGTTTTTACCTACGTAGACATTATGGGCTTGAGGAGGTCTTGAATTGCTCTTTTAACGTTATCAATGTGGAGGTGAACTCTGTTGCCAAACGTTATCGCTCTTTGGTAGCAGTTTTAATGCTGTTGTTGATCTCAACTTTGATCTTTTAACTGTGTATATTCAAGGCCTTTTTTTCTTGGATAAGCGTAAGTTCCTTATGTTTTGGGAGGTTAGTTGTTTTGCCCCTGTTTTTGATTTTTCTGTGGGTGTCTTTGCTGCTGTGGTGGTGGTTGTTGTCTCCACCTCTTGGTGGTTGTTGTTTGTTCCAGGGTCCGTTGGTGGTGGGGTGCTGGTGGTTGTTTTCTGTTTTGGTTCTGCTGTGGGCGTTTGGTTGGCTCTCCGGGGTTCTTTTCTCCTGCTTGTTGTTGTGGCTGTTTTCGGTGGTTGCTGGAGTTCGGTTTTTGCTTTTGTTTTGGCTGCTTAGGGTGGGGGTTTTTCTTTCTTTGGGTGTTGGTGGCTGTCTTTCTGAGGAGGTTTGTTTGAGCTTTGTGCTTTCCTCTTGGTTGTGGTGTGAGGCTGGTTGCGTGGTTTCTCTAGGTGTTCTTCCTTAATTTTGTTTATTTTGCTGTTTTTCTTTTGCTTCCTTTTTGTTGCTTATTCTCTTCTCGAGTACCTTGTTTTACCTTTCGTTGTTTGGATCTTTTTGTGACGTGTGCCTGTTTGGTGGTCGGTGTTGGGCATCGTTGGACGACTCTAGAGTGTATTTTGTGTACGCGGATCTATGCTTGGTTCCCCGTGTTTGATGGGTATAGCTAGAATAGTTATGTTTATGTAATTTTCGTCGTAGGGATTCGGGCTCTCTAGGTTTCTTTTTGATTTTGTCTGTAGCTCTTGAGCGGTAGTGAGCCTGAACTCCTTTAAGGACTCTATAATTTTCCTTATATTAACGCGTAGGCCCGTGTGGGTTTCCCCTTTAAAAAAAAAAAAACAAAAAAAAAAAAAAACATCTGCCAGTGATTGTTGGTCATATCTTTTTTTTTTGTTTCATCATTACAGTTGTCACAATAATTTGTATTTCGTAGCTCTTTGATTTCAAACATGTGCACGCCTCTCATATGTGCTCAATAAGTAGCATTCATTTAAGTGATTGATTTATTCAATAAAAATTAAAATAATCAATGCTTTTTTTTTTTTATTTAGGAAATGATGAGACTATCTTAGCCAATTTTTGTTCAAGAGTTTAAATGTATCTTGAATCTTAAAATTCTATCATAAATATGTGTGAAAAAACTTTCAAATAATATTCAAATGGGTATAGATTTATCAAGGATATCGAAGGATGCTTTTTACAAAAAAAATTGTGATATGTTCGCTGCCTGGTCGCTAGGTTTTCTCTGCGCCGCCTTTCTTGCGAGGATGTCTATCGCCTCAGGGAAGCTTCTCCTCTCTAGTTCCCCTATTTTTTCCGTGCTTTGGCTTTATTTTTGTGGTCTTCATGGCGATGCTCGCCTCGCGACCCAGGTTTCTTAATGGAACTTCTCCGGCTCTTTCGTTAAGGAGGCCTTATCCGGGGCTTCCTCCTCTTTGTTTCTGATTTCGTATTTCATCTCACCGGGGTTACCAGCGCTGTTGATTTCTGAAGGAAGAGATTTGCTCCCTTGCTGCTTCTTTTGAATTTTCTTTGGTCGGTCGGTTTCCTAGAAAGGGCATTTTATCGATGCCATTCGATTTTTTTTTTTAATTTGAAACTTACGGAGATGTTTGGTCATGGTTCTTAATCCCATGAACGTTTTGATTAAGCCGTGAACGACTTCGATTATTGTCGGATTTTCCCTCATCAATCCTATTCATGAATAATTGCTATATGAAAGTGGTGAATGGCTCCCTAATTTGGATTGTGAGGTTAATTCTCCGATTGTCTTATCTGGGTTTCGTTCCCTCACCTTAGACCCATCTCTTCTCTCCTAGGATTCTTTTTGGTTTGGGTTCTCTCTCGGTCACACGCTCAAATCGGAACAGCCCTACTTGGTTTCAGTCCTTCAGTGGCTCGCATTTCGTTGAATTGGATGTTACCAAACATTTCTTTGATAAGATTTGTGTAGGCTCTGCTAATACGGGTTACGTTCAATCTGTCATCTTTGATGAATATACCCCATTTTTGTTTCCACACAATTCGTTAGGTCATTTGAAGGATGATAGTCGTATTTTGATCCCAATTAATGTGCATAAACCTGTGGCTGCTCCTCCTGCGATGTTTGGGTTGAATGTGATCATGCTGGCTCTATTGATGCTCTTAACCCGCCCTCTCATTTATCTATTGGAATGTGGAAAATGTTATGGTAATGCTGTGCTTTACCAGGTTGTGATGTTGGTAATTCTATAGATGTTGCTGCGTTTTGTCCCCTAACGCTTTACCTTTTGTTCCTCCTGTTTTTGACTTGGCTGCTCTCTGAACCTATTTCTCCTTCCCATTTGTTTGTTAATTTGAACGGTTTGAATTGGTGTTGGTTAGTGTAGTTGACTCCTCTTGCAGGTTTGTGAGGAGGCTGTGGCTGGGTTCTTACCTTCTATTCAGGTCCATCGGGTTCCACTGTGGTGGTGGTATGTTGGAATGTGCTATGAATTCTTGACCGTGATATCGGTGGAGGAGCTGTGTCTGCTCCGTGCTTCTTATCTGGTAAATCAAAGCCTCCTGTGGATATGGATTGTTCGGCTGTGTCTGTTTCTGCCCTATTTTTTTGGGTGGGGTTTGCTCGAGTACACCTGAGGGTGTGGTGGTGAGGGTTCCTCCTCTATTTCGATCCCTAAATGTATTACCCCCACCATCTCTTTCCCTATAACGCATGCTGGTTAGTACCTAATGCCTTTGTTGATGTGCATGCCGTAAATTTAATTGAACCCAAGCTTGGTGTATCATGTGGGAGACAATTCTGGGGTGGATGTGAGGGTGCATCCGATTGGCTTCACTATTTTCGAATACAATTCTGATTTCTCTAGGAGACTTATGGGGATGATGTTCATGGGATGATTTTGCCATGCAGCATGACAAAGCGGTTGTTTATGCAGCCTCTCGTGGGAGAGCTCGTGGGAGGGGCAGAGTGGAGGTAATTTTGTGGCAGGTGCTAGTGGTGACTTCCTGGTTTTTTGCTAAAGATTGGTTGTAGCTTGGTTATTGTTCGAAGTGCGATTGGTGGTTGGCAATGATGGGGCTAGGGCTCACTTTTCTGAAAACCATGGCTTGGTGCAACCTTTGGTCGTGCGAATGTTGTTTGGTTGGCCCTGGTGCGATTTGCTCTCACTTCAAACGGAAGGCCACAGCCTGGCTTTGGATCATTGGAGCACTCTCCAAATACTGTGACCTATGGGTTGTATACCCTCTTGTTTGGTTTTTCTCGTATTTTTGCTTTTTTGGTCTTTTCTTCAGTTTTTTGTAACCCCATTTTCGTTGCAATGAATGTTTTTTGGTTAAAAAATAGGGTATTAATAAATTTTTAATGCTAAAAATACTATGGTGCATAATCTCTAGTTCATTTTATTAAATGACTGGGTCTTTTTTGATTTTTGTTTACCATATGAAGTCTCTCAAGCAACTTTTTATGTTTCTGTTAATAATGAATCAGATCACAAATGTTTTTTTAATTAAACTAATTTGCATTAAATAAGATCTCTTTTCATATTTTATATTAATAAACTTCTCTCATGTATAGCTTTGATATAGATATTGGTATAGTATATTCGTGTATTTGTATTTTTCCTATTAAGTGT
The DNA here is from genome assembly GCA_022539455.1 of Dendrobium nobile. NCBI lineage: Eukaryota > Viridiplantae > Streptophyta > Magnoliopsida > Asparagales > Orchidaceae > Dendrobium > Dendrobium nobile. The sequence goes on along the minus strand of CM039722.1, from coordinate 38,790,719 downwards.
AGATGGGACAGAAAAGATAATGGATGTAAGAACAAGATTTAGGAGAAAGAGCATCAAATCAAGCGCATAAGGTAGGTGAATGCGCAAGATTGAGATTTTTCTACCTCATTTCTCTTTGGATTTCATGTGAAATCAAAGGGAAGAGGCATATATTGATCTTGGAGGTGAGAGCTAAGGTTCTTGACACTCTTACTATAGCTATGAGGTTCTTCACATGTGACGTCAATGGTAAAATTGAGCTAGGGCATCAATTGCATTGACCATTTTGTAAGAAATTGGTAGGTAGAAGATCCTAGTTTGCTAAAATAGTGCATTTTTAGTTTACCGGGTAAAAATATATTAAAATATTAAAAAGCTTGAAACTCATGTATTTTTAACTTACAAGAAGTTACACAGTAAACTTTAATGGATACAAAGTAGTCCCTATTTTTATGTCATAAATTTATGATTTTAATAAAACATTACTAAAATTCTAGCATTATTAAAATTGAGATAAGCATAATATACTATGCATGGATCTAGCAACTTCTCGAATAAGGCCAATAATAGAAAATGGTCAAAATCGTCTCTAAACTAGCTCTCTGTTTAATCTCCCATTCTAAATGATAACTTAAGGGATTTTTATTTTAGCCAAAACAGAATGAAGTGGAAATTAATATTTTTATAAAAATTTTACCTAATGTCATGTTGCTCCAAACAAAGATGCCCTGCGTCGCATTATTTTATTGAAATGGACTAGTATGTGGGTTGAGCACCGCAACGCACCTAAACCCGGGGCCAAAAATCTCCACAATGTTTGAACATGTTTCATACATACAAACCCTTTTGGCATGCTTCATAATAAAGTTCAAGCATTTACATGCATACAGATCATTCTCAACACGCACAAATGAAAAATATAGAAGTTCCATCACACAAGACTTATAGAGTTGGGTCAGAATGGGTGTAACTCTATTGTAGTGGGTATTAAAATCTTATTACACAAGGCATTGTGACATGTTTCATAATAGAGTTCAGACATTTACTGTAATAACCACATTTTGATTTTGCCAATTTTTTTCTGGAGCCATTCAACTGTAAATCGTAAACCATCTTTGCCTGGTATTTTGGTTGAAGTATTTTACATACACTTTTTTTTTTTGGCCGGTGAAAATCTTAGGAATTGGTATCTACTGGTATAAGTGAGGATTTCGAATCGTTAGGTGTCCGTTTTGCAAAACGATTTCACCTATATTTTTTTAAATAACATGTTTTATTTTTATGGATATTTTTTGTAATTTTTGAAGTTCTAAAATGATTTGTTTGAATTTATACTAATTATGAATTGTAACCTTATTGATATTGGTTTTTCTGGGAATAGATTTACCTGGAAGAGGGGCATCTTTGGCAAAGGCTTGACAGAGTTCTTTTTAATTCTGCTTGGATTAATGTTTTTAATAATACTAAGGTTACTCATTTGAGTCGTACCCTTTCTGATCATTCCCTTTACTGATTAATGTTAATTGTAATAAGGTGGGTATGAACTTTAGTTTTAGATTCCAAAAATGTGCTTACTCATGATTCCTTTTTTGATGTTGTTAGTAATAATTGTTTGGCGCCTATTTATCCGGATAATGCTATCACTGGTATAACTAGGCTTTGGGCTAAACTCAAAAGGTTAAAGATGGTTCTTAATTGGTGGAACCGGCATATTTTCAAAAATGTTTTTGACAATATTAAGGATATGGAAGAGAAATCAATGGCTTGGAGGATTCTTGCCAAGCCGATCCGTCGCCTGCCAATTGCTCTGATCTCAATGAAGCTAAGATGGCTCTTAGTAAACTGCAGTGCCAGGAAGAGATTTTTTGGAAACAAAAGGCTGCTATGAAACATCTGTCGGAAGGGGATAACAATACTAGGTATTTTTATGCTTTAGTTTCTAAAAATCGTGCTATTAATGGTATTCATAGAATTGTTCGTGAGGATGGCTCTTTTGCTGTTAATGATGATGAGATTGCTAATCTTGCTGTTAATTTTTTAAGGATCATCTTAAAAAATCCTTTTGTCCTTTCGATATTCATGATCATTCTTTTATCCCTAAGTTGGTTACTCATGAGGATAATGCTGCTCTCTCGGTTTGTCCTCTTTTGGAGGAGGTTAAGAACACGCTTTTTGAAATGAATGCTGATTCTGTGGCTGGCCTGATGGCTTCACTTTAAGTTCTTTCAGAAGACTTGGGACTTAATTAAAGAGGATTTTTATAATGCTGTGTGATTTCTTTAATGGCAACCCTATTCCTAAATGTTTTTCTTCTACTTCTATCGTTTTGATTCCTAAAACTAATGTGGTAATTCTTGGAGTGATTTCAACCTATTAGCTTGTGCACTGTTTTTTATAAACTTATTTCTAAATTTTAGTGAATCGTCTGTCTTTACTTTTGCCCATGCTTATTTCCCCTAACCAATGGGTTTTGTTAAAGGTCGTGCTATTGTTGATAATATTCTTCTTGCGCAAGAATTCTGTCAGGATCTGGATATTAACTCCAGAGGGGGTAACATGATTCTGAAATTAGACATTGCTAAGGCTTATGATAATATTAGTTGGAATTTTATTTACAGAATGCTTAACCTTTTTGGTTTTGATGATAAGTTCATTGCTCTTATTACTCTGTGTATTGAAAGTCCTTTTTCTCTGTCATCCTGAATGGTAACAAGCATGGTTTCTTCAATTCCTCTCATGGTTTGAGGCAAGGTGATCCTATCTCTCCCGCCATCTTTATTCTTGCGGTGGAGTTTTTATCCAGAGGGATTGCTGATTTGTTTTGTAAGTTTCCTAGACTCTATTTTAGAACCCATGGGGGTATTAAAATTTCTCATTTATGTTTTGCTGATGATTTTATTGTGTTTATGAATGCTGTTAAGAATGGTATTTCTAAAATTCTGGATTTATTTAACAATTTTGAAGCTGTTAGTGGTCTCATTTTTAATAAAGGGAAGACTGGTTTTGTTATTTCTAAAAGGGTTCATCATAGGAGGGTTCTGGAGATTAAGAATTTGACTGGTTTTTCTCAGTTTCTTTACCTTTCACTTACTTAGGTATTCCGTTATTTAAAGGTAGAAAGAGATCTTTCTTTTGATGACCTTATTGCCAAGGTTCAGAATAAGTTGGTTTCTTGGGATTCGAATTTCTTGAGTTATGGGGGTAGACTTGTTCTTATCAAAAGTGTGCTGGTTTCTATCCCCGTTTATTCTTTTCAAGCTCTGTTTCCTACTAAGCAAATCTGTTGGAAGCTTGAGAGGATTATTAATAGATTTTTTTGGAGGGGCTCTTCTAATAACTCTAAAATTCATTGGTCGTCTTGGTCTAAGTGTTGTGGCATTACTCAGGAAGGTGATCTTGGTTGTAAGCCCTTGTTGATATGGCTACTATTTTTTCTTTGAAACTTTGGTATAATTTCAGGAGCAATAACTCTTTATGGGCGAATTTTATGAGATCTAAGTATTGTGGGGTGCTTCACCCTTCCATGTGCTCCTATTCTAAAGGTAATTCCAAAGTTTGGCAGCGTATGATATCAAGCCAAGTGGTATATTGAGCATTGTCTTGTTTGGGGCCTTGGTGAGGGTAACCTTTTTTTCTGGCAAGACCGTTGGATTAATGGCATGTCTATTGATGCGCTTATTAATTCTAACTCTTTGAGCCTGGATAAAGTTAATGCTTTTACTCGGATACTGGTTGGGATTTGGATAAATTAGCTAATGTTATTCCTGGTTTTATTTGTACTTTGATTGCTCAAATTCCTATTAATCGTAATGTTAAGGATGTTTTACTTTGTAATTTCACTAAAGATGGTAACTTCTCCTCTAAAGAAGCTTGAAATGTGTTTAGGAAAAGTAAAGAGATTCTAAACCTTCTAAAAGAATGTGGCATAGGAGTATTCCCTTTACTATTTCTGTTTTTAATTGGAGGATGCTCAAGAATTTTGTCCCTACTGATGACATTCTTAGAAAACGAGGTATGTATATTACTTCTAAATGTCAATGCTGCTCTAACATTGAAACTATGCATCACGTTTTCATTTCTTCTCCTATTGCTAGTAAAGTGTGGTATTATTTTGAAGACATTTTTCAGATTAATAGTGGGGGCCAGAACCGGTCCTTGCATTTTATTTATGAGGTCTGGATGGTGAATAGGAAAGGCCATATTCGTAATGTTATTCCCATGCTTATTTTTTTTGGTTCATTTGGCTGCTAGAAATGATTCCCGGTTTAATAACATTCGGATGAATCATCTTGCTGTTATTAATCGTATTAAGGAGAAAGTCTTTGCTCTTTTTGCAGCTAACCTTATTACTTATAAGAATTTTTCTAGTGTCTACTCTACTGCTGATGTGTTTGGTATTTATAATTTGGGTTCTCTGTATTCTGCGGGTTCCAGGTGGTCTAACTGGGCTGCTCCTAATCCCCTTTGTTTTAAGATTAATATTCATTTGGATCTTTATGGTGACAAGTGGTGTATTGGTGGCGTTATCAGGATTCGGTTGGGAATTATTTTGCTGGTTTTGCTGGGGACTCTAAGGCTCTTGATGAGCTGAGTGGGTTCTTGGTTGCTGTCCATCATGGGCTTTCTGTTTGCATTAATTTGGATTTGTATAATGTGATGGTGGAAAGCAATTTTCTTGTTGACTCTTCCATGTTTTTAGTTCATGATGGTACCAGCTGTGGGCATTCGAGTTTTTACCTACGTAGACATATTATGGGCTTGAGGGAGGTCTTGAATTGCTCTTTTAACGTTATCAATGTGGAGGTGAACTCTGTTGCCAGAACGTTATCGCTCTTTGGTAGCAGTTTTAATGCTGTTGTTGATCTCAACTTTGATCTTTTACCTGTGTATATTCAAGGCCTTTTTTTCTTGGATAAGCGTAAGGTTCCTTATGTTTTGGGAGGTTAGTTGTTTTGCCCCTGTTTTTGATTTTTCTGTGGGTGTCTTTGCTGCTGTTGGTGGTGGTTGTTGTCTCCACCCTTGGTGGTTGTTGTTTGTTCCAGGGTCCGTTGGTGGTGGGGTGCTGGTGGTTGTTTTCTGTTTTGGTTCTGCTGTGGGCGTTTGGTTGGCTCTCCGGGGTTCTTTTTCTCCTGCTTGTTGTTGTGGCTGTTTTCGGTGGTTGCTGGAGTTCGGTTTTTGCGTTTTGTTTTGGCTGCTTAGGGTGGGGGTTTTTCTGTTCTGGGTGTTGGTGGCTGTCTTTCTGAGGAGGTTTGTTTTGAGCCTTTGTGCTTTCCTCTTGGTTGTGGTGGCTGAGGCTGGTTGCGTGGTTTCTCTAGGTGTTCTTCCTCTAATTTTGTTTATTTTGCTGTTTTTCTTTTGCTTCCTTTTTGTTAGCTTATTCTCTTCTCGAGTACCTTTGTTTACCTGTTTTGCAGGTTTTTGGAGCTGTGCACTCGTTTTGTGCAGGGTACGTGTGCTGATCGCGAGATTAGGCTATTTTTTTGGTTCCCTTTCTGTGTTTTTTTGGGAACTTAGAATGTTACTAGATTTATATGTAATTTTTCGTAGTAGGGAATTCGGGCTCTTAGGTTTCCTTTTTGATTTTGTCTGTAGCTCTTTGAGCGGTAGTGAGCCTGAAATCCCTTTAAGGACTCTATAATTTTCCCTTATATTAACGCGTAGGCCCGGTGTGGGTTTCCCCTTTAAAAAAAAAAAAAACAAAAAAAAAAAAAAAAACTCTGCCAGTGATATGTTGGTCATATCTTTTTTTTTTGTTTCATCATTACAGTTGTCACAATAATTTGTATTTCGTAGCTCTTTGATTTCAAACATGTGCACGCCTCTCATATGTGCTCAATAAGTAGCATTCATTTAAGTGATTGATTATATTCAAATAAAATTAAAATAATAATCAATGCTTTTTTTTTTTTAATTTAGGAAATAGATGAGACTATCTTGAGCCAATTTTTGTTCAAGAGTTTAAATGTATCTTGAATCTTAAAATTCTATCATAAATATGTGTGAAAAAACTTTCAAGATAATAATTCAAATGGGTATAGATTTATCAAGGAATATCGAAGGTATGCTTTTTCAAAAAAAAATTGTGATATGTTCGCTGCCTGGTCTGCTAGGCTTTTCTCCCTGCGCCGCCTTTCATTGCGAGGATGTCTACTGCCTCAGGGAAGCTTCTCCTCTCTAGTTCCCCTATTTTCTTCCGTGCTTTGGCTTTATTTTTGTGGTCTTCATGGCGAATGCTCGCCTTCGCGACCCAGGTTTCTTTAATGGAACTTCTCCGGCTCTTTCGTTTAAGGAGGCCTTATCCGGGGCTTCCTCCTCTTTGTTTCCTGATTTGCGTATTTCATCTCACCGGGGTTTACCAGCGCTGTTGATTTCTGAAGGAAGAGATTTGCTCCCTTGCTGCTTCTTTTGAATTTTCTTTGGTCGGTCGGTTTCCTAGAAAGCGGCATTTTATCGATGCCATTCGATTTTTTTTTTTTTAATTTGAAACTTATCGGAGACTGTTTGGTCATGGTTCTTAATCCCATGAACGTTTTGATTAAGCTCGTGAACGACTTCGATTATTGTCGGATTTTCCCTCATCAATCCTATTTCATGAATAATTGCTATATGAAAGTGGTGAAATGGCTCCCTAATTTGGATGTTGAGGTTAATTCTCCGATTGTTCTTATCTGGGTTTCGTTCCCTCACCTTAGACCCTATCTCTTCTCTCCTAGGATTCTTTTTGGTTTGGGTTCTCTCTTCGGTCACACGCTCAAATCGGACACAGCCACTACTTCGGGTTTCAGTCCTTCAGTGGCTCGCATTCTCGTTGAATTGGATGTTACCAAACATTTCTTTGATAAGATTTGTGTAGGCTCTGCTAATACGGGTTACGTTCAATCTGTCATCTTTGATGATATACCCCATTTTTGTTTCCACTACAATTCGTTAGGTCATTTGAAGGATGATAGTCGTATTTTGCATCCCAATCTTAATGTGCATAAACCTGTGGCTGCTCCTCCTGCGATGTTTGGGTTGAATGTGATCAATGCTGGCTCTATTGATGCTCTTAACCCGCCCTCTCATTTATCTATTGAGAATGTGGAAAATGTTATGGATAATGCTGTGCTCTTACCAGGTTGTGATGTTGGTAATTCTATAGATGTTGCTGCCGTTTTGTCCCCTAACGCTTTACCTTTTGTTCCTCCTGTTTTTGACTTGGGCTCTCTAGAACCTATTTCTCCTTCCCATTTGTTTGTTAATTTGAACGGTTTGAATTCTGGTGTTGAGTTAGGTGTAGTTGACTCCTCTGTGCAGGTTTGTGAGGAGGCTGTGGCTGGGTTCTTACCTTCTATTCAGGTCCATCAGGGTTCCACTAGTGGTGGTGGTATGTTGGAATGTGCTATGAATTCTTGACCAGTGATATCGGTGGTAGGAGCTGTGTCTGCTCCGTGCTTCTTATCTGGTAAATCAAAGCCTCCTGTGGATATGGATTGTTCGGCTGTGTCTGTTTCTGCCCCTATTTTTTTGGGTGGGGTTTGCTCGAGTACACCTGAGGGTGTGGTGAGTGAGGGTTCCTCCTCTATTTCGATCCCTAAATGTATTACCCCCACCATCTCTTCCCTTATAACGCATGCTGGTATAGTACCTAATGCCTTTGTTGATGTGCATGCCAGTAAATTTAATTGAACCTCAAGCTTTGGTGTATCATGTGGGAGACAATTCTGGGGTGGATGTGAGGGTGCATCTCGATTGGCTTCACTATTGTTCTGAATACAATTCTGATTTCTCTGAGGAGACTTATGGGGATGATGTTCATGGGAATGATTTTGCCATGCAGCATGACAAAGCGGTTGTTTATGCAGCCTCTCGTGGGAGAGCTCGTGGGAGGGGCAGACGTGGCAGGTAATTTTGTGGCAAGGTGCTAGTGGTGACCTTCCTGGTTTTTGCTAAAGATTGGTTGTAGCTTGGTTATTGTTCGAAGATGCGATTGGTGGTTGGCAATGATGGGGCTAGGGCTCACTTTTCTGAAACCATGGCTTGGTGCAACCTTTGGTCGTGCGACTGTTGTTTGGTTGGCCCTAGGTGCGATTATGCTCTCACTTCAAACGGGAAGGCCCAAGCCTGGCTTTGGATCAGTTGGAAGCACCTGCCAAATACTGAGCCTATGGGTTGTATACCCTCTTGCTTTGGTCTTTCTCGTATTTTTGCTTTTTTGGTCTCTTACTTCAGTTTTTTGTAACCCCCCATTTTCGTTGCAATGAATGTTTTTTGTTTAAAAAAAATGGGTATAAATAAATTTTTAATGCTAAAAATACTATGGTGCATAATCTCTAGTTCATTTTATTAAATGACTGGGTCTTTTTTGAATATTTGTTTACCATATGAAGCTCTCAAGCAAACTTTTTATGTTTCTGTTAATTAATGAATCAGATCACAAATGTTTTTTAAATTAAACTAATTTGCATTAAATAAGATCTCTTCTTCATATTTTATAATTAATAAACTTTCTCTCATGTATAGCTTTGTATATAGATATTGGTATAGTATTATTCGTGTATTTTGTATTTTCTCCTATTAAGTGTAGATGGGACAGAAAAGATAAATGGATGTACGAACCAAGATTTAGGAGAAAGAGCATCAAATCAAGCGACATAAGGTAGGTGAATGCGCAAGATTGAGATTTTCTACCTCATTTCTCTTTGGATTTCATGTGAAATCAAGAGGGAAGAGCATATATTTGATCTTGGAGGTGAGAGCTAAGGTTCTTGACACTCTTACTATAGCTATGAGGTCTCTCACATGTGACGTCAATGGTAAAATTGAAGCTAGGGCATCAATTGCATTGCCATTTTGTAAGAAATTGGTAGGTAGAAGATCCTAGTTTGCTAAAAATAGTGCATTTTTTAGTTTACCGGGTAAAAATATATTAAAATATTAAAAAGCTTGAAACTCATGTATTTTTAACTTACAAGAAGTTACACAAGTAAACTTTAATGGATACAAAGTAGTCCCTATTTTTATGTCATAAATTTATGATTTTAATAAAACATTACTAAAATTCTAGCATTATTAAAATTGAGATAAGCATAATATACTATGCATGGATCTAGACAACTTCTCGAATAAGGCCAATAATAGAAAATGGTCAAAATCGTCTTAAACTAGCTCTCTGTTTAATCTCCCATTCTAAATGATAACTTAAAGGGATTTTTATTTTAGCCAAAACAGAAATGAAGTGGAAATTAATATTTTTATAAAAATTTTACCTAATGTCATGTTGCTCCAAACAAAGATGCCCTGCGTCAGCATTATTTCTATTGAAATGGACTAGTATGTGGGTTGAGCACCGCAACGCACCTAAACCCGGGGCCAAAAATCTCCCAAGTGAAATTTTCAGACACATGTTTCATACATACAAACCCTTTTGGCATGCTTCATAATAAAGTTCAAGCATTTACATGCATACAGATCATTCTCAAACACGCACAAAATGAAAATATAGAAGTTCCATCACACAAGACTTATAGAGTTGGGTCAGAATGGGTGTAACTCTATTGTAGTGGGTATTAAAATCTTATTACACAAGGCCATTGTGACATGTTTCATAATAGAGTTCAGACATTTACTGTAATAACCTACATTTTGATTTTGCCAATTTTTTTCTGGAGCCATTACAACTGTAAATCGTAAACCATCTTTGCCATGGTATTTTGGTTGAAGTATTTTACATACACTTTTTTTTTTTGGCACCGGTGAAAATCCTTAAGGAATTGGTATCTACTGGTATAAGTGAGGATTTCGAATCGTTAGGTGTCCGTTTTGCAAAACGATTTCACCTATATTTTTTTAAATAACATGTTTTATTTTATGGATATTTTTTGTAATTTTTGAAGTTCTAAAATGATTTGTTTGAATTTATACTAAATATTTTTAAAATTAGATATAAAATATTAAATTCTTTTTACAAATATCTTAAGTCACTTACATTACTTAAAGCCTCTTTCTTCTTATATCGCATAACAAAGGTCAATTAAGAGGGGTTAAGAAAGAATTTAAAGGAGAAAGAAAATGAGAATTGAGATTTGGAAGCCGCGGTGTAATTTTTTTTCATTGGGTTAGTTGAGAGATTTACTCGTCTCGTTGTAAAGAACTTTTATCAAATTTCTGATTTCAAAGATTTTGTATTTTTCTGATCAAATTTGTGTTCCGTTAAAAAAAATGTGAATAACTTTATATTGGAAAAAATTACACCGTGTAACTTTATGTATGTTATAGTTATCATGATTATGAGTATTTTGAGTATTTATATGAGATTTTTCACATTGTGATTTTAAAAAATACATCAATTTTTTGTCTACTTTAAAATTTATTTTGAGCTCTAAAAATACTAGTGTAGTACAGTAATGTCTTAAAACATCATTTTATATAATTCCTGATTATTTAGTAATTTTCTAAAAATATGTTTTTTTGCCTAATAGAATTCTTTGTTGCTGCCGTTATGACATTTTGACATATTCTTAATTAAGCTCAATTGTGCATTATTTGTTGCAATGCATTAAAAATATATGTGGACATATGCTTGAGTAATAGATGGTCACTATTTCTATTATAGTATTGTGATGATAATGTGCATGTGTGAAACAAACAAGTAAAGAGTATTGACCCGTTGTTGGAGACTGATTAACCTGTACAAGATGGTGGACCGATAAACTTTTTTTAAAATATTGTAGTTTGGTGTTATCCTCTACTAATTCACATAATACATAAAGTTATAAGGAGATTATTACTATACCGACGGACAAAGAGTGATGACTCTTTTTACTGAGCCAACAGTTTACTAACCTTAATACTAAAACTGAGAAATACTGTGATAGCTAGGACTTCTACTGGTTTAATATGACTGCTGAAATGCATGTTCTTAAGGCATTGTTCTTATTATTGTACAGATTTATTGTTACTGCATGATTTTACTATTATTACATTATTCTAATGCTCCTACCACTGGATTTTTACTATTACTGATATAGATACTGATACAATTTGATACTACTGATTCACTATATTGATATTAAGCATGTGATATATTTAGCACGTGATATAGAATATCTGGATAGCATGTGTACATTCTTATATGATTTTACTATATTGATTTGATTTTAAGTGTATATGATTTTTTAGAATGAATATAAATGCGTATATAGATGTTTTGAATTATAAAGTCTTTTTTTTTTTTTTTGTTTATTAGTGATAGATGATATTAGATAGCTCTGGTTATTATTTATTTAAATAATAAATGAATAATTCTTTCAATTTAGATTCTGGGCCAACACATTTACAAGCATACACATCATTATCAAAAAAAAAATATGATCCTTATTATTTTAATACTTAAGTCAAGTAAATAGGGTACATCTACATCATCTCTAAATATGTCTACAATGCAACTTCTCTTTTAGTTTTTGTGCTTCGTTGCACATTGAACTTTAAGATCTGTTTATTTCTCAGTTTCCTCCCATCATATGACAATTTGTTTTAGTTCTTAAATCTTTATAGCTCAAATCTTTATATTCCTCAACCTTATCTACATAAACTCAATTGGTAGAGTAAGATATCCATTTCATCAATTAATATTCTCCTCCTTGTTCACTTATTTAATTATTTTTAATGCTATTTTAAATTAGCTTTAATTGATTTTCCACAATTACATGTATTCTTTTTGAACAACCCAAAAATCTATATGGTTTAGTGAATATGCCTCGTTCAATTTTAATTTTAAAATATGGAAATTTATATTTGAATATATTGCTATGAAAACATTTCCAAATTTTCTTAAATCAATTTTAGAATAGTTTAATTTATGCCTTTTTTTTTAAATTAGGATTAAATTGTTATTTTTTTTGGTTTGCTTTAATTCTATACTAAATCTTTGAATTAAAAATAAATCCTAACATGCTCATTCTACAATTACAGTGAATCTTCTACTCTTATATCTTTTTGCTAATTGTTCATCCTTCCAAGTCATATAAGATATTATTTATACGAGACACTTGATCAAATAAATTGTGGGTATATTCTCTTGTTGCGATCGTTTGATGAGTTTCTGAATGAAATAAGGAAAAACTAGCATGATAAAATTCTGTTTGGGGACATTTAGGCCAATTAAGGCATACTCACATACAGAAACTTGTATGATACCATGACACTTGTTTCTCCTTTTTATTATTTTAGATTAATGATGAGTTATACATTTTAAATATTACATTTGTTTTCAGCTCTTTTCTGTAGAGCTTTATTTTATGAATCCTAAACATCTTAATTGTGGAATGTTTTGCACAAATCTAATTTTCATATCACATTATGTCACTTGGATACAGTACACAATAATCTATGTTTGCCAATGCATTTGTTCAGGAAGAAACATTAATAGAAAATGTTGATCCTCTAATGCAACAATATTGTGGTATTCAAATAAATAAATATTTTCCTTTTATCAATAGAAATTTTGTAGATTAACATGCATGGATTGCAAGACCAAAGTTAATTTGGTGTAATACGCAGAAAACTCATCCCCCTAGTCTAATTAAGTAATTTGTAATAAATGACTCATGTGTCCTGTCACTCCTCTTGAACTCAATAATGTTAAATTTATTGCACTAGATAGACTCATTTCTCTCACAACACACACACACACACACACACACATATATATATATATATATATATATATATATATATATATATATATATATATATATATATATATATATATATATATATATATGACTTCTACAACTTTTAATAGAAAGTTGCAGAGTGACTTCTACAACTTTTCAAGACATTTATGGTGGCTCACTACTGAAATATTTGATGATTCCTACTAGGGGTGTCAATTTCGGGTCACGGGTCGGGTTCGGGTCGAACCCGGAACTGACCCGGGTTCAAACGGGTCGACCCTAACCCGACCCGGGAAGACAAACGGGTCGGAAATCCGAACCCGGACCCGACCCGACGGGTTAACGGGTTGACCCGACCCGACCAGGTTGGCTGCTGGCGGATGGCAGACGGCGGCGCAGCGGGCGAGAGCGGGGGCAGGCGCGATGGCGCGGCGGGCGCGCTGGGCAGGCAGCACGGGCAGGCGGGCTCCGCGGGCAGGCAGCGCTGGGCAGCCCCGCAGGCGGGCTCCGCGGGCAGGCAGCGCGGGCAGGCGGGCAGGCTCTGCGGGCAGGCAGCGCTGGGCAGCGCGGGCGGGCTCCGCGGGCAGGCATCGCGGGCAGGCGCGGGCAGCACGGCCGGCAGGCGCGGGCAGCACGGCCGGCAGGCGCGGGCAGTGCGGCGGGTAGGCGCGGGCAGGCACGGGATTCAATTTTTTTTGAATTAAACGGGTTCGCGGGTTGACCCGGCAACCCGTCGGGTCAACCCGACCCGTTTTTTAAACGGGTCGAATCTGTGAACCCGACCCCGGATTTTCTGGGTCGGGTTTTCGGGTCGGGTTTTCGGGTCGGGTCAAAAGTTGACACCCCTAATTCCTACTACTAGTCTTCTATAGGTTCAACTATCTAAATTTTTTTGGTAATAGTATGTTATTTTGAGGGGCTGTTTACTTAATGAATGGCAAGTCTTGATTTTTTTTATTATTATTATTGCATGCTTGAACATTCACGACAATAGAGAGATGGAGAGTTTAATGTATTAGCATTATACAAAGATTCTGCACACACATGAATAAGAGAGAGATGCAAGCTATAAGAGACATCATAATATTTATGTAAAAACCCTTAAAAAGCAAAAACTACGGGACCTCATAAAGTTGAATAATTCCACATAATTATTTTTTTCTATTGATTACAAATGATGCCCCCTCCTAAGAAAAAGGTGTTGGCACATCATGTAAATTTAAATCTTGTTGGGATGAGGAAGAAAACCACACAACAAAAACTTACAAGAAATAAAAATGCAGTGGAAATGAAGAACACTAGGATTAAACGTGAAAAAGCCTAGAACATTAAACAAACCATGGAGGCACACCAGACCAAGAATTTCACAACAAATTTGTTTAAAAAATAGTATAGATCTCTCTTCTCTGTCACTCTCTTCTTATTTCTCTACACGTTTGCACCATCTGGATTTGTCAATGAACCATATGATATACTTTTAAATGTATTTATTTGGAGAAAGCGATTAAAAAGTATAGCTACTTAAAACATAGTGACTACATCATATAGTATATTCTACTAGAAAGTAAAATTTTGTTAATGACAATGTAATTTTTTTTATTTAATAAATGTTGGTACTAGTTCGGATTTGTACAATTTTGTTATTTTCAGTTGTTAGTACAATTTTGTTATTTTCTCTTTCCATTAAAAGTTGTTATTTTCTCTTTCCAATAAAAAGTACAATTTTGTTATTCCATAAACTAAAAAAAATTTAATGGCAAAATTTTGTTAGTTTCTACTTTCATTAAAAAGTACAATTTTGTTATTCCATTAAATAACAAAATTCCGCCAAAATTTTTATTATTTTCTCTTTCATTAAAAAGTACAATTTTGTTATTTCTCTTTTTCATTAGTAAGTACAATTTTGTTATTTTCTCATTTCATTAAACTACAATTTCATTATTTCTTTAATTAAAAAAATTTAATGACAAAATTTTGTTTAAAGTACAATTTTGTTTTTTTCTCTTTTCTTTAGTAAGTACAATTTTTGTTATTTTCTCTTTTCATTAAAAATTACAATTTCATTAAAAATTACAATTTCATTATTTCATTAATTAAAAAAAATTAATGACAAAATTTTATTTAAAGTACAATTTTGTTATTTTCTCTTTTCATTTAAAAGTTTAATTTTGTTATTACATTAAATGACAAAATTCCACCAAATTTTAATGACAAAATTTGGTTATTTTCTCTTTTCCTTAAAAACTACAATTTTGTTATTTTCTCTTTTCATAAAAACTACAATTTTGTTATTCCATTAAATAACAAAATTTTAATGACAAAATTTTGTTATTTTCTCTTTTCAATAAAAAGTGTAATTTTGTTATTCCATTAAATAAAATAAATTTAATGATAAGTTTTTGTCATTAAAATTTTGTTATTCAATGGAATGGCATTTTCCAAAAAAAAAAAAAAAATTGGAATAGCAAAATTGCAATATTTAATTAAAAAAAATAACAAAATTATATTTTTAATGGGAAAAAAAAATCAAAACTTTTAATGGAAAGAGAAATTAACAAAATTGTACTAACAACTAAAAATAACAAAATTGTGCAAATCCGAACAAGTACCAACAACTAAATTAAGGTATTATTCAGAGTGAAATATACTTCTTTGATGTTTTTTATATCGGATTTGTAAAGGGAAGACAGTCCCCCCTCCACTCAACCATTGTTCAATGTGCACAACATTACAAAATATGATATTAAATAAATAAATAAAAACTTAAATTAGTGCAACAAGTAAAGAATGTATCTTCACTAGCTACAAACTGAGAGCACTAAAGTTCGTAATGTTGAACTTGCAAGCATAGGGACTACTGAATATATCAAGGGCCTCACATATCCTATTGTTAAGACACAGCAGCCTCATGGTTGAAGACAAACATCATTTGGAATAATACCCTTTCTGGACAGATGGTCAAGTTTCAAATCCTCATTAGTTTCACCTACTAGTGAAAAGTTTTTAATAAGGACGATATGTGTTCACAAATTAGCATAGCATCTGTTTGTAAACATTTCATACCAAAGCTTTTTAGCCTGGAACTCGACAAATTGAAGTGAGGACCTAGGCAACAATACAATCCGATTGATCAGCACAATCAGATTTCACACAACTAACGCATCATGAAGAGTTGGAAGAATCTAATGGCATAAGAGTTATTCTTAAGAGATCATTGGCATGTTTATTTTCTCAATAAGACCATGCTCGAGCGACAATAGTCGGAGGGGCTATGGTCAAACAATGGTGGTTGGAGAGAATGTAGTCTTCTAATCGAGGCCAGAGGGACTTTAGTCAAGAAATGGTGGTAAGAAGGAATGTAGGCAAGCAATGCTGGTCAAATGGACAATTGTTAGATGACTAAGGTCAAAGGGACCGTAATTGGGATATCAAGGTTAGAGGAATCATAGTAGAGCAACCAAGGTCAGAATAGTTATAGTTAGTGATAACGATTAGAGGACCATAGTGAGAAATGACAGTTTGTGGATTGTAGTCGGCGAACAACAGTGGTTGGAAACACCATGATCTGAAAACTATGGTTAGAGAGACCGTTGTCAGGAGACAGAGGACAGAGGGACTATAGTTGACCTTTGGTGGCTTGAGGACCATAGTTGCAGGAAATAGAGGCCAAAAAATCATTATTGAATGACAATAGCCTAAGGATTATAGTCGGAAAATGGTAGTCCAAGTATCTTTGTTGTGGGAAATGGAGGTCGAAGGGACTGTAGTTGAGCAATGGTGGTCCAAGGGACCATATTCTAGCGATGGTGGTCATATATCATAATCGAGAAACTAAGAGATGGCTTTCCACAGACAATGTCAAACTATTGCGTGTTGGTATATTCACAATGGTAAAAAGATGGAAAGTTTAATATTTTAGCATTTTATAAAAATCTAGAAAACACATAAATAAGAGAGAGGAGTGCAATAGTTATAAGAGACACCAAATTTTTTATGTAAAACATCTTGGAATACATGTTCCCTAGCCTAGTTGAAATGCTTCTAGTTGTATTTATCACTTATCTCAAGAGAAGGTGTTGGCCTGATGTAGAATATATATATATATATATTTCATTTTTTATGATTTTGTTATTTTCTTATGTAGCAAATATACATCAGATTGAGCACATTATATAGGTAGAGTTGAAAGAATCCAATGGTAAAAGAGTTTTTGATAAGAGAACATAAGTATATTTGTATGATCAGAAGGACTCTATATGGAGAAGGTTCTCGGCATATTGTAGTAATAGTGGCCCAAGTGATTGTAGTCGGCCTATGATTGATGTCAGAGGTTTCATTGTTGAGTGACAGTGGTCTAAGGAACCATGGTACGAAGAATGAGGTCTAATAGACTATAGTTGCGCAACAAAAATAAATGAGATCATAGAGTTATGAACGTCATGGGGACCATAATTGGCGATAGTAGTCCGAGGATCATAGTTAGGTGACAGTGGTCAGTGGATCATAATCAGTGGGTGATGGAGGTTAGAATGACTATAAACAGATAATAATAGTTTAAGGATCATAGCCAGGAAACTATGATTTGAGGAGCATAGTCGACTAGTGATGTAGGTTTGATGGATCATGATTAGGTGAACATGGTCGAAGGGACCATAGTTGGTCAATGGAGGCCGAAAAAACTATAATTAGGTATTGGTAGTTTTGTTGATCATAGTAGATGAGCGATGGAGGTTAAAAAAGTTGGTGTCATATGACATTGATTTGAGAATTCAAGTCAGGAAATTATAGTCTGGGGACTCTTGTCGGCGATAGATAAATCTAGAGATTATAGTCATGCGACTGAGGTTAGATGGATAATAGTCGACAACTGTGGTTGGAATGAACATAGTTCGG
Source organism: Dendrobium nobile (assembly GCA_022539455.1). NCBI lineage: Eukaryota > Viridiplantae > Streptophyta > Magnoliopsida > Asparagales > Orchidaceae > Dendrobium > Dendrobium nobile. The sequence continues at coordinate 38,773,191 of CM039722.1, read as the reverse complement.
CGATGGTGGTCAGTGAGATCGTAGAGAGGAATGGTGGCTGGATTAATCTTAGTTGGGCAACAATTTTCAAATGGACTGTAGTAGGGTGAGGTCCTTGGGATTATTCTATGCGATTGAGGTCCAAGGATCATAGTTAAAAAGCGATTGAGGAAAAATGGACCATAGTCATGTAAAAGTGATCTGAAGAATGAGTCGGGCTATGGTGGTGCAAGGATTGTAATTGCATAATGGAGGTCAAAAGGACCATAGTCGAGCAACAAAGATAGGAGAGAAAGTAATCAAGCGATGGAGGTACACTACAGGAAAATAACATCATTTTTTGGAGCCCATTTCCTCCGAAAAGATGGCCAAAATCAGTCAAAAATAAGAATTCCTGGTGGATTTAAGGGGGAAATTTTTTGTTCGTAAAACACACATCGAAAAAGTCCTTCTAGCATAAAATAATCCGCCGTAATCATTTTTAACAGATTTACGACAAAAAAAGCCACCGGAAAAATCTTTTTGGCGGATTATTTATGCTTCGAAACATTAAAAAATAATTATTTAGGTTGTGAGAAAACCCAACCGGCCCTCCCACCAGCTAGACCGGCCCGCCTAGCTCAGCAACTCAAACACTAGGTCACCCGCAACCCCAAGCTCAGTGCCTATGATAGTGTTAGAACACCGCCCCTCCGCGCGCGCAAACTTTTTACCATCTGGCCATTAAGGAAAACTTGCTAAGTTTGCTATTTTTGTTAATTTAAATTATAACTTGAAAATATAAAAAGTAACATTTTTTAGAAGTAAAACAATTTTTAAAGATAAAAAAATTAATTTATTTTAACAATGAATTATAAAATTAGTTAATTTAATTTGAAAAAAAAATTAAATAATTTAACTTAGTTTAACAAAATAAATAATTATACAAATTTATTTTAATTTAAGTTTTTATTTAAAAATTTAAATTTTTGGTTATTAAATAATTAAATTATAACTCAATTTATCATAGTATAATTTAAGTTATTAAATTAGTTATTAATTTAAATAATTTAATTTATTTTTTAAAATATAAAAACATTTAATTTAAATAATTTAATTTAACAATAAGTTATTAAATATAACATAATTTCTTAATTTCCATCGGAAATCCATTAGAAATTTCGTCAGAAATAAATTTGTCGGATGTCTAATCAAAGCATTTGTCAGAAATTCATCTGAAACATTCTGTCAGAACTTTATCGGAAAATCCACCGAAATTTGTGATGAATTTACTTTCGCAGGAAATTCTGTCAGAAATGAATTGTTTTCTTGTAGTGGTGAAATGGATTGCTGTTGGGCAATAATGGTTGGAATGATTATAGTCAGGTGATTTTGGTTAGAAAAATCATAGTCATGTGATTGAGGTACGTGGGATCACTATCGAGTGATTGAGGCGTTAATTCGACAATTGTTGGGCGACGGTTGTCCAAGGATTGTAGTCAGTGGATGACTAAGGTTAGATGGACCTTACTTAGGTGATGGTCGTTTGAAGATTTTAGTTAGGAGATGATGGTCTGAGGATCACATTATATGGCTGATGGTTGTTCAAGGGTCATATTTGATGAGCAACTAAGGTTGGAAGGAACATAGCTAGGAAATTAAGGATTACGAAACCATGGTCTAATTATGTTGGTTAGAGGGACCATAGTTAAATGATAGAAGTCAAAGGGATAACTTTAGACAACCATTCGAGGGACCATAAAGTGGTGAAAGCAACTAAAGGACCATGGTCATTGAGTGACTAAGGTTGAAAGAACTGAAGTTAAGAGACAATGATCTGAGGACCATAGTAGACAAACAACGAAGATCAGAAGGACCTTTTATCTTGTGATAGAGACCTAGCAGTAGTGGGAAAATAGAGAATTGATTATGATGGTAGGGAGGTGGTCATGTAGTGACAACCTGGTTGAGGTCCGATGATGGTGGCTGGTCTGATGTTTGAGGATGATTATCTTGTGAGACTGCACTAGAAGTTTTCAATATAAGTAATTTCAATATAACTATTATGAGGTTAATAATTATATCATGGGATGTGTAATCCAAGGGTATTTTTAGAATAGCTAGGTAAATAACTAAAGGAAATCTTTTTAAAATACAATATGCTTGTCTATGGATTGAAAATTTAAAGGATTTACTCAAATATTATGGTGAAATGTTGTTGTAGAGGGCTTATTAAATTGCTTTGCAACATTTCCAGATGCTTTGTTTCAAATTAATAAGAGATAATATCCTATTTTCAAAAATGTCGTCTCTGCTAGGGTTTTTCGTGTGCCCTAGCCGCCGTCTGCTTTCCCGCCGGTGAGATTGTGTTTCCATGGAAAACAAACGTTTGGATCCTGGTTTTATTGAAGGTAAGAACTCTAAATCCTTCAAGGATGTGCTCTCTGGTTCGGTCTCGGCTGTTTTCCCGGATTGTCGTGTATCTACCATTCGTGGCATGCCGGCGTTATGGTTTTCAGAGGAAGAGTTTTTCCATCTTGCTAAACCTTTCGAGTTTTCTTTAGTTGGTAAGTTTCCGTTGAAACGTCCGGTGTTGGATTCCATTCGGAATTTTTTTTTCAATCTTAAACTTTCTGGTGATTTTTCGGTCACCTTGTTAGATCAAAAAAATGTGCTGATTAAGCTTAGTAACGACTTAGATTATGGTAGGATTTTTGCTCACCGTTCCTATTTTGTTGCTGGTTGTTTCATGAAAATCATCAAATGGTCGCCTCTCCTCGATTTGTCGGAGGAGTCGCCGATCGTCCCGGTGTGGGTTTCTTTCCAGGGATTACGTCCTCATCTGTTTGCTCCCAAAATTTTATTTGGTTTGGGATCGATTTTTGGCCGGCCGATTCAAACGGATAACGCGACGGCGGTAGGTTCGCGTCCCTCTGTCGCTCGTTTGCTGGTTGAAATCGATATTTCTAAATCTCATCCGGATTCGGTTTGGTTAGGTTCGGATAAGTGTGGGTATGTTCAAAAGGTAATTTTTGAAGATGTGCCTAGCTTTTGTCAACATTGTAAGGTTGTTGGCCACAAAAAATCGGAATGCCCTAAACTATTTCCTCTTTTAAGAACACCTGTGAATTCGGTTCTTCCTCCTGTGGATGTCGGGTTAAATCTTGATATTAATCCTCCTGAAACTGTTTTATCTCCTTCCCCTAATTTTCTTCCCATTAATGCTGCTACTGCGGAAAATGGTGAGGTTTCTTTGAATCCTGATGTTGGATGTGCTGAGGAGTCTACTGCTCCGTCCTCTGTTTCCCCTGCTTTGCTGGATGTTCCTATCAGGTTGGGGGTTGTTGCCTTACATGATATTGGTGTTGGTGTTGATGTTGTTTCGACCCCTGGCTGTGCTCCGGTTGCGCCGTTTGTTCAATCTGGTGATTTAGATGTTCCTGTTTTGGATGTGAATACTGCAGTGAATGCGCCAGTGGAAAATTTAAGTGAATTTTCTAAAAGTTCGAATCAGTTCGTCAATGTTCCAGTACATGCGGTTGAAACGATCAATATGGTGAACTCTTTATGTTGTGATAGGTCGGATCAAAGGGATTGGTTAAATGGTTCTACTGATGGTGATTTCGAATCTGATCAGTCGGATTTTGGTTTCATGTCTTCGGATTTTTGCGGGGGATCTGACCCTGGAAATGAGTTTTCTTTGGTTCGTGTTAATGTTCGTCATTCGAAGGTGTCTCGTGGTAGGGGTCGTGGAAAGGGCCGTGACAGGGGCTGTCGTAGGCGTTGATGACTTGTTGTTTTGTGTTACTTCTGCCATGATTTTCGGTTTATGGCTCTCGATGTCCTCGCCGTTTTTTCCGTGGTGATTTGGGGCTATGATGTGGCCGGGGCTCGTGCCCTATCTTTTGCTTGCGGCAACCTTTGGTGCATCGTATACTGGACGCTATTATCACCTCATTGGATGGCCCGTGCGTGCTGGTGGGGCACTGGTAGTCTCGGCCAAATACTGAGCCCAACTAACTACTAGCATCCTTTCCTCTATTAATGTTTTTCATCGTTTAATTTCTGTTTTGACTACTTTTGTTGTAATCTCTTCTTTTATCAATAAAATAGTTTTGTTTAAAAAAAATATATAATAATAAGAGATAATATATTAGAATATAAATACATATTGTAAAAATAACGAAAATCAAGAGGTCATTGCCAGTAAAATAATTTGAGGACTTATTATATTGCTTTACCAACTTTTGATGTTACTTAAAAGTATTACACTTTCTATTCGAAGTTCTATAAATAACTTGGAAATTATAATCAATCTACAAAAAGTTCTCAATTTAAATTTGTTACTTAAAAGTATTATTTAGGATATAACTAAATTTGGTTAGCTAAGCAAATTTAAGAATTTATTTGGAACTGCTTTCTTATTGCTCTCATCCAAAATAAAACCTAAATTTTGTCATGGCAGTTTAGCTAAACAAAGAAAATTTAGAAAACATATCTAATTTCCTTTTCTGCTCCTCCACTTTTGTTTCTTGTATATAATTAGTTATAATTTCCTAGAGATTGGAACTTTTAAAAGACTGAGAGGGTATATATATCCTAAATAATTCTTTTAGGTAACATTAAAAGTTGGTAAAACAATATAATAAGTCCTCTATCATTTATACTGCCAATGATTTCTTGATTGTCTTTATTTTACAATATGTATTTATATTCTAATATTATATCGCTTATCATTTGAGACAGAGCATTTGGAAAATGTGATACAAAAGCTAAAGTGGAGCTCTCTCTTTTTTTTTTTGTGTTAGGCTTAGTGTGGGACAGCTTTAAACTATTTTTTTTTAATAAATTTTTGTACTAAAAAAATATATTTATATAGCAGTAAGACAAAAGAGGCCTTAGTCTTTATTTTCTTCTCATGATAAAAACTAATCAAATAACTAATGATAAAAATTTTGACAATAAAAAACTAATCTACATTATCATTCTTTTGCTATATAAATATATTTTTTTAGTTAAAAAACCTCATGTCTATTCGGGATTTCTTTTATGATTAGTTTTGTAGAGGGAGAGAGAAAGAGAGACTTAATTAGTATTCTTAACTTAATCCTGATGGTCTTAATTGTAATGAATTGAATCTTAAAATTAGAAGAAAATAATGTAACAAAATAAACCCTAATTGTTGTGCTAGTTTGTGTAACTAGCAGGATTATTAATGTTTTATTACATTGCATTAGTTTCTATTTTGTCAAAAGTATTTTAAAATAATTAATATTTAAAAATAATAATTAAAATTAATTATTAAATTTCTCTGAAATTTTGCGTCAGCTTATTTTTAGCTCAGCTTGTTAACTAAACTAACGAGTCTTATTATACTTCAAAAATGTTACTTTTTCTTCTGCTAGGGTTTGCGTCTTTTTAGGGCTTTTGCCCTATCCGCCTTCGTTCGACCTCCGTCTTATAAAATTTGTGCATATTTGGATAAATATATTTGCGGTGAATAAATGATTGGGTTGAATTGTTTCCCGCTGCGGGACCTACCCTAATTCGCTTAATTAGAATTTTTTTTCCTTAAAATTCTGTTTATTTGCTTCTTATAAAAAATGTATTAATCATAGTTGTGCGTATTTGAATTAATGATTGGGTTGATTTGTCTCCCGCTGCGGGACCTATGCTAATTTGCTTAATTAAAAATTTTTTTCCCTTAAAATTCTGTTTATTTGCTTAAACAAATGTCGATTAGTATTTCTACAATTCTGTTTATTACATAAAATTTTTTTTATAACAAGCAAATAAACAGAATTTTAAGGAAAAAAAAATTTTAATTAAGCAAATTAGCTTAGGTCCCGCAGCGGGAGACAAATCAACCCAATCATTAATTCAAATATGCACAATAGCAATTCGAGATATTTTTTCCTCGCGTCGTTTCTGCTAGGGGTTCGTGTGGGTTTGCTGGCTACGGGGTCTCCCCGCCCCTCGGGGGGCTTCTCTCACCGGAGATCGTTTGGTTTCAGGGAAGTTTTTTGTTTCCTGCTGTTATTTTTTTGGTTGTAGGGGTTTCTGCGGTGGTGTTTTTGCTGTTCCCGCCGGTCTTTCCGGCATGATTTCTTCTAAGCTTAAAGATCCCGGTTTTTTAGGGGGGGTTTCTCATTCTCGGTCTTTTCTTCAAGCTTTGGCTGGTCCGAAGTCTTCTTTTCCGGATTTGCATGTCTCCACTTTCCGTGGAATCCCGTCTCTTTGGGTTTCTGATTTGGAAATTAATGATCTTGCAGCTCCTTTTCAATTCTCCCTTGTTGGTTTTTTTCCTGCAAAAAGACCGTCGTTGGAAGCCATTCGTAAGTTTTTCTTTAATTTGAAGTTAAAGAATGAGGTTTCTATCACGATTTTAGATCATTCGCATATTTTGATCAAGTTAGCTGACGACCTTGATTACTGTAGAGTTTTCTGTCACCGTTCTTACCTTGTATTTAACTGTTTTATGAAATTGACGAAATGGTCGCCGACTTTGGACATTGGTGTTGAATCACCGGTGATTCCTATCTGGATATCTATTCCTCGTCTTCGCCCCCATTTTTTTTCGCCTCGAATTTTATCTGGCCTTGGCGGTTTGTTTGGGAAACCTCTAAAAATTGATGAAGCTACGGCTATAGGTTCCCATCCGTCGATCGCTCGTGTGCTTGTTGAGTTAGATATTACGAAATCATACCCTAAGCAAGTTTGGTTAGGATCGGAAAAACAGGGTTATACGCAGGAAGTTGTGTTTGAAGAATTCCCCAACTTCTATGCCGGCTGTAAATCTGTAGGTCACTCGATTGGAAATTGCCGTCCTTCTGCTCCTATTTCTCAGAGCTCTATCCCTCCTCCTAATGTTCCTGTGATTTCTGGAAAAGCCGGGGAGGGGGATATTATGAATAGTGGCTTAAATCATGTTAATTGCAATGATATTCAAACTACGGTTATTGAGGGAAGTAATGTTTTGCTGAAAGAAGTAAATGGTGAAGTTGTTTCGGTTAACGATGGAAGGGATCCTTCTCCTCATCATAGAAATGTAGAAAATTCTATTACTATTTTAGATGCTGTCTCGGCCCCTGTTGTGCAGGAAGTTATAAATGAGACTCTTCCTTCTCTGGTAAACTTAGGTCCTAGCGTTATTCCGTCTGAAATTTGCTCGGTTGCTTTATCGCCGAATGCTAGACCTTTTATTCCTCAAGTTGTTGATGCTGATAGCAATGTTATTTTGGCTCCGGTCTCTATGGGAAATTTTATTAATTCTGCGATTGCTCTGGGGATGGAGGCGGTTTCTGTTGAGATGAATGAAGGTTCGCCTGTACTGGGTATTGTGAATTCCAATGGAGATGTTCATGTTTTAGAAAATAAGGAAGGTGGAGATGACGTGATTGTGCCTGTTGCTGTGGATACGGCTAGAGAGGAAGGTATTCCTACCGATTCCAATCTAGTTGAGGTCCCTGTTAATGTGGTTGATACTCAAAAGATGACTATCTGTGTGGGCAATCCTGCGGGTATGGAGATTAGGAACCAGAATAATTGGTTGATTGATTCGTCGGATAATGAAGCGGATTCTGAATTTGATGATTCTGATACTGATTTTTCCCTTGTTCGTTCTTCCAATGTCGCTACTCGAGGGAAATTTTGGGGGAGAGGTAGACGTAAAAGGTGATGTTGCGTGACGTTTTGTTGGTTGTATCGTAGTTTATCCTCGATTTTTGTTTGGCTTTGTTGTTCGTTTGGATGCTACGTGAGGATATGGGCAATGATGTGGTCGGGGCTCGCGTCCCGGTCATTTTTGCTGGTGGCAACCGTAGGTGTGGTATTTTGGGAGGCCAGTTGGGATTGTTTCTACAACTACTGGATGGTCCGTGCGGGACGTCTTGGATGCTGGAAGCCTTGACTGATTCCTGAGCTCGCGTTTAGCTTGTATTTCTCCTCTTATTTGATCTTTTCTTATATTCTGTTTGAGTGTAGGTTGTAATTTTTTTGTTTATTAATATATTTTTTTTTTTGTTAAAAAAAAATATGCACAATAGTAAAATGGGAACCATAGTTAAATTTGTCATATGTTGATTAGTATTTCTACAATTTTTTAATGGTCATTTATAAGTAGAAAAACTAATCAACATTTGTTTAATGGTCATATTATTTGTTTTATTATTATTATTATTTTTAATAGAACAAGAAATTTTTTTAAACAAACAATAGATACGGTTACAAGTTGAAGAGCCAAAGCCAAAGAAAAAAAAAAGGAATGATACAATGACAAAAAGGACTCAATACTCAGCCTAGGCTCCCAGCATCCCCGAGGCCTTGAACGGGTCGTCCAGTAATGTGAAAATAGCTACTGAACCCACCAACATGAAGGAATTCACCAAAGGTTGCCACCACAAGGCGACGAGGACACGAGCCCCAGCCACATCATAGTCCGGATCCAAACCAGCAACCAACAGACAACAGAACAATGCAAGTAGAAGAAAAAAGAGCAAAACACCAAAAAATTGAGTCCAATTATCTCCTTCGACGGCCCCTCCCACGAGAACAACCACGGGAGGCAACCGAGAGTACAGGCCTATCCCGAACCAAAGCAAAATCGTTCCCTGGGTCCGATCCACCATAAAAATCAGAAGAAGCCACATCACATTCCGAAAATTCGGATTCAGACTCAGCTTCAGAAGAAACATGTAGCCAATCGACATGATTCCTAATATCTAACCCATGTCTGACACCTAAACGATTGACCATATTGATAGTATCAACCACGTTTACAGGGACATCCACCAGATTATTAGCACTAATCGCAAGTCCATTCAAATTGTCCACCCACAATGAATCTGCATTAACAACCACATTAACAGCAGGTGAAACCGGAGCTTCACCATGCAAAATTCCATGGCACTCATTCACAGGCGAGCTCACCAATTCCTCACCCACCACAGGCGATGAATCAACCACTTTATCAAGCTCAACCACACCAGCACGTCCTACCTCAACAAGTTCAAGTATCGTGCCCGTAGTTCCAGCAACAAAATTTCCCCCAGAAACAGCACCATGCTCACCCAAAGAAACAGAGGGAGAACCCTCAATCACCACCACATTATCATTAATATCACACTCCCTCACATCCTTAGCCAGAGGAAATACAACGTTAGCATACACAGAGCCAGGAGGGAGAGGGTTCGAAACCGCAGGAGCATTAGGCACCAGAGAACTCAAATTCACATAAGGGGGAACAAAGGGTAAAGCATTCGGAGATAACAAAGTAGCAGCAACATCAGAATCCTTATCGACAACATCCAGCACAGTATTAAAATCCTTAGAGCTACCATTAAACACTTTCGGTTTCCCAGACAGAGCAACCACAGGTTTAGCAATAGGATGTAAAACAGGGCAGGCATCCTTAGAATGTCCTAAGGAATGACAATTCATGCAGAATAAAGGAATGTCATCAAAAGTAACCGATTGAACATAGCCCGTTTTCACAGATCCAACCCAAATTTTATCAGGGTATTTCTTCGTGACATCTAATTCAACCAGGATACGAGCCATGGACGGACGAGAGCTCGACGCAGTCGCCATATCCGACTTGAGAGGACGACCAAAAAGAAAACCAAGACCAGAGAGGATTCTAGGAGAGAATAAATGAGGTCTCATAAGGGGGAAAGAGACCCAAATCGGCACAATAGGAGAGTCCACCTCAACATCCAAATCGGGAGACCATTTCACCACTTTCATGAAGCAATTTTGAACAAAGTAGGATCTATGAGAGAACATACAGCAATAATCAAAATCATTCACTAACTTAATCAAAACGTTCCGGTGATTAAGAACAGTGACCGAAAAATCACCTATCAACTTTAAGTTAAAACAGAAATTTCGAATCGCATCAACAGACGGACGCCTGTCCGGAAAACGACCAACCAAAGCGAAATCAAAAAGTGCCGCAAGGGACCGAATTTCTTCCTCAGAAATCAACAGAGCTGGTAAACCACGATGAGAAGATACGCATAACTCAGGAAAATTAGACGAAGAAACAGCTAAAGCGTCTTTAAACGAAAGAGGCGAAGCAGCCCCCTTCAGGAAACCAGGATCACGAAGGCGGACGGAAGCCATGAAACGAACAGAAGATACCTGAAGAAAAACGGAAAGGAGCAACCTCCAAAACGTCAACACTCATCGCGATGGAGAAGAAGACGGAAACCCTAGCAGGATATTATTTGTTTTATTATAATTTGTCATATGTCTGACTTATTTGAATTGTAGAAATACTAATTATATTGCATAACCAGTATAAATAAATAGCTAATGATAAAAATTTTGACAATAAAAAACTAATCAACATTTGTTTGGTATTTATAAGAATAATTTGTTCTATTTACTTCAAACATAGTTTGTTTTATTTTATAAATGAAAAAGAAGTGTGTTAATTCTTCTAATTATAAAAATTTCCATGTTCTTCTTATAAAATTGTCCTTAATAAAATTCCATTTTCATATCATTTCAAAATGTTGTTCCCATCCGCTTGTCTCTCTTTTCTGTATTATTTAGGCCTATAAATGAATCGAGCTGAACCAAGCATATCATTATTACCATGTGAAAAATTGAAGTGCAAAAATTTATTGATTTGAGATATTTTGCTGGGTAAATTTTTAAAATAATTATCGTTAAAATTTTAATTACTATTAAATCAACAAAAAATAAATAAATTTAGAGCCAGGCAAAGTCGCCCATAGAAATGGCAGGAAAGTTGATATTCAGCTTCAATAATAACATTAACATTGCATTCAAAAAGTTACAATTTTCTGAGGGAAGTCTGATCAGAATTGTTTCCGATTTTGAGAAAACCACCACATAACAGTAAGTGGTCCTTAGTCGTTAACGTTGCATGAAGCCTAATGAATTAATAGTTGAGAAGAAGCCAACTTAGGTAGATTTCAGCATATCAAAAATATAATGACATAACAAAATTAAGTAAAATTTTAAAATAACTATCGTTAAGAATTTAATTAACTATTAAACTAACAAAATAAAAAAAAATTAGAATTTGCAAAGTCGCCCACTTGCTCAAGTCATTAAAAAAATTCAGGAGAGAGAAATTTAAAAAAAATTAAAAAAGTTTTATTTTGAATTAATTTTTTAAAAAGAAGTTGTATTTTTAAATTGATTATGATAAATTAAATTGTGAATTTTTTTGACACATAATAACTAATAAAAAATATATCATTCTAAATTATTTATTAAAAATTAAGAAATAATATTTGCATTTGATATTTTAATAAAAACTAAAAAAATTCTGATGTAGCTCCTCTCCAACAAACTGTGATGAAAGAAAGAATTGTTTTGAATTTTTTTATTGCATGCTCTCCTATTTTTTTTTTCTCTATCTTTTAGTTTATTTCTCTCTCTCACTTTCTCTCTCCTGAAATCTTTTTTTAAGTAACTTGAGCAAGTCGCCCAAGTTCTAAATTTTTTTATTTTGTTGGTTTAATAGTTTCTTAACGATAGTTATTTAAAAAATTTACCCTATTTTGCTATATCATAATATATTTAATATGCAGAAATCCACCTAAGTTGGCTTCTTCTCAACTATTTCATTACACTTCATGACAATGACTGAGGACCACTTACTGTTATTTGGTGGTTTTCTCAAAGTCGGAAACAAATCTGATCAGACTTCCCTCTGAAAATTGTAACTTTTTGAATGCAATGTTAATGTTATTATTAAAGCTGAATATCAACTTTTCGGTCATTTCTAAAATTGAACCAGAATTTCGTATCAATTTTGTTGAATTCACTAGCTTTAGGGAAGGTATTTAGGTCTGGAGAAATGCAGAACTAAATTTAAGGAATTTCCATAACAAGTTTAAATGAATGAATCTTGTTGTGCACGAGAATATACGCGGCAGTAGAGTAAAAAATATAGCGTCTTAGCAATGTACGTATATCTGACACACCAACAAATAGTTGAGAGAAGGAGAAACACCAGAAACTTTTTTTACGTAGTAAATCCTGAAAGGAAAAAAAACCACACGGCTTAGGCCAGATGAGAAAATTCCACTAAGTTTGAATGGATTACAAAGTTTGATTCTTCCCTTTACTTGGAGATATAAAAATTACAACAGATTAAATAAGTGGACAGAAATCTAGCAATGATTGATGAACAAGGGAAAGTAAGACTGTGGTTGAGAAAAGCTTCAGGGGATGGTCAGAAAGAAACTTCGGCGACGATCGCGAAGAAACTCCGACGACTATCAAGAAGAAACTCTGGCGATGGTTGGGAAGAAAATTTGGCGACGGTCAGGAAGAACTCTGGCGACAGTCGGGAAGAACTCTGGCAACGATTTGGAAAAAACTCTGACGACTGTTAACAAGAAACTCCATCGATGGTTGGGAAGAAACATCGGCGACGGTCAAGAAGAAATCCAACAACGGTTGGGAAGGAACTCCGGAAACGGTCGGTAAGAAAACTTTGGCGATGGTCGGGAAGAACTCCGGTGATGGTCGGGAAGAACTCCGGCAACGGTTGGGAAGGAACTTCGACGATGGTCGGGAAGAAAACTCTGGCAACGATCAGGAAAAACTCTGACAACTGTCGTGAAGGAACTCCGGTGACGGTCACGAAGAACTCTGGCAACGATCAGGAAGAAACTATGCCGACGGTCGTGAAGAACTCTAATGATGGTTGGTGGCAAGAGAGCTCCAAAATTCTTCCTTTCTCTTTTTTTCTTCTCAAAGTGGGCACTATTTATAGTTTTTAGAGTGGCATGGCTTGTAAATATGTGGAGGATCAATGTCAAAATGAGAGTAGCTAGTTTGAATGGACGGCCGATAATAATCCTCTTAATCATTGATTGTTTAATGGTCATTTGAATGCCTTAATGATATCAGAATTCAATGGTCTTGTGCTCGTTGGATTCATCTCGTCAAGCTGCTCAATTTAATTTTAAACATGTCATCTTTAGAGTTCGTTTTGTATTCTAAATTGAGCTTTGATCAGTTTAAATATGCTTTGAACAATTTAAATATTCTTTGATCGCTTGATTTGGGCTCATTTGTGCTCGGTTCTAGCTGGTTTTGAAGTTGATGGGTTTGTCTTTTTGAGACGTTCAATTTGACTATAAGTTCGCTGAAATCAGAGCTCAGATGGTCCCAGATTTAATTTTAGAAGCTTTCAACTCAATTTTGCCTCGTGGTTCATGCCCAATCAAGGTAATTTTTGATGATATATCAATTTTCTCCTTTTTTTGGACGTCAAAACTTACAAAGTCCGAAAATATACACTTATACGTTCTCCTTGATGTTGACTTGCAAATCAAAAAATAGCAAACAATAGTCATAACTAATTTGTCAAAATTTTCAAATTATCAGATAAACATTGATAATGATATATTAAAATTCACAAAATTAATTTTTTATTCAAGCTTTTACGAGATTGATCATTTATTTTCTATAACATTTATTTTCTTATATAATAATAATAATTAAACTAATCTGATTTTGAAATTAATATTTATCATATATACAAATTCAGAGATTCCAATTATCAATATTTGATAAACTTTTTACATTTTTATTAGGTAGTTTACATACATACCACTTTATATTAATCTATTTATATATCTAACATCTAAAACTTTAATATTATATATATAACACATTATATTATTTTAATATCAAATATGTCACCTATATTTCATTCTCACCACTCATATATTTCTTTCATACCACTCTTATTTGATTTTAAAGTGAATTATGAGTAGTATGTATGTGATATTAAAATTTTAGATGTCATATATGAAAATAAAGTAGTATATAGTGATATGTATGCAAATCCCCATTTTTATTTTTATAAATTTGTATTCGATGAAGCAAAATATTGATTTTTCACCTTCATGATGTTGATTGGTCTCCAAGATTTATGGCTAGGCTATGTATTATATTTTTATAATTATTAGTTCTGTATTATAATTAACATGTATTATGTTATTTTTTTATTTATTTTTTTGAAAAAAGATTATAGATTAATAAAACAAAAAGCTGCTACAACAACAAAAAAAGAAAAATAAGCGAGCAAAAGAACAGACCAAACAACATAGGGAAATGAAGCTAAAAGCGAGCTCAGTAATTAGTCAAGGCTTCCAGCGTCCAAGACGTCCTGCACGGACCCTCCAGTAAAATGTAGAAAACGTCCCAACCAGCCAACCCGAAAATCCACATCTACGGTTGCCACCAGCAAAAATGACTGGGACGCGAGCCCCGACCACATCATTGCTCTTAGCCTCACGAAGCCGCCAATCGAACATAAAAGCCAAAAATTCCCGAGAAGAATCAGCAATAAGAACCAAAAAAACATTCATCTTCTACGTCGACCTCTCCCCCAAAATTTCCCTCGAATATCAATCTTTGAATTACGCCCCAGATCAATCTCATGGTCGGTGTGAAAAGACTCAGAATCCGATTCAACATTCAACGAATCAATCAACCAATTATTTTGATTCCTAATCTCCAAACCACAGGAATTACCCACACAGTTAGCCATCACTTCTGTATCAACCTCACATACAGGCACCTCAACTAAACTGTTGGCAATCGGATTACATTCCTCACCACCCAGCGACGGCAACTCCGTCTCAATCCCAATCGGAACCACAGCACCAGACACAAAATCTTCAACACCACCATCCGAATCCTTAAAATCTTGAACACCCCCATTTGAATTCACAACACCCAGGATAGGCGAGCCATCAGAATTCATAACATTCATCTCAACAGAAAGCACCCCCGGCACTAGAGGAATCGCTGGAGAATCCTCACGGTCACAAGCCGAGGGCATAAAATGAATGGCATTAGGTGATAATAAAAAATCCTTCGCAGCATCCGACCGATTAACAGACTCAATAACATCATTTTGAGCAACATTAATAGAAACAGAAATGGGTGCCGTAATCGGAGGACAGTCATCCACAACTGGACAATAAGCTTCATTAAAAACATCCAGCGAAACATAATCCCCCCCAAACCAGGGTTCGCAGATAGCTCAACAGTAACAGTAGGAACAATCTCAGGGACGGAAACATTATTTATCATCTCACCCTCCAAAAAACCCTCAGCAACTTTAATAGCATCCAAAGAAGCACAAAGGGGGTTGGGAGAATTCAGAATTACAGGAGCAGCAGGTTTGCAATTTCCAAGTACATGACCGATACATTTACAGCCGGCACAAAATTGAGGAAACTCATCAAAAACGACCTCTTGAGTATAACCTAAGGATTCCAAACCTAACCACACTTGTTTCGGATAGATTTTAGTTATATCAAGTTCAACTAACACTCTAGCAATGGAAGGACGGGATCCAACAGCAGTGGCTTCGTCAATTTTCAGAGGCTTTCCAAACAAACTGCCAAGCCCAAACAAAATGCGAGGTGAAAAGAAATGAGGGCGTAATCGAGGAAACGAAATCCATATTGGAATTACAGGCGATTCCACAGCAATATCCAGAGTTGGCGACCACTTTGTCAACTTCATATAGCAGTTAAACACAAGATAAGAGCGGTGACAAAACACCCTACAGTAGTCAAGGTCGTTGGCAAGCTTGATCAGGATATGAGAAGAATCCAAAACCGTGACAGAGACCTCACTTTTCAACTTCAAATTGAAAAAAAATTTGCGAATAGAATCAAGAGGCGGTCTTTTAGAAGGAAAGAAACCCACAAGAGAAAACTGAAAGGGGGCAGCGAGATCTTGGATTTCCTGATCGGAAATCCATAACGACGGTAAATCCACGAAAGGTCGTAGCATACAAATCCGGAAACAAAGGTTTAGAACCAGCTAGAGCTTCAATAAATGAACGCGAATGGGAAATCCCACCAAAAAAATCGGGATCCCGGAGTTTTGCAGCCGCCATGCCGGCGCAGCCGGCAAAAAAGCGGAAAAACTAGAAAAGAAAAATAACCACAATAATTAAGAAGAACTAGATAAGAAGAAACTTCCCTGAAAATGGAAGACCACTGGAGAGAAAACTCCCGCCGAGCGGGAGGAGACGCCCGGAGCCACAAGCCCTAGCAGAGCGGCTAGGGCAAAAAACTGAGGCGACCAACTTTTTTTACTAATTCACTACATGTATTATGTTATAATATCACAGCATCATTTTTTTAAATAAATTAAATTTATAAATAAACATACAATGAATTATATATTATAACTTCCATTATAACTTTTATAAAAGTTTTTTTATTAAAAATTATTACATAGTTATAACTAATAACATATAAAACGTTAAAACTACTGCATTATAACTAATGCAGTAGTTTTAACGTTTTATATGTTATTAGTTATAACTATGTAATAGTTTTTAATAAAAAAAACTTTTATGAAAGCCATAAAGTATCCTTTTTACGTGAAAAGTTGTTTGCCCTTGTTGTGGCTACTCCTCCAATAGGAAAACGCCTAATTAAATTTAGGCGGTTACGGCGCAGCTTTTTTTTATTTTTCGATTGACTTTTGAATGCTCAAATCTTTTTTTTTTAAATTAATTTTTATTTCTCTTTCAAAAAAAAAAATTTAATTTTTATTTCAATTTAATATTTTATTTATTTACATATATTATTGTTTAATGCTTTTTTTATGTATTTGGATTTTTTATATTCAAAAAATTCTAAAATGGCCTTTTGAATTCTTATATTTATTTATATGTTAAATAAACGTAATTAATTTTTGTTTCTTAGGTTTATAATTTTTTTAATTATAGAAAATTCTAAAGTGACTTTTTATCTTCCTCCTTGTAACTATAAATAAACTACACAGCTCACCTTAGCCTATTGGTTGAGAGCTTAGGCTTCCAACTAAGAGGTCTTAGGTTCGAGTCTTTGTGTATGCGTTGTGTGCGTGAGTTTGCCTTAAAATGGCCTAAATGTCCAAAAAAAGAAAAGTATAAATACCTTCCTTGGGATATGAGAAAAATCAAAATTTCTTGTGTCGGTCCAAGTCCTCCCCTTGGATTGATAGCTTAGAGATTATCAACGTCATTCAAAACCCTGTTATCTTGTGTCGGTCGTAGCTCCCCTTAGGATTAGTAGCTGGAGAACTTTGGTGGCTATCAAAGTATTGTCCTCTTCTGTCGGTCCTCCATCAAATTGGTAGCTCAGAGAGCTTTGACGGTGATTGAAGCAAAGAAGCATTGCCCTCTTGTGTTGGTCCTCCATCGGATTGATAGCTCATAGGGCTTTAGCAGCGATTGAAGCAACGAAGCATTGCCCTATTGTGTTGGTCCTCCATCGGATTGGTAGCTCGGAGGGCTTTGATGGCGATTGATGCAACACAGCATGGACCTCTCTTGTATCGGTCCTCCATCGGATTTGTATCTTGGAGGAGTTCGACAGCGATTGAAGCAATGAAGTATTGCCCTCTTGTGTTGATTCTCCATCGGATTGGTAGCTCAGAGGACTTTGATGGTTGCTAGTCCTTCTAAGATTTGGAGATAAATATGGCCGACAATTCCAAGGCTAACAATCAATAGAGAAGTGTGGATATAGCATCAAAGAGGTCTTTTTCAAAATGTTAGTAGAATAGTTTTGATAATAATATTTTTATTTTTATAAGCATTTTGACATATCATCTCATCAAAAACTAATTTTCTTTTCCTTATTTTTTTTTTCAGGTGGAGGATTAACTGATGCTTCTAAACTTATTCCTTCTACTCGTGATTGTGATAGGAGGTCTGATGATGTTGCATCCCCCATCACATCTTATAGTTTTACAGAGATTCACAAGAAATTTCATATGCTGAATGAGGTGCTAATTATTGCTCCAAAGAGGTCCGATAAGGCTCATGCCCCTCCATCACGATTTGTAGCTGTTAATGAGATGACGCTACATATCAGTTTGAGGTTTCCTTTAGCTTCTGAGTTGCTTAACATTTTTAAAACATATGGTGTTACATTTCCCCAGTTTTTGTGTGGAGCAATAACGATCATCGTGGGCTTAATAGTCTTTTTTAGAGAATATGGAGCGATATTAACCATAGAATATTTTTAAAAAATGTGTAACTTTACTAGTGAATCTCATTGCCAAATTTCATGTCGAGCTAATCAGAAATTGTTAGATTTTGTAACGAGGGATCCTTAAAAAAATTGGTATAACTCATTCTTTTTTGTGAATAATGAGTGGGGCCTTCCTGAAAAATAGGATAGATTGAAAGAGCTGTCAAGTTCTTTACATGTATGGGAGGAAGAGATATATTGAGAATATTAAAATTTCTGATATGAAAAAGTCTTCAACGGAAACTGCGCTACATTATCGATGTGAACGAAGAAAAGTCTTTTTAAAGTTGGCTTTTTTACTCAGGCAGAAAGATCCCATGTAGTTCAGCTAAAAAAATCTGAGAAGGCTCATGAAACAACTTCTGACATTTTTAAGCGTTCAACTAGCCATCCTTCGAAAGAATTGAACTAAGTTTGAATGGATTGCAAAGTTTGATTCTCCCATTTACTTGGAGATGCGGGAATTACATCAGATTGAATAATTGGATAGAAATCTAACGATTATTAATGAACGAGTAGAAGTAAGATAGTGGTTGAGAAAAGTTTCAGCAACGGTCTAGAAGAAATTCCGACAGTGGTAGGGAAGAAACTCCGGCGATGGTCAAAAAGAAACTTTGGCGACGGTCAGGAAGAAACTTTGGCGACTGTCAATAAGAAACTCCAGTGATAGTTGGGAAGAAAATTCAAGGATGGTTGGGAAAAAATATAGAAATTTCCATGAAGAAACTCTGATGAGTGTCAAGAAGAAACTCCAGTGATGGTTTGGAAGAAACTTAGGTGACGGTCAAGAAGAAATCTGACAATGATTCAAAAAGGAAATCAGTCGATGGTCGGGAAGAAAACTCTGGAGACGATTGGGAATAAACTTGGAGATGGTCAGGAAGAACTCCTACAACGGTTGGGAAGGAAATCTAGCGACGGTAGGGAAGAAAACTTTGGCGATGGTTGGGATGAACTCTGGCAACGATCAGGAAGGAACTCCAGCAACGATCAGGAAGGAACTCTGGCGACGGTCAGGAAGAATTTTGGCAACGGTCAGGAAGAACTTTGGTGGTGGTTGGGAGGAACTCCGAGAGTGATTTGGAGGATCTCCAATGATGGTCTAGAGAAACTCAGGCG
This sequence comes from Dendrobium nobile, assembly GCA_022539455.1. NCBI lineage: Eukaryota > Viridiplantae > Streptophyta > Magnoliopsida > Asparagales > Orchidaceae > Dendrobium > Dendrobium nobile. The sequence continues at coordinate 38,754,067 of CM039722.1, read as the reverse complement.
ATGGTCGGAAAGAACACTGGTGATGGTCATTGGCAAGAGAGCTCCCAAATTCCTCCATGCTCTTCCTTCTTCTACCCTTGTCTCTTGAGAAGAGTGGGGGCTAGTTATAGTTTTTTTAGAGTGGGATAACTTGTAAATATATGGAGGATCAAGGCCAAAATGAAAGTTGTTTGAATGGACATTCGATATTAATCCCTTTTATCATGGACCTTTAATGGTCATTTAAATGCCTTAATGATATCTTAATTCAGTGATCTTGGGCTCGTTGAATTTTTCTCTTCAAGCCACTTGAATTGATTATAAGCATGTCATCTTTAGAGTTCGTTTGGTCTTCTAAATTGAGCTTTGAACATTTCAAATATGCTTTGGACCCTTGATTTGGGCTCATTTTGGCTCGGATCTGGCAGGTTTTGGTGTTGATGGGTTTGTCTTTCCGAGACGTTCAATTTGACTATAAATTTGTTGAAATCAGAGTTTGGATGGTCCAAGATTTAATTTTCGAAGCTTTCAACTCAATTTTGCCTCAAATTCGTTCCCGGTCAAGTTAATTTTTTGATGATATGTCAAATCTAAATTTTAGTTTTATAATTGAAATCATTAAGACTTGACCCAATTTGAATAACTACACCAAGTTACTCAGAGAAATGTAACTACAATGCAATATTCAAGACTAGAGAAATGAATGGAATTGGATTTTAAATTTAAGATTGAAAATTAATTAAGGCCTCGTTTGAGTCAGATTTTTTTACTTCTTCTTAAAGCAGTTTTTTAGTACAAAAATAAAAATTTTGTACTAGAAATTAAGTTGTTTTAAGAAGTAACAATAAAGGTGCTCCAAACGAAGCCTAAATTTGGCCTATAGATTTAGGATTTGAAATGATTGATATGAGCCTATTCCACATAATTTCACCTAATTTTTAAAGAGAATATATATGTATCCCTTTGGGTTGTGGAACTAAAAGATTATAGAATGGTTTAGGGATGTCAATATTGGACCTGACCCGAAAATCCAACCCGAACCCATTAAGTCAGGAGGCCAGGTAGCGTATCGTCCTGAGGCCAGGTCGTGTCGCGTCCATCGTCAGGCGCCGTCATCCGCGATAGTTCCTCGCCGCGTCCGGCGTCCCGAGGCCAGCACCTCCATCGGTCGAGTCAATTCTGCGTTGCTCGCATCCCGCATCACTCGCCTGATGCTTCCTCCGGCTTCCGCTGCCGCCGGCCGTCGACCCACTTCCTCTGTCACCTGAACCCAAAGTGGGTTGGGTTCGGGTCCATAAAATCAACCCGTTTGCAAAAATGGGTCCGGTCAACCCGAACCCGAATAGTGCCGAGTCAATTTCGGGTTTGACCCGAACCCGACCCGTAACCTGAAATTGACACCAATTATGATTCATAATTTTGAGATTAAAGAATTAATTTAAAAAAATCTACAGTTGAAGCCAATAAAATAAAAATAAATAAACAAATAATGATATAACAAAATTTTGTGTATGAATAGTGGCTAAAGAATATATTTATTAATAATTTAAAATTTTAGACTTTTTCTTCTCGCCAACACCAAACCAAAGAGTTACTACTTACTACTATTAAATTGGGAAAATCAATTTTTTTAATTGACAAGTGCCAAATATTCACCGAGATATTTGTGTAATTTTGTGCTGATGTGATATTGTGAGTATTTTTGGCTCTTGTCAATTTGACAATAATTGCATGTATTTATTAAGCTTAATTTGTCGCTCTTGTTAAGCAAAAATGACATTGATAAATATGTCTTTTTTTTTTTAACAGTGACAAATATGTCTTCTCTTTCTATAAAAGTAATTATATAAAAAGACAACCATGAGGTCTCCGTTATTTTAAAACATTCTCATAAGGATTAACTGTAAGCTAATATTATGAGAGATTATTTTGTGTGGGGCCCGAATTTGAACATGTCTGGAGGCCAATCCGGACGCGCCAGACACAGCCCATAATATTTTTTCTAGGATTAGACACAATATTAATTAGGAAAGCTCCACTCTAACCACTAAATGATTAACGACTAGGTGGTCAACATCAATTAAGTTAAACTCGTTAGGTATAAGAATAGTGTACAAAATCATTTATACTGGTATCATTTAAGAAGAATAGTTCTTTTAATTTTGAAAATTTTTTAGCTAACTTTAAAGAAGTTCAAATTCCTCAAAGAAATCTACAAAGCAATCATTATTTCTTCTTATGTTGCAAAATATCTACTTTTGGGTCCAACACAACCATATGCATCACATAAAAGCTTACAATGCTATAACATTTGTATCTATCCTAATCCTTACCCACCATTTTCATTGTTTCCCCAAAGCTAATAATGGGTATGCCATAAACCTGACCTATTTTGTCCGCGGGTTATAAATTTGTATCATAACTTCTTTTAGATTTGTTAAAATGCTTATCATATATTCATAACCCTTTGTCAGGATACTATTACTAGCATCGATGATATCAAACACTTTTGTGTATTTCAAATATTAATATCCATACAATAACTAATATCACATCCTATTATATTATAACAATACCTTTTAAACTATCTTAAAAGACAATTGTTGGGGAAGTAACCATGCAGAAAAACAAACATGAAAAAGAAAATATGAAGCCACACCTCACCAAGAAATCTACTAAAAAAGGGAGAAATTATACAAATGCCTTTCTCTCACTCACTCACTTTGTCCGTCTCTTTCTTCACTCTTGCATTGTTCCCTTAAAAACTACAAAATGATATACTCATAAAACCACGCCAAGAGATGTAACCTGACAAGTTAACATGACAAATGAGAAATAAAACTATTCAACCAGACCTGCAAGGCAGCAGTGATATTAAGTTTGGAGCACTAAAGCGCTTTGCTCTCTGTCTCCGTCTAATTTGCAGGGCTAGGGACTGAGTCCTAAAGCACCATGGCCCTTTGCTTTGTTTTGTCTCCAACCAAACTATACAACATTGTGGTGCTCAGGTGCACTACGCTACTGCACTATATGGTTGTACGGGAAAAAAAAAAAGTTTTTGGGTTTGACAGCTTGAGGAACCATTGTAACTCGCCGTCAAGCTCGACTGACTAAATTGAGATGCAATACAACAGTACAACTTAATTAATCGATACAAATAAATTCCAAATAGAACTAACAACAATATCTTATAACTTACCTTATAATGCCCATAGGAATTCAATTAGAAAGGCCAAATAATTTCCTCCCTCCATAATGTGTTACTATTTTGAAATTAATTTTATCATCTCAAAATTATGCACCATACTGTAATCTTTTAGAAGGGATAAATATATCTTCTGTTTCCATAAAATTAATCATCTAAAAAGACAATATATGATTTGTAATTATACACAAAGTCTCCTTCGATCACTATCACTTTTGCTTAACAAGAACGACACGATAAGCTTAGTAAAGATATGCAATCATGGCCAAATTGACATGAGCAAAAAATACTCAAAATATCACATCAGCCAAAAAGTTACTCAGATATGTCTGTATATATTCGGCACTTAGCGATTAGAAAAAAATAGTTTTTCCCAATTTAATAATAGTAAATATTCGGTTTAGTGATGGCGACAGGAAATGTCCAAATGTTTTACATTCTTTAGCTTGGTTGTGAAAAAAGAAATTTGCATATATAATTATATTATATAATATATATATTATAATATATATATATATATATATATATATATATATATATATATATATATATATATATATAATTAATATTTAAAATAAATGTATTAATTTATTTTTTAAAATAAACAATATTAATGATAAATTTGTATGATTTAAAATTTTGAATGTTGTATAAGTAAATATAAGGATTTAAAAATTAGACATACAAGTACCTAAAAACTTTGTGATATATATATATATATATATATATATATAATATATATATATATATATATATTAAAGCAAGCTTTTTTATATTAATAAATTAAAACCAAGGTTACAACAGCATAAAAATAAAAAGCAAGCAGAAAATAAAAACTGAACAACAAAGAGAGTTAGAATCTAGAGCTCAGGAATTGATCAAGGCTTCCAGCGTCCAGGCCGTCCCGCTTGGGCCCTCCAGTAAGTCGAAGATAGCTTCCCAACTATCCATCCCAAAAATCCACACCTACGGTTGCCCACCAGCAAAAAACGACCTTGACACAAGCCCTGACCACATCATTGCTCAATGCCACACTAGCACAAATCGAACAGAAAATCCGACAAAACCCAAGCAGCAATAGCAAGACAAAACAACATAACGAAAGGAAAAATCATCGTCTGCGTCGACCTTTTCCCCAAAATTTTTCGCGAGAGCCAACTTTTGCAGTACGCACAAGAGCAAGATCATGGTCGGACTCAAGAGACTCCGAATCCGAATCAATATCCGACGAGTGAACCAACCAATTACACTGGTTCGAATATCCAAACAGATGAATTACCAACACATTAGCCATCACTTGGGTATCAACCTCACTAACAGGGACCACAACTAATTCATTGTTATTCGAAATAACTTCCTTCTACCCATAAAACGTAACCTCCTTCTCAATTCAACCGGCCTTACCGCAACAGGCGAAAAACCATCTGAACCACCCTCTGCATTCACAACACCCCAAACTGGCGAGCCATCCGAATTCACCACATTACTCGCACCAGAAACCATCTCCGGCACCACCGCCTGAGAAACAGGGACTCTAACATCTAACACAACCGGAGGTACAAATGGAAGAGCATCGGGGGATAAGCCAGAAAATTTACCAACGCGCCCACCAGGCACATCATTCGCATCAATAATCAACTCAGCCACATTCAGATGGTATAATGACGGACGGGTTTAGTAGTAACCAAAGACTCCACTCCGCTCACCTGCAGTGACTGATCCCCAGTTACAGAAACAGGAGAAGGAAATCCTCAACCTGCGCCTCATCAACAGCCAAGAAATTAGCAATCAAACCAATATTCTCATTATCAATAGGCTTTACCACATTCTCGCGAGAGTGAGGCCCATTCAAAACTCCCCAAATTTCACCCACAGGGAAGGGCCGTCCCCCATGCACAGAAACGGGAAAATCACCGAGATCCAGATTCACAGCAATCGATTCCACATGAACAGGATCAACAATTTTAGCTACATGCTCTACATTTTTAGGTAAAGCAGACGATTCCAACACAACATTTAGAAGACATTCACCCAGCGCAGGCCAAAAAAACGACAAGAACCGCAAAAAGAGGGGAATCATCCATAACGACATCTTGACCATAGCCAAGCTTTTCAGAACCTAACCAAATACGACCAGGATATGATTTAGTGATATCAAGCTCAACTAACACCCTAGCTACAGACGGTCTAGAACCCAAGAAGTGGCAGAATCATTTTTTTAGAGTTTTGCCAAAAATGGATGCCACTCCATGAAGAATTTTTGGGGCAAACAGGTGCGGCCGCAAGGAGGGAAAAGATACCCAAATAGGGATCACCGGAAGATTCAACCCCGATGTACAACCGTAGCGACGCCATTTCGTGAGCTTCATAAAGCCGTTAAATACCAGATAAGATCGAGTGACAGAAAAGGCGACAATAATCGAGGTCATTGTCTAATTTGATCAAAATATGGATGGATAATCCAGCAAAGTGACCGAAACTTCACCGTTTAACTTGAGATTGAAGAAAAATTTCCGAATAGAGTCAAGTGAAGGTCTCTTGGAAGGAAAGAAACCAACAAGAGAAAAATGAAAAGGCACGCCAAAGCCAAGATTTAAATCATCCGAAATCCAAGAGACGGCATACCCGCGGAAAGAAGACACCTTCAGTTTAGGAAAACCATTACTAGAAGAAGATCCAGACAAAGCTTGAAGAAAAGAGCGAGACGAACTCGAAACCCCTAAAAAATCAGGATCGGCAAGTTTCGGAGCCATCCGGCACACGCCGGAGAGAAAAAACGGCAGCAAAATCTCAGAAACAAGAACACAAAAAAGAAGAGAGAGCAAGGAGAGCTCCCTGGAAAAAAGGAGGCCAGCCCACCCTCCCGCCCGCCGAGAGGCGGCGAGAAAAAGCCGCGAAAGAAACCCTAGCAGAGCCCTCGGAGGTCAATTGCTGTTTGTGATATAACATAATATACATATTATATATACATTATATTTCATAATATATATAATATAATATATATATATATATATATAATATATATATAAAGATATATTTTGTATGATTTAAAAGCTATGTTTAAGTCAGTGGGAAGCTTTAAGCATTTAACTTTTTATCCTCAATTTACGGTCAAAAGCAAGTTTGATTTACTTAAGAGTAGTAACCAAATTGAAGCATTCCACTTAAGATAAGCTATAAAAATCGGGTCACGGGTCGGGTTTGGGTCCAACTCGGAATTGACCCGACACATACCCAACCAGAACTCGACCATTTTTTGTAAATAGGTCATGTATTTTAACCCGGACCCGACCTGTATGATTTTTTAGGTTGACCTGACCTGACATGTAGACCCGTTTTGAGCAGTTGAGGCGTTGAGCCACTAGCAGATAAACGACGAGCTCCTCCTATCGTCGCCATTTTTACTTGCAATCCAACTGCAGAACGGACGACGAGCTTCCTCATGTCATCGTCATTGCTTCCAATCTTACTACAAAAGCAAAACAGCGAGCTCCCTCCGTCAGCTCATTGGCGTTGTTAATTCAACAACGACGACGGGCTGACCTCACCATTCATATGCAGTAAGAACGGGATGGGCCCTGTCAACGCTGATGTGACTAACGTGCAATTTTCTTGTGTTAATCCGGGTTGAGTTTGGGTTTCCGTGTCAACCCGAACTCGACCCACTTTTCCAAACGAGTCGCATCCAGAATCTGATCTGACCCGTTTGCGAAACAGGTTGACCCTAACCCGAAATTTTTGAGTCTGGTTCAAGTGGATTCGAGTCGGGTTTTCTAATCGTGTCTAATATGAAGGATATAAGCATAATAATAATATAGCAAAGAAAAGAGCATAAACAACAAAGAAAAGCTAAGCATGTTAGAAGGAAAAGAAATTAAAGGATGATATAAATGATTTGATAACTATCTGAGTTTCTATCTTTATTGTCAATTAGACAGAAGGGATATATATTCTAAATAATAATTTAAGAAGGATTAAAAGTTAGTAAAGCAATTTAATAAGTCCTCTATCATTTATACTGCCAATGACTTCTTGATTGTCTTTGTTTTTACAATATGTATTTATATTCTAATATATTATCTCTTATTAATTGAGACAAAGCTTTGAATAAGGTGTGGCGGGAGCTAAAGTGTTTTCTATTTTTATATGTTGGTCTCTGTTTCCAAATAATGTTTTTGTTCTATGTTGGTTTAAATACATTTGTTTGATAGTTATAAAAATAATTTATTTTATTCACTTAGAAGATAATTTGTACTATTTTATAAATAAAAAGAATTATGTTCATTTTTCAAATAATGAATTAGTATATTACTATTCTTTTTTGAGAAATTACCCATAATAAGAACTCCATTTTCATATCATTTCTAAATGCTGTTCGCACCTGCTTGTGTGACTTTTGTCTGTATATATATTGTGATTGAAGTAGTCAAAAATAGAAGCAAGTCCCTCACATCTAACGAGCACGATCCCACTCTCGTCTTGCCCATTTTAATCGTCTTGATTGATGCTTAATTTCCAGTTCTAAAGAATTTGTTACTGTTTTTTAAATATTCAGTTTTTTTTAATTTAAAGTAATGATGCAGTGAGTGTAGTTGAAATAGGGAAGTCCGTCAAGAAAACTCGGAAACGAATGAAACAGTGATAAAGATACAAAAAAATACAACAACACGACATCAAGCATTTATCCCACTATGTGAGGTGGGGTTCATGAATCCTTTTTAGGGGGATTTTTATTTCTTCCAAAATAGAAATGAAGTGGAAATTAATATTATTGTTGAAAATTTTATCAAATGTCGTGGCGCTCCAAACAAAATCGCTCTATGCCAGCACTTCATGGTAAAATAAACAAGCCCTTGAGCTTAGCGCTACAATGCTCCTAAAACCAGAGCCAAAGCACTCCCAAGGGAAAATTTTAGACTTCATGTTTCATGTATACATACCCTCGTGATATGCTTCAGAATAGAGTTTAGACATTCACATGCCAACAGATCCTTCTAAAACACATACATGATGAAAATATAGAAGTTCCATCACACAAGACTTATCAGGCAGAGTCAAAATGCATGTAACACTATTGTAGTGGACACTAAAAAAATATCATTCTTATTATTTTAACACTCAATCCAGTAAGCAAATAATTAGGGTATATCTATCTCATCTCAAATTCTTTCTCCCATATAGCTTCTATCTCAATTTTATACTTCCACAGCACTTTGGTCATTATGATATGCTTATTTCTTACTTTCCTGACATCACAAGATAAACTTTTTTTTGTTCTTCTCTATAGCTCAAATCTGGATATACCTTAACCTCCTCTATAGTCGACACTCAATTTCCAGAGTCGTATATCCATTTCCTCTATTAATATTCTACTTCTAGTTCATTGAATTAATTATTTTCATTGCTATTCTAATATTAGCTTTAATTGATTTTCTAAAATTACATGTATGATTTTCGAGCACTCAAATTATTTACATTGTTCAATGAATATACATCGTTCAATTTTAATTTTAAAATCTGGGAAATTATATTTGAATATACTGTCCTAAAATCATTTCCAAATTTTCTTGAATCAATATTAGAATATGTTAATTTATGCACTATTTTTGAAAACATGGCTTAAACTATTAAATTTTTCTTTGGCTAGTTTTAATTCTATACTGAATCTTTGAATTAAAAATAATTCCTAACATGCTCAATGTAGAATAACAATGAATCTTTTGCTCTTATATTTTTTTTTGGTAATTGTTTACCATTCCAAAGGTTATAATATATTTATATGAGACACTTGATCAAATAAATTATGAGTAGATTCTCTGAGCAACTAGATTATTCTGATCGTCTAATGAGTTTCAGATTGAAATAAAGAAAAACTAGTAAGATTCCAAGACACTTTTTTCTCCCATTTATCATTTTAGATGATTGATGCGTTATGCATTTTAAATATCTCATTTATTTTCAGCTTTTTTCTATAGAGCCTTTTTTAATTTATGCTAAATATGTTATTGGGGAATATTTTTCACTAATCTAATTTTCATATAACATTATTTCGCTTGGATATAGTGGTCAATAATCTATGTCTGACAATGCATTTATTTCTTGTAGAACATTCATAGAAAATGTTGATCCTATAATGCAATAATATTGTGGTATTCAAATAAATAAATGTTAAACTCTTATTAATAAAATATTTGTAGATTAACAATGATGGAAGGCAACATTAATGCCAATTTGGTGTTAACATGCCATAATCAATTCAGTGTGTTTTTTTAAAGCAAAGTTAACTTAGTCAAATTCTTAGAGCTTAATGAAACATGTGAGGCTTAATTAATTAAATTATATCAAAGAACCTGGTAACCCTTTTTTGATAATTAATACTTGAAAATTCTAAATTCATTACTTATTAATACCTAGAAAACTTGATCACTTAGTCTGATTAAGTAGTTTTTGACAAATGGCTCAAATGACTTGTTTCTTCACTTGAACTCAGCAAAGTTAAACTCATTGAACTAGATATATTCATTTATCTCACACAAAAAAAAAAATCTTCTTTTTTCAAAATTAAAATATAATAATTTTTATCATTTTGAGGTTGTTGTATAAAAAAATCCTTTTGGCTATGAATATTTAAGGATCTCTTTTGCAGTGTGATATGAAAATGCAATTTCCTTTGGGACACTGATCACCTTATATAAAATAATTATTTAGGCATGACCATTTAGGGGTATTGTTTATGCATAAACCCTTCTAACATACAAGCACAAACATACACATATAGAGTATCGAGTCTTCAAATTACTTTGGATGATCTTCAAATTCAGCATATGAAAAAGTTTGAGTGAAAAGTGATTGCACCTATTGAATGGAATTATGGTGTCTTACCTCATATCAATATTAATTCAACTGTCTCTATAGGAAAGGATTTAAAAAGTCTAAAGTCAGCTATGAAGTATCTGAAGCTAATTGATCAAATTCGGTCTAGTAAGAAATATGAACTATGATTAAAGAATGTGGAGTCATCTTTGGCAAGGAAAAATTGTGGGTTCCAAGTTTTAAAAATTTAAGGTGCGAGATTTTACACAAGGTGTATCACTTAAGTTGTATTATATATTTAGGGAGCAATAAAATATATAGTGTTCTCAAGTGTATGTTCCAAGGCTTGGATTGAAAAAATATGTAGATTTTGTTTCAAAAAATGAAGTCTATCGGTTAATAAAAGCAAAGCATCAGTGACTAGAAAATCTTCTACAATCTTTATATATTCCAGAGTGAAAATGGAAAGAAGTGATAATGGAGTTTGAATCCTTTCTCATTTCTTTTTAGGCAACAGAGAACTTATTAGGGAATTAAGAGAGAAAGAGAAGAGAGAGAAGGGAAATTCTAGAATTTAAAGGTTGCAGAGCGATTTTCATCAGTCGAGCCTTTTGAAAAATTTGTTCATCTCATTGTAAGTAACCTTTACCATATTTTTTATTTCAATAATTATGTTTTGGATATTTCGATCAAATATGTATTTTTATTATAAAAAAATGAGGATAATTTTATTTGTATTGGTTAAACTTTCACCGCTTAACTTTTTATATATTATAGATATTGAGATTATGAACGTTTTGAGTATTTATTTGATATTTTTTTCTTGGTGATTTTGAAAATGCAATAATTTTTGCTACTAATAAATTTATTTTAACATTTAAAAATAGTTATTTAGTTCAATTAAAATTATAAATTATTATTTTATACAATATTTGGTAATTTGATAAATTTTTAAAAATATAATTTTTGCTTAGTAGTATTTTCTATTGTCTGCCATTAGGACATGTTGAACTTTCTAAATTAAGATCAATTATATTTTATTTGTTACAATGTATCAGAAATGAATGTGAAAAATTGATTGGGAATATCGTTATAATACTGTGATAAAAATGTATGCGAAAAAGACAAATAAGAACTAGTTGACATGTTGGTTGGAAACTAATTGACTTATATAGAATGGTGGGCAGACGGGCTTTCCTTTACATACTATAGTTTGGTATTATCTTCTACTAATTCACTTGATACACTAATTTTGAGTTATAACTACATAATTATTATGCCGATCGATAAATAGTAATGATTCTATTTACTGAGTCAACAATTTACTAACACATATATGATATTGAAAAACACCATAATAACTAGAATTCTTACTTATCTAGTGTGTCTACTAAAATGAGTGTTATTAAGGCATTATTCATATTATTGTATATATTTATTATTATTAGTATTATTGATTTATTGATACAGAAAGCATGATATATTAAGCACGTAATATACATGATATATTGAGCATGTGATTAAGATATTGATTTAATATTAGTATAAAATAAATGGATACCATGTGTACGCTCATATATGATTTTTTTATATTAATTTGATATTGATAGTTATTATCGATGATTGATTTTATCAATTTATATGATTTCTCTATTGATTTATAATATTGATAAGACGATTGTTTTATAAATTTGATCACATCCCTACTTATTTATTAGCTTTCATATGATATTATTTTATCATTTATAAATTATACTACTACTGTATGTGATTTTTTCTATTTTTGTACTGATTCAATGATCATATGAATGTTACTACTATGATTTGATCCCAGACATGTATATTGATCATTTATCGTGCTTTAAATTTAGTTGTAAATTTTGGTGATCTATTGTATTTTTTAGCTAATTATACATAGTTAAATAATTTTAGGTCATGGCAAGGGAGAAGGAGTGTGAGATTGACTAGCATTCATTAGATTCTATTTCTATTTTATTTTAGCTATTCTTTTATACTATGAACAAAGTAGTTATGATACGATTATATGGAACATATATAGTCTACATGATTTTGAAGAAATTAATACATATTTATATATAGATATTTTGAATTCTAGAATTATTTTTCATTATTTATTTCTGATAAATGAAGTTAGATAGATCTAGTATTAAAAAAAGGTTTCAATAACCTTTTCTCAATCTAAATAGTCCTCAATGTATAACAGCCATCGAAGAATGGGATATCAAACTTCACACGAAATTATCCTTATTATTTGTGGTGCACTTCATCCTAACTCGGATGGTTGTATTACTAGAGTGGTGTTTCAACTGTTGATTCAGAAATTTCCCTTCTCGGTTGCAATTCAGCCTCCTCCTCTGAATCAGATAATTTAGCTATAGGTGCAAGTGGCCATACTACATTCTTATGCCATGAAATGCTATTCCTTTCATTGATATGGTTCTCGTTGGGGAAGGTTCATTTGTACACCATTGCCTTGAGAGTCTGCACTTCATTTCGCATCTCTGTCGATAAATGAAAAAACTCCATAGTTAATTGATCCAGCTGCCAAGTGAAGCGTGTCTGAGCTACCAATATGGCCTCCAAGCTCGATCATCTTGAAGAGCTTTGTGATAGCTTGCTTCACCCATATCTCAATTTGCTAGCTCTAATACCTGATGCTGTAGTGGTTCTAGCTAAACAAGAAAGGAAGTCCAATAAAAACAAAAAAAGGTAACTAGGGTATGTATTAAAAATGAGTTAACCTCCTCCTCCTACAAGACATATATATATATAATCTATTTGTTCTACAATATTAGGTATAGGAAGAAAGTTATAATTTGTACTGTAATAACATAAAGGGAAATAAAACACCAAATTCCTGTGATACAATGCCATTCGGATTAAAATGGTTGACATCAAGTAAGAGAATGCAAAATAAAATAATAATGCATTTGAAACAATAGTTGATCAAGGATTGTTTGCAATAGGCGATGGAGACGGAAAACGTCAACAGGTTAGAAGGACGGCGATAGGCTGAAGGCGGCTATAGATAGCACAAACAGCGGTGTTTGTAAGACAAAATTAATATTACTAAAAGATTCAAAATAACTATTATATGTAAAATAATTCACAATAAAATATTTTTAGTCATTTATAAAAACAATAAAACAGGAATTCATAGTAATGGGTCTTGCAAAGCTTTAGATTTTTTAATTTTGAAATTGGCCTTGAAGAATCTCAGAACCTTCCATTTTTTTGAACTGTAATTGAAAAAACAAGTGGAATATTGATGATCATTAGTTTTATGTATCATTTCCTTCCATTCATTCCTAAGTCATACATTTTTTGATAGGTAATTTTTGAGCTACTTACTCTTTTTGCTTGCGCTTAATTGACCACAAAAAATGCACCAACAATATATGAAGATTAAATTGATGTGGAACTATTAACAAATCGTAGACCTCAGATAATGTGACTTTAAGTTGAACCAACATTTTATTAATTATTTATGCATTATTATATTATCTTTAAATTTGTCAAGTGATTAAAAAGTTTATTCCCAGTAGATTTAAGTCTGGATAATTTTATCTTATTTTGCTCGTCCCTCAAATGACACCTAAAAGATAATTCTAAATTTGGGCTTTTTTTTGGTTGGTCATACAAAATATTTTGATAGTGCTCCTGCTGTTGAGATACTCTTGTACATGTAACTTTTTTGAATTTAATGAAATTGGGCTTTTGCCCTCGTCATTCCCAAAAAAAGGATTTCATGACTTTGGCTTGCGCTTAATGGACCACAAAAAATGCACCAACAATATAGGAAGATTGAATTGATGGGGAAGGATTAACTAATAGTAGACCTATGATAATGTGACTATAGGTTGAGCTTTATCTTTAATGACTATAAGCCAAAATCATCTTTATCTACATTTGACAATTTTATCTTCAATGGTTGTTCTTCCACCGATTTTCTAATTCATTTTCATAATGTTTTTGTTTCTTTTTTTACTCCATTCTATCAACCTTTGTTGAACAATGAGAAAATCATAGAAAAAAGAACGAAGTACCTTTTTAGGGGAATGCGGAGGTCGAAAGCCCAATTTCATTAAATTCAAAAAGGTTACATGTACAAAGTGTATCTCAACAATAGGAGCACTATAATTACATGCAATTTGATAAATGTGGCTTGCAAACAAAAAGACTAATTTAATACAAATAGTCTAACAAACAAAAAAAATATAAACAAATAGCATACGCTGCATACCTAAGGTAATGTGACAATTGGCTGATATATATATATATATATATATATATATATATATATATATATATCTGATATTCAATCTTCCTCTATTTATATGGTTTAAAAAAAGAAGGAACTTCATTTTTTTTCTATGGTTTTCTAGTTATTCAATAAAGATAGATAGAATGGAGTAAAAAAAAATGTTTGCTGTGTTTTTAAAAAAATTAGAAGTAGTTACTTATAGTTATAAATAATTAGGTAAGCAAAAATTTGTTGTTGTATATAATTGTTTTGGTTAAGTTTTTAAAATTTTAGTAGTTATTAAAGATTTAACTATTCAAATTATGAAGCAGACCATTTAGACCACCACAACAGTACACGTCTGATACTGATGCAATACCATGTAGGATGCAAAGAAACCATTAGATTATATTTAATAAAGATCAATTTAATTTAAAGTCTAAAGGTTTTCATTTGACTAGGTCTAAAACTAAATACCTTGAGTGTAATTTTAATAGTAATAGATCTAGTGGGAGGATTGTGACTTTAGGCGATCAAGTTATTAATAAAAATACACATTTTGGGTCTATTGTCTAGAGTGATGGTGAAATCGATGGGAATAGTATTAGTAAAATTCATGTTTGATGATTGAAGTGGAGGAATAATGCATAAGGCTTGTTGCGTGATAGAAAAGTACCCCTCAAACTTAAAGGAAAATTCTATAAGACGATGGTGAGACCTAAAATGCATATGGTATAGAATGTTGGCCATTAAACTATAAACATAATATTAAGTTAAGTGTTGTAAAGATGAGGACGCTCAAGTGAATGAGTGACTTTACTCTCAGAGATAAGATAGAAAACTAGCATATAATTGAAAATGTTGGAGTAGCTCCAGGGGAAGATAAGATTAGAGAGAGCCGTCTTAGATGATTTGGTCACATAAAATGGAGGCCTTTTTTTTTTAGATAAACCCGTAGAGGGGCCTACGCGTTAATTAAAAAAGAACGATTACAAGGTCCTTAAAGGATCACGAGCTCACTAATACTTCAAGGAGCAACAAAATAAAAAGAGAAAAGAAAACCTACGAGCTCATGTTCCCTTCTGAGAAAATATACAGAAGAACCTATGAACATTCTACGGTGCACAAGAGCGAGCACCCAAAAAATCATAAAGGTAAAAAAACAAAATGGAGGCCTTCTTATGACCCTGTTAGGAGAGTGGATGTATTAGATTTGACTTATATTATGAAAAGTAGATATATACCTAAAAGACTTGTTTATAAAATATTAGAAAAGATCTTTCTTTTTTAAATTTAAATGATAATTTTACTCTTAATATGACACAATAAAGAAACGTATTCATATAGTCGACTCGATATGGTGGGGTAAAGAATTGTTGTTGTTGTTGTTGGAGATGTTAGATTAATTTTTTATAAATATGTTTTTTGTGTTGTTTATTATATCTTGTACTCATCCTGACTTTAGTGACTTAAGTTTTTATTACACTAATCTCTATCTAAAGATACTTTTAAAATTATTATCATGCAGTCATATTAAATATTAAAGCTTCATTCCTAATGTTCTAACATTCAACTCAAGTCTTTAATTAACTCCTAAAATGTTAAAAACTCAACCAAAAAAATTACATACAGTAACAGATTATTACTAACCTAATTAGTTTTAACTATAATTAACAACCTCAAAAAATTTTTAAAACTCAACAAAAAACATATATATACATTATAAAAAATTAATTACTTAATTAGTTAGATAAGCTATATTATTGTTTAATCAAGAAAGGGTAATAATTCATAAAATGAATAAGAAAATCATTTTATAGTGATTTCAATCATATGGGTTATATTATTATTTTCTATCCAAAATTATTTCCCTTACAGACAAAATATAATATTACTATTATCTCAAAAAGATTAAAAAATACTAGTTTATGTAAATAACTCACATCAAATATTTTCAGTCATTTTAAACTTAAATGATCCAAAACAAATCAACAATCATTTAAGTAAAATCAAAATCTAAGCATAGATTCTTATTATTAGACCAAATAAGCATAAAGTAGCGGTGTTGAAAAGAATTTTTAGGTCGAGTTCGGATCCAACCTGAAACCAACCCGCTCTCAACTAATTGACCTATATTTTATAATGACCTACATTAACCATTCCATTTGACTTAATGTTATGTTTCTCTTTTAATGACTTAAATTTTATACCATAAAGCATTGCAAATCTCACCACATCTTATAGAATTTTCCCCGTAAGTACCAGGGGGATTTTTTGATTATCACACATAGCAAGTCACCCGTCAGTCAAATTTAATTTTTAATTATTTTAAATGGACTATTGAACTATATTGACCGGGTAACTTTTTTTTTTTTTTTTGGTTGTAATATATTTTTTTTATTATTATTTTAAAAAAACGGTTACAAAATCCTTAAAAGGCTCGACCAGCTCTCTACTGCTCAAACGAGCTACATTCCAAAAAGAAATAAAAATTCCTACGAGCCAGCGGATCCTTAATCTACGATTACAAAAATAATACGGGCTATTAAGAAACAGCACCCAAAAAAGGAGACGCCACTTGCAATTGACAACGTTCAGCTTCGCTCTCCTGCAAAAAATTCTGCAAAGAAAACTCAAGAAAATCATCAAAAAACAGCACAACCAAAACCCACAAAAGCAACCACAACATCTCTCAAAAACCTGCAACCACCCACAAAAAACATCCAGACATTCGGCCCAAGACAACTGAAGCCACCCGAAGAAATCACCAACCAAACAAAACTCCTTAGCATCAGCTCCACCCTCTTGAAAAAAAAGGATAAACCCCATGAAATAACCAGCAACAATCAAAGCCCAACCCCTACCCCCAGCAAAAAACAACCAAAGACCACCACCAGCTAACAAGGAGCAAAACAAACTCCTCACCAGAAAGATGCAGCCACAGACAAAACCAGCAGCACAACCCAGAAACCAAACGAACTCACCCATGTCTAAGACGAGGCAAAGAGACCTTGTCCATTAATAGCAAACCATTTAAATGAATATCCAGATTATGAATATCCAACTCCTCATACCTACCAAGAGAAGAGCCCATCTTCGCTAAAAAATCAGCACAAACATTCCCTTCTCTAAAAATATGAGAGATATAACAATTAAGCATTTGCATCAAATTTTTAACCTTTCTCAAAGTATAAAAATTCACAGCATTACCTGAGACCTCACAGTTCAACAAATGAACCAGATTACATGAATCAACTTCAATCCAAACCCACAAACAGCCATGCTTCAAACACAATTCCAACCCAAACAAAAGAGCCTTCAACTCAGTCAACACAACATCCCTCTCAACCACCGGAGCAGCAAAAGCAGACACACAAACACCCTCAAAATTTCTAATAATCCCTCCCACACCCGCTTTATTAACCCCCACAGAACCATCCGTATTTAATTTAACATACGGTGGTTTGGGTTTAATCCATAAAACCACAGAGTCGGCATTAAAAGTGTTCCTCGTAGCCAGATTAATGCCAAAACTAACCGCTACACTCTTACACCTAGAAAAGGTCTTAATAGAAATAATTTTATAATCAAAAAGCTGAATAACCTTCCTTTTCACATTACTGATAATACAAAAAGCCTCCATCTTAATATTATCATGTTTAGCCTTATTTCTAGCATCCCATATAAACCATAATATCAGCATAGGTAACAGATTCAAGAAATGCCCTTTCCCATGTATAAACCAACTTTTCAACAGAGAAACCAAATTTAAATGAGAAGTAGAAATATTGAAACCCACTAAACTACTAAAAAAACACCAAACTTGTTGAGCCACAAGACCATTACAAAACAAATGCTCCAGATCTTCACAAAGAGAACAACAAAAGCATTTGGAAACAAGAGAAATGCCTTTCTTTTGTAACAAGTTATCAATCGGCAAAAAACCTTTAATACAACGCCAAACAAAAGTCGAATAATTAATAGGAAAAGAACTATGCCAAATACCGTCAAAAATCTGCGAAATTTCCCCCGGAATCCTAACATTCTCCCAAACAGCTTTTAATTTAAAATTACCATCAGAAGAACCAGAAAAAAGAATACGATCTTTACCATTAATATCAAGAGGCAAATCAGTTATGCAATTAACTAAGCAATTAGGCAAAATAGCATTCAATTTCTCCACATCCCACTCATTATTCTTATAAAAAAAAAACCCACTTTGATTCTTTCCATCGTATGAGAATTTAAATAAGCATCAATAGAAGAACCACCCAACCACTTGTCCTGCCAAAAATAAATATCCCCCTTCCCCAACCCCCAATGCACTAACTTCTCCGCTTCCCATTTAATATTACACAACCTTTTCCAAGTAGAGGAATCAGAATTTTTAAAATGACACGAAACAGGGTGATTATTGTTACAATATTTTATATTCATATAACGAGCCCAAAGACTACAATTGGATCTAAAAGAAAACCACAACTTATGAGAAAAAGTAGCAGCCATATCACTAAAATTTTTACACCCCAAACCCCCTTCCTCAAACTTCCCGCACATTTTATGCCAAGAGGACCAATGAATAACGTTAGTATTTCCCTTGCCTCCCCAAAAAAATTTGTTAATCATTTTTTCCATTCTATAACAAATCGAAACAGAAGGCAATAAAGTATGAAACAGATAAATAGGAATAGAGTTAAGAACAGCTTTAATAAGAACTAAACGACCACCATAAGAAAGAAAAACGGTAGACCAATTAGATAACTTTTTGTGAATAATAGTAAAAATGTCATCAAAAAGAAAATTTTTCTTTTTACCTTTATAAATCGTCGTACCCAAATATTTTATAGGTAACCCTTTAGGAATAAAACCACTAACTCTTTGAATAGCTTGAATTCTTCTGTGATTGATCGACTTGCCCACAATGAAGTTGCATTTGTCTTTGCTAAAGGACAGACCACTATAAACACTAAATCTAGAAAGAAATTTCATTAAAATCTTCACATTCTTGATAGAACCGTTAGCAAACAAAATAAAATCATCAGCAAAACTCAGATGCGATATAAGAAAACCTCTTATCATTCTAAATTTCAACGAAACATTCTTAGCATACAAATCTTCTAAACCCCTAGAAAGATATTCCATAGCTATTATAAAAAGAGAAGGAGACAAAGCATCCCCTTGCCGAAGATCTTTATAAGACTTAAAATACCCATGACTTCTACCATTAATTATCACAGAAAAGAAGCAATTTTCTATACTATTTTTAATCAACAGAATAAAATCTTTCTTAAAGCCAAACAAAGCTAACACTTTATAAAGAAAATTCCAATCCAAATTATCATAAGCTTTAGTAATATCAAGCTTAAAAATAATATTACCACCAGGAACCCTAGTGTTAATATCATGAGTAAGTTCCTGAGCAAGGAGGACATTATCACTTATACTCCTACCTTTCACAAAACCAGTTTGATTTAAAGATATAATTCTAGGAAGTAAAATGGCCAATCTACTAGCAATGATTTTGGAATTCAATTTATTAAAGAAAGTACATAAATTAATGGGTCTAAAATCCTTCCACGCATTTGCACCCTCCTTCTTAGGAATCAGAGCAATATTAGAAGAAGAAAAATATTTAGGGTAAGAGTTACCTCTAAAAAAGTCCTGCACAGCATTAATAACATCACCCTTAACTGTCTCCCACGATTTTTGAAAAAACTTAGTAGTAAAACCATCAGGGCCCGCCGTAGCATCTCCATTCATATCTGCTATAACATTAAAAATTTCAGATTCATTTGGTAAACTACAAAGCAAAATATTATCATCATCCTTTATGAGCCTCGGAATAATGTCAGTGTTAAGAAAAGGAGAAATATAAGCATTACTGTTAAACAAATTAACAAAAAAATCAACCCCCTCCTTACAAATTAACTCATTAGACTCCAAAACAACACCTTCATTAGTCACAATTTTATGAATAGTGCTTTTCGCTCTATTTTTATTAGCCAAAGCATGAAAAAATTTGGTGTTTCTGTCTCCCTCAGTGACAAACTTGGCATTAGCCTTTTGTTTCCAAAAAGCTTCTTCCTGACATTGCAAATTACATAAAGCCGTTTTAGCAACATTTAAATTTTCATTATTCTCATCATTAGAATTCTCCATGTACACCCCCTCCAACTCAACAACTTTATCCTCAGCAGCCTTAATATTTAAAAAAATATTTTTAAAAATGTTTTTATTCCAGTATCTCAAACATTGTTTCAATCTAGATAACTTAGCCCAAAGTCTCAACATACCCTTTATATTATTATCCGGAAAAACTGGAGCATGTCAATTGCTCTCCAACACAGAATTAAAATTATCATGAAGTAACCACATGTTTAAAAATCTAAAAGAAAAAGTGTCGGGTTGGTTAAGAACATTCACCTTTAAAAGCAGTGGGGCATGATCAGACAAAGATCTACTCAAATGTTCCACACTAGTAGCATTAAAGTTGGCAAGCCAATCATTATTAAACATAAATCTATCTAACCTTTGAAACAACGTACCCCTATTCCAAGTAAAAGGGCTGCCAATGAAACCAATATCATTCAGATTACAATCATTAATCATTGTATTAAAATCATCCATAGCTAGCAAATTCGGTCTACAACCACCCCTTCTCTCATTAGCAGTCGCAATAATGTTAAAATCTCCCCCAACACACCACGGGCCATTAATGTTAGCACCAAAATTAACCATATTATTCCACAGATTAATACGGTCAGCTCTATTACAAGCAGCATAAACGAAAGAGACAAAACAATTAACATTACCCACATTAATATTACAATGCACAACTTGATTCCCATCAACCACAATGTCAAGAGAAATGAACTTATTCCACAAAATCCAAATTTTGTTAGAAACATTCGAAAAATTCATATTGAAACCCAAAAATTTAGCAATATCAGCAATTCTAACAGCATTGATAAGAGGTTCACTTAAAACAAGAATTTTAATATCATGAATCCTACAAAGGTTTTTAACACGTATTTTAGAAGACTTACCACCAATCCCCCTAACATTCCACATAAGAGCTTTAATCATTAATATGTTTAGAAGACGTTTTAGCTCTGGTGGACCTAGGGGTGACAGGGCAACTATTTTTATTTTTACCTTTCACCTTACCACCCACAACCGCATTATCCTTGCCACCCGATTTTTGAGCTTTGGAAGAAGAAGTCAGTAAATCCATACCTTGATTCTTTTTCATAGAATCACAATCATTCGCATTAGGAACAACTTCACCTTCCTCATACGAATCCCCCAATTCATCATCACCGCTATCCCCTTCCTTGTTGCCCTGTTTAGAAATCAAAGAGTTTTCAATATTCACATAAATAGAATTTACGGGCAAATCATTTAGCATATCCTCAATTAAAATGAAAAGTTTAGGATCAGTAGCATTCTCACTAGATATATTGGTAACCACATTATTATCTACAGAATCTAAATTCAAAACAGAATTACCCACATCAGTCGTCTGAACAAGCTTATCCGTATCACCTCTCATTTCACTACCATCCATAATAGGCTCTTGCACAGTCGGAGACGGTACCAACTGAGTAACATTAACTTCCTCGCTAGATTTCTCGATCGGCACATACTGTTTAATGTTCTCGGTAGATCCCAGCCTCCCCCCGGCAAGCCCAAAAACTTTTTTTAACTCCGGATTTAGTTTAAAACAATCAACCACACCATGCCCGTGCATCTTACAGTGCACGCAAAAGTCAGGAACTTTCTCAAATTCTGCTTTTTGCAAATACCCATACGCTTTCGAACCCACCCAAATCTCTGTAGGATGTTTCTTCGAAATATCACCTTCTACCAGAACTCTAGCAACCGAGGGACGAGTTTTGGAGGCCGTAGCCTGATCCGTTTGCAGGGGCCTACCGAATATCGAACCTAAAGCATGCAGTACTTTCGAATTGAAAAAATGAAGACGAAGATTAGGAAACGAAATCCAAATAGGAACAATTGGTGACTCCTTTTTAATGTCAAAAAACGGAGTCCACTTCAAAATCCTCATTTGACAATTGAAAATGAAGTAAGATCTTCTAGCAAAAATTCTACTATAGTCTAAATCGTTAGATAATTGAATCGCAACATGTCTAGCATCCAATAAACCCACAGAGTAAAAGCCGGACAGTTTAAGCGAAGAGAAAAAATTTTGAATCGCATCAAGGTTAGGACGACGCAAGCCAAATTTACCAACCAACATAAATTGATAGGGGGAAGCAAGTTTCAAAACTTCCTCATCCGACAATAATACAGCAGGGACGCCATTAAAAACCGACTGTTGAACATTAGGAAAAGTATCACCTGAAGAAGCAGTGCCTGATAAAACCTCTTTAAAAGATCTAGATCTAAGTGGAGAGGACGATCCATCACCATCTAGGTTAAAAAAACCTTTTTTCTCCTCCACAGTCGGTTCTACCGCAGATTTCCCCCACGGGTTCACTGCAGGAGCCACCGCCATCAGAAAAAAGCCCTAACGGGCACCCAAAGGAAGTAGAGAACCTCAAAACACTAACAAACGAACAAAAACGAGGCTCAAGGAGGAAGAAATGAACGCAAAGCAGCTCGCACACCCGGGATGCCCTAATCGCCAGAGCGGCGCAAAAGAGCAGGAGGACGAGAGGATATTGACCGGGTAACTTAATAATTAATAAATACCAATATAAAAATAACGTATTTAAAAAAATCACAGATTATACTAAATTCGATAATATCAAATAGAAAATGTATATGAATATTCCTAACTTTATATATATAATTTGGTAGTTATGTCTGCTATTTAAATAGATATATTGGTATTTATTAATTATTAAGTTATTTGCAGGTTAATGTTATCTATTGGTATTTTTAGTTAGGAATATTCATAGATATTTTTAATTTGTTATTATCGAATTTAGTATATTCTATGATATTTTATAAGTACTTTATTTTTATATTGGTATTTATTAATTATTAAGTTAATTGGCAGGTCAACAAGATATGATTGTTTTTCACCGATCGATGACGCTCTCTCTCTCTTTCGCTCCCGGGGGTGGGCTAGGGATTTTGCCCTAGCCGTCGTCTCTTTGTGCCGCTGCATGTGGTGTTCCGGGTAGTTTTCTTTGCTTTTTTCGTGTGAATCTCGTTAGTCTTGTTGTATGGCTCCTCTGCGTGATCCTGGTTTTTTGGTTGGTCCGTCTTCGCTGTCTTTTAAGGATGCTCTTGCGGGTTCGGTTTCTTCTCCGAAGGTTTTTCCCGATTTGAAGGTTTCCTCTCATCGTGGATTGCCTGCGCTGTTGATTTCTGAGGCGAAAATCCATGATTTGGCTGCTCCGTTTGAATTTGCTCTTGTTGGGAAATTTCCTAGTCGTAGACCTTCCATTGAGGCCATTAGGAGTTTTTTCTTTAAATTAAAACTGATTGGTGAGGTTTCGGTTACGGTTTTGAATCAACGGAATGTTTTGATTAAGCTTTTGAACGACCTGGATTACTGTAGAGTTTTTGCTCATAGATCGTATTTTGTGAGTAATTGTTACATGAAATTGAGTAAATGGTCCCCCTCTTTAGATATTGATGTTGATTCTCCGGTCATCCCCATATGGATATCTTTCCCGAACCTCCGACCGCATTTGTTTGCTTCACGTATTTTACATGGTTTAGGTTCTGTTTTTGGGAAACCTTTGAAAACTGATAATGCTACTTCCATTGGATCAAGACCGTCTTTGGCGCGTGTGTTGGTTGAACTGGATGTGTCTAAAAGTTTCCTGGATAAAATTTGGATTGGTTCGGAGTGCATAGGTTATGTTCAAAATGTTGTATTCAAAGACGTTCCTGCATTCTATGTGCATTGTTCTGCCTTGGGTCATTCGATTAAGGGTTGTAGAATTTTGCATCCTAACCTTGAATCTGCGTCTATTCCTTTGGGTGTTTCTGTCCCTGAGGTTAGACCGTCGAATGAGGTGAGTTTTGATGTTCCTGAACCATGTGCTAATGTTGCTGCTGTGACTGATCCGGTTGCTCTGGAATCGGGAAGGGATGGTGAAGAGGATGGACGTTTTCTTCCTTCTATGGTCAGTGACTCTGCTATCCCTCTTTCTGTAAATGTGGATAATTCTAGTGTGGATCAATCTGTTTTAGGAAATCTTATGTCCCCTGTGGTTGTGAATAATGGCACGGTTATAACAGATGAGGAGGTTAATCGTGTGGATGATGTTTTTTTATTATCTCCTAATGCTACCCCTTTTGTTCCATCGATTGGGCTGGATGTTAGTGTTAGGGAAGATGTCATTCTGGTTTCTAAGGAGAATGTGGTGTCGGAGGTGATGTCTGGAGCGATGAATAGGAGGGATTCCGTTGGATCACCTATACTGGGTGTTGTGAACTCGAATGGAGTTGGTCCAGTCTTAAAGGGTGCTGATTGTGTGGAAGTGGGTCCGGATGGTATTGAGGTGCAGTCGCAGTCTACTGTTAAAGATGTTATTTCGATTTCTAACACTTTAGTTGAGGTCCCGATCAGTGTAGTTGATACCCAAGTGATGGCTACCTGTGTGGGTAATCCCTCTGGAGTGGATATGAGGAAACAGATTGATTGGTTGTATGATTCATCTGAGGAATCTTCGGATCAGGAACTGGTGGAATCCGACTGTGATTTTGCGCTTGTGCGTTCATCAAATATTGGCTATCGAGGAAAGTTTTGGGGGAGAGGTAGACGCAGAAGATGAGTTTTGGTGTTCTTGTGTTTCTTGCTGATGTTCGGATTTTCGTCGCCTTTTCTGATCGCTCTGATACTGTGGATGGTTATGAGCTGTGATGTGGTCGGGGCTCGCGTTCCGGGCGTTTTTTGCTGGTGGCAACCGTAGGTGTGTTTTGCGGGATGGCTTGTTGGTTCGTGTTTTACACTTTACTGGAAGGTCCGAGCGAGACGACTGGGACGCTAGAAGCCTTAACCAAATACTGAGCTCGCGTTTAACTTATTTTATTCTTTTTTGCTGTATTTTTTTTGCGCTAATGTAGGTTTTCTTGCTGATGTTTTTTTACGATTTTTAATCAATATATTATCCTTTATCCAAAAAAAAAAAAAAGTTAATTGGCAGGTCAAGATAGTCCATTAAGAAGTTTGTGAGCAGACATTTCACCGTGCAATAATATTGACATCACTATAGATAGTCGCTTGATTATTACTATTATAATTACCCGTAATATGACATCTAATAACTGATTAATTTGTAGTTCCTTCAAAAGGAATGATCTGATTGGCAGATTAATCGAGCATATATAGAAAAAAATATGAAATTGAATATTTTTATATAATAATCTTTTTAGCTAAATTAACTTATATATATATATATAACTGTAACAAATAAATGAATTTAATTTAAAAAAAATATTGCAGTATAATTAAATTGTGAATTATTTACAGAAAATAGTAATCCTGAATTTTTTTGATAACAAATTAAGTAAATGTTTTTTCAATTATATATATATATATATATATATATATATATATATATATATATATATATATATATATATATATATATATATATATATATATATATGTTTTTTATTGAGTTCTTAAAAATTTTGGAAGTAGTTAATTATAGTTATAACTAATTAGGTAAGTATAAATCTTTTATTGTATATAAACTTTTCGGTTGAGTCTTTAAACTTTTAGTATTTTATTAAAGATTTGGCTATTTACATTATAAGACAAACCATTTAGGCCTCCACAGCACTACACGCTTGATTTTGACGCGATACCACGCAGGCCAAGAGGGAACCATTAGATTATATTTTATGGATGTTAACTTTAGAGTTTAAAGATTTTTGTTTGAGTGGATCTAAAATTGAATACGTGGATTGTAATTTTAGTAGTTTTGTGTCCTCGAAAATTAGCGGCGATAGAAAGAGATATAATTTAGCATATTAGTTTTGCACCAAGATCCAGCACACAAACATATAACAGAGCAGGGGTGTAATGTGCATAAGAGACACCAAGTTTTTTATGTGGAGAATCCTAAAACTGGGAAATACTACAGGGCCTGACCCAATTTGAATGAATCCACTAGTATTAATGGTTGGGTACAAATAAGTCCTTTCCTTAGGGGGGAGGCTTTATGTAGCAAATATTATATAGAGCTCGTTACATGGTAGCTTTTAATATGTTTGGTCAATGGTACTATATTTGGGTGACCAAGGTTGAAAAGATATTAGTCAGTGGACGATAGTGGTCGGAGTAGACGGTAGTCAACGAGCAATATTGCATGGTAGGAGGGATCGTAATCGGTAGGTGATGGTGGTCAGAAGGATCGTAGTTAGCAAGCAACGGAAGTTGGAATGGACCGTAGTTGGTGGGCGACAATGGTAGGAGTTGACCGTAGTCAAAGGGAGATGGTGGTCAGAGTGGACTATAGTCGATTGACGACGGTGGTCAAACTGGACCGTAGTTGGTGGACAACGGTGGTTGAAGTGGACCGTAGTTAAGTGATGATGTTCAGAGGGATTATAGTTGGGCGATGATCTGTGAGCAGAAGTCAGATGAAGGTCAGTGGTAGGGCGAAAGTTTGGCGACATTCCTACGATGATCAGCGACTACGAGTAGGTCGAGTAGGAATTTGGTGGCAAGAGATCAAGATCTCCTAGATTACTCTTCCCCTCTTCTCTTATTTCTCTCGCTTCCCTCACCTTTAGTGAAAAATGAGGAATAATCTATTTATAGTTTTCTAAGAGTATAAATAGGGAGAAGATCATGAACATGTTTGAAGTGTTTCAAATGTAGGACTAATATCAATGCCCTTGATCATGGAATGTTTATTGAGAATTTAAGTACCTTAATGATGTCATAATTCGACGATCTTAGGCTTGTTGATTCTTCTAATCAAGCCGCTCGATTCAACTATAAGCATGTCACAATTGGATATCATTTGGTAATCCAATTAATGATCTAAAGCTTCCAAATAAGCTTTTGCCCTCCATTTGGGTTTAGATTGGATTGAATTTGGTGTTGTAAGAGACATTCAGTTTGATAATACGTTTGTTGAAATTGGAGTTCGGATAGTTTTGAATTTTTTTTTGGAAGTTTTCAATTCATATTTGCATTGAGATTTGTGCACGATAGAAATAATTTTTTATAACATATCAAGTAGTAATAGATCTAATGGGGCATTGTGACTTTGGATGATCAAGTCATTAATAAGACTAAACGCTTTAGATATTTTTGATCTATTGTTCAGAGTAATGGTGAATTTGATTGGGATATTATTAGTAGAATTCAAGTTGGATGATTGAAGTGGAGGAATGTATCGGGCTTTTTATGTGATAGAAAAGTACTCCTCAAACTTAAGGTAAAATTATATAAGATAGTTGTGAGAATTAATTGCAATGCTTTATAGTGCATAATGTTGGCAATTAAAACAAAAGCATGATATTATGTTAAGTGTTGCATAGATGAGAATGTTCAGGTCGAAGAGTGATTTTACTGTTAGAGACAATATACAAAGCGAGCAAATGTGTGAAAAGGTTATAGTATCTCCAAGGAAGATAAGACTAAAGAGAGTCGCCTTAGATGGTTTGGTCACATAAAATGGTGGCCTTCCGATGACCCAATTAGGAGAGTAGATGTATTATATTTGACTTATATTAAGAAAGGTAGAGGTAGACCAAAAAAGACTTGGTTAGAAATATTAGAAATTACACTTCTTTATTAAATTTAAATGAGAATTTAACTCTTAATTACATAACACAATTGAGAAAAAGAATTCATGTAGCCAACTCCACATAGTGGTATAATGGCTTGATATTGTTGTTATTGTTGGTGATGTTGGCTTGTTTATTTATTGATATGTTTTTCGTTGTATTGTCTATTATATCTCGTACTCATCTTGACTTTAGTTTAGTTTTTATTACAGAAATCTCTATCTAAAGATATTTTTAAAATTATTATTATGCATTCACATTAAATACAAAAACCTCATTTATAAAGCTCTAACATCCAACTAAGTCATTAATTAACTCCTAAAATTTTGAAAACTCAACCAAAAAAATTATACATAATAACAGATTTTTACTTACCTAATTAGTTATAACTATAATTAACTACTTCTAAAATTTTTAAAAACTAAAAGAAAAAACAAATATATACATTATCAAAAAATTAATTACATAATTATTTAAATGTGCTATATTCTTGTTTAATAAAAAAGGGAAATAATACATTAAATGAATAAACAAATCATTTTATTGTGAATTCAATCAAATAGGCTATACAATTGTTATCTATCCAAAATTTTTTTTCTATTAAAGACAAATATTAGTATTACAATTTTGTCCAAAAAACTCAAAATTACTATTTTCTGTAAAAATTCACAATCAAAGTTTAGTTTAAATTTGACAGCAAATTTAAAACGGTCAATTTTCCAGTCAAAACTTTGTTTAATTTTTCTAAGATATTAAAACTTTATTTCTGTTTTTATTAAGATATAAAAACAGAAATTACAAGAATTTTCTTTTCAATAATTATTGTTTAAAATTGAAAACTTAATTCATTAAAAAGAATACTTGAAAATTTTTCTACTGTATTTTTTAATTGAATTTAGTTTGATTCTTGAAAACTTCATTTTTTTTAAACAGAAATCTTGAAAACTTCGTTCTTTTTGTCTGAAGATGTGCGTGGAAGCTCAAAACTTAAAGAGAAGCAACATGAAGAAATAACGTACCCTAACTTTTTTTTTTATTACTTTTTTTAGGAGAAACTCACGAGGGGGCATACGCATTTATATAAAATAACGATTACACAGTCCTTGAAGGGAACTCAAGCTCTCTATTGCTCCGAAGAGCTGCAAAATAAAAGTTAAAAAACCTACGAGCTTGAGTTCCCTACTAAGCAAAAGTACACATAACATAGGTACATTCTACGGTGCACAAGAGCGAGCACCCAAAAAACCATAAAGGTACAAAAAACCGTATTCAGCTCCAAATACGTACCTCATGAACAGCTCAACAGCACGATCACCTGCATTAAAAGTACTCTACAGAAAAGGGTAATGGACAGAAAAGCAATAATAACAGAAAAAATAAAACATAATCTGGTTGTAGCAAACAATGTATAGCAAAATTACCCCAAAAAATGAGACAAAGCAACTGTATCTTAAGCCACCAATAGTTAAACAGAAAAAAACGCATAAGAATCATGTTAATAACCCCATGCCAAGCAGCCAGAGAAAAAACTAGAGGATTATCAGTCCTATAAGCCAGCCCCCACCACAATAGCAAGCTACCAAGAGCTAAAGTGCAAGTACTAATCACGAAATTTAAATAGCAGGTAAACAAACCAGCAATAGGCTCCAGGAAAACAAAAGCCCATGACATAACAATAATGGGAAAATAACCCTCCCACAACCTGCACCAACACAGCAACAGATAAAACCAACGGGAAACCGAAAAACCAAAGAACCATGAAAAGCTACCAAACCATCCAGGCAACACATGGCCCTCACGAACCAAATGGTTCCCAACAGCACACTGCCAGAAATACAATTGAGAGCGAAAGAATAACCTCCAACCATACTGAAACAGCCATGACCACCTAGCCTCACAGAACCTAGCAGCACACTCCTAGGACAAAGAAAGCAAACGAAGAAAACGCAATGCCACCACCAAACCTTCTGAAACAGCCAAAAACACATGACCAACCCAAAATAGCAGAAGGAACAAAACCCAGTAGGATAATGCTTCAACAAAGGTAGGGGAAAGCACAAGAAACACGGCATAAATTCGAACGCACCAACCAATTGAAAAAACCCCAAAAAGAAGAATTGTAATCCATCAAAAAAATAGCAGCCTCAACCACCAAAAGGAATAACATAAGGAACACAATTCTTATCCAGATTTAAAAAGGCCCCTAACAATAAGAGGTAAATTAGAACTACAGAAATCCTACATGGAATCCAACCCATAGCCCCACCTAGCCATGGCGTTAGCACAAGCCTTACCATACACCTCAATAGCAGAAAAAGAGTAATTAAGCATGCTCAAAACCTTCCGAATTTCCCTCCTCATGTAAAACAAACTAGAAGAGCAAATCTTGTCATTTCTCAATATAAAAGACTAGTAACAATAAGAAGAGCAAACTTCCACCGTAATATTAATACATTCAAGAGAGAAACACAACCATAAACCATAGAGGATAGCAAAGTAGTAGTAGTAGTATTAACATCACAATTATAACAAGAACCAGCAAAACCAAGAATGCACATACCATTGGATTCCCTGATGACTCCACCATAACCTGCCATCGACTTAGTGAAAAAAGCATTCGCATTTAACTTAAAAAAATTATCAGGAGGTTTCAACCAAATGATACTTCTAGGGACCTTAAGACAGTTATCCACATCAAGATTAATCCCAAAATTAACAATAGCTATGTGATACTTATTTAAATTCTTATAAGAAATTAACTTAGCAGAAATAAAGTTCCTAATTTTACCTTTAACATTTTAAATAATCCTACGATAGTTCGTAACCACGCCATTATAACGGGAATTATTCCTATCCAACCATAAAAATGAAAGAATAAGAGGAGGGATAACATTCCTGATAACGTACCCTAACTTGTTTATCTGACTTGAGTGTTAAAATAACAAGGATGATATTATTTTTAGGAGATAGGATTTTAATATCCACTACAGTGTTACTATTATCTACTCACGTGAAAATTTCACTCGCCGAACACAATTCGTTCCCTCTCATATTCCTCTCGCTGAACACATTACCGCACGACCATCGCTCACTGCACAACCGTCGGCCAGCCTTCGCCGGAGCTCTCGTCAGCAGACCACCTCGCTGCATTGCCCTGACTGTTGCCGAGCATTTCACTATTCGTGAATGTATGATTTCTTGTGGATTGATCTAAGCATTGAAGTTTTTTATATATATATTTATCAATTTTTAAGAAAATACCTTCATTTCACTATTCGCAGAGTTTTTTTTTTTTCCGTTGCCTGCTTTCATTTGTCAATTCGTTCGCGTGCATATGTTTATTTTTAAACTTTTATTCCTTGGTTGCTTTCCAATGAATCGTAAGTGTTTGATAAAGTTTCAAGCAAAGACTTTCCAAATACTTCGAATGATTTTAAAATTGGAAGCCTGTAATTTCTATTTTTGCGAATAAACAATAAATGTTTTTCTTTTGTAATATCTGTTTTTGCTTAGAAAGCAATTAAGTGTTTATCGTGCTAAAAATAAACAATTCCACGAATTATAATTGCTGATTGCTGAAAATAAACAATTTAACAATTAAAAATAATTTATTGATTTTGCTAAAAAGAAACAAATAAACGAAATTTAATCGTTTTTTTGTAATTCCTGTTTTTTCTAAAATAAAAAATTAACTGTTTTTTTTTGGTAATTCTTGTTTAGCTAAAAAATTACTGCGTTTTAGCTAAAAATAAACAAATAAAAAAATAATTATTAAATTGTTTATTTTCAGCAATCAGCAATTAAATTTTGTTTAATTGTTTATTTTTAGCAAAAAATAATAATTAATTGTTTTTGTTTTTTCAAAAACTGACATTACAAAAAAAACGATTATTACTTTTTTTTGCAAAAACAAAAATGCAAATTGATAAATAAATAAATATATTTATATATTGTTTTTGCTTAATTAAATAGTCAAATTTAAAACTATTATTTTTTTTTGTAATTTCTGATTTTTCCAAAAAAAACAGAAATTAAAATGGCCAAATTTAAAACAAAATTTGCTAAAACAATTGAAACGTTCAAATTTGCTAAAAACAAAAATTTAATTGAAAACTAATTCTTTCAAAGATGTTTCGTTAGGGTCTTTGTTTTTTAAGGGGGAAACCCCAATCGAAATCTTTCAAAGATGTTTTGGTTACTTCATCGATTATATTTTTTCCAAATTTGAAAACTTCTATTCATCGTGGTTTGTTGTCTCTGTGGATTTCTATTCAGGAGATCTAGGGCATAACTGTTTCATTTGAGTTGTCTCTTGTTGGTAAATTTTTGGTCCGCTTACCATCTCTAGATAGGATTCGTAAATTTTTCTTTAACTTAAAATTAACATGTAGTTTTTCTGTTACTCTTCTTAACCCCTATGCATGTTCTGATTAAGCAATCCAATGATTTGAATTGTAATAGGATTTTTGCTCATGGATCATATTATGTGAGTAATTATTTTATGAAACTCATCAAATGGTCTCCTTACTTGGATATTGGAGAAGAATCTCCGGTGGTTCCCATCTAGATAGATTTTCTTCTCTGATCTTAGACCTCACTTATTTTCTCATAGTATTTTATTTGTGCTGGGTTCCTTTTTTTGTCGTCCCCTTCAAACCGATAATGCTACTGCTTCTCGTTTGGCTCCTTCTATCACTCGTATATAAATGGAAATCGACATAACTATGATGTACCCTAACGTGGTCAGCCTTGGTCCTGAGAAGTTTGGATATGTTCAATAGATGGTTATGAGTGATTTTTCTTATTTTTCTGTGGGCATTGCAAAATGCATTGGTCATGAAAAAGAATAATATTGTTTCTATTTACATTCTCATTTAAGGAAATCTAAACTAGTTTTAGGAAGTACGGTTGAAAATATTGCTAAGGGGTAGGAAGGTGTTTGGGAGGTGAATGATGAGCACGTGGTTGGTGTCCCTACCTCATCTAAGGCTTGGATTACTAATAATATATCCATTAACCTAAAAAAAAATCTTAGGGATTAATATTGGGGTGGACATTCATGCCCCGTATGAGGGAAATACTCTGGCTCTTTCTGGTGATACTGAATGTGTCAAACTTCAGGGTAATGATCATGTTTTGATTAATGAAGATAACTTCTCTTATAAAGTTCCTCCTTCATTTTTTTTTAAACAAAAATATCATTAGAATAAAAAGAGAAAGGGATACAAACTAAAGTGAGCATCAGACGAAAGAGGCCAAAAAAAAAGAAAGCAAAAAATAAAAGGAGAACACCCAACGAGGGCTCAGAAAATGCCGAGGCTCCCAGCCCCCCCAAGCCACGCAAAAGACCATCCAATAAGGCGAGAAATCGCCCAAGGTTGCCACCAGCAGTGACACGGGGAAAGCGAGTCCCGGCCACATCATAGCCCAAGAAACACCTCGATCCACAATACAGGCGAAATGACCAAAAAAGGAACATAGCGGATAAACAATATAACGAAAATTGCCAAATCATGAAAACCACAAAAGCTATCTTCCTCTCCTGCCCCGGCCACGAAATTTTCCACGAGAGGCAACAACAGGACGGTCTCGAACCAAACAAAAATCCTTACCCGGATTAGAACCACCACAATGATCCGAGCCGGAGTCAGAATCAGATTCCACATCAGACGAGCGCAACCAATCAATATGTGTCCTAACATTCATCCCTGCATTATCACGAACATGATACACCAAATCTTTGGTCTCAACCAAGTTAACGGGCACATTATTAAAAGAGTTAGCATTAACCCGCAGCTCATTCCCAACAATACCATCATTACCAACAGAAGAAACAACATTAACCACACCAAGACCGTCCACAGAAGAGTCCATATTCAAACCAGAAATACCAACACCTAAGACAGGTGGAGTCGAGGAGTCCTTGCCCGAAGACTTACCCACACAGTCATCCATCACTTGTGAATCAACCTCTTTTACTGGAATCTCAACAAAACTGTTGAAAATCGGAATACCATCCTCTCTACCCAGAGACGGACACACAGCCTCGATCCCACCCGGATCCACAGCAATAGAGACATAACCATCAGCACCACCTTCCGCATTCTCTAGAACCTTTACAACCTCATTAGTATTCACAACACCCTGAACAGGCAAACCAGCATAAATCTCAACATTCACAGCAACAGAATCTACCTCCGGCACCAGAGCAATTACCAAAGAATCCAAAATCACATCCTGCCGAACGCACCCATCCAGCAAAACCTCGGGTACAAAAGGTATTGAAAGTTCGTTCGGGATGTTAAGCCCTATGAACTTAGTCCCAAGCTAACCAAGTGGGGGGGGGGGGGGGGGGGGGCGAATTGGTATTTTAAAAAATCTTTTCTCAAAGAAAGAAAATTGCATAAACCAAATCACACCACAGAAATAAAATGCGGAATTTAAAAAGTGCGGAAGCAAGAAAAAGAAGACAGAGATTTATAGTGGTTCGGTCGACTCGACCTACATCCACTCCTTGGAGGCACCCTCTAAGTATTGCACTACAAAACATGACTCTCCTTTAGCCCCCACAGCTAGGCGGAGAAGCCCTCACAAGAACCTCCTTTTTGCCACCCCGGCAAGACAGAGAACCTACCTCCTTTTGCTTCCTCCAGAAGCTGGCAGAGAACCACAACTAGAAGCAAACTCCTTACCTCTACCGACCCTTCCACGGACGAGAAACTCCAGACGAAAGACAAGCAGAGCGATCCTTGAAGCAACCCTTGTGAATCCCCTCACAAGCTCCCCCTCACAAGATCCTCTCTCTCTCCCTCTCTCTCTTTCTCTCCTCAAGGTCTTCTCAGGTCAAGGCAACAGCCAAAGGTCTCTTAAAAAAGTTGAACAAGAGCTCTTTAAATAGAAGAGCTTCAAAGGAGCTCATTAATTGCAAGTTGCCGACAATATCGTCCAGGCCGATATGGACATCAGTCTGGCCGATCAGTACAAATCACAGAAGATCGGCCTGGGCATCGCCCTGTTTTGGGTGCTGGACGATTGAAATTTGGCTTGATCGTCCTGGCCGATCTCACGATCGTCCAGGCCGATCAGTTCAAATCAGAGGCAAATCGTTCTGAGCATCGCCCTGTTTTTGAGCTGGCCGATATTGATCGTCCTGAAGTAACTTAAGGATTTTGAATAGATCGTCCTGGCCGATCCTGCGATCGTCCAGGACGATATGATTGTATCAATCATCCTTAATTACTCCCTTGATTTCCTGATCAATTAAGGCATAATTTGGTAATTTCGTCCACGCCGATACGTGGATCGTCCTAGTCGATAATTTAAAAATACAATATGCCTTAACTGTCTAAGGCGGCTACTTCTTTCTAATTTGAGCTTATCGTCCTGGCCGATACATGTATCGTCGAGGCCGATATGTTAATGACGGCTGCCTTAATTAAGAAACCATATTTAGACTTTCTGTTTTAAGCTGATCGTCCAGGACGATATGAATATCGGCCTGGCCGATGTGGGCAAAAACAGAAATTCTAATTCTCTCAAGTATGTGTGTGTAGGGTTACTTAGCATTAGTCTCTTTGTGTTTGTCAATCATCAAAACACAAGCCATGAAAAAATAGATTTTCAACAGGTATGGCATTAGGTGATAATAAAAATTCATCTGCAGCAAGAATCACACCGTTACAATTACTCACACCCACTGGATCAACCAAATTACGAGGGGCAATCCCTATAGCAAGAGAACATCCCAAAGGTTCAATAGAGGGCAAAATCACCCCAACAACCTCAGAATCCTCTTCAGAAGCATTAACCAAAATTTCCTTAACACCCTTATCGTCAATCACAACACCTAAAGGAGAAGCATTTTCTTCTGGAACATCCGCAACAATAGGAAAACCATACACAGAAACAGAATTACACTTAGTTGATATAATGCCCTAAACTTTTACAAACACCACAAAATTGAGGAAAATCATCTAATACCAACTATTGAACATAACCTAACGAATCAGAGCCTAACCAAACTTGCTTAGGGTAAGTTTTAGTAATATCTAGTTCAACTAAAACACGAGCATTCGAAGGACGAGAGCCAACAGACGTAGCTTCGTCGATTTTCAGTAGTTTGCCAAATAACTCACCCAGCCCAAACAAGATCCTCGGAGCAAAGAAATGAGGGCGAAGGTGAGAAAAGGAGATCCAGATCGGGATGATCGGCGACTCAACACCGATATCCAACGTCGGAGACCATTTCGTAAGTTTCATAAAACAATTGAAAACAAGATAAGAATGGTGGCAAAAAACCCTACAATAATCTAAATCATTCGCCAATTTTATCAAAATGTGGGTAGAATCAAGAACAGTAACAGACACATCGCCATTCAGCTTCAAATTAAAAAAACATTTGCGGATCGCGTCGAGAGGGGGACATTTCGACGGGAAGAAACCAACTAACGAAAACCGAAACGGTTCCGCTAAAACCCTAATTTCTTCATCGGAAACCCACAGAGCAGGAAGACCACGGAAGGTAGACGGCTTCAAATCCGGAAAAGATGAAGTAGATCTAGCAAGAGCTTGAAGAAAGGACTTAGAGTGAGAGATCCCCCAAAAAAATCGGAATCT
Source organism: Dendrobium nobile (assembly GCA_022539455.1). NCBI lineage: Eukaryota > Viridiplantae > Streptophyta > Magnoliopsida > Asparagales > Orchidaceae > Dendrobium > Dendrobium nobile. The sequence goes on along the minus strand of CM039722.1, from coordinate 38,717,459 downwards.
TTCAATTTAGTAGGCGCCATGCCGACAAGGCCCGAAAAAATGAAAGGAAAACCACTCAAAAAACCTAAAGATCCAAAGAAAAAGAAGTAGAAAAACTATCCAGAGCCAGAGGAACGGATACCCCCCGTCGGCGGGGGGAAGAAAGCTTCTCGGGAAAAATCGCCATCCAAAACCCTAGCGCTTATCTTGAGGCTTGTGGTGGCAATAGGCAATGAACTCAAGGAAAAAGCCATTAGACCTTCTTCTTCCTCTATTGATGATTGCATATCATCCACTAATGTCCAATTGGATCACTCTGATTTGGAATATCATGATGATCAATTTGTTTTCTTTTTTGTGGATAAAGGAGAGATTCATTCAGATATGGATATAAAACTAATGTTTTGCATGGAAAGTTGGATGATTTTAAGCTGTTGTCTACAAAAATAAAGTTTGAAAGAAAAAGTTGGTGGTCCTACCCGTCATTCCAAGATCACTAGAGCTAGAACTGCTACCAAATCTATTATTTTATGACTAATTATATTATTTCGAATATTAGGGGTGTTGGAAACTTTAACTGTCTATCTCTTATTTGCAATCTACGTAGATTATATAAAATATATTTTCTTGCTTTGTTAGAACCATTGATTGATGTGGCTAAAGTTACTAATTATCAAAGGCAACATGGATATTATAACTCCTTTGCTAAAGCTAATGATTAAATTTTGTTTTTTTTTTAAATAATAATATTATTCTTACTATAATTGGTGATTTTGTTCAAGTGTTGTATTGTTTTCTATCTATCTTAAATTTTTCTATGATGGGACAAGATTCCTTTCTCGTAGCATTTAGTGGATTTGGTTCACTCTTATGGCAATCCTTAGTTTTTTTTAGGGGATTTTAATATTATTCTAATGTTGATGAAATATTAGGTTGTTCTAGTTGTAATTTAAATGCTAAGGATGATTTTAATCATATGATTTTAGATTGTAGTTTGTTATACATTGGCTTCGATGGTCCCAAGTTAACTTGGGCTAAATATAGGTTATGAGAAAGGCTTAATAGGATTTTATTTAATAATGAGTGGGTGTCTTTATCTCCTAATACTAAAGTGGAGCATCTTAGTAGAACCTATTTCGATTATCCTCCTCTACTTTTCAATATTTCTCAAAGAGAGAACACTAGTTTCACTCCCTTCTGCGGACGATTTCCAAACAGACTCCTATAGAGAAGATCGCCAAGATTTCGTGATCCGCTGCCGATTCCAACAGCTCGGACTCGGATCGTACAAAATATGTGGTTATTATCTCCTAATTTATTTGATGTTGTTCAAGCTATTTTGGGTGGCCCCTATCCCTAACGATGATGGTTCTAATGATTTAATTTCTTTTTCTCTTAAACTTAAGAGGCTCAAACAAAACTTGAGATGGAGAAATAAGAATGGTTTTGGAAACATTTTTTATAACATAATTAAAGCGGAGAATGAGTTGGTCAACTTGGAAGATATTCTTATCAATTACCCTTGTGATGATAATAAGAATAATCTCATCCGAGCCAAACTCGTTCATTCTTATTGATCTCCAGCTCAAAGAGGGAGGCAAAGGACAAATTTTAAACATCTTTTTGAAGGTCTAAGAATAATAAAAATTTTATTTAAAATGTAAAATCAAATTTTGGGTCTTGGGTTGAAGATAAGGATGTAATTTGTAACTAAGTTGCTTTTTATTTTAATTATTTACTTAGGTCTTCTAAGATAGTGAATGATATTTCCAGCCCGCATTTTATTCCATCTAAGATCTCTGATACTAATACTATTACCTTTTATTATATTCCTTATGAATAAAATATTCGTAAAGACTTATGGATTTAAACAGGGATTCAGTTCCTGGATCTGATGATTTCACTACATATTTCTGCCATAAGTGCTGGCATATTATTTAGGATGACTTATGTAAAGCTATTATTAGCTTTTTCTATGGTTCTATTTTTTCAAAAACTTTTTCTTATACATCCATTATCCTCACCCCTAAGTGTGAGAACCCTAAGAGTTGGTCTAATTTTAGACCCATGGATCTCTTTCAATAAAATTATTAACAAAATCCTTGCCTCCATAATGGTATCTTTATTGCCTAAAATTATTTTTATTAATCAAGCATGTTATGTTAAAGGGAGGTGCATATCTGATAATGTTTTACTTGCCCAAGAGAAGCTTCATGATATTAATTGTAAAGTGAATCCATAACTTAATTTTGAAGCTTGACATTTTGAAGGCTTATAACAATATCAATTAGGATATCAATTTCAAGATTTTTAATTTGTTTCTATTTAATAACAATAGTACGTCCTTGATTAATGATATCATTAAGAATGTTTGAATTTTGGTCATAATTAATGGCAGATCTGATGGTTTTTTTTTAAGCAGAGGAAGGGCCTTCTCTTTTCATCATAATTGTAATAATCCGTATTTTGACCCAAATATATAAGTGTGGCTTGTGATTCTTCCTATCAAAAATCTTAATCTTACATTTATAAATTAAAATTAAATCTCCATCATTCATTTAGAACACTTTAGATTTTAATATTCTAAAATGTTTACTTCATGATGTCAAGAAACTAAAAAATAAAGAGATCCTAATTGTCAAGGTGCACTGTAAGCACAAAATTTAAAAGAAAGGCAACATAGGAGAAATAATTTTAGATGAGATAAACGTATCCTAATATGTTCACTTGACTTGTGTGCTGAAATAATAGGGATGATATTTTTTTAGGAGATAGGATTTTAATATCCACTACAATAGTGTTAGTATTATCACTCATGTGAAAATTTCACTCGCCGAACAGCCCGTCCGTTCCTTCTTATCTTCCTCTCGTTGAACACATCACTGCACGATTGTCGCTCACTGCACAACCATCAGCTAGCCTTCGCCAGAGCTTTCATCAGCAAACCACCTCGTCGCATTGCCCTAGTTGTCGCCGAGCATTTCACTATTTGTGAAGACATGATTTCTTGTGGATAGATCTAAGTGTTGTAAGTTATTTTTTATATATTTATCAATTTTTAAGAAAATGACCTTCATTTGTTGATTTTTAAGATAATTCCAATAGTGCACTCAAAATTTTTTTTATTATTAAGATAACTCAACATGTTACACTTAATGACTTTCATTTGTTGACTTTTAGATTTCTCTAACTTAAATTAGACCAAATAGTTTCTAAAGAACTTCTAGGAAGTAGAAAAATAAACTCATCCATAACTTTTTTCTTCTTTTTCATTCATCAAGATGCATATACGACAACAACTATACATTATACTGCGTTGCTACAAACCATAACAGAGCAAATAAAGAAATATCAATGATCGCATAAAAAGTAGGAAATACATATACATACTCGAGCAGATTAAAATTTGGGAATATAGTTACTCAACTAGCCTAACACTGATGCTGAGGAGGAGACAACAAACTTCTGTCTGATGGCCAGTTTCATCCCTTATGAGCCACTCAACTTCTTTGAGGAAAATTTTGCTACTCTTTTGCACGTCAGCTTCCCTCTAAAAGGCAAACAAGGCTAATAACACCAAAAATGCCCCGGTAGTTCAAAAAGACCGAAAAAGCTTACATTTTTTTTTTGCATAACGATCCCACATTTTACTTTTACATGCACAGACGAGATCCCAGCATGCCATCTCAAAGCTGAGTTTGGGCTAGTTGAACATCCATAGAAGATGTAAAATAGCAAGCGACATAGAGTATATACTCCAATAATGCTAATGATTTCATGTGACTTGGCATATCGATTCAATCCTCCGAATCCGACAATCGATGGCAAGTGTTTCATCCCTCGCATGATAATCAAGTTCTGCGAGAAAGATTTTGTCACTCCGTTGTATGTTCAGCCTCCCTCTCTAATAGACAGACAAGGCTAACACCACCAAAAATGCCCCCGTAGTTCAAAATGGCCCAAAAAGCTTAAATTTTTAATAATTCACGTATTTACATTTAATTAAAGAACAAAAATGATAAATTATCCATGTAATTGAATTAAAAATAAAAAACAATGAGTTAACATCGTCAAAATATGAAAATGGTAGAATTGCTGATCTTGTTAGCCCTAGCTCGGACTTCTCTCAGGGCAAATTGTCTTTTGAAAATAAAAGACCTAACTCAGAAAAAACTAATTGGATAAGAAAAAGAGATCAGTTCAAAACTTGGTTCTAGAAAAATATCTTATAAAATAATATACCAAAGTAATTTTTCACAATTACAAAATTTGAAATCAAGCCTTTGAAAATATCAAGTGACACTTGAATTCTTCTAAGATTTAAAAGTTTGAAAGAGAAGAAAGCTTGCTTTGGTGGGCTCATCTTATGCCTCTTGTCAATTGCTTGGCACACTTTGTGCATCTTTTAATTTTTGATACACTGTGTACCTTCCAACTTTTTTTGAGCTCATTGTGCGTCTTTTCATTTTTCATTTTTTTTTTGGAGCTCATTTTATGCCCTTGACATTTTTTGCAAGCTAGATGCCTTTTCAAAACTCTTAAATACTCTCAGTTGTGAGTATATCTTTCAAATATTTGAGAAGAAAAACTCACTCTCTAATATAAGGAAGAATAAACCACAATATAGAATCAAAATCATGTGATAAAAATAACGAAAAAATTATAAAAATTTTGAAAGTAATATAAAGACTTTGAACATCATATATATATAAGATATATTACTATAGCAAGACTGAAAAGATCTCAATTACAAAGTCCAGTTCTTAATATAAGATAGACTTTTATTTAGAAAAGAAAATTACACCACTAAAAAATATTAGAGGAAGGGAAACAATCAATAGTATTTCTCCCTTTAACTTATTTAGAGATGTAAAACATTAACTACATATTTTCAAAAATAAAAATAAGGCATAAAATATTATTTTAGCTATGATCAGAAACAGAAATAAAAGGAGAACATCAGAGATGAAAACATTACAAAATAACAGAGAAATAAAAATCAACACTCAAAACTAAACAGAAAGAATATAAAATAACAAGTAATAGAGTAGAAAACATGCAAATTAGAATTTGCTAAGCAGCAAGTTTATGTAATTAAGTGTAGTGAGCCTCCGTTGTCCAAGTATTACATGCTCTCATGAGGCCTTTTATGAGAGCAAGCCTACCAAAATATTAAACATCAGATTTAGGAATCCAAATAGGTTTGGGTCCCTTCTTATAAAAAGAAGAATGCAATGCATGTGTGTTATGCTGTGAATCATACAATTTAGGTCTCCACACCTAATGTGTACTATAGTGAACATTGCAAGTGTGTGAAATGTGCCCTAGCATGCCACATGAAAAATATCTAACACCAGAAAAAGGGTTTACTAATCTGTTCGGGTTATAAAGCCTCTTCCTAGATTTTGGCTTTAGATCAAGTGAGGGTGTAGTCATATTTTCCTCAAGTGCATTCAATTTAGCTTTAAACCTCAAGTTAGCACTTTCTAAAATAGCATTATCAATTCTCAAATAGTGCTCCCTACTTTCAGCTTTATCAATATATATTTTACAATAAGTTTCAAGTGAGGTGTAGGATACTTTCAATGAATCATGCTCAATGATCAACTCAGAATACTTTTTATTTAATTCATCAAACTTATCAAGTAAAGACATGTGATTGCTATCAATTCGAAAGTAATCTTTCAATAAAATTTCATGCTCTTTTTCAAAATTCAAAAACTCTAATTTCAAATTAGCATGTATTTTCTTATGTTTCCTATACGATGCATGAATTTTCTTACAAGTTTCATCTAATTATTCGTAGCTTAGTTCACATACCTCTTCTTGGTCAGGCTGACCAAGATGATCACTGGCCATCAGACACAAGTTTGTTATCTCCTCCTCAGCATCAGTGTCAGAGGTATTTACATTTTAAAAATAATTAATAATTGTTTTCCCCATTTCTCGACCTGAAAGTATATGAGCCAACACAACTCAAAATGCACACTTAATGATCTAAATTTTTAATAATTCACGTATTTACATTTAATTAAAAATTTAAAAACAATTAATAATAATTCACTATTCTAAACAAAATAATGCTTACAATTATCATTAATTAAATAAATAATGTAAGAAAAGTAAATAAATAAGTATTGCATAGATCATAATATAAAATAATAGATTTTTCTCAAGGCTTTATATCTTCCTTAAAACTAAATATCACAATTCAAGTCTTTATGACTCCCTATGCTAGCATATAAGAAAAAATAGACCCTAATGACTCTCAAATACTTAACAAATATTAGTTATTAATAAATTCAGGCTATTATAACTCCCTATGCAATCAACACCAGAACATTCTCCAACATTAGAGATCCACAAAATCATATATTTTAAGCAGATAAGTTTATATAACAATGAATTGCAATAAAACAAATATAAATAAACCAATTTTAAAATTTCACATAATACTTTATCGTTTGGCAACAAAATCAAACTATTTAGAAAAATTTACTAGTTTTAGAGTTTTATTAGATTATAAGGGATTTTTTATAGTTATATTTTAAAGCTTTAATTGAATTACAATATTATTTTGTAGGATCAATTTTTTATTGGATTAAAATAGGACATATTTCAATTTACCCAATAAAAATTTTCTAAAAAATATCTAATTGCGCACAATAATTGTATATATAATTATACGGTGAAACTTTCACAGGTGTAAAGTTAACATTTTTTTAGGTTATAAATTTATAATAAAAGTCAAAAGATCCTAAAATCTTTGTATTTTTAAAAATTGAGATAGGCAAAATATAATCTACCTTGATTCGAATAACTTTTAGAATTGAGCAGATAATACAAAATGAATAACAGTTTCTAAAACCTACCTTTCTTCCTCTAGGATTCTCTCTCTCTCTCTCTCTCTCTCTCTCTCTCTCTCTCTCTCTCTCTCTCTCTCTCTCTCTCTCTCACACACACACACACACACACACACACACACACACATTGGCTATCGAAGGGAAGGGTATGGCTTTTTTATTAAATGAAAATGAAGTGGATCTTAATAATTTCATAAAAAAAGATTTTGCGTCATAATGCTTGACCCTACAATGATGCAGTGCTCTCCACCGAAGAGCATGACACCGCATCGCCAACCATATCAGCATTCTTAAAAATTATTTTGGCAAACTTATGAAGAGCTCAATCCCATAGTGTTGCCTACCCTTGTGTCGTGGCACTTCCATGGGAAAATTTTTTAATTTTTCATTCATACACACAAACCCCCAAGTCCTGATTCAAAATAGATTCAAACTATCACATGTATATAAAACATTCACAAACACATGCAAGAGGTATAAATGCAAAAATTTTAGGGGATCACATTTACCAGACTGGATTAGAACAGGTGCATTTATGCATTTCTTTATTTGGTATTACAGTCTTTCCATCCTAAAAAAAATATTAACCTGAAAATTTAAAAAATTAGATCAATAAAATACATCATGATATAACTGTCTAATTTTAGATTCCTTCTCTCAAGCAGCTTCTCTTTCTGGGGGTTTTTTTTTTTTTTTCAGTGTACCTTGAGCATTGGGATCTATTTATTGCTTATGTTTTTAACATCGTGTGGAAGAATCCTTTTTGGTCATCTCTATAGAACAAATTCAGACATATCCTTTTTGGTTCGTCTCTATAGCACATTTCCCCAAAGATGAACATGGAATACAAAATGAATATTAGACACGTTCTCTAGTAGCTATAACATATAAGAAGATTTTTTAATCCTTTCAATCATCTAAATTTTTCCAACATAGCTTGGGCTCAACATTCAATCCTTTCCAAACCTACTTACGCCCTTCATCGATCTGATCTTCACAGATAAAAAATCTCTTACTTAGAAATCCATAACTTGGTGCTTTGTTTTATGATACTATTTCTTCACTAATTAGACACATTATCTAGTAACTATAAAAGTCCTTTCACCTAGTTCTATCCAAGACATAAAGTTCTACACTTTCTATTGTATAGAGCTTTATAAGGGACTATACCTGTACTTGGCTAAAAAGCTATCATTATAAGTAAATTTGATCAGAGGGATATGACTTTTCTAGATACCCTTAAAATCAAAAACTTGTAATCTTAGATGATTTCTTTATACCTAAATAGTCCTCTTAAATTGATCATCGATCTACAGATGAAAATCCGCACTAAAATATAATGTAGTATCTCTAGACCTTGTTAAATGCCTCTCTATTGCTTGGAGATAAACCTATCATCTTTATTAGAGAATATCACTCTTGGTACTCCATGCAGTTGAATAATCTCTCGTACAAACACTTGTGTCATTCTATCTACTAAATCAGTATGTCAGATCGAAATAAATTATGCAAACTTCATCAAACATTATGTTATAACTTATATATCATGTCTCTACCTTGATCTAAGAAATTTTATAGTAAAATCTATCATCACTTCTTCCCATTTTTAATGGTTGTAGAAGTCCTTGTAACAGATGCTCTCCTTTCACTAGCTGATACACTTAATATTTTGAAACAAAATATGTATCATATTTCTTTAACCCTAGACACCCGAACATGCCCTTGAGATCACTATATATCTTATTTCTTCCTTAATATATAATACAACCTAAATGATGTGCTTCATGTAAAATTTTCCACCTTAAATCTCTAAAATTAGGAGCCCATAACTTGTCCTTGCCAAAGATTTCTGCCATAATCACAGTACATATTTCTTACTAGACCTGATTTGATCAATCAGCTTCAGGAACTTCGTATGTCACATAAAGGCTTTCTAAATCATTTCATATAAAGATGGTTGAATAATCATCTAAGCTAAGACACCATAATCTCATTCAGCAAGAGCAATCACATCTCACACCAACTTTTTATATACTAAATTAGAAGATCATCCCAAGTAAATAAAAGAATCGACGCTATATGTGCATGTGTGGGTGTGTATGTGCACGCGCGCATGCGCTTGTAGGTTATAAGGATTTATGCATAAGTAATACCTCTAAATGGCTATGTATGAATAAGTGTTTTATATAAGGAGTGCAGTGTCCCATATGAGATTGCAGCTTCATAGCATACTGCAAATGAGTTCCTTGACTAATCATAGAAAAAAAATGGATTTTATGGCGCAAACAACCACAATATGATAAAATTTGTTTTCTTTTTATTTCAAAAAAAGATTTTTTTTTTTAAAGTGAGAGGAACAAGTCTATCTAGTGCAATGAGTTTTACTTAATTCAATGAGGGACAAGAAACTTGAGTCATTTGACATAAACTACTTAATCAAATAGGGGTCAAGTTTCCTAGGCATTAATGAGTAATTAATTAAAAATTATAAAGTATTATTAATCAAATAATGGATACAAGGCTCTTTGGTATAATTTAATTAGTTAAGTCTTACATGTTTCATTATGCTCTAAGAATTTGATTACCAACTCATTGAAGTAACTTTGCTGGTTATAAAGCACAACGAATTGATTATGGCATGTTAACCTACAAACTTTCTATTGATAAGAGTGCAATATTTATTTATTTGAATACCTCAATATTGTTGCATGAGGATCAACATTTTCTATGAATGGATTTTTGAACAAATTCATTAACAAACATCGATTATTGAGCACTGTATCCAAGCGACATAATCTTATATGAAAATTAGATTATGAAAAAAAATACATTCCCCAATAAAATGTTTAGGGTAAATTAAATAAGGCTCCATAGAAAAAGTTAAAAATAAATGAGATTTTAAAATGTATAATGTATGATCCTTCTAAAATGATAAATGGGAGAAACAAGTGTCTTGATATCATACAAGTTTTTCTTTATTTCAATCTGAAACTCGTTAAATGATCATAACAATATAATTTCTGAGAGAATCTACTCACAATTTCTTTGATCAAGTGTCTCATATAAATATCTTATAAACTTTAGAGTGGTAAATAATTACCGAAACTTATAAAAGCTGAGAATTCATTCTTATTGTAAAATGAGCATGTTAATAATTATTTTTAATTCAAAGATTTAGTATAGAATTAAAACTAGCCAAAAAAAATAAAACAATTTAAGCCTTGTTTAAAAATAGTGCATAAATTAAAGTATTCTAAAATTGATTTAAGAAAATTTGGAAATGATTTGATAGCATTATATTCAAATATAATTTCTCCAATTTAAAATTAAAATTGAATGATGTATATTCACTGCACAATATATATATATATATATATTTTTTTTTTTTTAAACCAGAATATATTAAAAAAGGAAAGGTTACAATGAAAGACCCCAAACAAGGCCACATCATTAGTTTACAAAGGGAACAGCAAAGGCTCAAAAAAAGACCACAAAGAGAAGGGCTCCAAAGACGCGGACTCAGACCAGCATCGGTTTGCCAGGAAGGAGCCATCCATGGGGCACAGCGAAAGCAACAGAGAGAAACCACCAACACCACGGACCACCCAGGTTGCTCCCAACCATGGCCATCCACGACACTAGCAGCTAGCATCAGCGCTGCTTCCTCATCGTCCATAACATAACTGAAAGAACCACACCACCGGAAGAAACCGGCGAGAGCAACCATACAATAACAGAACAATAGATCCAATGTGCAGCCAAAAGAAACCAAATGAGGTGCCACAATAGCCATCAACGACCACGACGGCCCCTCCCCCGTGACCTACCACGAGAAGCCACGGAGATAAGAGGTTTGTCACGCAACACATTGAAAGAGTTACCAGGGTCATCGTCCCCAGAAGATTCCAAAAAATCAGATTCAGAATCAGATGAACCCCGAAGCCAATCCAGATTCGCACGAACATCATTACCCGAATTGCCCTTTACATTATACACTAATTCTTGAGGCTTAATAAGAGTGACAGGAACATCAACCAGATTATTCCAAACTAAACAGTCATTAGGAATCGATCTAGAGGCACCAGAAACAGAAACATCACACACTTCCGCACCCAAATTATCAGAAACATTAACAAGTTTACTCGGGCATTCCAACACAGACGGAGCAGACCTCACAGACACCAGAGGACCAACACACGGAGGACCCTCAACACTATGACATACACGAGGGGAAGCAAAATTTAAGCCAAGAGGAAGAAAAGGTGTAGCATCAGGAGATAAAATAGCGGCCGCCTCATCAGCATTAACATTATCACCCAAATCAGAAACCATTACATGTTCCTCAGCAGCTAAATCAACCAAAACAGGAGCGGTAGGACCACAATCAGACGAATTAACAGAATGCACCACATGTCCGGGACTAAGAGAACCATTCTGAATAAGCATAGGCGAGACAGAAACACCAACATCACCACCTACACAAACAGTAGTCATTTCCACTCTACCACTTCCATTAATCAAAGCCTTTGAAACCACAGGGGGTAAAGTTACTGGATTATCACAATCCAAAATGCCCGTTGTCACCTTAACAGCAGGATGGGCAGTCATACGATTAGAAGGAGGATGGAGAATCGGGCAATCAAGTTTTAAGTGACCCAGGGACTTACAGTGAGCGCAATAAGAAGGGAAGGGATCCATCACAATCGATTGAATATAGCCTAATTTCTCGGAACCAATCCATATTTTCTCAGGATACACTTTGGTAACATCTAATTCCACAAGTACTCGAGCAACAGAAGGCCTCTTGCCAGAGGAGGTAGCCTGATCAATTTTCAGAGGTTTACCAAACATGGAACCAAGTCCATGTAGGATTCTAGGGGCAAAAAGATGCGGCCTGAGGTTGGGAAAGGAAACCCATATAGGGATAGAAGGGGATTCAACATCAATGTCAAAGGTAGGGGACCATTTGAAAATCTTCATGAAACAATTATTCACGAAATATGATCGATGGGAAAAAACGCGACAATAATCCATATCATTCTCAAGCTTAATAAGAATATGCTTAGAATTAAGGACAGTGACAGAGAAAACACCCAAAAGTTTAAGATTGAAAAAAAATCTACGAATCGCCTCCAACGACGGGCGATTAGTCGGAAATTTACCCACAAGCGCGAACTCAAAAGAAGAAGCAAGGGCTAACACTTCCTCATCCGAAATCCATAGAGAAGGAAGCCCTCGAAAAGAAGAAATCTTAAGATCAGGGAAAGGGGAGTTAGAAGCATGAGAAGAACCCGCTAAAGCCTCACGGAAAGAACGAGACGAAGAAGAACCCGACAAGAAACCAGGATCAAAAAGCCTTTTACCCTCCATAACAAAGAAAATCACAGAAAAATGCAAAAGAAATGAGAAAATTACTTCCCAGAAGCGGCCGGAGAAGCACGCGACGAAGGCGGAGGCGAAGGCAGAGACGGCGCCAAACAGAAAACCCTAGCCATAAACTCGAGAGACTGTTATATTCACTGCACAATATGGATTATTGGGCTATTCAAAAATCAAACTTGTGATTTTGGAAAATCAATTAAAGAAAATTTAGGAAAACAATAAAAAGAATTAATTATGTGAGCTAGGAGGATAATATTAAATGAGTAAATAGATATTCGACTCTGGACATTGAGTGTTTGTATATGAGGTTGAGGTATATCAAAATATGTGCTGTAGAGAAGAACCAAAAACTTTGTCATATGATGTCTGAAATTGTAGAAATAAACATATTATAATGGTCAAGATGCACTGGAAGCACAAAACTAAAATGGAAGCTACACGGGAGAAAGAATTTGAGATGAGATACATGCACCCTAATCTGTTTAATTGACTTGAGTATTAAAATAATAAGGATGATATTTTCTGAGGATAGAGAATTTTAGTATCCACTACAATAGTGTTACAGCCATACCAATTCTTCGTAGTAAGTATTGCATCACAAAACTTTTATATTTTCATTATGTATGAGTTTGAGAATGATTTGTATATATGTGAATGCCTGAAATCTAGCTATTTTGAAGCATATCCCAATTTTTTGCCTGCATGAAACATGAAGTCTAAAATTCTCCCTTGGGAGTGCTTTGATATTGGGTTGGGGGCATTGCGGCGCTAAGCTCTCGGGATTGTTCATTTTAATATGAAGTGCCGGCGCAGAGCGCCACTGTTTGGAGAGCCACAACATTTCGTAAAATAATAATAAAAAAAAACTTATAATTTCCAATTTATTTTATTTTGGCTAAAATCAAAATCCCCCTTAAATTATCATTTAGAGATAGAGAGTGTTGGCGGGGGGGGGGGTTAGAGAGAGAAAGCCAATTTTGGGTGATTTCGATCCATTTTCTACAATCGAGAAAGTTCAAAAAAATTTCTAGTTCGAGGTAAGTTACATTTTACTTATCTCAATTTTAATAATGTTAGAATTTTAAGATTTTTTTATTAAAATTATAAATTCATAACTTAAAAAATGGAATAATTTTGTATACATTCAACTTTCAACGTATAACTTTTTATACGTTATAGATATAAGAGTTTTTGTTATTCTAATATTTTTATAAATTTTCACCAGATAAATTGAAAAATGGACTATTTTTAGCAAATTGGAATCATCTTCCTACAAATTTCTTGCAAAATCGTCGATCCAATCAGTGCCCTACTTCAGTGTTACCATCGATGTCACATGTGAGAGGCCTCAAAGCTATAGTAAGAGTGACAAGAACCTTAGCTCTCGACTCTAAGATCAAATATATGCTCTTCCCACTTGAATTCAAGGGAAATCCAAAGATAAATGAGGTTGAAGCTCTCAATACCCTCACGGTCAATCTCATGCTCTTGCTCCTAACTCTCGGTTTGTACATCCCTTTCTCTTTTCTTTTCCACTTGCTCTTAGTAAAGAGAAAAAAATAAAATACAAGAATGAGACTGTACCAATAAGCAATAGCTATATATAAGGCTATATATACAAGAGAGAAAGTTTTATTAGTTATAAAATATGAATAAGATAACTTATTTAATGCAAATTAGTTTAATTTAAAAAAAAACATTTGAGATTTGATTCATTAATTAATAGAAACATAGAAAGTTTGCTTGATAACTTGATATTGCAAACAAATATTGGAAAATGATCCTATCATTTAATATATGGAACTAGAGATTATGCACCGTAATTTTTTTTCCTCAGCTGCGCTGCTCTCCGAGAAAACCCTAGGGTTTTCTCTTGGGTGGCGTCGTGGCGTTTTCCCGCCGACGGCGGGGGATTTTCCGCTCTGCTTCTTCAGGAAAGTTGGTATCTACTCTTTTCTCTTGTTTCTCTGTGGTTTTTCTTTCCTTTTCTCCGGCATTTTCGGTATGCCTTCGTCTATTTTGAGAGATCCTGGCTTTTTTGGGGGGATTTCTCACCCTAAGTCTTTTCTTCAAGCTCTTGCTGGTTCTTCTTCTTCTTTTCCTGATCTGAAGCAATCTACCTTTCGTGGACTTCCTGCTTTGTGGGTTTCTGATGAAGAAATTAGGGCTTTAGCGGAACCATTTAGGTTTTCTTTGGTTGGCTTCTTTCTGGGCAAGCGACCTCCTCTCGATGCGATACGTAAATTTTTTTTAACCTAAAGTTGAATGGCGAGGTTTCAGTTACTGTTCTGGATTCTACCCATATTTTGATAAAACTGGAGAAGGATTTATATTACACTAGGATTTTTTGCCACCGTTCTTATTTGGTTTTCAATTGTTATATGAAAATTACGAAATGGTCGCCGACATTGGATATCGGCGTTGAGTCGCCTATCATCCCGATATGGATCTCTTTTCCTCACCTCCGTCCGCATTTTTTTGCTCCGAGGATCCTTTTTGGTCTGGCTGAATTATTTGGCAAACCGCTGAAAATTGACGAAGCGACGTCGGTTGGCTCTCGTCCGTCGAATGCCCGTGTTTTAGTTGAAATCGATATTACTAAAAATTATCCTAAGCAAGTTTGGTTGGGATCTGATTCTTTAGGGTATGTTCAAGAGGTGGTCTTTGACGATTTTCCTCATTTTTGTGATATTTGTAAAAAATTAGGACACATTTCTGGTAAGTGTATTTCGGGTCCTGTTCCTGTTCTTCCTTCTGTTGCGAATGCTCCTGTGGAAATTATTGCTCCTTTAGGTGGTGAGAATGGCATTAAGGGTGTAAATGAAGTTGTGGTAAATGTTCCTGAATCTGTGGGGATGGATTTACCATCTGTTGATGATGTTGGTATGTCGCAGGAGAATTTGGTCGTTTCGTTGGATGTAATTAACGGTAACGATGTGCCACTGGTTGCAGATAAATCCTTATTATCTCCGAATGCCATTCCTTTCGTTCCCGTGTTGTTGGATGGGGGCGTTAGGCAGGGTGTGATTTTGGAGTCTTCGGGTATTGCTTTGGTGCCGGAAGTTGATAATGTAAATGTGAATGTTGAGACTTCTGATAGTTTACCTCTTCATGATATGAATATTATTGGGGATGATAAGGTGATAGATAATGCGGAAGGTGGTGCTGGGGATGACATGCTTGCTGGAGTGGAACCGAGTGGGATTGAGGCTGCGTGCCCGTCGCTGAATGTAGAGGAAGGGATTAACAGTGTAGTTGAGATTCCTGTAAAAGAGGTTGATACACTTCGGATGGCTGATTGGGTGGGGAAGTCTTCGGGCAAAGAAATTAGAAATCAGAACAGTTGGTTGTTTGGTTCGTCGGAGGAGGAAGTTGATTCTGAATGTTTTGAGTCGGATAATGACTTTTCCCTTGTTCGTTCTTCAATTGCCACTCGGGGAAAGCTTTGGGGGCGTGGTCGTCGTAAAAGATGATTTGGAATGCTTTTGTATTGTTCGTATTGCTGTTTACCTTTTGGAAGGCTAGGCTTTATTGCGATTTGGTGCTACGCGTGGATGAGGGCGATGATGTGGTCGGGGCTCACGTCCCGGTCGTTAAGCTGGTGGCAACCGTTTATTTCTGGATGGTCCGTGCGGGACGGCTTGGACGTTTGAAGCCTGGACTGTTTACTGAGCCCACTTTTTGCTTGTATTTCGCATTGTTGTTTGGTCGCTTTTATTTTGCTGGTGTGTGTTGTATTTTGTAATTTCTTGTTGGCATTTTAATGAATTTTATTTAAAAAAAAAATGCACCGTAATTTTTTTATCATTAAAAATTATTTATAACCAAATTAATTATTATCTTGAAAGTTTTGCCAAGCAAATTTATGAAAGAGTTTTGAGGTTCAAGAAATACTTCGCTAGAACAAAAATTGTCTCATGATATTCTTATCTATTTCCTCGCTAAAAAAATTACATTGGTTATTCTTTTAATTTTATTTACATATCAATCACTTAAATGAAGGCTACTTATTGACCACATATGAGAGTCATGCACATGTTATATATCGAAGATCTATCAAATGCAAAATATTGTGATAAAGACATGACAAAAAAATTATTTGCTATGACCAACAAATCAGCTGGTGGAATGATCGTCTTAATAGTTGCTAAATATGTTTTTATACTAGAAATTAACCCTTCTGTAACTTTTTTGCTCACAGAAAATAAACACTTATCTTCTAGTTATTAACTTAGCTGTTTTAAGCATGGTTACTATCATAAATTGTCTATAAAAAGTAAAGTGATATAGCTTAGAAAGTTGTTCTGTTAAATCAAATTCTACCTAGATTGGATTGATTAACAAGTGTTATACACTAATTTTTTTCCTTTGATTAAGTAGCTTAATATTCGTTAATATTATTAATTTTTAGTCTATTAGTTAATTGTCTTTAGTGTGATAAATAGAAAATGTTGCAAGAGGATCTTAGCTTCTTGATACATTTTGTGTAAACTGTAAAGTATGAAAGTCTCATGACTAAAAGACAACAAAAAGCTCTTTTATGCCTTCTGATATAACTAACCGAATCTTCGATGACACCTTTCAAAGAGTAATAAATACTTTTGATACCTCATTTATGTATGAGGTCGATTTCACCTAGCTGATCCTAATATCTAGGTCTTCCTAGCCTATCATAGACGTGTTCAGTGATAGGATTTTCATAAGGTGGATACCCAATGACAATATACTGAAATGAAATTTAAACCAGATTTATTTATTTAAATTAATATTTTTTTTAAAATCAGCTCAATTTTATTTATTTAAATCAAATAATTAAATATATGCTTATAAACCTAAATACAGTCGAAATCAAATGATTCTTTCCCCCAATTCCATTAAAATTCAAATGAAATAAGAAATAGTTTTGCTTGGCGTCATTTCCAGTCGAATAATTGTTTTTTGGTAAAACCCACAGAGGAGCTTACGCATTTCATAAAATAAAAAACATTACAGATCCTAAGAATCAAAAGATCTCTAAAAGTACAATCTTTGAAGTAAAAGCTTTGAACTAATGATTATACTAATTACAAAAAAGTAATTAACACAACAAAGGGATACACCCAAAGGTAGCCAAGGAATAATACTAGAACAAGAAAGCAACATCAACAACACAACACAAAAGGAGCCACAACTGACATTGAAACTTGCACAAACACTAAAAAATAAAAACAAGAAAATAGGAGCAACCGAGAACCAACCAAACCACGTCCAACATCACCATCCAGGATAAGCCATTGAAATAAAGCCTCAACACACACACAACCCAACAACAGCAAAAATCAAACGCCAACAGCAATTGAATAGTCACCATGGCGAAACCACACCACCCATACACCCAGCCACAATAACACTCACACAATCCAGCAAATCACCCACAAACAACACAAGTCCAACCACCAATAACTCACAGAAAATAGTAAAAAGAGGCCACACCAACCACAAAGACTAGACAACATTATTTGTTTGATGTGCACCTACGACACTTACCAACATGAGAGAAAGCATTACTAGCAAGACGGCTCACATCCCACCCATACAACTCCTGAAATATATCAACCTGCTCATCCCCCATGTCATCCTCAATAGCCCCACAATGAGATAAAAGGTGACCAATCAAGTTAGTCAGATTGCTCCAAACAAATATCCCAAAGTCTAGAGACCAACTAAGGATTTAGTTCATTAAAAAAAATCAGATCAATAGGTACATCAACAAGAGTTTCACTTCCCTTTGGCCCAATAGGAGAGGGTGATGCATTAGTTTAACAGTAGCCATAGGTGGTTCGGTACAAACATCCCAATCCAAACCACTAGAAAATTAATTCATCATCATCATACTAGCTGTACAAACATCCCTATCCACCTCACCCTCTCCATCCAAGCCAATAGGGGAAGGAAACAAAGTAATATCGCTAGCTCCCACACCACCAACATCAGCCAGCGCCACACCAAAAGAGAACTCCACAATGCCCACATTATTCTCCATAATGCTAAGATAGTCAACACCACTATACTTAGGATTATAATTATCAAACTTCTCTTGAGCCAGAACTGGTACAACCTCACTCGGGAGGGTACATTTAAGCAAAGGTAGTTCATGACCCACATTGCCTTGATCATTATAGTTCAAATATTGAGGAACAAACTCACCCGTCATATAAGCAAGAAAACCAACAATCAACATTAACTTGCAAATGAAAATTAGTTGTAACCCCCACATTCGCATTAGGAGGAGCATCAGCCAAATGAGGATGTAAAATAGGACATTCAACTTTTGAATGACCCAAAAATTTATAGTGCTATAATAAGAGGAAATTATTCCATTTTAACAAATTGAATATAATCCAAAGTCTCAGAACCTAGCCAAACTTGATCAGGATAATGTTTAGCTTTATTTAACTCAACAAGAATGCATATGCGAGCAACCGATGGCCTTGGGCCATTAGTGGTATTATTATCCATTCCTAAAGGGCGGCCAAATAAAGACTCTAGATGATGAACTATCATGGGGAAATGAGCTGGGGATGGAGATTGGGGAAAGAAACCAAAATAGGAAGGGTAGAGGATTTAATATTTACATCAAAATAAAGAGTCCATCTGAAAAACTTCATAAAAAATTTTTTTAACAAAGTAAGAACAGTGAGAGAACACCCTACAATAATTTAAATCGTTTACTAACTTAATCAAAACATTCTTAGGATTGAGCAAAGTGTCAGAGAAACCGCCAAAGGGTTTTAAGTTGAAGAAAATTTTTTGAATTACATTGAGGGACGGATGACATTCAGAAAATTTTCCAACCAGGGCAAAAGGAGCGCTAGAGCAAGCATTTCCAGCAGAATAAATAGAGCCGATTAAAGCCGAATGAAGGGATTATTCTTTCTCCTATTTTTGCATCTACCCTAATGGTTCATCTTGTAGCTGCTCTTGACCCCAGCCCATATTCCTTACATATGTCATCGCCAGACACTCGCTCTGGCTTTTGTTAATGCCCCCTTTCACCTGCATCCAACAATTAATTTCTCCATCTAAGCCCATGGAGCTCGCTCTTTGCTCGCACATGAAGCCAACCGCCTTCGGATTGTTGTGAAAACACATTATAATGAATACTAATTATGAGAGTCTTGTAGCACTTTTAAAACCACTGTAAGGTTTTTTTAGTTGTTGAAATTGTCTAGAAAGTCCTTCAAAAGTGCTGTGAAAGTCATTTATTCTTGTATTGTATATTCTATACTACTGAAATAACGTATCAAAAGTTATACGGATAAAAATTATCAGAGTGATAAAACTATAATTTTAATAATACCAAATCATATTTTTTGATAAAAAATCTAAAAAAAATGAAATTATTAAAAATTGAAATAGGTAGCACATAACGTACCTGGTTCCGAGAAAAATTTCAGTTGTATCTACAAAAAGAAAAAAAAAAC
Organism: Dendrobium nobile; assembly: GCA_022539455.1. Taxonomy (NCBI): domain Eukaryota; kingdom Viridiplantae; phylum Streptophyta; class Magnoliopsida; order Asparagales; family Orchidaceae; genus Dendrobium; species Dendrobium nobile. Next base: position 38,697,772 of record CM039722.1, on the reverse strand, counting down.
TCTACAAACTCCAAAATCTCATTTCTCTCTCCTCTCCCCTCCCCTCCCCTCGGTCCTATCTGTGCTCTTGTTCTTCTCAAAATCCATTTAGACTTCTCTAGCTTGAGGACTGAGGGAAACAAAAAAAGTGAAATGGTTTTTGGATAAAATTTGATAAGTGGATAAAGGTTTTTTAATGATAAAATAATTTAATGATACAATGATAATTATGCCAATTTTTAATCTTAAGCATAAAATTCTTATAAATCTTTATATATCTTCAAATTTGGGATTTCAAAAATAATGAAAAAATATTCATAAGTTAGTTACGCATGTCTAGAAGGCTCTGATGAAATCGATTTACAAAATGGATACCTAACTGTCTTAGAAGGCCCACCTATACCAACATGCATCAATTTCTTGAGAAATTAAAATTAAATAAGAAGCTTCTTATTTTCAAATTTACAGTACCCATAAAATTAATGAAAATTTATTATAATTAGAGCATAATAATATCTATGTTATGACAAATATGGCTTGAAAATTTGACTTATAATGACTCATGAAATATTATTTAATTATTTTAGGTCAAAATATAACTTTTAAAATATAAGAGTTATTACATTTCTAACCTTTATTGCTTTACCATAGATGTTAATCGCCCAACTATGGTCCCTCCGACCATTATCGCTCACCACAATCATTTTAACCTTAGTCACCCATTGATTACAATCCTCATGCCATCGCCACCGCCACCAAACTATATTCTTCCAACCTTAGACAACCACTGACTATGTTTCAGACTCCAACCACTAATACCCAACAAATGTCCATTAAACCATCATAGATTGAAAACGGTCCATCCAATGAAAGTTGTCCAATGACCATTATCACTCTGACCACCGTCGCACGACGTCATTCCCTCCAACCTCTGTAACTAGCTTGTTATAGCCCTTCTAACTTCAATTTTAATAGCCTATGGAACCTCTAACCTCAGTCATCTGCTGATTATAATTCCTCCAACCTGTGTCACCTATTAAAGGTCACTTTGACCTCTATTGCATGACTACGGACCCACTAACCTCTTCTTTCAGTTGAATATGATTCTTCTGACATTCATCGATCACCATGGTCCCTTAAATCTTAATCACCTGATTGCAGTACCAAACATCTATCGCACCACTATGATCTCTTCAACCCTAGTCGCTATACTACAATGCCTTTGACTTTCATCACCCTCCTATGATCCTATCAACCAAATGAATATGCCAACATTCTCTTGAGAAAAAATCTCATGTTTATAAATTCTTTCAATTTTAACCATATAATGAGCTAAATACAATTTATATTAATTGCATCATTGAGTCAACATCTTTCTTTGTGGAATAACATCATTTGTAATCAGTGGTCAAACCCCAAGGTTTATCCCTTTCCAAGCTTTTCAACAAAAAAATAAATTATTATCTCATATGATTGTATCACCCCACTCTTTTACTTATGTGCATGGTACTTCATCATTCAAAGCTAAGATATTAAGCACTTTATTTGTCTACTATCTCAAATTTTTTTATCTGCAATAGTATGGTGCTATCTTTGTGAAATGATTTTTGGCTAGGGCAAAACCTTTCCTATAACCTTGAAAGTTCATTCATATCAATGCCTTTGGCAGAGGTGAAATTGCATAGGAAGAACTACCCAAATGATGATTTAGGGTTAGCATTGATTGTCTTTGTACTGAAAATCTGGCGACATTACTTGTATGATTTTTAGATGTGGGAACCTTTTTACTACAAAAGTTTGCGTTATGTTTTCACCAAAAAGAGTTGAATTTAAGGTAAAAAAGATGTTTAGAGTTGATCAAAGACCATGATTTAGATATAATGTTTTAGCCAAGTAGAACGAATGTTGTTGCTGATGCTTTGAGTAGAAAGTCAGTAGGACTCGAAACTAGTTTGATCACTTCTGAGCATGCAATGATTAGAGAAATAGAGAGGTTGAAATTAGAAGTGGTATGCTCATCTAATGCACTCAAATTTTTGTTCAACCTTTGTTGTAGGAAAAGATTAAGGAAGCTCATAAGGAAGATGAAAAATATGGCAAAATTAAGGGACCAGATTCAATATGGAAAGAGAGTTGAGTTTCAAGTAGATGAGCTCGGTGTGATTTTTATGGAAGCAAGTTGTGGGTCCCAGTTAATGGTGAAATAAAGAGAGAGATTTTTCATGAAGCCCATTATTCTAAATATATTATTCATCCAGACAACAGCAAGATGTATCAAGATTTGAAGAGCATGGTCTGGTGGCATAGATTGAAGTGGGATGTAGTAGAGTATGTAACTAATAATATAGCATGTCATAAGGTTAAAGCTAGGCATCAAAGGCCTTGTGAATTATTTCAATCATTGCCTATTCTGGAATGGAAATGGGAGGGGAATCACTATGAATTTTGCTATGGGCTTTTTCAGTGTTAACCTCATTTTTGAATGAGGTTAATTATCCAAATCAAACATTCAATCTCCACACAAAAATTATTGAACTGCACTCCAAATTTTAAAGTTAATTCACTATTGTGCTTTAGCATAGTGATTTTTGTTGACCTCACTTTTGGTGAGCTGAACTTGTTATCTTCTGCAAGAATTCTTCTAAAAGTGAGGCCTCTTTACATTAGTGTAGAAATCACCTCTAGGATTCCTCTTAGATAGACACATGGCGACACAACATAAACTTAGCCTCGATCACATCGATTTATCTCCAGTAGAATAGGTTTACACCAAATCAAATTTATTCAACTCAACTTCAAGTTAAAAGAGGCCGATCTAGTCCGAATTATACTGAATTGGATGTGTCAAGTCAATTCAACTCAATGTCGGGTCAATTCAACTCGAATCATGTTCAATCTGACCTCCACAACTTTGAATTGCTGAAATGAACTCGCATCGAATTAATAAAAATTGAATTTCCATCAATTAAACTAACTCAATCCAAATTAAGGTATATCTGATCAATTTAATGTTAAACTTGTTGAAGTCGGCTCAATTTGTATTAAATTTATCTAAAAAAACTCAAATTCATATCAAAATTGACTGAATTTAATTGAATAAGCTCAATTTTAGTCTTTTCTTTTGGATAAAATTCATGATGAGGCCTAGAAGCTAATATAAATAAAATGATATAAGTCCTTAAAGGATTAAGAGCCCTCTAAAAATACAACATTTGAAGAAAAATCTAAGAGCATGTGATCAAACTAAAAGAATAGGTTATCAAACGACAAAATTATTTAATTAAGGGCTCTTAATCCTTTAAGGACTTAGATATATATATATATATATATGAATTTCTTATGTATTTGATTATAAGTACGTACTAAACAACTCTGCACTCAAATAAAAAACCTAAGTCTTCGTTTGGGATCAAAGGATAGAGCGACGCCAAGGGCATTGGCAGCGGCGTCTCGGACTGAGCTACCGGCAGATTTCCAGAGGCGATCTCGTCACCGGCTTCCTTGGCTGCACCTGCAGTGAGGGCAGTGACGGAGGCCAGCGCCAAGCTCTACCGGCGGTTGAAGGAGTGGACAACATTGGTTACTAATAAGTTATTAACAATGTTTCGCCCGATTCATTCTCGGTATCGGAGTCTTCCATGACAAAACCCTACACCAAAAGTCAATCGCTACGGCGGCGGAGCGGGAAGAGAAAGCGTGGTTTCCAATGGAGCTCAAAATTTGCCTAAATCATCTGCTTTCTCCTCGTCAATGAAGGCGAGAAGATGCGGTTTATGAAAGTCTTCATCAGCGGCATTTCCTCCGGCTTTCCTCTGGTTTGACTTCTTCTGCACCTTTCTTATGACTGCTAGTCATTTGCATGACCCGGGTTTTCTAGATGGGAATTCGCCGTCTCATTCTTTTCGGGAGGTCCTGTCCGGGACTTCCTCCGTATCGCGTTTTTCGCCTTTGAAAGTTTCTTCCTGCCATGTTCTTCCTGCTTTATTGATTTCTAATGAAGAATTGGATGCCCTAGGTGCGCGTTTTAAGTTTGCCTTGGTCAGGAAATTTCCCGGAAGTCGTCTATCGCTGGAATCTATTCATAAATTTTTCTTCAATCTTAAGCTGAATGGCGAGTTATCTGTCATTGTTCTCAATAAAAATAATGTTTTGATCAAGCTTAGGAATGATTTGGATTGCTGTCGAGTTTTCGCTCACCGGTCCTATTTTGTTAACAACTGTTACATGGAGTTGGATAAATTGTCTTCGCATTTTGACGTTTGTGTGGAATCTCCAATCATTCCGATTTGGATTTCTTTCCCTATCCTTATCCCTCATCTGTTCTCTTCCTGTATTCTTCAAGGGTTGGGGTTCATTTTTGGTCAACCCTTAAAGACTGATAACGCTACTGCCAATGGATCTAGACCGTCAGTTGATCGTGTACTTGTTGAGCTAGATATTACTAAGCAGTATCCAGATCAAATTTGGCTTGATTCTGAAACTTTGGGTTATGCCCAAAATGTGGAAATTGAAGTTTTCCCTTTCTATTGTGGTCATTGTAAAGCTTTGGGTCATTCAAAAGCTGAATGTAGTGTGTTGCATCCCATCCTGCTGCTGTCCCCGTACATGTGAGTGGTTCAATTTTGGAAACTGTGGCTCATCCTATTACTGAGATTGATAAGGTAGTTTTTGGTATTTGTGTCCAATCTTTGGCACATGTGGAGTTGGGGTTGTCTGCATATGCTATTTGTTCTCCTCTGATAATGCCTAGTACTACTATCGAGTTCAATAACTCGGATGTTGTTGCGATGGTTGACATGCCGCAAAACCCCTTGGTTGTTGATGTTGATCCTGTGGATGCATTAGTTGCATCGATTGTTGTGCCTGAGTCAGTTGCACCGTCCTGCACTACCCCTTGCTTACTTGTTTCACCTGATGGAGTTTTGACTGATGGAAAGCTAGGTGATGTGTGTGTGGCAGCTGATGCTCCTTCAGTTTGTATAGATGGTGAGGGTACCTTGCCTACTGTTATGGGTTTGGTGAAGAAAATTGATGATAGGGGTGTGGGTGGATTTGAGGTTGATGATGGCGGTGAAACTTGTGCTATTTTGGATACTACTGCTGTCTTTTGTGCTCTTTCTGATGGAGATGTTCCCTTATCTAAAAGTTTTGAAGAGTCACTTTTGAATGTGCCTTTAACCCTTGTTTCCAAGAATGATTTGCATACTCACATTTCGAGGGATACTGAGGTGATGCGGGGTGACTGGTTACATGCCGAATTTTCCTCAGCGGATGGTGAAGATTTTTATGAGGATAATTTGGCATCAAGAAAGGAATTTTTTAAAAGAAGTGACAAACGTAGAGCTCGTAATTCTAAAAAGAAGTGATGCTCTTTTTGGTCTTGATCTTGTTTTCGTGGACATTTGTTCGTGCTTTTAGGAGTTGTTTTGGTGCTGGTATTGATGTTGATGCTGTCTTTTTGGATGTTAGAGCTGATTTGATTTTGTTTGGTGTTGGTTTGACTTGTTTCCATTTGTTTTTTCCTATGTTGTGTGATTGAGCCTTGTTTACCTCTGCTTTGTGTTTCTGTATTTTCAGCTTATTTAGTTTGATCTAGTCTTTAGTTTGAATCTATGGCTCATAGGTTTTCCTTTAAATGATGTATTTCTAGAGGGCTTTAGATTTTTTAAGGACTTGTATCCTTATTTTGTTTTAACTTGTATGCCCCTTCTGCGGGTTTTTTTGAAAAAAAAAAGTACGTACTAAACAAAGAAACATAGAGTTCAAGGATTAAGGGTGTAAATAAGTCATTTAATCATAAGGTGAGTACTCACTAGTAGTAAATAAGGGTTTAGCTGTACTATTTTCATACAATTGCAGTATTTTAAAATTCCACAAAATTCATTACAGTGATTTAGCAGCGAGTACAAATACGATATATTTTTGTTCTCTAGAAAAGAAATTAGCAGTGATTTTAATGAATGCATTTATGGACTTTTGAAATAGTTTTCAACTTTCTTATTACTGAATTGCATTGATAAAAATCGATTCTATACTGTAGTATAGGAGCGGTATTAACTAGTTATTTTGCAGCATTCAAAAAATTCAAAATTGTGAGGTGTTTGTTTGATTTATATGAATTTTGTAATCAAACGACAAAACTATTTGGTCATTTCTTAATATATGCCTCCATGGCATATGCATAATCATATCAACCAATCAAAGAGGATATGATAAGAGAAAATCAAAGTCTAAAAGTGGAATGTTGTGAAGAAATAATAACAAAGCATGTAGCTTCCATCATTACAAGAATGAAAATAATACAATAATAATTATAAATTTTATTTTATAAAACTAATAAATCATTTATTGTGCATTATAAATTATTTTATATATAACAATAAAATAACCCTAATTTTATCACAATTATCCTGATTTTTTTAAGTTGCTGAGCAAATATTATTTTTCTTTTCGAAACTCAGATAACAATTTAAAAAAATTACCATAAGAGAAGCTGCTGCTAAGTTCCTTTTGCATTATTAGTCATAATTCTTCTTGCTAAAATAGAAAAACAAAAACACAAGCTTATTACTTGCTAATATTGATAGTCATTAATCATCAATTACCCAGCTGCTCTCAGTCTTTTATCAGTAGGACAAGAACCTCTAAAAATACTACACGTAACTGAATTAGTTTTGTGGTTCCAAATTTGAGGATTCCTTAGAAAGTGCCAAAAGATCACTGTGATCGCCACTTCATAGTTGGATATTCTAATAATAGCTGTTGGATATTTAAAGCTACACCGTATAATTATTATTGTTTTTTTTACATTTAGATCATTTAAGGCAAATTCACACACACAATGCATACACAAAGACTCGAACCCAGACTTCGTAGTTGAAAGCATAAGCTCTCAACCAGCAGACTAAAATGAATTGTGTCCGTATGAAATTTCAAAAATACCTTTTGCCCTTGATTTGAAAAGTTGAAAATTGATTCCTATTGAAATTTCAAAATTAAACCATTAAATTTTGCCCTCGAATGCATAAAATTATTATTAGAATATCCAAAATTTTCTTTTCAAGGAAAGCTCCTCTTTTTTAGCTTATCTATCATTTTCTTTAAATATCGAAAATTAAGCCATTAATTTTTCCCTTGAATGCATAAAACTATTATTAGAATATCCAAAATAAAATTTTCAAGGAAAACTCCAATTTGAGGATTCCCTTTTTGTTTTTCTCATCCATTTCAATACATTGAAAATGACTTGAACAATTGGAATAGTTTCAGAAGAGATCAACAAAAAAGCGTTCTAGTAATAGTTTAATTCATTCAAATATCTTTAAAGCTTTAAAATTTTGGATATTTAAAGAAAATGACAGATAAGCTCAAAAAAAGGAGTTTTAGTGTTTTACTCGAAAAGAAAATTTTGGATATTCTAATAATAGTTTTATGCATTCAAGGACAAAATTAATGGTTTAATTATTTATTCAAGGGCTAAAAGATTTTCTTTTTAGAGTGTCTTGTCGTACTTTTAAAAGATTGATGATTGATGACAATCAATATTAGCAAGTACTAAGCCTGTTTTTATTTTTTATTTTCTATTTTAGGAAGAAGAATGATGACTAATAATGCAAATGGAACTTAGCTACAGCTTTTCTTATGATAATTTTTTTTTAATTGTAATCTGAGTTTTGAAAAAAAAAATATTTGCTCAGCAACTTTAAAAAATCAGGATAATTGTGGTAAAATTAGGGTTATTTTATTTTAATATAAAAAAATAAATTATAATGCACAATAAATGATTTATTAGTTTTATAAAATAAATTTTATAATTGTTATTGATTTTTTTTAATCTAGCAAAAAAAATTTGAGGCTTGAATTAGTTGAAGCAAAAATAATGATAGAAGCTACATTGCTCTCGTTATTATTTCTTCATAACATTCCACTTTTAGACTATAATTTTCTTTTATCATAAAGGTGTTATCGGCATAAAACTTTCCGTCGGGAAAATTTCCAGTGAACAATTTGTCGGAAATATTTCCGGCGAATATAAACTACGCCGTAAATAAAAAAATGAAAAAAAATAACTAATCCCACTGAAGCCCGCATCAACCCGCAGAAAACAGAAAAGAACCACCCCATCACCAGCTTAACCAGCAACCATAACACCAACCTAGCCACCAGCAAGTAGAAACAGGGCAAAATAGAGACCACCAGAAGAAACCCGAAAGGGGAGACACATAATATATACCCAAAAAAAAAAAAAGAATAACATCCTGGAATAAAGAAACAGACAAAAACACCAGGACCAACTCCACAAAGAAGAAACCAGTAGAAAATAGCCGAGAGGGAACCGAAACACTCCGGGCACAAAGCCAAGTATGAAAAGGGACGAACAACACAACAACCACCAGAAAAAAGCAAAGAAAAACAAATTAATACTTAACATAAGGCATCCCTAATTAATCCAGTCTAAGGAGACCTTTAATAAGAAAAGGCACCTGATTAAAGGTCAGCTCATTATCACCATTAAAATTGCAGCCAATCTTGGCCATAACATTAGCACACACGTTCCCCTCAACAAGAATATTAGAAAAATAGCAGTTAAGTAAGTTTAAGATGCCTCTAATATCCCTCTGAGTATTAAAAAAAAGCTGAAGAGCAAGTGTAATCACCCATACCCTAGATGGCCTTGAAATCAAAATCCACTTCTAGCACAATATCAACCAATTAAAGATTAACACAAAGTTGTAAGCCATGAAGCACATCAACAAACTTAGCAAAACTAATATCATCATGCTCAACGGGCCCAGCAAAACCTCACAAATAGGAGCCTTTATGATCCTTCAAAACACCACCATAGCCAGCAATATTACCCATTCTAACGCTAGCCACATTCAACTTGACAAAATTAGAAGGTTTAGCCCAAGAAATACATCTATTAACCTTATATGAATTATTAAAAACCAAAATAATACCAAAGCTAGGACAAATAAATTGAAAATTCTTAAAGTACTTAAAGGAAAGTAACTGAGTATAAAAAAGAGAAGCCACTTTATCCTTGATTTTTTGAATAATTCTCTTATAATTCTTCACAACACCGTTAAACCGAGAATCATTTCTCTCAATCCATAGAAACCAAAGGATAAGAAACGGAATAACATTAAGGACATGCCCTTTGGCCTTAACAAGCCAATAATCAAGCAGATAATATAAAGTAGAACTAGAATAAAAGTTAAAATGCAAAATGTCCTCAAAGCTGTGAGTCCAAACCTTAATAGCAATAGGGCCCGAGATGAAGACATGGTGCATATTTTCAACATGAAAACAATATTAACATTTAGAAGGAAAAATAAAAGCTCTTTTCCTCAAATTTTCATCTGTAGGAATAAGCTTGTGAAGAAATCTCCAAGCTGAAATAGAAACCGTATAAGGGATAGAATTGTGCAAAATCATTTTAAAAAACTTAGAAGACTACTTTTTATCTCTAATGAAAAGCCATGCATTCTTAACTGAAATAGTGCCATCTTTAGAAAAAGAACAGAGCAAGACATCCTTAGAAGAAGTGTTTAAAATAATATTTAAAATAAGCTGAATAATGCAATTAGGAAGAAAAGAAGAAAGTTTCTCCAAGTCCCAAGCATGATTAGAAAAAAGTAGTTAACCTTCACCTTAGCAATAGAAATAGAATTTAATAAGGAATCGATCGACTGGCCATTTATTTAACGATCTTGTAACAAGAAATGTTGCCATAACTAAGCCCCCAAGCCAGATAAGGCTCAACCTTCCATTTAATTAAGCAAAGACGATGCCAAACTTTAGACCTTTAGCAAAACCACATAAAGAAGGATGTCTCCCCCACATTACTTAACCATCATAAAATTGGCCTAGAGATTGTCATTATTTCTAAGCTTAAACCAAAGCTTGCAAGAAAAAGCCAAAGCCAAATCAAACATAGACTTACAACCTAAAGCCCATTGTTTGAAAGTCCCACAACATTTGCTCCAAGAAGAACAATGAATTTTAGAATTATTCCCAGAGCCTTTCCAAACAAAATTATTGAAAATTCTATCAATTTTATGACAAACAGTTTTAGTAGGAAAAAGGTTTTGAAAACTATAAACCGGAATCGAGCAAAGCACGAGACCACCAAAGCTTAAAAAGTTCGAGTCCGAAGAAGACAATCTGTTCTGTACAACAGAAATTAAGTCATCAAAGAGGAAAGACTTCCTTCTACCCTTATACAAAGGAATGCCCAGATATTTTAAAGTCAAAGCACCTTGAGTAAAACCAATAAGATTCTTAATATCTGCAACCTGATCAGAATATATTTTCTTATCGATAATAAAGCAGCTCTTAAGTTTATTGAAAGCCAAACCACTAACAGATTCAAATTAATCAAACAAGTTCATGATCTTATCATTCCTAGTTATGCTAGCATTCAAAAAAATAATGAAATCATCTACAAAACATAAATGAGAGATTTTAATACCACCTAAGGTTCTGAAATAGAGACCAGGACATTTTTTTAAAAATGTGATCAATACCCTTAGAAAGGTAATCCGCATCAATTATAAAAAGAGCAGGAGAGATGTGATCCCCTTGTCTCAGCCCATGAGTGGCCCTAAAGAAACCATGGCACTTACCATTCACCTAAATGGAGAAAAAAGGGCTTTCAATATAAGATTTAATGAGGTTGATAAAAGAAAGATCAAAACCAAATAAACTCAAAATATGATAAATAAAATTCCAATTAATATTGTCATAAGCCTTCGAAATATCTAGTTTCATGATCATGTTACCACCATGACACTTAATATCCAAATCATTACAAAATTCCTGAGCCAATAGGATATTATCCGAGATAGCCCTACCTTTGACAAAACCCATTTGAAAAGGAGATATAAGTCTAGGCAAGAGAAACGTTAAACTATTCATAAGAATTTTAGAGAGCAATTTATAGAAAATAGTGCACAAACTAATAGGTCTAAAATTATTCCTGGAATTCATAGCATTGTTCTTGGGAATAAGCGCAATCGAAGTAGACGATAAGAACTTGGGAATAGTAGTACCATTGAAAAAGTTGGTCACGGCAAAAAATATATCATTATAAATAATAGTCCAAGTTTTCTAAAAGAATTTATTAGTATAGCCATCCGAACCAGCAATAGAATCAGCATTCATACCAAATAAAATGTCTTTCACCTCCTCAAGAGAAAGAGATTTAGTTAAATTAAAATTACCCTCATCCGAAACCAAATTAGGAATAAAGGATGGATTAGGAAAAATAGAGGGATTAAACGACTTATTAAGATGATTCTGAAAATAAGAAACAACAAGATTAACAATCTCCTTATTATCCTCAGAAACTGGCCCATCCTCACCAGCAATTTTATGAATGAAATTAATAAAACGCTTCTTCTTAACCAAAGCATGAAAATATTTAGTGTTATTATTACCTTCAACCAAGTGCTAACAATCGCTTTCTATTTCCAAAAGACATCTTCTTGAGCTTGAAGCTTACAAAGCACCACTTTAGTCTTTTTCAACAGATTAAAATTGAACTCAAAAGGGTTCAACTGATAAAGATTTTCAGAAGAATTCACTCAATCTTCAGCAGATAGAATGTTAGAAAACAAATTTTTAAAAACATTATGATTCTACCAATTCAAAAAGAAGTTTAAGCTTTTTCAGTTTAAGACAAAGTCTATGCATACCTGAGATAGAATCATCAGGAAAAGAGGAGCATGCCAATTATTCTGAATAACATCAAAAAAAGAAGAATGAAGCAACCACATATTTTAAAATCTAAACTAGGAAGGAAAAGCCCTATTATCATTCTTAATTTTAATAATAAGAGGAGAATGATCAGACAGAGTACGGCTAAGGTGTTCAACCTTGATCAAATCAAAGAGTTAAGCTAAATATTATTAAAAAGAACTCTATCTAATCTTTGCCACAAATGACCACGATGTCAAGTAAAATTATTACCAGAAAAACCAATATCAATAAGATTGCATTCCATAATCATGCCATTAAAGTCCTCCATGGATTGATAAATAGGGCGAGAGCCTCAATGCGCTCAGACGGATTAGAAATAGTATTAAAATCTCCACCCACAAGCCACGAAAGGTTGCAAATATTATGAAAATGACAGATTTGCTCCCATAATATCCTTCTAGTATAATGAAAGGAAGCAGCATAAACAAAAGAAGCATAACATTAAAAATTAGAACTGTCGATATTACAATGTAGAGCTTGAGTAAAATCCCCAATGATATCAATTCTAACATAGTCCTTCCATAAAATAAAAGTTTTATTGGCAATATTAGATATAGAAAATTTAAATCCAAAAAATTTAGCAGTACTAAGTAATTTATCCACAGAAATAAGAGGTTCAAGCAAAAAAAGAATTGAAACATTATGAATGCGACATAAATTTTTCACTATAAGCTTAGAAGAAGGGAAACCAATACCCCGAACATTCCAAATGATTGAGTTAAACATAAAAATAAGATTAATGTGAAGTGTATGAATGGGTATTTCTAGGAGACAAAAACAAATTTTTGGGTTTTCTACCTCTCTTACCACGACCCTTAGAGAAATTCAAATCATATTCTTCTCTCCCATAACATTTAGCCAAAATATCCACCTCCGTGTCAGTATAAGCATCACAATGATAATGATCAGTTAAAAGAAGCTTGCTATCATTTAAAGTTCCTGCAGTCCCCTTAGGAGGAGGCATCTCACCTTCCATTAAAAGAATACCATCTTCCACAGTAGAAATATTATTCTTAAAACCAGTACAACCATCCTTAACACCCTCAAGATGGGTAGGAGGGTTCAAAGGAAAGGACAAATCATCCAGCAAAAGAGGAATAGAACTAACATTCATTTTAAGTAGCATTTCTATTTTTTAACCAACTAAACATCCCCTAATAGCCAAGCCTTCTAATTTCCATAAGCCTACAACTTACTATTTATGATGGAACAAAAAAAGCTGAGAGGTAAGCTTACCATAGTTGTATCCTATTCCATAAGTAGAAGTTGGTGGTGCCTTATCAATCCAATTGAATGAAAGGGATATCCCTTCACCTCTCCCTTATTCAATTGCACAAAAGAAGGTATGCAAATAGAGCCCTTCAAAAGGACATTCTAATCCATATCATCCAAATCGTTCTTGTAATCCAATTGAACGAAAGCGGTGGAGTAATCTCGCCGGAGATTACAAGAAGATAAAGGAGTGGGAGATCTGGCGAGAGATGAGAGGGGAGCCGGAGTCGTTCTGGGCGATGAGGAACGATTTGAGGAGGGAGATTACAAGAACGATTTGGATGATATGGATTAGAATGTCCTTTTGAAGGGCTCTATTTGCATACCTTCTTTTGTGCAATTGAATAAGGGAGAGGTGAAGGGATATCCCTTTCATTCAATTGGATTGATAAGGCACCGCCAACTTCTACTTATGGAATAGGATACAACTATGGTAAGCTTACCTCTCAGCTTTTTTTGTTCCATCATAAATAGTAAGTTGTAGGCTTATGGAAATTAGAAGGCTTGGCTATTAGGGGATGTTTAGTTGGTTAAAAAATAGAAATGCTACTTAAAATGAATGTTTTGAAATTATTTGAATATATAAAAAATAAATTCATATAAATATTTTTTTGTTTGGTGTAAAATAAAATAAATATAGTATAAAGTTTAAATATGACTACTAATGATAGATAATGGAGGTGGTTGGCGGTGGTTGTTGGTTGTTGTTGGTGACTGCGGGTGGTGGTGATGATGGTGGCAGGTTGGTTGCAACGGTGGTGACAGACGGGTGGCTGGCAACTGGCGACTATTGATGGCAGCAGGTGGAGGAGGGTGTCGGCGGATGGGACGGTGACGACGATGTTGGCGGTGATGATGGTGGGTGGCGGCCGATGGTGGTAGAGGTTGGCGGCTAGCAGTGGTGGTGGCTGGCGGGTGGCGGCAGTATGAGGGTGGCTGTTGTGGTGGACAATATAAACCATTATCACTTAAAATTGGATTAGTTTTATTACCTCAAAAATAAACTAGAATTATTTATGCTATATTTACTTTGCTTTAATTTACTTTTCTTTTTCGTCCAATCAAATACCAAAAATTTCAAAACACATCCATTTGAAATACTTTACATCTTTATGCAATCTAGTCAACCAGCCATTTAGAAATATGAGGGGGCACTTGGTACTGTAATTATTGAAATTCTATTAAGTAACTCCAAATATAATTGTTCTCTTAGCAGTGCAATCCTTAAATGGGTTAACTCCTGGGAAGTTATATTAACGGGAAAAAATAGAGAGGGATGTAGGCCAAAGTAGACAATAACTTTTTTGTTAAGAGTTTGAGAAATTAAAAAATGTTATCAAAGCAATACAACAACAATAAAATTTAAATTAAGTGACATACAAGATAAAACGCTATGGCATGTGGTCCACCTCTTGAACATTACATGGGACAATGTGCTATATGATAGGAAACACCAAGTGAGATCATACTGACCATCTGAAAATTTTTATCTATCTAGTGGATGATTTTTGGGATAAGGATTTTAATTGTTTAAGTGGAGATAACTACTAAATAAATTAAGTAAAAAGTAGTAAAACTCTTAAATATTAAGGAACATTTTGGTGTAATGGCTATAGATTCATTAATAAACTTCAAAGTTAAGCATGCTCGTGTGGGATCAATTATGAGATGGTGACCTCCTAGGAATTTACATCAACAAGAAAAAATCATGAGGCCATTGGGACAAAGGAACAATAAATTCATTGTTAAGAGTTTGGGATATTCCATCTTATTCCCTTTGAATTTGCATCTCAGTTGCCTCCTCTACACACCATACAACACCAAATTTAGTTTGTTCTTAGTGCTACTCTACCTAACATACCACATCACTGATGGAGTTATAAATAGAACTCTATTCTACAAGAAATGGTTGAAGAAATTTAGCTAATATAATTAATTCATCTCATTTAATTCCCTGTGTGGTAGTCGCACACACTAATTCTCCTAGATAAGGATGGAAAAAGGAGAATGTGAATTAATAATCGAGCAATAATATAACTATTATTAAGTACAATTTTCCAATACCAAGAGTGGCTGATTTATTGGATAGACTTGCATGGGCTTCTTTTTTTCTAAATTAGACATGTGAAGTGGGTGCCACCAAATTTGTATACGAACTGGGCCAGGTGATTAATGGTTGACAACCCTTTTAAGATCTTAGAATGATTAAATGAGTAGAAGGTGATACCTTTTGGACTTTATAACACACCCTCAACATTTATGCAACATATAAATGAAGTGCTTCACCCTTTCTTGGAAAACTGATGTGTTGCATATTTCGACAACAACCTCATATATAGTGCCATCATTGTTAAACTTGTTCACCACTTAAATTATATCTTTGAGTTCCTCTACGACCATAAACTTTATCTTAATTTACCCAAGTGTGAGTTTTCAACATCTATCATGCATTTATTGGGTTTTGTTTCATCTCACGAAGGTGTTTGAATAAATCCTTGAAAGGTTTTGCTAAGAAAAAAAAGTTTAATGTCTCATAGTTTATTGGTGTATGCACCTTCCATGGTTTGGTGAATTTCTACTAATGTTTTATTAAAAATTTAGTCTTATAATGGCCCTAATCATTGATTGTTTGAAAGCTAGTTCCTTTAAGTAGACTTTAGAACAACAACATAGTTTTGAAACCATAAAGCAAGTATATTTTGCATAGACACAGATGCATTTTCGTAAGGAATTGGAGCAATCTTTTCTCAAGAAATTAAGGCAGTTGAATTTTCAATGAAGATTGAATTCCATGAGATAAAAATCAAATGTATAAGAATAAAAGTTATTTGCAATCATTCGAGCACTAAATCCTTGGAACACTATCTTCTTCATCAATTTTTTCTACTATGTAGCAACTACTAAGCTCTTTAATACATTAATAACTAGAAAACTATCAACATGATATGTATTAAATGTGACATCTTTATGTAGAAGTTCCACACAAGGCTGATAAATTGAATCGTGTGGAGGATGTACTTAGTTAATGTGCTACTCTATTCACAAAGTTATAAATGGAAACACTACCTTGTAGGAAATAAACAAAATTTATGACTTCGATGCAAACTTTGTTGAACTATGAAACTTATGATTTGTCAGGACTCAAACTAGCTATTATAACCTGTGCCATGGATTTTTATTTAAGGGTCTTTGTATTCCTCAAGCTTCTTCGATGCGATAATAAATAAAAGAAATTCACTTGCTTCCCTTGTTGGCTGGGAAAGACTAGCAAAAATCCAGTGTCAATTTTATTGGACCCATTTATATCGAGACATCTCAAGATTTACAAAGAGATGCTCTATATGTCAAACATATAAAAGACATGGGAAAGACACCCCTTTATACACTTCACTTTCAGTAGGGGGATCCATTTGGGGAAATTTAAGTATCGATTTTTTTAATTGACAACCAAGAACTCCATTTTTGTTAAGGATTAAAGTACGATAGTTCATACAAATGACAGTTTTTTCAGCTTGTGAAGGGAAAACAAGCGACATTGAAATGTGGCATGGAGGTGTTTTATTTTTTTAAAATCTAACATGATGAACCACTTCAAGAAGCTTTCTAAATTACTCCACCTATTCATGCAACCAATAGCTTCTCCTCTTATAGCATTCTTCTCCCCAACATCTCATGATTGCTTGCTATTATTGACTTCCTAACACTTTCCTTCCTTCATCGTTGTCACAATTCTTGACTATATAACTCCCTTATGCATTATGTTGTGATCGAATGCGACACTGACATTAAGAATAAAATCAAATTTGAAGTAGGCAGACATAAGTGACTAGTTATCTAATTCTCTTAATGAATTGGAAAAGCAATAATCACACCCTTAATGACGCTAAGAATTTTTGCAAATCATCCCATTCATAGGTCATCAAAAATTGCAAAAGCTTTGTTATCTAATTATCTTGTCCTTTTTATAAGTCATTTTAGAAATGAATAAGTGAATTTAAAAACAAAATCTAATTCCCATTTTAAATTTATTTAAAATATCATCAAAACAATATCATCATTATAATAGATGAACAAATTAGCTAGAGAGCTTATAAAATAGAAGTAACTATATTACATATTGTTTATGTATGTTGCTTCTTCAAGTAAGTGTATTAGTCAACTAGAGCTTATCCCGCCACTTGCTTAACCTAAAAGGGCAATTCATTATTTGTTAATTACAACAAGTGATAACTATTTTATTTTCAATTATTGATTGTTATTGGATAACCTTAACTAATTTGTGCAGGGTTGCATCCTCTATATGAATAAGAAAATAGGCATAAATACTACAAAAATAATAGACACAACATAATTAATGTTAGTTTATGAAGAAACACACAAAACTGTGTGGTCCAAATTTAAATGGTAGCAAATAAAGGAATGTAACTGTTAATTCATAATGAATTAGCATGTCTAGATCTAGTGGTTCATACTTTTATTGATAACATTAAAGTAATGAGTTCAAGTCTCTACTCCTTCATTTAGTTATTATTTTATAGAAAAAAGTCTAAAGTTTTGCCTGTTATCAATTGTACTGAACAGTTCATTACCCTTAAGTGAAAACCAAAGTAGATATAACCCACAAATAGGACATGTCATATCGTGTTGAATGGACACAGACCACTATTTTTGAGACTTTATCAGATTTCTTCAAAATAAATAAAACTAAATAGCTTCTAATGAACTTCTAGGAAGAAGAAAAATAAACTCATCCTTTTTTTACTCTTTCATTTATCATCAAGATGTGTTTATAATGATACACTATAGTACATTACTACAAATCCTAAAAGAGCAAATAAATGAAATCATAGCTCCAAAGAATCATATATATATATATATATATATATATATATATATATATATATATATATATATATATATATATATATATATATATATATATATATATATATATATATAATGTATTGAAATAAAAGAAATGTAAATAAACCAACATCATAAATTCAAGTATATATATATTTTTGGTAAGCAACATATTCAACTATTGAGCAAAATTTCATAGTTTTAGAGTTCAACCAGATTATCACATATTATTTAGAAAATTATTATGAAGCTTTAATAGCAGGATAATATCATTTTTTTGGATCAAAATTACTTTTTAATTAGATTAAAATTTTAATTTACCCAACTAAACATTTCTAAAAAAAATCTAATTCTGTAGAATAGTTGTATCAATAGTTACACGATAAAAATTTGTAGGTGTGAACTTATTCTCAGTTTTAGGCTATAAAATTATAATTTAATTAAATAAAATCCTATAATTTCAGAATTTTTAATAACCGAGATAAATATAATATAACATATCTTGATCCAGACATCTTTCAGAATTGAGCCAATAGTAGAAAATGAATCAAAGTAACCAAAACCTAGCTTTCTTTATGTAGAATTCTTCCTCTCTCTCTCTCTCTCTCTCTCTCTCTCTCTCTCTCTCTCTCTCTCTCTCTCACAGACACACACACACACGCTCACGCACTCACTCATTAGTTGCCTAAGGGGATGGGCTTCTTATTAAATGAAAATGAAGTGGATTTTGATATGAAATAAAAATATTTGGAACATGGTGCTTAACCCTACTGTTCCACAACATTCTCTATTAGAGAGCATGAAACGCAACACTGATCTAGCACCATCATTTAAAATTATTTTTTTTTCAAAATAATAGAGAGCTCAATCCCATAATGTGCCTAACTTGGTGCTTGGAAACTCCCATGGAAAAATTTTAAAATTTTCCATTCATACACATAGACCCCCAAGACCTGGTTTAGAATAGATTCAAACTATAAAATGCTTAAAAAAATTACAAACAAATGTAAGAGGTGTAAATACAACTTGCTAATGTGTCTAGTGAGAACATCCATGGCTAAGTAGAAGATATGGACTTAAGGTTGATTCTTGATGTTATCTAAACGAATAGAAAAAAATTGGTCAAACCACATTGTGTTTGAACACAGTAATAGCTATTGCTATATTATCTTTAATGATTTGAATATAGCTTATTAACTCTTTCTTTTTATAAGCTTCCATATCACTTCTCTTGGTACTTTATTCATATGCTTTCCCAAATCAATAATATCATACGTAGTCTTCCTTTTCATCTCTATATTTCTTCATCAAACCTCTCAATGTATGATTCCATAGTAGACCTACCTGGATGATTCCAAATTGATTTTGAGAAACATTAGTATCACGCCGCATCCTATGCTCCATAACTCGCTCCCTAATTTTTATAGTTGACATGTTAACTTAATTCCTCTATATTTGTACACTCCTGTGCATCACCTTTAATTTTAAAAATTGAAATGAACACACTCATTCTCCACTGATCTGGCATCTTTCTAGTCTTCAAATTGTATTAAAAGTTTTAGTAGCCAGAAATTCCTTCATCTTAAGCATTTCCACTTTCCATTGGAATATAATCATGTCTAACTGCTTTTCCACACTTCATTTTTCTTAAAGCCTCTCTACTTCAATTTTTACTTTACGCCGATAAAAACAAACTCTTTATTTTCTTTTAGGATGATAAAGTCACTAAAGTCAATCGTATTTTCACATTCTTCATTAAAAGTTTAGCAAAATACCTCATCCACCTTTGTTGAGTATGATCTTCCAAGAAAAGTACTTTTTGATCATCATCCTTAATACACTTCACTTGAACTAAATCCTTAATAACTCATATCTCTTGTTTGGCTAACTTATACTGAACAAATGAAAGCAAGTTACGAAAAACTTTAACAAGTTTCGTTGAAATTATCTTGAAAATCTAAAATGAAGAATTTCTTTAAAATGGATAAATGTATATAAAATAACCTACAATTACTTAGTATCTATACCAAGAAATCTGCCTTCACAAAAGATGAAATGCATGGCGACAAAGAGGGCAATGCGGTGGGTGGTTTGCTAACGAGAGCTGACGAGGCTGGTCGATGGTCACAGTTGAGGTGGTTTGCTAACGAGAGCTCTGAGAAGGTGGTCGATGGTCGTGCAATGGCGACAGGTGTAGTGATGCGTTCAGCTAGGCAAGATGATGGGAACGAACGTTGTGTTCGAAGAGTGGGAGAGAGCATAAATAATGCCTTTGTGGAGGGTTTTAATTTTTATTTCAGAAGCCATTCATTATTTGACAAAAATACTAGGTTGGGAACCGTTCAACTTTTACTTGTGAGTGAAATAGTACTCGGTGAAGAAACAAAATGGTGCAATATTTTTATAAATGATTATTAGCATTTCTTATACGAAGAATCACAAGCCACACTTATATAGTAGTGTTGCGTCCAGAGGATTCGCGGTGGTAGAGGGATATAAAGTTCAACGTCTTAACATTTTACGAAGATCAATATACAAGCAGATAAGAGAGAGGGTGTTACGTTCATAAGAGACACTAGAATTTTACGTGGAAACCCTTAAAAAGGGAAAAAATCATGGGGCATGACCCAGTTTGAGTGAATCCACTAGTATTTGCAGTCGATTAAAATGAGGCCTTCTTAAGGAGAATGCTTGGCTTGATGTAACAAATGTACATCATTATAGAGCGCATTATATGGTAGGGTTAAATAATCAATATGACATGTTTGTTTGTCGGCAGGATCATAGTTGATAGGTAGAGGTCGGGAAGACTGTAGTAGGCAGGATCGGGGTCAAAAAGACCATTATCTGGCAATGTAGGTCAAAAGGACTATGTATGCAGGACACCAAGGTCAAAGATTGTTTATCTGGCGTGTAGGTTGGAGGATCGTTAGTAGGCGATGGAGGTCAGAAGGACCATAGTCGACAGGAGACAGGGGTCCAAAAGACCGTAGCTGGCCAAAGATAGAGTAAGAAGAAATTACAGTTAGCACGGTACTCTGGTAGAAACTCTAGGCATTGGTGGTGGCCGATGAAGTTTGAGCCTCTGTATGGTCCAGTAGAAGTCCGAGCCTTAGGTGGTTGTCTGGCATAAGTCGGACGTCAAGTGTGGTCTATCAAAAGTCTAGGCCTCAAGTGGTGGACGGGTGGAAGTCTGGGCGTCAGGTGGTGGTCCGGCAGAAGTTCGAGCCTCAAGTGGTAGTCCGGCAGAAGTTCAGGCTCAGGTGGTGGTTCGAAGAAGTTCGGGCCTCATGTGGTGGTCGGAGGAAGTCTAGGCCTCAGGTGGTGGTCCGGCAGAAGTCCGAGGGGGGTGGGGGGGGGGGGGGTTGACGGAAGTTCGAGTCTCAAGGGGGGTCCGGCAGAAGACCTCTCCTGAGGTGGTGGTCGACGGAAGTGTGGGCCTTAGGCTGTGGTCCGACTAAGTTTAGATCTCATGTGGTGGTCCGGCAAAAGTCCGGTTTAGGTGGTGGTCCGGCGAAGTCTGGCCTCAGGTGGTGATTCGTCGGAAGTTTGGGCTCAGGTGGTGGTCGGCCCCTATTTATAAATTTTCTAGAGTGGCATGTTTCGTCAATAGGTTGGAGAACAGGTTATATGGGGGTGGCTTGGATGGAAGACCGTGTTGAATCCCTTGATCGTGGACCATTTGTGGACATTTGAATGTCTTAGTGATGTTGGAATTCAGTGATCTTGGCTCGTTGGATTCGTCTCATCGAGCCGCTCGATTCGAATAAGACACGTCATGTTTGAAAACCATTTGGTAATCCATTATGGTTTGAACCTTCCAACAATACTTCGACCCTTGATTTGGACCCATTTGGGCTCGTATTGAGTCAAATTTGATGTCGTTGAGTTCGAATTTCCGAGATGTTCAGTTCGACGTATAGTTGCATAAGTCAGAGTTTGGTGGTCCAAATTTTAATTTTAGAAATTTCCAACTTATTTTGCCTCGAGATTCATGCCAAATAAAAGATAAATTTTCGAGGAATTATCAAGTAGTATAGATTGAAACGACAAATGAATACAATGAAATCTGAAGCGTTCAAAATAAACGATACAGATTTATTTTAATTTATAAATGAAAGATTAAGATTTCTTATAGGACGAATCAAAACTCACACTTATTATAGTAATTAGATATAAAAACTACAATAGTTTTTTAGTTGATTTGACCGTTTTAATTGTTTTAGCAAATTTAGTTTTAAATTTGACCGTTTTAATTAAACAAAAGCACTTTAATTTTTTTTCTTTTGTAATTTCTGTTTTTGCAAAATTACAATTAATTTTTTTTCTTTGTAATTTCTGTTTTTGCATAACACATTAAGTGTTTTTTTTCTAAAATAAACGATTATACGAATTTAATTGCTGACTGCTGAAATAAAACAATGTAGCAGTTAAAAAATTTATTGTTTTTGGCTAAAAAGAAATAATTAACGATATTTAATGGTTTTTTTAACTCCTGTTTTTGCTAAAATAATAAATAATTGCTTTTTTAATTATTGTTTTTTGCTAAAAAAATCAAATAAACAAAACTAACTGTTAAATTGTTTATTTTTAGCAATCAGCAATTAAATTTGGTTTAATTGTTTTTTCTAGCAAAAAATAACAATTAATTATTTTGTTTTTCAAAAAACTCACATTGCCAAAAATAAAACGATTATATTTCTTTTTTTTTTTTTGCAAAAACAGAAATGAATATATATATAATAATATATATATATATATATATATAGTGTTCTTGCTCCATTAAAACTGTCAAATTCAAAACCTTTTTTTTTTTTTGTAATTTCTGTTTTTGCCCAAAAAAAAAATTAAAACGGTCAAATTTAAAACTAATTTCCTAAAAAATTAAAACGGTAATTTGCTAAAAACTATAGTAGTTTTTGCATCTTAGTAAAAAAATTAAAACGGTCAAATTTGCTAAAAACAAAAATTAATTGAAAGCTAAATTCTTGAGAATTGTTTAATTTTGACTGCAAATTTAAAACGGTCAAATTTGTAGTCAAAACTTATTAATTTCTTTAACATATAAAAGCTTTAATTAAGTTTTTACTAAAACATAAAAACGGAAATTAGAATAATTTTGTTCTAAATTATGTTTTTTTTGGTTTCTTTTTTTGATGTGTTTATTTTAAATGTTGCCTCTATTAATGTCTAAGATCTTGTTGTTTTAGGGATTTTTCATGGGAGGTCAAGCAATGGAGGAGCAAAAAAATTTATTGAGGGAGGCCTAAATTAATTAATTTTATTTTTTCTCAACTTTTTTCATTTAAGCTTGGACTGAATAAGGCAGTTAAAAGAAAATGATTAGTATTTCATGCAAGATTTTCCACGTTTAATTAATTAATTTGTAAATCTATATCCACACTCGAAGTGTTTTTTTATTTTCCTTTTTCATCTTTATTGTTATTTCATCCATAGTATTTGATGCTTTAGT
Organism: Dendrobium nobile; assembly: GCA_022539455.1. Taxonomy (NCBI): domain Eukaryota; kingdom Viridiplantae; phylum Streptophyta; class Magnoliopsida; order Asparagales; family Orchidaceae; genus Dendrobium; species Dendrobium nobile. The sequence continues at coordinate 38,674,422 of CM039722.1, read as the reverse complement.
TTAAATCTAAGACCATTAAATAACCAAATCCTCTACCTATAAAAGAGATTTTTGCTAGCAAAAAAATAAAATAAAATAAAAATATAAAATTAAGAGTATTGAAATCTGGATCTAGGCAAAAATATGAGAATGGCTTTTTACTAGTGATGATTATAATAGGCCAAAATGAGCACCATCAGCATTTTCCTCTTGGTGTTTTACAGTTATGATTTGGTTTTAGGTTGCGTTTTTGTGTGGTTTTGGAAGTTTTTTTCGCCAGTTTATGGCAAATAGAACTATGCGTCGTTCCAGTTCTGATTTTTTAAGGGAGAAAACACAATCGAAATCTTTCAAAGATGTTTTGGTTAGTTCATCGAATGATTATGTTTTTTCAGATTTGAAAACTTCTGCTCATCGTGGTTGTTGTTTTAGGTGGATATTTTGATCAGGAGTCTAGGCCCTAGCTATTCCTTTTGAGTTCTCTTTGTGGTAAATTTTTGGTCCGCCGACCATCTCTTACATGGGATTTGTAAATTTTCTATAACTTGAATATAACGGGTGATTTTTCGATACCAGTTCTTTCAAAAATCTTAGGATTTTGTGAAAGAAGATTTTTAATGCTGTCAAAGATTTTTTTGAAGGTATCCTATCCGAAGTTCTTTTCCTCTGCTAATATTGTTCTATTCCTTAAAAGGAGGGGCCAATGCGTGGAAGGACTTTAGACCGATTAGCCTCGTTACTTTTTTCAATAAACTTAATTCTAAAATATTGTAATAGGTTGGCTAACATTTTACCTAGAATATTTCTTTGAATCAAACGGGTTTTGTTAAAGTTGGAGTATTAGCGATAATTGTTTTAACTGGCTCAAGAAATGGTGCATGAGATAAACACATAAAATTACGGGGTACACCATTTTTAAATTAGATATTTACTAAAGCCTATGATAATCTGGACTGGAATTTTCTGTATAAGGTGATGTCTTTATTTGGTTTTAGTCAAAATTTCATTTTGTTGATCAAGATAAGTGTGGAAATTGTTTCTTTCTCTGTTATTATCAATGGTGAAATATGGTTTTTCAAATCTTCTAAAGGTCTTCGCCAAGGTGATACTATCTCTCCTGCTCTTTTACTATCGCTATGGAATTTTATCGAGAGGTTTGGAGATCTTTTTGCTAAGAATGTTCTTAAGTTTTACACGAAAGAGGTTTTAATATTTCCCATTTGAGTTTTGCTGATGATTTCATTTATTTACGAATGGTGCTATAAAAAATGTGAAAATTCTTATGAAATTTCTTTATAAGTTTCAGATTGTAGTGGGCTTGCTTTCAATACTGATAAATGCACTTTTATTTGGTAAATCTATAAGCAAAATGAGATTCATGCCATTCAAAGGGTTTGTGGCTTTAAAGCTAAACATTACCTATTAATATTTGGGTACGCCTATCTATAAAGGTAAAAAAGATGAATTTTCTTTGATGATATTTTTAACCATTATCCAAAAGAAATTGGCTAATTGGTCTTCCATTTTCTTTCTTTTGGAGGTTGTTTGTTCTTATTTAAATCGGTTTTGTACTCTATTCCTATTTATCTTTTTCATACTTTAATGCCTTCTTTTGCTATTTGCTCTAGATTGGGAGATTGATTAACAGATTTTTTTGGGGTCGAAATTAATTCTAATGTATTCATTGGGCGGCTTGGTATAAAAATTGTGGGCTTTAGAGGAAGGGGGTCTGGGTGCAAGAATATCAACGATACCGCTATTGCCTTTTCTCATAAATTGTGGTTTAATTTTAGATCTAATAACAGTTTATGGCTCGTTACATGAATGTTAAATATTGTCATATATGCATCGATTTTAGCTCTTTTAAAAAGCAGATTCGCAGACTTGGAAAAGATTGTGTAGCATAAAATGGGAAGCGGAGAGAATTTATCCAATGGGGTTTGGGTAAGGGAGATGTGTTTTTTTGGCAAGATAATTGGTTAGGGGATTTTTCTATTGACTCTTTTTAAATCTCACACCCATTGATTCTATTAAAGTTTCTTCTTTTTGGTTGGATAACTGCTGGAATTTAAATAAATTGAAAGATTTTGTGCCTAACTGTGTGTGGATACGATATTGAAAATTCCCTTACAACCTATTTCCAACGATACTATTTTATGTTCTGTTTCTACTAATGGTAAGTTTCAATGAGGAATATTTGGGGAAGTGCAGGATACCAGCACAGAAATCTCTTTTTTTTAGTGCGATTTGGCATAGCTCTTTCCTATTACTTTTCTATTTTTGCTTGGAGAAGTATTAAAGGTTTCATACCTGTGGTTTTGATTCAAAAGAAAGGTATTACTTTAGCCTCTAATGTTTTGCTGCTATAACACTAAAAAATATTGATCATTTGTTATTAATGGTTTGGTGTGCGAAAAAGGTTTGGTTGTATTTTAATAGTATTACAATAATAAAATGTGCACAGTATCAGACAGCTTAATTTCCATGCTTGAATGTTGGTTTATTCCTATCAAAGGCCATATCCTGAATTTTTTGCCTGTTTTGATTTTATGGTATATTTGGAAAGCGCGTTATGAGGCTAAGCATGATATTCAAGATGGATCCTACTCTTTTATTAAATAATATTAAGAGAAAGGTGTCCCGCTTTTTATATGAATGTGATTTCGAGAAAGAATTTTACTAAGCATACGATTTAGCTGGGGTTTTTGTTATTTATTTAGTATACAAAGTTGGTTATATATCTGGATTCTTTCGTGTACATGGATTAAACTCACCGCCTTATGTGAAATTAAATACGGATGGTTGGTTGATAAGGAAAAGGCTGGAGGGTGGTATCATGGGATTTTGGTGGCGATTTTATAGCGCTTTTGCTGCTCCGGTTTTAAGTTGAATGTTATCTTGGTTGAGTTACAGGCTCTCCATTATGGTTTAGATCTCTGCTTAAAAATGGGTTTTTAACAATGTGTGGATTGAAGTGGACTCCCTTTTTATTGTTCAAAATGTCGGGAAAGATAATATTGGTAATGCTCAGTTTTTTTTCTCAGCAGATCTATTATATGTTGATGAAATTATTAATTTTAAATTTTGCATATTTTTCAGGAAGGGAATGGTTTGCGCGGATTGGCTTGCCAAAAAGGGTTCCTTAATGGTGGATTATGAGGAACTGGATATTTTTAACGTGATCCTATTCTCAAAGGGATGTTTTCATGGATAAATGTTCTTACCTTACATTAGACATGGTTGACTGTATTTGGTTCTTTTTTGTTTTTGTTTCTTTGCTCTTTGTTGCCTGTTTCTTTGAAAATGGAGGTTTTGTTGGAGAAAATTACTGTGTTGGTTATAGCCTGGGCGGTTGCTTTTTCTTTTGTCTACCATTGTGAGGGTGTCGGTTGGCTGTGTGTTGGTTGGTCTGTTGGTTTTTTTGGAGCAGGTTTTGAGGTTTTGCTGTTGGTTGGGTTTATAATATGAAGATCTTTGTTTTATTTTTTCGTGTTTGCTTTATTCAGGACTGGGTTTTTTTCATGTCTGTCTTTTGTTGACCGTCTATGTTGTCTGGTTAATGCTGGTTATGAATTTTGTAAGATCTATTGTATCCTTGGCTTTTTTGGTTATGGTGGGTTCTGGAGGATTGTGAGCGCTTAAACGTTATGCAGGGTTGTTGCTTTCTGTTCTAAGTTTTTTTTTAGTGATTTCTTGGGAGGTATTCGGTGTGGGGGTTGTGGTTTTGAGTGGCTATGAGGATTTGTGTGTGAGCTTTAGTACCTTGGCCAAATTCTTGGCAGATTTTTAATGGTTTGTTTGAAATGCAGGTTTGCTCTTATTGGTAGCTGTTTTGTTATGGTAGTTTTAATTATTGGTGTAATATGGGTTGTTTTGAGTTGTTTTTGCAGGTAATATTGCTTTGGGACAAAATGCTGAGAAGGTATGTTTTATTCTTTTATGTTATTTCCTTTTTCTTGTTAGTTGTTTTCTTTTGCAGGAGAGTGGAGCTTTAAAGGTAACAAGATCAAATTTTCTCTCCTTTTTTGGGTGCTATCGCTGCATAGCCCGTATTTTTTAGGTTCTTTTTGTAATCGTAGTTTAAGGATCCGCCGGCTTGTAGGATTTTTGTTTTATTTTTGGAATGTAGCTCTTTGGAGCAGTAGAAGAAAGCTGGTGGAGCCTTTAAGGACATTGTAACCGATTTTTGAATATGAACGCGTAGGCCCCTTCTGTGGGTTTTAATCAAAAAAAAAAAAAAACGGTGATGATTTTTTTATTACTCTTCTAAATCCTAGGCATGTTATGATTATAATAGAAATTTTGCTCGTGGATCATATTATGTGACAATTAGTTTATGAAACTCATCAAATGGTCACCTTACTTTGAAATTGGCGAAGAATCTCTGGTGGTTCCCATTAGATTTCTTTCTCTGATCTTAGACCTCACTTATTTTCTCATTGCATTTTATTTGGTGTGGTTCCATCTTTGGTCAACCCTCCAAACCGATAATGCTACTGCTTCTAGATCGGGTCCTTCTATCCCTCATATATAAATGGAATACGACATAACTACTAAGATGTACCCTAGCCTGGTATGCTTGGTCCAAAGAAATTTGGGTATGTTCAACAGATGGTTATGAGTGATATTTTTTATTGTTCTGTGAGCATTGCAAAATGTATTGGTCTAAAAAAGCAGAATATTTCTTTTACATCTCATTTGAGGAAATCTAAACAGTTTTAGGAAAATGTATGGTTGAAAATATTGCTAAGGGGTAGGAAGGTTTAGGGAGGTGAATGATGAGCATGTGATTGGTGTCCCTACCTCTCTATGGCTCGGTTCTAATATATATCTATTAACCTAAAAAAAAAATCTGAGGGGTTATGTTGGGGTGGACATTCTTTTGCCCCTTATGAGGGCATCACTGTGGCTCTTTTTGATGATACTAAATGTGTCAAACTTTAGGGTAATGATCTTGTTTTGCTTAATGAAGATAAACTTCTCTCATAAAGATCCTCCTTCATTTGTGGTGGCAATAGGCATGAACTCAAGGAAAAAAGCCATTAGACCTTCTTCCTCCATTGATCATGGCATATTACCTAGTAATGTCCAATTGGATCACTCTTATTTGGGTTCATAGTGATCAATTTCATGTTTTTTTTGGAGAAAAGCGGGGCGGAATCTTCATCTTTCTCACCTATTCTGCCCGATTCTTTGCCAAAGACTACCGCCGTGCTCGTTGTACTCCCACTCCATGGCTTCTTCTCCCCTTTCTCTTATTCTCTCTTCTAATCTCTTCATTTCCTCATTGCAGAAAACAACAGGCAGGGAGAATGAGAAGAAATTATACCTGGAAAAGCATATTGTAAGACTATTTTCTTTATGAAAATTGCATAATGCCTTAAAATTTGTCGAATCAGTTGAGAAAGCATGCAAATTTAGTAATTTCTTTTTTGGTTGGGAAGGCATTTCTGTAAGATCTGCCAAGGAAGCACCTTTGTGCAAGTGAGGAAATTAAGAGATCCACCAAGGCATTTCTCTTCATTCACCCCCCCCCCCCCCCCCCTGGCTAGCCGTGATTTCGCCCCGACACCGTTCGTTTTCTTCCTCTCGCTGAACACATCACCGCACAACCATCGCTCACTGCACAACCTCGGCCAGCCTTCGCCGAGCTCTCGTCAGCAAAGCACCTCGCAGCATTGCCCGGCTGTTGCTGGTTTTCTCTATTCGTGAAGGCATGATTTCTCGCGGATAGTGTAAGTATTGTAGTTTTTTTTATATATTTATCAATTTTTAAGAAAATGACTTCATTTGTAGATTTTTAAGATAATTTCACTCGCAGAAAATTTTTCGCTGTTTGCTTTCATTTGTCGATTCGTTCGCGTGCAGATGTTATTTTTTTTAAACTTTTTTTCCTTGCTTGCTTTCCACTGAATCTTAAGAGTTTGATAAAGTTTCAAGCAAAGCCTTTCCAAGTACTTCGATGATTTTAAATTGGAAGCCTGAAAGAATTGCTTTGCAGTAGACATCAAATCCAACGCAATATATATTTTTTCTGCTGAAATAAAATTCTAACATCAATTTTTTGTTGTTGCAGGATCAATTTCTATACCGCGATGCCACACTATAAGTCCTATAAATTATCTAGAGGCAACATTATACTAAAAAATTTTTAAACTGTCAATGCGGTTCCAAGCCCAATATGAAAAAGATTGAATGTTTATTTTTTTACAATCCAAATTTATGTTGTTTTTTTAAAGATTAGAAGTTAATGTACGATTGATTGGTGCTTGATATGTACTGATATTTGATGATAGAGAAATAGGCTTAGCTAGATTTATGTGGATGAGCATAGAAAAGTAAATAATAAGTATTGCATTGATCACTAAGCAGTAAATAACATATTTTTCTCAAGCTTTTATTATTATTATTCAAAATAAATATCACAATCAAATATCTTATGACTCCCTAAGCTAGCTATCAGAAAATGACCCTTATGACTTCCAAATACTTAACAAGTATTAGATTTTAAAAATACATAAATCCCAATGCAATCAAAACCAGAACATTTTCGAATATCGAGCTCTATAAAATCATACAAGCTATATAACATATATAACATGGAATTGCAATAAAGAAATATAAACAGACCAATTTCAAAAATTCACATAATACTTTTAACGTTGGCAACAAAATCAAACTATTGAGCAAATTTACTAGTTTAAGGTTTTATTTAGATCATGAGGGTATATTTTATTTTCTATTTTGAAGCTTTAATTGATTACTATTATTATTTGTATGATCCTTTTTTTAATTGGATTAAAAAAGCACACATTTCAATTTACCAACAAAAATTTTCTAAAAAATATCTAATTGTGTAGAATAATTGCATCTATAATTATATGGTGAAAATTTCATAGGTGTAAAGTTATCTTTTTTTAGTTTTTTAATAATTATAATTAATGTCAAAAGATCCTAACATCTTGAACTTTTGAAAATCGAGATAGGCTGAATGTAATCTATCTTGATTCAAATAACTTTCAGAATTGAGCAGATAGTAGAAAATGAATCAGCACAAACCTACTGTTCATTGGTTGTGTAGGGGGGGGTGGCTTTTTGATTAAATGAAAATGAAACGGATCTTGATATTTCATAAAAAAAGATTTTGCGCCATGATGCTTGACCCTACAATGGCATAGTGCTCTCTAACAAAGACACAACACGGCATCACCAGCCATATAACTATTGTTAAAATTTATTTTAGCAAACTAATAGAGAGCTCATCCTATAGTGTTTCCTACCCTAATTTTGTGGTACTTCCCTAGGAAAATTTTTATATTTTTTATATTGCACACAAACCCCCAAGTCCTGCTTAAAAATAGATTCAAACTACACATGTATATATAATATAATAATTCACAAACACAAGCAAGAGGTATAATGCAAAAATTATAGAGGATTACTTTACAGACTGGATCGAATAGTTGCAATTATGCATTGCTTTATTTGGTATTACAATCCTCTCATCGTCAGAAAAATATCAATCTCAACATTTAAAAAATTTGATCAATGCAATACATCTTGATATAATTGTCTTCTCTAAGATTTCTCCTCTCAAGTAGCTTCTCTTTTGTTTTATTTTTTCTACTACTACTTGAGCATTGGGATCTGTTTATTGCTTAATTTTTAACATCGTGCAGCAGAATTCTTTTTGGTTCGTCTTTAGAAAAAATTCATACATTTCCTTTTGTGGTCTCTATAGAAGAACATGGAATACAAAATGATATTAGACATTGATTTGTTCGTCTCTATAACATATAAGAGGATTTTTTAATCATTTCAATTATCTAAAATTGTCCAGCATACCTTGGACTCAGCATTCCTTCTTTTCCAAACATACTTACCCCCTTCATTGATTTGATCTTAACATATATAGAATCCTTAGAACTCCATAACTTATTCTATGTTTATAATACCATTTTCTTCATGTCTTGCACTACTTTCAATTTCTCTCTAATTAGACAGGTTTTTTTAGTGGGTCATCGATTACGACTGGCCCAATAAAACTCCTTTCAACCCATTTCTATCCAAGACTTAGGGTTCTACACTTCCTATTGTACAGAGCTTTATAAGGGATTATACCTATACTTGACTAAAAACTATTATTATAAGTAAATTTGATCGAGGGATATAGCTTTTCAGATACCCCCAAAGTCCAAAACTTCTAATCTTAGAAGATTTTTTGATACCTAAATAGTCCTTTAAATTGATCATTGATCTACATATGAAAACACACAATAAAATTAAACTTAGTATCTAGACCTTATTTAATTCCTCTTTATTGCTTGGAGATAATTTCTATCTCTTTATCAGAGATATCACTCTTAGTACTCCATGAAATTGAATAACTCTCTTACATACATTTGTGTCATTCTATCTACTAATCAGTATGTCAGATCATAACAAATGTGAGACTTCATCAAACATTATTTTATAACCTATATATCATGTCTCTACTTGTATCTAAGAAATCTCATAATAAAATCCATCATCACTTCTTCCCATTTTTAATGGTTGTAGAAGGCCTCCTTGTAACTGATGCTCTCCTTTTAAGCTAATATATATATATTTTGAAATCAAATCTATTCATATTTCCTGAACCCAAAGTACCAGAACCACCCTTGAGATCATTATATATATCTTGTTGCTTCTTTAATATATAATACATCCTAATGATGTGCTTCATGTTAATTTTTTTGCCTTAAATCTCTAAAGTAGGAACCATAACTTGTCATTGTCAAAAACATTGCCCAAATTAGTAATCACAGTTATATTTTGACTAGACTCGACTTAATCAATCACCTTCAGATACTTCGTATGTCACTTAAAGGCTTTCTTAATCATCTCCTATAGAGATAGTTGTAATATACATTTAAGCTAAGACATAATACCCATTCAGCATGAGCAATCACATCTCACACAACCTTTTTATATACTAATTAGGATCATCAAAAGTAAATAGAAGACTCGACACTATATATATGTGCATGTGTATGACTGTGTACATGCGTGCACGTGCACTCGCGTGCACGTGTTTGTTATAAGGTTTTATCCATAAGTAGTACCTCTAAATGGCTATTTTTAATAATTATTTTATATAAGGAGTATAGTGTCCTACATGAGATTGCAGCTTCATAGCATACTGTAAAGTGTGTGTGTATGTGCGCACATGTGCATGTGTATGTTATTAAGGATTATCCATAAGTAGTTCCTTTAAATGTTTATGTTTGTAATTTATTTTATATAAGGAGTCTTGTCCCCATGGATTGCAGCTTCATGCATACTATAAAAGAGTTCCTTGACTAATCATGGAAAAAAAAAGGATTTTATGACACAATCAACCTCAAATGAAATATATTTGTTTTTTTTTATTTAAAAAAAAAAGTTTTTTTTGTGAGAGGATAAGTCTGTCTAGTGTAATGAGTTTTACTTTGCTGAGTTCAATAGGGGGGACAAGAAACTTGAGTCATTTGTCATAAAAATATAATCAATTGGGCAGTCAGGTTTCCTAGGTATTATTGAGTAATGATAAAAAAATTATTAATTATTAATTATTAAATAATTGATACAAGGCTCTTTGGTATATTTACTTTATTTAAGTCTCACATGTTTCATTATGCTCTAAGAATTCGATTACCATATAGTTTGTAGTAATTTGCTTTTATAAATCACAACGAATTGATTTGACATGTTTACGCCAAATTGCTTTTGATATCGCCTTCCATCAGTTGTAACCTACAAAATTTGTATGATAAGATTACAGTATTAATTTATTTGAATGCCTCAATATTGTTGCACTAGAGGATCAACATTCCCAATAAAATGTTTAGGGTAATAAATAAGGCTCTATAGAAAAAAGTTGAAGATATGAGATATTTAAATGCATATAGTTACATTCTAAAATGAAATGGGAGAAACAAGGTCTTGATATATCATACGAGTTTTTTTTTATTATTATTTCAATCTAAAACTCCTTAAATGATCATACAATCTAATTTCTGAGAGAATCTACTCACATTTCTTTGATCATGTGTCTGTTATAATATATCTTATAAGCTATTGAGCGGTAAGTAATTACCAAAACTTATAGAGCAGAAAATTCATTGTTATTGTAAAATGAGCATGTTGGAATTATTTTTAATTCAAAGATTTAGTATAGAATTAAAACTAGCCAAAGAAAAATAACAAATTTAAGCCTTGTTTAAAATAGTTCATTATATTAAAGTATTCTAAAACTGATTTAAGAAAATTTGGAAATGATTGTGATAGTAGTTATTCAAATATAATTCTCCAATTTAAATTAAAATTGATGATGTATATTCACTGCACAATACGGATTATTGAGCTATTCAAAAATCAAACTAGTGATTTTGGAAAATCAATTAAAGCAAATTTTAGAAAAACAATAAAAAAGAATTAATTATGGAATAGGAGGAGAATATTAAATGAGTAATGGATTCGACTTTGGAAATTGAGTGTCTGTATATAAGGTTGAGGTATATGAAGATTTTGGCTGTAGAGAAGACCAAAAACTTTGTCAATGATGTTGAAATTTGAGAAATAAACATATTATTATTAATGGTCAAGATGCACTAGAAGCACAAAACTAAATGGAAGCTACACGGGAGAAAGAATTGAGATGAGATACATGCACCCTAATCTGTTTAATTGACTTGAGTATTAAAATAATAAATATGAATTTTTCTAAGGATAGAGAATTTTTAGTTATCCACTACATAGTGTTATAGCCATAAGTTTTCATTAGTAAGTATTGCATCACAAAAATTCTATTTTTTCATTATGTATGAGTTTGAGAATGATTTGTATATATGTGATGCCTGAAATCTACTTTGAAGTATATCCCAATTTTTTTGCCTGCTGAAACTGAAGTCTAATTTTCCTTGGGAGTGCTTTGATATTGGGTTGGGGGCATTGCGGCGCTAAGCTCTCGGGATTGTTCATTTTAATATAGAGTGCCGGCGCAGAGCGCCACGTTTGGAGAGCCACAACATTTCGTAAATAATAATAAAAAAAACTAATAATTTCCATTTTATTTATTTTGGCTAAAATCAAATCCCCCTTAAATTATCATTTAGAGATTAGAGAGTGTTGGCGGGGGGGGGGGGTTAGAGGAGAAAGCCAATTTTGGGTGATGATTTCGATCCATTTTCTACAATCGAGAAAGTTCAAAAATTTTCTAGTTCGAGGTAAGTTACATTTTACTTATCTAATTTTTTTATGTTAGAATTTTAAGATTTTTTTATTAATTATAATTCATAACTTAAAAAATGTGAATAATTTTGTATACATTCAACTTTAACAGATAATTTTTTTTATACGTTATTAGATATAAGAGTTTTTGTTATTCTAATATTTTATAAATTTTCACCGATAATTGAAAAGGACTATTTTTTAGCAAATTGGAATCATCTTCTACAAATTTCTTGCAAAATCGTCGACCAATCAGTGCCCTACTTCTGTGTTACCATCGATGTACATGTGAGAGGCCTCAAAGCTATAGTAAGAGTGACAAGAACTTAGCTCTCGACTCTAAGATCATATATGCTCTTCCCACTTGAATTCAAGGGAAATCCAAAGATAAAGTAATGAGGTTGACAGCTCTAAAACCTCACGGTCAATCTCATGCTCTTGCTCCTAACTCTCGGTTTGTACATCACTTTCTCTTTCTTTTCCACTTGCTCTTAGTAAAGAGAAAAAAATAAAATACAAGAATGAGTTACCAATAAGCAATAGCTATATAAAGGTATATATACAAGAGGAGAAAGTTTTATTAGTTATAAATATGTAGATAATTATTTAATGCAAATTAGTTTATTTAAAAAAAACATTTGAGATTTGATTCTTAATTATAGTAAACATAGAAAGTTTGTTGTAAACTTGTATTTGCAACAAATATTGGAAATGATCCTATCATTTAATATTGGAACTAGAGATTTGCACCGTAATTTTTTTTCTCTGCTGCGCTGCTCTCCGAGAACCTAGGGTTTTCTCTTGGGTGGCGTGTGGCGTTTTCCCGCCGTCGAGCGGGGGATTTTCCGCTCTGCTTCTTCAGGAAAGTTGGTATCTACTCTTTTTTGTTTTTCTGTGGTTTTTCTTTCCTTTTCTCCGGCATTTTTGGTATGCCTTCGTCTATTTTGAGAGATCCTGGCTTTTTTGGGGGGATTTCTCACCCTAAGTCTTTTCTTCAAGCTCTTGCTGGTTCTTCTTCTTCTTTCTGTTCGAAGAAATACCTTTCGTGGTCTCCTGCTTTGTGGGTTTCTGATGAAGAAATTAGGGTTTAGCGGAACATTTAGGTTTTTTTGGTTGGCTTCTTTCGGGCAAGCGACCTCCTCTCGATGCGATACGTTAATTTTTTTTTTAACCTAAAGTTGAATGGCGGGTTTCAGTTACTGTTCTGGTGGATTCTACCCATATTTGATAAACTGGAGAGGATTTTATTATTACTGTAGGATTTTTGCCACCGTTCTATTGGTTTTTCAATTGTTTATATGAAATTACGAAATGGTCGCCGACTTGGTATCGGCGTTTGAGTCGCCTATCATCCCGATATGGATCTCTTTTCCTCTCCTCCGTCCGCATTTTTTTGCTCCGAGGATCCTTTGGTCTGGTGAATTATTGGCAAACCGCTGAAAATTGACGAAGCGACGTCGGTTGGCTCTCGTCGTACGTAATGCCCGTGTTTTTTATTGAAATCGATATTACTAAAAATTACATAGCAAGTTGGTGGGGATCTGATTCTTAGGGTATGTTCAAGAGGTGGTCTTTATGACATTTTCCTCATTTTTGTGATATTTGTAAAAAATTTGGCAACATTTTGGTAAGTGTATTCGGGTCCTGTTCCTGTTCTTCCTTCTGTTGCGAATGCTCCTGTGGAAATTATTGCTCTTTAGGTGGTTGAGAATGGCTTAAGGGTGTAAATGAAGTTGTGGTAAATGTTCTGAATCTGTGGGGATGGATTTCCTCTGTTTGATGAGTTGTATGTCGCAGGAGAATTTGGTCGTTTCGTTGGATGTAATTAACGGTAACGATGTGCACTGGTTGCAGATAAATTTATTATCTCGAAGCCATTCCTTTCGTTCCCGTGTTGGTGGATGGGGGCGTTAGGCAGGTGTGTGATTTGGAGTCTTCGGGATTGCTTTGGTGCCGGAAGTTGATAATGTAAATGTGAATGTTGAGACTTCGATAGTTTACCTCTTCATGATATGAATATTATTGGGGATGATAAGTGTAGGTGATTAATGCGGAAGGTGGTGCTGGGGATGACATGCTTGCTGGAGTGGAACCGAGTGGGATTGAGGCTGCGTGCCCGTCGTGAATGTAGAGGAAGGGATTAACAGTGTAGTTGAGATTCCTGTAAAAGAGGTTGATTAACTTCGATGGCTGATTGGGTGGGGAAGTCTTCCGGCAAAGAAATTGAATCAGAACAGTTGGTTGTTTGGTTCGTCGGAGGAGGAAGTTGATTCTGAATGTTTGAGTGGATAATGCTTTTCCCTTGTTCGTTCTTCAATGCCTCGGGGAAAGCTTTGGGGGCGTGGTCGTCGTAAAGATGATTTGGAATGCTTTTGTATTGTTCGTATTGCTGTTTACCTTTTGGAAGGCTAGGCTTTATTGCGATTTGGTGCTACGCGTGGATGAGGGCGATGATGTGGTCGGGGCTCACGTCCGGTCGTTAAGCTTGGTGAAACCGTTATTTCTGGATGGTCCGTTCGGGGACGGTTGGACGTTTGAAGCTGGCTATTTACTGATGCCCACTTTTTGCTTGTATTTCGCATTGTTGTTTGGTGCTTTTATTTTGCTGGTGTGTGTTGTATTTTATATTTTCTTGTGGGATTTTTAATGAATTTTATTTAAAAAAAATGCACCGTAATTTTTTTATCATTAAAAATTATTATAACCAAATAATTATTATCTTGAAAGTTTTGCCGCATTTTATAAGAGTTTTTGAGGTTCAGATATACTTCTACGCTTGAACAAAAATTGTCTCATGATATTCTTATCTATTTCCTCGGCTAAAAAAAATTACATTGGTTATTCTTTTTAATTTTATTTACATATCAATCACTTTAATGAAGGCTACTTATTGACCTCATTGAGAGTCATGCACATGTTATATATCGAAGAATTCAAATGCAAAATATTGTGATAAAGACATGACAAAAAATTATTTGCTATGACCAACAAATCAGCTGGTGGAATGATGTCTTAATAGTTGCTAAATATGGTTTTACTACTAGAATTTAACCCTTGTTACTTTTTTGCTCACAGAAAATAAACATTTCTTCTAGGTATTAACTTAGCTGTTTTAAGCCTGGTTAATATCATAAATTGTCTATAAAAAGTAAAGTGATATAGCTTAGAAATGTTCTGTTAAATCAAATTCTACCTAGATTGGATTGATTAAAGTGTTATACACTAATTTTTTTTCCTTTGATTAAGTAGCTTAAATTCGTTAATTTATTAATTTTTAGTCTATTAGTTAATTGTCTTTAGTGTGTATAAATAGAAAATGTGGCAAGAGGATCTTAGCTTCTTGATACCTTTTGTGTAAACTGTAAGTATGAAAGTCTCATGACTAAAAGACAACAAAAAGCTCTTTTATGCCTTCTGTATAAACTAACCGAATTCTTCGATGACACCTTTCAAAGTAATAAATATTTTGATACCTCATTTATGTATGAGGTCGATTTCACCTAGTGATCCTAATATCTGGTCTTCCTAGCCTATCATAGATGTGTTCAATGATAGGATTTTCATAAGGTGGTACCCAATGACAATATACTGAATGATATTTAAACCAGGTTTATTTTATTAAATTAATATTTTTTTTATAAATCAGCTCAATTTTATTTATTTAAATCAAATAATTAAATATATGCTTATAACCTAATACAGTCGAAATCAAATGATTCTTCCCCCAATTCCATTAAAATTCAAATGAAATAATAAATAGTTTTGCTTGGCGTCATTTCCAGTCGGATAATTGTTTTTTGGTAAAACCCACAGAGGAGCTTACGCATTTCTATAAAATAAAAAAACATTACAGATCCTAAGAATCAAAAGATCTCTAAAAAGTACAATCTTTGAGTAAAAGCTTTGAACTAATGATTATACTAATTACAAAAAAGTAATTAACACAACAAAGGGATACACCCAAAGGTAGCCAAGGATAATAATACTAGAACAAGAAAGCAACATCAACAACACAACACAAAAGGAGCCACAACTGACATTGAAACTTGCACAAACACTAAAAATAAAAACAAGAAAATAGGAGCAACCGAGAACCAACCAAACCACGTCCAACATCACCATCCAGGATTAGCCATTGAAATAAAAGCCTCAACAACACACACAAACCCAACAACGCAAAAAATCAAACGCCACAGCAAGTGAATAGTCACCATGGAAACCACACCACCCATACACCTCGCCACAATATAACACTCACACAATTCCAGCAAAATCACCCACAAACAACTCAAGTCCACCACCAATTACTCACAGAAAATAGTAAAAAGAGGCCACACCAACCACAAAGACTAGACAAATTATTTGTTTGATGTGCACCTACGGACACTTACAATAACCTTGAGAAAGCATTACCTAGCAAGAGGCTCACATCCCACCCATACAACTCCTGAATATAACAACATGCTCATCCCCCATGTCATCCTCAATAGCCCACAAAATGAAAAAGGTGACCAATCAAGTTAGTCAGATTGCTCCAAAAAATATCCCAAGTCTTGAGGACCAACTAAGGATTGTTCATTTTAATAAAATCAGGATCAATAGGTACATCACATGAGTTTCACATTCCCTTTGGCCCAATAGGAGAGGGTGTGTTATGTTCTTATACAGTAGCCTAGGTGGATTCGGTACAAACATCCATCCAAACACTAGAAAATAATTCATCATCATCATACTAGCTGTACAAACTCCCTATCCACTCACACCTCTACATCATAGCCAATAGGGAAGGAAACAAAGTATTCGCTAGTCTCCACACACACAACATCAGCCAGCGCCACACAAAAGAGAACTACCACAATGCCCACATTATCTCCATAATGCTAAGATAGTCAACACCACTATACTTAGGATTATAATTATCAAACTTTCTCTTGAGCCAGAACTGGTACAAAACCTCCTCGGAGGGTACATTTAAGCAAAGGTTAATTCATGACCCACATTTGCCTTTGATCATTTAGTTCAAATATTGAGGAACAAACTCACCCGTCATATAAGCAAGAAACCACAATCAACATTAACTTGCAAATGAATTAGTTGTACCCCCACATTCGATTGTAGGAGCATCACAATGAGGATGAAAAATAGGACATTTCAATTTTGAAGGACCCAAAAATTTTTTGTGCTTTATAAGAGGGAAATTATTCCATTTTATTACAAATTGAATATTAATCCAAAGTCTCAGACCTAGCCAAACTTGATCAGGATAATGTTTGCTTTATTTAACTCAACAAGAATGCATATGGGCAAAGATGGCCTTGGGCCTTAGTGGTATTATTATCATTCCTAAAGGGCGGCCAAATAAGACTCTAGATGATGAACTATCATGGGGAAATGGCTGGGGATGGAGATTGAGGGAAAGAAACAAAATAGGAAGGGTAGAGGATTTAATATTTACATCAAAATAAAGAGTCCATCTGAAAACTTATAAAAAATATTTTTTAACAAAGTAAGAACAGTGAGAGAAAAACCCTACAATAATTTAAATAGTTTACTAACTTAATCAAACATTCTTAGGATTGAGCAAAGTGTGAGAAACCCCAAGGGTTTTAAGGTGAAGAAAATTTTTTGAATTACATGGGGACGGTATGACATTCAGGAAATTTTCCAACCAGGGCAAAGGAGCGCTGAGCATAAGCATTTCCAGCATGAATAAATTAGAAGATTAAGCCAATGAAGGGATATTCTTTCTCATTTTTGCATTACCCTAAGGTTTCATCTTGTAGTGCTCTTGACCCCAGCCATTTTCCTTACATATGTCATTCGCCAGACACTCGCTCTGGCTTTGTTAATGCCCCTTTACACCTGCATCCAACAATAATTCTCCATCTAATGCCCACTGGAGCTCGCTCTTTGCTTCGCACATGAAGCCACGCCTTCGGATTGTTGTGAAACTCTTATAATGAATACTAATTATGAGAGTCTTGTAGCACTTTTAAAACCACTGTAAGGTTTTTTTAGTTGTTGAAATTGTCTAGAAAGTCCTTCATAAAGTGCTGGAAAGTCATTTATTTCTTGTTATTGTTATTATTTATACTGAAATAACGTATCAAAAGTTATAAGGATAAAAATTATCAGAGTGATAAACTATAATTTTAATAATACCAAATCATATTTTTTGATAAAAAATCTAAAAAAAATGAAATTATTAAAATTGAAATAGGTAGCACATAACGTACCTGGTTCCGAGGAAAATTCTGTTGTATCTACAAAAAGAAAAAAAAAAACTCTACAAACTCCAAATCATTTCTCTCTCCTCTCCTGCTCCTCGGCTATCTGTGCTCTTGTTCTTCTCAAAATCCATTTAGTCTTCTCTAGCTTGAGGGAGCTGAGGGAAACAAAAAAAGTTGAAATGGTTTTTGGATAAAATTTGAAAGTGGATAAAGGTTTTTTTATGATAATAATATTTAATGATACAAATTGATTATGCAATTTTATTCTTTACATAAATTTTCTATAAATCTTTTTATATCTTCTTCAAATTTGGGATTTCAAAAATAATGAAAAATATTCATTAAGTTAGTTACGCTGTCTAGAAGGTCTCTGATGAAATCGATTTAAAAATGGATACCTAACTGTCTTAGAAGGTCCCACCTATACCAAATGCATCAATTTCTTGAGAAATTAAAATTAAATAAGAAGCTTCTTATTTTCAAATTTACAGTACCATAAAATTAATGAAAATTTATTATATTAGAGCATAATAATTATCTATTGTTATGACAAATATGGCTTGAAAATTTGACTTATAATGACTCATGAAATATTATTTAATTATTTTTGGTCAAATTTAACTTTTAAATATAAGAGTTATTACATTTCACTTTATTGCTTTACCATAGATGTTAATCGCCCAATATGGTCCCTCCGACCATTATCGTACTCACGACAATCATTTTAAACTTAGTACCACTTTGATTACAATCCTCATGCATCGCCCCGCACCATAACTATTTTCTTCCAACCTTTAGACAAAACCACTGGATTATGTTCAGAACTCCAACCACTAATACACAACAACATGATCCCTTAAACCATCTAGTTGGAAACGGTCCATCCAATGAAGTTGTCCAACCTTTTTCTCTGACCACACGTCGCACGACGTCATTCCCTCCAACCTCGTAACTAGCTTGTTATGCCCTTCTAACTTCAATTTTAATACCTATGGAACCCTAATCTCAGTCACTGCTGATTATAATTCTCCTCCAACCTGTGGTCACTATTAAAGGTCACTTTAACCTTTTTGCATGACTAACGGTCAAACTAACTCTTCTTTCATGTGAATATGATTCTTCTGACATTCATCGATCCCATGGTCCCATTAATCTTAATCACCTGATTGCATACCAAACATCTATGCACCACTATGTTTTCTTCAACCTAGTCGCTATACTACATTGCCTTTGACTTGTCATCACCTCATCTATGATCCTTATCAACCAAATGAATATGCCAACATTCTCTTGAGGAAAAAATCTCATGTTATAAATTCTTCTATTTTAACCATAATTGAGTAATACAATTTTTATTAAGCATCATTGAGTCAACATATTTTCTGTGGAATAACATCATTTGTATCAGTGGTCAAACCCCAGGTTTATCCCCTTTCCAAGCTTTTCAACAAAAAAAATATATTATTATTCATATGATTGAATCACCCCACTCTTTTACTTATGTGCATGGTACTTCATCATTAAAGCTAAGATATATTAGCACTTTATTTGTCTACTATCTCAAATTTTTTTATTCAATAGTATGGTTGCTATCTTTGTGAAATTGATTTTTGGTAGGGCAAAACCTTTCCTATATACCTTGAAAAGTTCATTCATTCAAAATGCCTTTGGCAGGGTGAAATTGCATAGAAGAACTACCCAAAGTGATTTAGGTTAGCATTGATTGTCTTTGTACTGAAATAATCGGCGAATTTACTGTATGATTTTAGATGGGGAACCTTTTTAACTACAAAAGTTTTGGTTATGTTTTCACCTAAAAAGAGTTGTATTTAAGGTTAAAGATGTTTATGAGTTGATCAAAGGAACTTGATTTAGATATAATGTTTTAGCCAAGTAGAACGGAATGTTGTTGCTGATGCTTTGAGTAGAAAGTCAGTAGGACTCGAAACTAGTTTGATCACTTTGAGCATGCAATGATTAGAGAAATAGAGAGGTTGAAATTAGAAGTGGTTATGCTCTCTAATGCACTCAAATTTTTGTTCAACCTTTGTTGTAGGAAAGATTAAGGAAGCTCATAAGGAAGATGAAAAAATATGGCAAAATTAAAGGGACCGATTCATATTGGAAGAGAGTTGATGTTTCAAAGTAGATGAGCTCGGTGTGATTTTTATGGAAGCAAGTTTGGGGTCCAGTTAATGGTGAAATAAAGAGAGAGATTTTTCTGAAGCCCATTATTCTATATATTATTCATCCAGACAACTGCAAGATGTATCTATAGATTGAGAGCATGGTCTGGTGGGCATAGATTGAAGTTGGATGTAGTAGAGTATGTAACTAATAATTATAGCATGTCATTAAGGTTAATGCTAGGCATCAAAGGCCTTGTGTAATTATTCAATCATTGCCTATTCTGGAATGGAAATGGGAGGGGAATCATATGAATTTTGCTATGGCTTTTTCAGTTGTTAACTCATTTTTGAATGAGGTTAATTATCCAAATCAAACATTTCAATCTCCACACAAAATTATTGAACTGCACTCAAAATTTTTAGTTAATTCACATATTGTGCTTTAGCATAGTGATTTTTGTTGACTACTTTTGGTGAGTGAACTTGTTATCTTCTGCAAGGATCTCTTAAAAGTGAGGCCTCTGTTACATTAGTGTAGATAATCACTCTTAGGATTCCTCTTAGTAGGAACCATGGGACACACATACAATAAACTTAGCCTCGATCAACATCGGTTTATCTCAGTAGAATAGGTTTTCACAAATCAATTTTATTCAACTCAAACTTCAAGTTAAAGAGGCGATCTTGTCCGAATTATACTGAATTGGATGTGTCAAGTCATTCAACTCAATGTCGGGTAATTCAATCTGAATCATGTTCAATCTGACCTCCACATTTGAATTGCTGAGAATGGAACTCGCATCGTATTAATAAATGAATTTCCATCAAATTAAATAACTCAATCCAAATTAAGGTATATCTGATCAATTTAATGTTAAACTTGTTGATAGTACGGCTCTAATTTGTTTAATTTATCTAAAAACTCAAATTCATATCAAAATTGACTGAATTTAATTGAATAAGCTCATTTTTGAGTTTTCTTTTGGATAATTTATGATGGGCCGTAGAGCTATTTATATAAAATGATATA
This sequence comes from Dendrobium nobile, assembly GCA_022539455.1. Taxonomy (NCBI): domain Eukaryota; kingdom Viridiplantae; phylum Streptophyta; class Magnoliopsida; order Asparagales; family Orchidaceae; genus Dendrobium; species Dendrobium nobile. Next base: position 38,653,804 of record CM039722.1, on the reverse strand, counting down.
AGTCCTTAAAGGATTAAGTAGCCCTCTAAAATAACTAACATTTGAGAGAAAATCTTAGAGCATGTGATCAACTAAAAATATAGGTTTTCAAACGCAAAATTATTTAATTAAGGGCTCTTAATCCATTAAGGGACTTAGTATATATATATATATGAAATTATGAATTTCTTATGTATTTGATTAAAGTACGTATAAACAACCTCTGCACTATAAATAAAAACCTAAGTCTTCGTTTGGGATCAAAGATATAGAGCGACGCCAAGGGCTTTGGCAGCGGCGTCTCGGACTGAGTCTACGGCAGATTTCCAGAGGCGATATCGTCACCGGCTTCCTTGGGTGCACCTGCAGGAGGGCAGTGACGGAGGCCAGCAAGCTCTACCGGCGGTTGAAGGAGTGGACAACATTGGTTACTTTTTAGTTATTTACATGTTTCGCCCGATTCATTCTCGGTTATCGGAGTCTTCCTGACAAATACCCTACTCCAAAGTACTCGTTACGGGGCGGGAGCGGAAGAGAAAGCAGTGGTTTCCAATGGAGTCAAAATTGCACTAAATCATCTGTGCTTTTCCTCGTCAATGAAGGCAGAAGATAGATGCGGTTTATGAAAGTCTTCATCAGCGGCATTTCCTCCGGCTTTCCTCTGGTTGACTTCTTTGCACCTTTCTTATGACTGCTAGTCATTGCATGACCCGGGTTTTCTAGATGGGAATTCGCCGTTCATTCTTTTCGGGGGTCCTGTCCGGGTTCTCTCCGTATCGCTTTTTCGCTTTGAAAGTTTCTTCTGCTAGTTCTTCTGCTTTATGATTTCTAAATGAAGATTGGATGCCTAGGTGCGCGTTTTAAGTTTGCCTTGGTCGAAGATATTCCGGAATGTAGTCTATCGCTGGAATATATTCATAAATTTTTCTTCAATCTTAAGCTGAATGGCGAGTTATTCTGTCATTGTTCTCAATAAAATAATGTTTTGATTCAGACTTAGATTGATTTGGATTGCTGTCGTGTTTTCGCTCACGGTCCTATTTTGTTAAAATGTTAAATGGGTGTGGATAAATTGTCTTCGCATTTTGACGTTTGTGTGGAATCTCCAATCATTCCGATTTGGATTTCTTTCCCTATCCTTATTCCCTCATCTGTTCTCTTCCCGTATCTTCAAGGGTTGGGGTTCTTTTTGGTCAACCCTTATGACTGATAACGCTACTGCCATTGGAATATTAGACGTCGTTGATCGTGTACTTTTTGACTAGTATATTACTAAGCAGTTATCAGATCAAAATTTGGCTTGATTTGAAACTTTGGTTATGCCCCAAATGTGGAAATTGAAGTTTTCCTTTCTATTGTGGTCATTGTAAGCTTTGGGTCATTCAAAGCTGAATGTAGTGTGTTGCATCCATCTCTGCTTGTCCCGTACTGTGAGTGGTTCAATTTTGGAAACTGTGGCTCATCCTATTACTGAGATTGATAGGTAGTTTTTGGTATTTGTGTCCAATCTTTGGCACATGTGGAGTTGGGGTTGTTGCATATGCTATTTGTTATCCTCTGATATGCCTAGGTACATCGAGTTCAATAACTCGGATGTTGTTGCGATGGTTGACATGCCGCAAAACCCTCTTGGTTGTTGATGTTGATCCTGTGGATGCATTAGTTGATCGATTGTTGTGCTGAGTCGTTGCACCGTCCTGCACTACCCCTTGCTTACTTGTTTCACCTGATGGAGTTTTGACTGATAGGAAAGCTAGGTGATGTGTGTGTGGCAGCTGATGTCCTTCAGTTTGTATAGATGGGGAGGGTACCTTGCCTACGTTATTGGGTTTGGTGAAGAAAATTGATGATAGGGGTGTGGGTGGATTTGAGGTTGATGATGGGGTGACTTGTGCTATTTTGGATACTTGCTGTTCTTTTTGCTCTTTCTGATGGAGATGTTCCCTTATCTAAAAGTTTTGAAGAGTCACTTTTGAATGTGCCTTTTTAACTTGTTTCAAGAATGATTTGCATACTCACATTTCGAGGGATACTGAGGTGATGCGGGGTGACTGGTTACATGCCGAATTTTCTAGCGGATGGTGAAGATTTTTATGAGGATAATTTGGCATCAAGAAAGGAATTTTTTAAAAGAAGTGACAAACGTTGAGCTCGTATATTCTAAAAAGAGTGATGCTCTTTTTGGTCTTGATCTTGTTTTCGTGGACATTTGTTCGTGCTTTTGGAGTTGTTTTGGTGCTGGTATTGATGTTGATGCGTCTTTTTGGAGTTAGAGCTGATTTGATTTTTGTTTGGTGTTGGTTGACTTGTTTCCATTTGTTTTTTCCTATGTTGTGTGATTGAGCCTTGTTTACCTTTGCTTTGGTGTTTCTGTATTTAGTATTTAGTTTGATCTAGTCTTTAGTTTGAATCTATGGCTCATAGGTTTTCCTTTAAATGATGTATTTCTAGAGGGCTTTAGATTTTTTAAGGCTTGTATCCTTATTTTGTTTTAAATTATGTGCCCCTTTCTGCAGGGTTTTTTTGTAAAAAAAAAAGTACGTACTAAACAAAGAAACATAGGTTCAAGGTGATTAAGGGTGTAAAATAAGTACATTGAATCATAAGGTGTGAGTACTCACTAGTAGTAAATAAGGGTTTAGTGTTCTAATTTCTTACTATTGCAGTATTTTAAAATTCCACAAAATTCATTACAGTGATTTTAGCAGCGGTACAATACGATATATTTTTGTTCTCTAGAAAAGAAATTAGCAGTGTTTAAGAATGATTTAGGACTTTGAAATGTTTTCAACTTCTTTTACGAATTGCTTGATAAAAATCGATTCTATTACTGTAGTATAGGAGCGGTTTAATAGTTATTTTGCAGCATTCAAAAAAATTCAAATTGTGAGGTGTTGTTTGATTTATATGAAATTTGTAATCAACGACAAAACTTATTTGGTCATTCTTTATAATGCCTCCATGGTATATGCATAATCATATCAACCAATCAAAGGGATATGATAAGAAAATCAAAGTCTAAAGTGGAATGTGTGAAGATAATATCAAGCTGTAGCTCCATCAGTTACTACTATAACTTTATTACAAGATGAAATATACATTAATTATAATTTTATTTTATAAACTAATAATCATTATTGTGCATTATAAATTATTTTATATTTATACAATAAATAACTATTTTATCACAAATTATCCTGATTTTTTTAAGTTGCTGAGCAAATATTATTTTTCTTTCGAAACTCATAACATTTAAAAAAATTTACCATAAGAGAAGCTGCTGCTAAGTCCTTTTGCTTTATTAGTCATAATTTCTTCTTGCTAAAATTGAGAAAACACAAGTCTTTTACTTGCTAATATTGATAGTCTTAATTCTCAATTACCGCTGCTTCAGTCTTTTATCAGTAGGTACAAGAACCTCTAAAAATACTACACGTAACGAATTAGTTTTGTGGTTCCAAATTTGAGGATTCCTTAGAAAGTGCAAAGATACTGTGATCGCACTTCATAGTGGATATCTATATAATAGCTGTGGATATTTAAAGCTACACCGTTATAATTATTATTGTTTTTTTTTACATTTAGTCATTTTAGGCAAATTCAAATCACACAATGCATACACAAGACTCGAACCAGACTTGTATTGAAAGCATAAGCTCTCAACCAGCAGACTAAATGAATTGTGTCCGTATAGAATTTCAAAAATACCTTTTGCCCTTGATTTGAAAGTTGAAAATTGATTCCTTTTGAAAATTTCAAATTAACACATTTAATTTTGCCCTCGATGCATAAAATTATTATTTGAATATCAAATTTTCTTTTCAAGGAAAGCTCCTCTTTTTTTAGCTTATCTATCATTTTCTTTAAATATCGAAAATATTCTTGCATTAATTTTTCCATTGAATGCATATAAACTATTATTTTAGATATCAAAATAAAATTTTCAAGGAAAACTCCATTTGAGGATTCCCTTTTTGTTTTTTTCATCATTTCAATACATAGAATGACTTGAACAATTGGAATAGTTTCAGAAGAGATCAACAAAAAGAGTTTAGTAATAGTTTAATTCATTCAAATATCTTTAAAGCTTTAAAATTTTGGATATTAAGAAAATGACAGATAAGCTCAAAAAGGAGTTTTAGTGTTTTACTCGAAAAGAAAATTTTGGATATTCTAAAATAGTTTTATGCATTCAAGGACAAAAATAATGTTTAATTATTTTTATTCAAGGGCTAAAAGATTTTCTTTTTAGAGTGTCTTGTCGTACTTTTAAAGATTGATGATTGATGGCAATCATATTAGCAAGTACTAAGCCTTTTTATTTTTTTATTTCTATTTTAGGAAGAAGATGATGACTAATATGAAATGGAACTTAGCTACAGCTTTTCTTATGATAATTTTTTTTAATTGTAATCTTGAGTTTTGAAAAAAAAAAAATATTTGCAGAACTTTAAAAAAATCAGGATATTGTGGTAAATTAGGTTATTTTTATTTTAATATAAAAAAATAAATTATAATGCCACATAAATGATTTATTTTAGTTTTTTAATAAATTTTATAATTGTTATTGATTTTTTTTAATCTAGCAAAAAAAATTTGAGGCTTTGAATTAGTTGAAGCAAAAATAATGATAGAAGCTCATTGCTCTCGTTATTATTTCTTCATAACATTCACTTTTTGACTATATTTTCTTTTATCTATAAGGTGTTTATCGGCATAAAACTTTCCGTCGGGAAAATTTCAGTGAACAATTTGTCGGAAATATTTCTCCGGAATATAAACTACGCCGTAAATAAAAAAATGAAAAAAATAACTAATCCACTGAGCCCGCATCAAAACGCAGAAACAGAAAAGAACCACCCCATCACCAGCTTAACCCAAACTAACACCAACCTAGCCCAGCAAGTTGAAACAGGGCAAAATAGAGACCACCAGAGAAAGAAACCGAAAGGGGGAGACCCATAATATATACCCAAAAAAAAAAAAGAATAATAACATCCTGGAATAAAGAAACAGACAAAAACACCAGGACCAACTCCACAAAGAAGAAACCAGTAGAAATAGCGAGAGGGAACGAAACACTCCGGCACAAAGCCAAGTATGAAAAGGGGACGAACAACACAACAACCACCAGAAAAAGAAAAGAAAAACAAATTAATACTTAACATAAGGCATCCCTAATTATATCCGTCTAAGGAGACCTTTAATAAGAAAAGGCACCTGATAAAGGTCAGCTCATTAACACATAATTGCAGCCAATCTTGGCCATAACATTAGCACACCGTTCCCTCAACAAGAATATAGAAAAATAGCAGTTAAGTAAGTTTAAGATGCCTCTAATCCTCAGTATTAAAAAATAAGCTGAAGAGCAAGTGTATCACCCATACCCTAGATGGCCTTGAAATACAAATCCCTTCTAGCAACAATATCAACCAATTAAAGATTTTAACACAAAGTTGGTAAGCCATGAAGCACATCAACAAACTTAGCAAAAACTAATATCATCATGCTCAACGGGCCCAGCAAAACCTCACATAGGGGCCTTTATGATCCTTCAAACACCACCATAGCCAGCAATATTACCATTCTATAGCTTGCCACATTCAACTTGACAAAATTTGAGGTTTAGGCCAAAAAAATTAATCTATTACCTTATGATTATTAAAAACCAAAATAATACAAAGCTAGGACAAATAAATTGAAAATTCTTAAAGTACTTAAAGGAAAGTAATGAGTATAAAAAAGAAGCCACTTTTTCCTTGATTTTTTGAATATTCTCTTTAATTCTTCACAACCGAGTTTAAACGAGAATCATTTCTCTCAATCCATAGAAAACCAAAGGATAAGAAACGGAATACATTAAGGACATGCCCTTTGGCCTTACAAGCCAATAATCAAGCAGATATATATAATAGTAGAACTAGAATAAAAGTTAAAATGCAAATGTCCTCAAAGCTGTAGTCCAAACCTTAATAGCAATAGGGCCGAGATGAAGGACATGGTGCCATATTTTCAACATGAAAACAATATTAACATTTAGAAGGAAAAATAAAAGCTCTTTTCTCAAATTTTCATCTGTAGGAATAAGCTTGTGAGAAATCTCCAAGCGAAATAGAAACGTTTTAAGGATGAATTGTGCAAAATCATTTTAAAAAACTTAGAAGACTACTTTTTATCTCTAATGAAAAGCCATGCATTCTTACGAAATAGTGCCATCTTTAGAAAAGAACAGAGCAAGACATCCTTAGAAGAAGTGTTTAAATATATTTAAAATAGACTGAATAATGCAATTGGAAGAAAAGAAGATAAGTTTTCCAGTCCCAAGCATGATTTAGAAAAAAGTTGTTAACCTTCACCTTAGCAATAGGAATAGAATTTAATAAGGAATTGATCGACTGGCCTTTTATTTACGATCTTGTAACAAGAAATGTTGACATAACTAAGCCCCCAAGCCAGATAGGCCAACCTCCATTTAATTAAGCAAATGACGATGCCAAACTTTAGACTTTACAAAACCAAAGAAGGTTGTCTCCCCCACATTACTTAACCATATAAAATTGGCCTAGAGATTGTCATTATTTCTAAGCTTAAACCAAAGCTTGCAAGGAAAAGCCAAAGCCAAATCAACATTGACTTACAACCTAAAGCCCATTGTTTGAAAGTCCCACAACATTTGCTCCAAGAAGAACAATGAATTTTTAGTAATTATTCCCAGAGCCTTTCCAAACAAATTTGAAAATTCTATCAATTTATGCAAACAGTTTTGTAGGAAAAAGGTTTTGAAAATATAAACCGGAATAGTAGCAAAGCACGAGACCACCAAAGCTAAAAAGTTCGAGTCCGAGAAGACAATCTGTTCTGTACAACAGAAATTAGTCATCAAAGAGGAAAGACTTTTCTACCCTTATACAAAGGAATGCCAGATATTTAAAGTTCAAAGCACCTTGAGTAAACCAATAAGATTCTTAATATCTGCAACCTGATCAGAATATATTTTCTTATCGATAATAAAGCTGCTCTATGTTTATTGAAAGCCAAACCACAACAGATTCAAATTAATCAAACAAGTTCATGTCTTATCTTCCTAGTTATGCTAGCATTCAAAAAATAAGGAATCATCTACAAAACTAAATGAGAGATTTTAATACCACCTAGGTTTGAAATAAGACGTGACATTTTTTTAAAATTTGATCAATACCCTTAGAAAGGTAATCCGCATCAATTTATAAAAAGAGCAGGAGAGATGTGATCCCCTTGTCTCTAGCCCATGAGTGGCCCTAAGAAAAACCATGGCACTTACCATTCACCTAAATGGAGAAAAAAGGCTTCAATGATAAGATTTAATGAGGTTGATAAAAGAAAGATCAAAACCAAATAAACTCAAAATATGATAAATAAAATTCCAATTAATATTGTCATAAGCCTTCGAATATTAGTTTATGATCATGTTACCACCATGACACTTAATTCCAAATCATTAAAAATCCTGAGCCAATTAGGATATTATCCGGGATGCCCTCCTTTGAACAAAACCCATTTGTAAGGGAGATTTAAGTCTAGGCAAGAGAAACGTTAAACTACTTCATAAGAATTTTAGAGAGCAATTTTGTAATTAGTGCACAAACTAATGGTCAAATTATTTCCTGGAATTCATAGAATTGTCTTGGGAATAAGCGCAATCGAAGTAGACGATAAAGATCTTGGGATAGTAGTACCATTGAAAAAAAGTTGGTCACGGCAAAAAAATTTATTCTAAATAATAGTCCAAGTTTTCTAAAAGAATTATTAGTATAGCCATTCCGAACCAGCATGATAATGTCTACCAAATAAATGTCTTTACCTCCTCAAGAGAAAGAGATTTAGTTAATTAAAATTACCCTCATCCGAAACCAAATTAGGTAATAAAGGGATGGTTAGGAAAATTAGGTGGGATTAAACGGACTTTTTAAGATGATTCTGATATAAGAAACAACAAGATTAAACATTCCTTATTTATCCTCAGAAAACTGGCCATCCTCACCAGCAATTTTATGAATGAATTATTAAAACGCTTCTTCTTAACCAAAGCATGAAATATTTAGTGTTATTATTACCTTCAACAAGTGCTAACAATCGCTTTCTATTTCACATAAATGACATTTCTTGTGCTTGAAGCTTACAACACCACTTTAGTCTTTTTCAACAGATTAAAATTGAACTCAAAAGGGTTCAACTGTATAAGATTTTCAGAAGAATTCACTCTATTCTTCAGCAAGATAGAATGTAGAAAACAAATTTTTTATAAACATTATGATTCATACAATTCAAAAGAAGTTTAAGCTTTTTCAGTTAAGACAAAGTCTATGCATACCTGAGATAGTATCATCAGGAAAAGAGGAGTCATGCCAATTATTTGAATAACATCAAAAAGAAAGAATGAAGCAACCACATATTTTTAATATCTAACTAGGAAGGAAAAGCCCTATTATCAATTCTTAATTTAATAATAAGAGGAGATGATCAGACAGAGTACGGCTAAGGTGTTCAACTTGACAAATCAAAAAGTGTTAAGCTAAATATTATTAAAAAGAACTCTATCTAATCTTTGCCACAAATGACCACGATGTCAAGTAAATTATTTCCAGAAAAAACCAATATCAATAAGATTGCTTCATATATCATGCCATTTAAGTCTCCATGGATTGATAAATAGGGCGAGAGCCTCAATGCGCTCAGACGGATTAGAAATAGTATTAATTCTCCACCACAAGCCACGAAGGTTGAAATATTATGAAAATGACAATTTGCTCCCATAATATCTTTCAGTATAATGAAAGGAGCAGAATAAACAAAAGAGCATAACATTAAAAATTAGATGTCCGATATTACAATGTAGAGCTTGAGTAAAATCCCCAATGATATAAATTCTAACTAGTTCTTCCATTAAAATAAAGTTTTATTTGGCAATATTAGATATAGAAAATTTAAATCACAAAAATTTAGCAGTACTAAGTAATTTATCCACAGAAATAAGAGGTTGCAAGCAAAAAAAGAATTGAAACATTATGAATGCGACATAATTTTCTACTATGACTTAGAAGAAGGGAAACCAAACCCCGAAACATTCCAAATGATTGAGTTAACATAAAACATAAGATTAATGTGAGTTGTATGAATGGGTATTTCTAGAGACAAAACAAATTTTTGGGTTTTCTACCTCTCTTACCAAGACCCTTAGAGAATTCAATCATTTTCTTCTCTCCCATAACATTTAGCCAAAATTATTCCACCTCCGTGTCAGTATAGCATCACATGAATAATGATCGTTAAAGAAGCTTGCTATCATTTAAAGTTCCTGCAGTCCCCTTAGGAGGAGGCATTTCACCTTCCATATAAAGAATACCATCTTTCCACAGTAGAAATATTATCTTAAAACCAGTAAACCATCCTTAACACCACTCAAGATGGGTAGGAGGTTCAAAGGAAGGACAAATCTATCAGCAAAAGAGGAATAGATCTAACATTCATTTTAAGTAGCATTTCTATTTTTTAACCAACTAAACATCCCCTAATAGCCAAGCCTTCTAATTTCCATAAGCCTACAACTTACTATTTATGATGGAACAAAAAAGCTGGGAGGTAAGCTTACCATAGTTTGTACTATTCCATAAGTAGAAGTTGGTGGTGACTTATCATCCTATTGAAATGAAGGGATATCCCTTCACTCTCCCTTATCAATTGCACAAAAGATAGGTATGCAAATAGAGCCCTTCAAAAGGACATTCTAATCCATATTCATCAAATCGTTCTTGTAATCCAATGAACGAAAGCGGTGGAGTAATCTCGCCGGAGATTACAAGAAGATAAGAGAGTGGGAGTCTGGCGGAGATGAGAGGGAGCCGAGTCGTTCTGGGCGATGAGGAACGATTGAGGAGGAGATTACAAGAACGATTTGGATGATATGGATTAGAATGTCCTTTTGAGGGCTCTATCATACAACCTTCTTTTGTGCAATTGATAAGGGAGAGGTGAAGGGATATCCCTTTCATTCAATTGGATTGATAAGGCACCGCCAACTTCTACTTATGGATAGGATACAAACTATGGTAAGCTTACCTCTCGCTTTTTGTTCATCATAAATAGTAAGTTGTAGGCTTATGGAAATTAGAAGGCTGGCTATTAGGGATGTTTAGTTGGTTAAAAAATAGAAATGCTACTTTAAAATGAATTTTTTGAAATTATTTGAATATATAAAAAATAAATTCATATAAATATTTTTTTGTTTGGTGGTAAAATAAAATAATATAGTATTAAGTTTAAATATGACTACTAATGATAGATAAGGAGAGTGGTTGGCGGTGGTTGTTTGGTTGTTGTTGGTGACTGCGGGTGGTGGTGATGATGGTGGCAGGTGGTTGCAACGGTGGTGACAGACGGGTGGCTGGCAACTGGCGACTAATGATGGCAGCAGGTGGAGGAGGGTGTCGGCGGATGGGACGGTGCGACGATGTGGCGGTGATGATGGTGGGTGGCGGCCGATGGTGGTAGAGGTTGGCGGCTAGCAGTGGTGGGTGGCTGGCGGGTGCGGGCAGTATGTGGGGTGGCAGTTGTGTGGGGTACTATAAACCATTATCACTTAATATTGGATAGTTTTATTACCTCATTAAATAATCTAGAATTATTTTACTTATATTTACTGTTGCTTAATTTACTTTTCTTTTTCGTTCCAATCAAATACCAAAAATTTCAAAACACATCCATTTGAAATTCTTTACATCTTTATGCAATCTAGTAAACCACATTTAGAAATATGGGGGGCACTTGGTACTGTAATTATTGAAATTCTATTAAGTAACTCCAATATATAATTGTTCTCTTTGCGTGCAATCCTTAAATGGGTTAACTCCTGGGAAGTTATTTTAACGGGAAAAATAGAGAGGGGAAGTAGGCAAAGTAGACAATAACTTTTTGTTAAGGTTTGAGAAATTAAAAAAATGTTATCAAGATACAACACAATAAAATTTAAAATTAAGTGACATACAAGATAAGCTATGGCATGTGGTCCACCTCTTGAACATTAACTGGGACAATGTGATATATGATAGGAAAAAACAAGTGAGTCATACTGACCATCTGAAAATTTTTATCTATCTAGTGGATGATTTTTGGGATAAGGATTTTAATGTTTAAGTGGAGATAACTACTAAATAAATTAAGTAAAAAGTAGTAAAAACTCTTAATATTAAGGAACATTTTGGTGTAAGGCTATATGATTCATTAATAAACTTCAAGTTAATGCAGCTCGTGTGGGATCAATTATGAGATGGTGATCCTCCTAGGATATTTACATCAACAAGAAAAAATCATGAGGCCATTGGGACAAAAGGAACAATAATTCATGTTTAAGAGTTTGGGATATTACATCTTATTCCCTTTGAATTTGCATCTCAGTTGCCTCCTCTACACACCATACAACACCAAATTTAGTTTGTTCTTAGTGCTAATTCACCTCATACCCACATCATGAGGAGTTATAAATAGAACTCTATTCTCAAGAAATGGTTGAAGAATTTAGCTTATATAATTAATTCATCTCATTTAATTCCTGTGTGGTAGTCGCACACACTAATTCTCCTAGATAAGGATGGAAATGGAATGTGAATTAATAATCGAAGCAATAATATAACTATTATTAAGTACAATTTTCCAATAACAAGAGTGGCTGATTTATTGATAGGACTTGCATGGGCTCTTTTTTTCTAAATTAGACATGTGAAGTAGGGTGTGCACACAAATTTGTATACGAACTGGCCAGGTGTTAATGGTTGTACAAACTCTTTTAAGATCTTAGAATGATTAAATGAGTAGAAGGTGATACCTTTTGGACTTTATAAACACCTTCAAACATTTATGCAACATATAAATGATGTGCTTCACCTTTCTATTGGATAAAATGATGTGTTGCATATTTCGACAACATCACTCATTTTTGCCCATCATTGTTAAACTTGTTCACCACTTAAATTATTTATCTTTGAGTTCCTCTACGACCATAAACTTTATCTTAATTTACCCAAGTGTGGTTTTCAACATCTATACATGCATTTATTGGGTTTTGTTTCATCTCACGAAGGTGTTTGAATAAATACTTGAAAGGTTTTGCTAAGAAAAAAAAGTTTTAATGTCTCATAGTTTATTGGTGTATGATCACCTTCCATGGTTTGGTGGAATTTCTTATAATGTTTTATTAAAAATTTTGTCTTATATAATGGCCCTAATCATTGATGTTTTGAAAGTTAGTTCCTCTTAAGTAGAATTAGAACAACAACATGTTTGAAACCTAAAGCAAGTATTATTTTGCATAGAACACAGATGCATATTTTGTAAGGAAATGGAGCAATCTTTTCTCAGAAATTAAGGCAGTTGAATTTTCATGAGATTGAATTCCATTGAGATAAAAATCAAATGTATAAGAATAAAAGTTATTTGCAATCATTCGAGCACTAAATCCTTGGGAACTATCTTCTTCATCAATTTGTTTTTCTTACTATGTAGCAATTATAAGCTCTTTAATAATAATTAATACTAGAAAAACTATCACATGATATGTCAGTAAATGTGACATCTTTATGTAGAAAGTTCCACAAAAGGCTGTATAAATTGAATCGTGTGGAGGATGTGCTTAGTTTAATGTTGCTACTATATTCACAAAGTTATAATTGGAAACATCACCTTGTAGGAAATAAAAAAAAATTTATGACTTCGATGCAATACTTTGTTGAATAATGAAACTTATGATTTGACAGGGACTCAAACTACAGCTTATTATAACCTGTGCTGGATTTTTTATTTTAAAGCGGTTCTTTGTATTCCTCACACTTAGCTTTCGTCTGATGACGATTTAAATAAAACTAACAAGAAAATTTCACTCATGTCTTCCCTTGATGGCTGGGAAAGACCTAGCAAAATACCAAGTGTCAATCTTTCTGACCCACTTATATAATCTGGAGACTCTCAGATTTACAAAGAAGATGCTCTATATGTCAAACATATTAACAAAGCATGGGCAACAGCACCCCTTTATACACTTCACTTTCAGCATGCAAGTCAGACAAAATTATGACGTCATTTAGAGTTCGGACGAAACTTGGCGGCGGTGGTCGAGGAGGAGTCTCTTCCCTCCTATTCCTCCCTTCTCTTCTTCTTCTTCCTTCTTACTTTTGTCTTGGGGTCCCCCCTAAAGAGAAATAAGTGGTCTATTTATAGATTTTCTGAAGTGGCATTTCCCATAAATAGATGAGAGATCGGGGCAAATATGGAGTGGTTCGGACGAACGACCGATATTGAATCATTCGATTGAGGACCATTTATCAGGCATTTGAAGGTCTTAATGATTTTGGAATTTGGCGATCTTTGGCTCATTAGATTCGTTTCGTCGAGCCACTCGATTCGATTATAAGCTCGTAAGGTTCGGAGTCCTCTTGGTAATTCAAATTGTGGTACGAACTTTCCAACAGCGCTTCAGGTCCTTGATTTGGACTCATTTGGGCTCGGATTGAGTTGAATTTGGTGTCATTGGGTTTGTATTTCCGAGACGCTCAGTTTGACTATAAGTTTACTGAAATTGGAGTTCAAGTGTTCCCTAATTTAATTTTTGAAATTTCAGGCTTGGTTTTGCCTCGAGATTCGTGTCCGATCAAGATAATTTTTTGATGATAAATCACTTGGATAGGAAAAGTAGAACTTTATCTTATTCCTTTACCTCCTAGATACAAACTCGATAAATAAAGTATATATAGAGATTTTACGTTGGTGTGATATCTCTCAGAATAATATTAGTCTAAAATAGAACCAATCCTAACAATCTCCACCTTGGTCTAATTCTACAATGAATATCAAAGAACTACATGTTTGCAATAACCCAAACATGTTGTAATCTGATTAGCTCCCTGCATTAACTCCTAGAGCAAAACTGTCGAGCAAAGGCCAATCTCGCTCACACTCGACCTACATTATGCGTTCTAATCCACGACTCTAACTTGCACTCTCTCATTCTAAGACAAGTGCACTTGCGTCTGTTGTTGTTACCCTTGTGATCAGAACGCACGTGCCTTGTGCATCGCCTGCTCCCGCCCGACATGTCCACGCTCCAGCATCAAGCACTCTCCGGCTCACCTATCTTCCTCAAGCACCCATGCACACTCTGTCATACAACTTCTAATGAGCCACCCATCCAATCCCGGGTTAGGTGCCCGCTTCTTACTTACTCCTGCATGGGGTTGCCTCCCGTATATATGCACAACAAAGGCGTAGAAGTAGCAACCCTTTCAAAAATCTTCTTCATGTGAAGCCTTAAGGCTAATTGGGAATGAGATTCGAAGAGCCGCGAATTCGTACAAACATTCTTCTTCATGCATTAAATCCTAAGTGAGGCAACTGTTTGTTTTATTGTAACCAAGTAGAAATGCTTGTTATATTACACCCGAGTGAAAATGCTCGGCTATAGAAAAAGCTATACGTTTAATATAATTGAATAATTAGGATTTTGTATGGAAAGAATTACAAGATACACATATATGGTAGTGTAGATATAGTTATAATATTCATTAGGAGAGTTAAGTAGTACTTAAAAAACTAAAGAGTAATGCAATTGATATGTTTTATAACGAATATGAAATTTAAAGTCAATTAAATAATAAGAAAGAATTGAACAAATGAAAGCAAGCTACAACAACAACATTATGTCTTTGTCCCACTACGTGGCGTCAGCTACATGAATCCTTTTTTGCCATTGTATCTCGTTAAAAGTCGAATTCTCATTTAAATCTAATAAAGAAAGATCATTTCTAATATTTTCAAACCAAGTATTTTTAGGTCTACCTCCACCTTTCTTAACATAAGTCAAATCTAATACTTCAACTTTCCTAAATGGGTCATCGGAAGGCCTCCGTTTAATGTGACCGAACCATCTAAGGCGACTCTCTATAATCTTATCTACCAATAGAGCTACTCCAACGTTTTCATGTATATGCTCATTTCGTATCCTATCTCTAAGGGTCAAGCCACTCATCCACCTAAGCATCCTCATCTCTGCAACACATAACTTAATGTTATGTTTCTCTTTTATTGGTCAACATTCGACACCATAAAGGATTCCAGGTCTCACCACCATCTTATAGAATTTTCCCTTAAGTTTGAGGGGGACTTTTCGATTACACAATAAGCCCGTTACATTCCGCCACTTCAACCATCCAACTTGAATTCTGTGGATAATATCCCCATCAATTTCACCATCACTCTTAACAAAAGATCCAATATGTCTAAAATGTGTACTCTTATTAATGACTTGATCGCTCAAAGTCAAAATCCCCTTACTAGGTCCATTGCTACTAAAATTACACTCCATATATTTAGTTTTAGATCTACTCAAGCGAAAACCTTTAGACTCTAAAGTTGACCTTCATAATTAAAGTTTACCTTTAACTCCCTTTCTAGTCTTATCAACAAGAAGAATATCATCAGCAAAAAGTATACACCAAGGTACATCCTCTTGCTAATGTCTAGTGAGAACATCCATGGCTAAAGTAGAAAGATATGGACTTAAGGTTGATCCTTGATGTAATCTAACCGAAATAGAAAAAAACTTGGTCAAACCACCTTGTGTTTGAACACAAGTAATAGCTATTGCATATATATCTTTAATGATTTGAATATAAGCATTATTAACTCCTTTCTTTTTAAAAGCTCTCCATATCACTTCTCTTGGTACTTTATCATATGCTTTCTCAAATCAATAAATATCATACGTAGATCTTCCTTATTCTCTCTATATTTCTTCATCAAACCTCTCAATAAATGTATGACTTCCATAGTAGACCTACCTGGCATGATTCCAAATTGATTTTGAGAAACATTAGTATCACGCCGCATCCTATGCTCCATAACTCGCTCCCATAATTTTATAGTATGACATGTTAACTTAATTCCTCTATAATTTGTACACTCCTGTGCATCACCTTTAATTTTAAAAATTGAAATGAACACACTCATTCTCCACTGATCTGGCATCTTTCTAGTCTTCAAAATTGTATTAAAAAGTTTAGTAAGCCCAGAAATTCCTTCATCTCCTAAGCATTTCCACATTTCCATTGGAATATAATCATGTCTAACTGCTTTTCCACACTTCATTTTTCTTTAAAGCCTCTCTAACTTCAATTTTACTTATACGCCGATAAAAACAAAACTCTTTATTTTCTTTTAGGATGATAAAGTCACTAAAGTCAATCGTATTTTCACATTCTTCATTAAAAAGTTTAGCAAAATACCTCATCCACCTTTGTTGAGTATGATCTTCCAAGAAAAGTACTTTTTGATCATCATCCTTAATACACTTCACTTGAACTAAATCCTTAATACTCATATCTCTTTGTTTGGCTAACTTATACATGAACAAATGAAAGCAAGTTACGAAAAACAATTTAACAAGTTCTCCGTTGAAATTATCTTGAAAATCTACAAATGAAGATCATTTCTTTAAAATGGATAAATGTATATAAAATAACCTACAATACTTAGATCTATCCACAAGAAATCATGCCTTCACAAAAGATGAAATGCATGGCGACAAAGAGGGCAATGCGGTGAGGTGGTTTGCTAACGAGAGCTGACGAAGGCTGGTCGATGGTCACGTTGAGGTGGTTTGCTAACGAGAGCTCTGACGAAGGCTGGTCGATGGTCGTGCAATGAGCGACAGCGTGTAGTGATGCGTTCAGCTAGAGCAAGATGATAGGGAACGAACGTTGTGTTCGAAGAGTGGGAGAAGAGCATAAAATAATGCCTTTGTGGAGGGTTTTAATTTTTTATTTCAGAAGCCATTCATTTACTTGACAAAAAATACTAGGTTGGAGAACCGTTCAACTTTTACTTAGTGAGTGAAATAGTACTCGAGTGAAGAAACAAAATGGTGCAATATTTTAATAAATGTAATATTAGCATTTCTTATACGAAGAATCACAAGCCACACTTATATAGTAGTGTTGCGTCCAGGAGTATTCGCGGTGGTAGAGGGATATAAAGTTCAACGTCTTAACATTGTACGAAGATCCAATATACAAGCAGATAAGAGAGAGGGTGTAGCGTTCATAAGAGACACTAGAATTTTTACGTGGAAACCCTTAAAAAGGGGAAAAAATCATGGGGCATGACCCAGTTTGAGTGAATCCACTAGTATTTGCAGTCGATTACAAATGAGGCCCTTCTTAAGGAGAATGCCTTGGCTTGATGTAACAAATGTACATCATATAGAGCGCATTATATGGTAGGAGTTATAATAATCAATATAGACATGTTTGTTTGATCGGCAGGATCATAGTTGATAGGATAGAGGTCGGAAAGACTGTAGTAGGCAGGAGATCGGGGTCAAAAAGACCATTATCTGGCAATGTAGGTCAAAAGGACTATAGTATGCAGGACACCAAGGTCAAAAAGATTGTTATCTGGCGATGTAGGTTGGAAGGATCGTAGTAGGCGATGGAGGTCAGAAGGACCATAGTCGACAGGAGACAGGGGTCCAAAAGACCGTAGCTGGCCAAAGATTAGAGTAAGAAAGACTATTACAGTAGCACGGTACTCTGGTAGAACTCTAGGCATTAGGTGGTGGCCCGATAGAAGTTTGAGCCTCATGTAATGGTCCAGTAGAAGTCCGAGCCTTAGGTGGTTGTCTGGCATAAGTCCGGACGTCAAGTGTGGTCTATCAAAAGTCTAGGCCTCAAGTGGTGGACGGGTGGAAGTCTGGGCGTCAGGTGGTGGTCCGGCAGAAGTTCGAGCCTCAAGTGGTAGTCCGGCAGAAGTTCAGGCCTCAGGTGGTGGTTCGACAGAAGTTCGGGCCTCATGTGGTGGTCCGGAGGAAGTCTAGGCCTCAGGTGGTGGTCCGGCAGAAGTCCGAGGGGGGTGGGGGGGAGGGGGGGTCTGACGGAAGTTCGAGTCTCAAGAGGTGGTCCGGCAGAAGACCTCTCCTGAGGTGGTGGTCCGACGGAAGTGTGGGCCTTAGGCTGTGGTCCGACTAAAGTTTAGATCTCATGTGGTGGTCCGGCAAAAGTCCGGGTCTTAGGTGGTGGTCCGGCGGAAGTCTGGCCTCAGGTGGTGATTCGTCGGAAGTTTGGGCCTCAGGTGGTGGTCCGGCCCCTATTTATAAATTTTCTAGAGTGGCATGTTTCGTCAATAGGTTGGAGAACAAGGTTATATGGGGAGTGGCTTGGATGGAAGACCGATGTTGAATCCCTTGATCGTGGACCATTTGATGGACATTTGAATGTCTTAGTGATGTTGGAATTCAGTGATCTTGGACTCGTTGGATTCGTCTCATCGAGCCGCTCGATTCGACTATAAGCACGTCATGTTTGAAAACCATTTGGTAATCCATTATGGTTTGAACCTTCCAACAATACTTCAGACCCTTGATTTGGACCCATTTGGGCTCGTATTGAGTCAAATTTGATGTCGTTGAGTTCGAATTTCCGAGATGTTCAGTTCGACAGTAAGTTTGCATAAGTCAGAGTTTGGATGGTCCAAATTTTAATTTTAGAAATTTCCAACTTGATTTTGCCTCGAGATTCATGCCAAATAAAAGATAAATTTTCGAGGACTTATCAAGTAGTATAGATTGAAACGACAAATGAATACAATGAAATCTGAAGCGTTCAAAATAAACGATACAGATTTAATTTTAATTTATAAATGAAAGATTAAGATTTCTTATAGGACGAATCAAAACTCACACTTATATAGTAATTAGATATAAAAACTACAATAGTTTTTAGTTGATTTGACCGTTTTAATTGTTTTAGCAAATTTAGTTTTAAATTTGACCGTTTTAATTAAACAAAAGCACTTTAATTTTTTTTCTTTTGTAATTTCTGTTTTTGCAAAATTACAATTAATTTTTTTCTTTTGTAATTTCTGTTTTTGCATAACAAACAATTAAGTGTTTTTTTTTCTAAAAATAAACGATTATACGAAATTTAATTGCTGACTGCTGAAAATAAACAATGTAGCAGTTAAAAAAATTTATTGTTTTTGGCTAAAAAGAAATAATTAAACGATATTTAATGGTTTTTTTAACTCCTGTTTTTGCTAAAATAATAAATAATTGCTTTTTTAATTATTGTTTTTGCTAAAAAAATCAAATAAACAAAACTAACTGTTAAATTGTTTATTTTTAGCAATCAGCAATTAAATTTGGTTTAATTGTTTATTTCTAGCAAAAAATAACAATTAATTATTTTGTTTTTTCAAAAAACTCACATTGCCAAAAATAAAACGATTATTTCTTTTTTTTTTTTTGCAAAAACAGAAAATGAATATATATATATATATATATATATATATATATATATATAGTGTTCTTGCTCCATTAAAACTGTCAAATTCAAAACCTTTTTTTTTTTTTGTAATTTCTGTTTTTGCCCAAAAAAAAAATTAAAACGGTCAAATTTAAAACTAAATTTCCTAAAAAAATTAAAACGGTAAAATTTGCTAAAAACTATAGTAGTTTTTGCATCTTAGTAAAAAAATTAAAACGGTCAAATTTGCTAAAAACAAAAAATTAATTGAAAGCTAAATTCTTGAAGAATTTCGTTTAATTTTGACTGCAAATTTAAAACGGTCAAATTTGTAGTCAAAACTTTATTAATTTCTTTAACATATAAAAGCTTTAATTAAGTTTTTACTAAAACATAAAAACGGAAATTAGAATAATTTTGTTCTAAATTATGTTTTTTTGGTTTCTTTTTTTGATGTGTTTATTTAAATGTTGCCTCTATTAATGTCTAAGATCTTGTTGTTTAGGGATTTTTCATGGGAGGTCAAGCAATGGAGGAGCAAAAAAATTTATTGAGGGAGGCCTAAATTAATTAATTTATTTTTTTCTCAACTTTTTTCATTTGAGCTTGAGATCTGAATAGGCAGTTAAAAGAAAATGAATTAGTATTTCATGCAAGATTTTCCACGTTTAATTCAAATTAATTTGTAAATCTATATCCACACTCGAAAGTGTTTTTTATTTTCCTTTTTCATCTTTATTGTTATTCTCATCCATAGTATTTGATGCTTTAGTTTAAATCTAAGACCATTAAATAACCAAATCCTCTACCTATAAAAAGAGATTTTTGCTAGCAAAAAAATAAAATAAAATAAAAATATAAAATTAAGAAGTATTAGAAATCTGGATCTAGGCAAAAATATGAGAATGGCTTTTTACTAGTGATGATTATAATAGGCCAAAATGAGCACCATCAGACATTTTCCTCTTGGTGTTTTACAGTTATGATTTGGTTTTAGGTTGCGTTTTTGTGTGGTTTTGGAAGTTTTTTCGCCAGTTATGGCAAATAGAACTATGCGTCGTTCCAGTTCTGATTTTTTAAGGGAGAAACACCAATCGAAATCTTTCAAAGATGTTTTGGTTAGTTCATCGAATGATTATGTTTTTTCCAGATTTGAAAACTTCTGCTCATCGTGGTTTGTTGTTTAGGTGGATTTTTGATCAGGAGATCTAGGCCCTAGCTATTCCTTTTGAGTTCTCTCTTGTTGGTAAATTTTTGGTCCGCCGACCATCTCTACATGGGATTTGTAAATTTTTCTATAACTTGAAATTAACGGGTGATTTTTCGATACCAAGTTCTTTCAAAAATCTTAGGATTTTGTGAAAGAAGATATTATTAATGCTGTCAAAGATTTTTTTGAAGGTAATCCCTATCCGAAGTTCTTTTCCTCTGCTAATATTGTTCTTATTCCTTAAAAGGAGGGGGCCAATGCGTGGAAGGACTTTAGACCGATTAGCCTCTGTACTTTTTTCAATAAACTTAATTCTAAAATTATTGCTAATAGGTTGGCTAACATTTTACCTAGAATTATTTCTTTGAATCAAACGGGTTTTGTTAAAGGTAGGAGTATTAGCGATAATGTTTTACTGGCTCAAGAAATGGTGCATGAGATAAACACTAAAATTACGGGGGTAACACCATTTTTAAATTAGATATTACTAAAGCCTATGATAATCTGGACTGGAATTTTCTGTATAAGGTGATGTCTTTATTTGGTTTTAGTCAAAATTTCATTTTGTTGATCAAGAATAGTGTGGAAAATTGTTTCTTCTCTGTTATTATCAATGGTAGAAATCATGGTTTTTTCAAATCTTCTAAAGGTCTTCGCCAAGGTGATACTATCTCTCCTGCTCTTTTCATTATCGCTATGGAATATTTATCGAGAGGTTTGGAAGATCTTTTTGCTAAGAATGTTCAACTTAAGTTTTACACGAAAAGAGGTTTTAATATTTCCCATTTGAGTTTTGCTGATGATTTCATCTTATTTACGAATGGTGCTATAAAAAATGTGAAAATTCTTATGAAATTTCTTTATAAGTTTCAGAATTGTAGTGGGCTTGCTTTCAATACTGATAAATGCACTTTTATTGTTGGTAAATCTATAAAGCAAAATAGGATTCATGCCATTCAAAGGGTTTGTGGCTTTAAAGCTAAACATTTACCTATTAAATATTTGGGTACGCCTATCTATAAAGGTAAAAAGATGAATTTTCTTTTTGATGATATTTTTACCATTATCCAAAAGAAATTGGCTAATTGGTCTTCCAATTTTCTTTCTTTTGGAGGTCGTTTAGTTCTTATTAAATCGGTTTTGAACTCTATTCCTATTTATCTTTTTCATACTTTAATGCCTTCTTTTGCTATTTGCTCTAGATTGGAGAGATTGATTAACAGATTTTTTTGGGGGTCGAAATTAAATTCTAATGCTATTCATTGGGCGGCTTGGTATAAAAATTGTGGGCATTTAGAGGAAGGGGGTCTGGGGTGCAAGAATATCAACGATACCGCTATTGCCTTTTCTCATAAATTGTGGTTTAATTTTAGATCTAATAACAGTTTATGGGCTCGTTACATGAATGTTAAATATTGTCATAATATGCATCCGATTTTATGCTCTTTTAAAAAAGCAGATTCGCAGACTTGGAAAAGATTGTGTAGCATAAAATGGGAAGCGGAGAATTTTATCCAATGGGGTTTGGGTAAGGGAGATGTGTTTTTTTGGCAAGATAATTGGTTAGGGGATTTTTCTATTGACTCTCTTTTAAATACTCACACCATTGATTCTATTAAAGTTTCTTCTTTTTGGTTGGATAACTGCTGGAATTTAAATAAATTGAAAGATTTTGTGCCTAACTGTGTGTGGATACGATATTGAAAATTCCCTTACAACCTATTTCCAACGATACTATTTTATGTTCTGTTTCTACTAATGGTAAGTTTCAAATGAGGAATATTTGGGAGAAGTGCAGGATACCAGCACAGAAATCTCTTTTATTTAGTGCGATTTGGCATAGCTCTTTCCCTATTACTTATTCTATTTTTGCTTGGAGAAGTATTAAAGGTTTCATACCTGTGGATAATTTGATTCAAAAGAAAGGTATTACTTTAGCCTCTAAATGTTTTTGCTGCTATAACACTAAAAATATTGATCATTTGTTCATTAATGGTTTGGTGGCGAAAAAGGTTTGGTTGTATTTTAATAGTATTACTAATAAAAATGTGAACACGTATCAGAACAGCTTAATTTCCATGCTTGAATGTTGGTTTATTCCTATCAAAGGCCATATCCTGAATTTTTTGCCTGTTTTGATTTTATGGTATATTTGGAAAGCGCGTAATGAGGCTAAGCATGATAATATCAAGATGGATCCTACTCTTATTATTAATAATATTAAGAGAAAGGTGTCCCAGCTTTTTAATATGAATGTGATTTCGAGAAAGAATTTTACTAAGCATACGCATTTAGCTGGGGTTTTTGATATTCATTTAGATACAACGTTGGTTAATAATCTGGATTCTTTCGTGTACTGGATTAAACCTCAACCGCCTTATGTGAAATTAAATACGGATGGTTCGGTTGATAAGGAAAAGGCTGGAGCGGGTGGTATCATAAGGGATTTTG
This sequence comes from Dendrobium nobile, assembly GCA_022539455.1. Taxonomy (NCBI): domain Eukaryota; kingdom Viridiplantae; phylum Streptophyta; class Magnoliopsida; order Asparagales; family Orchidaceae; genus Dendrobium; species Dendrobium nobile. The sequence continues at coordinate 38,630,845 of CM039722.1, read as the reverse complement.
GTGGCGATTTTATAGCAGCTTTTGCTGCTCCGGTTTTTAAGTTGAATGTTATCTTGGTTGAGTTACAGGCTCTCCATTATGGTTTAGATCTCTGCTTAAAAATGGGTTTTAACAATGTGTGGATTGAAGTGGACTCCCTTTTTATTGTTCAAAATGTCGGGAAAGATAATATTGGTAATGCTCAGTTTTTTTATCTCAGCAGATCTATTAATATGTTGATGAAATTATTAAATTTTAAAATTTTGCATATTTTTCAGGAAGGGAATGGTTGCGCGGATTGGCTTGCCAAAAAGGGTTCCTTAATGGTGGATTATGAGGAACTGGATATTTTTAACGTTGATCCTATTCTCAAAGGGATGATTTTCATGGATAAATGTTCTTTACCTTACATTAGACATGGTTGATCTGTATTTGGTTCTTTTTTGTTTTTGTTTCTTTGCTCTTTGTTGCCTGTTTTCTTTGAAAATGGAGTTTTGTTGGAGAAAATTACTGTGTTGGGTTATAGCCTGAGGCGGTTGCTTTTCTTTTTGTCTACCATTGTGAAGGGTGTCGGTTGGCCTGCTGTGTTGGTTGGTCTGTTGGTTTTTTTGGAGCAGGTTTTGAGGTTTTGCTGGTTGGGTTATAATATGAAGATCTTTGTTTTATTTTTCGTGTTTGCTTTATTTCAGGACTGGGTTTTTTTCATGTCTGTCTTTCTGTTGACCGTCTATGTTGTCTGGTTAATGCTGGTTATGAATTATTGTAAGATCTATGGTATCCTTGGCTTTATTGGTTATGGTGGGTTCTGGAGGATTGTGAGCTGCTTAAACGTTATGCAATGGGTTGTTGCTTTCTGTTCTAAGTTTTTTTTTAGTGATTTCCTTGGGAGGTAATTCGGGTGGGGGTTGTGGTTTTGAGTGGCTAAAGCAGGAGTTTGGTATGTGCAGCTTTAGCTACCTTGGCCAACTTCTTTGGCAGATTTTAAATGGTTGTATGAAATGCAGGTTTGCTCTTATTGGTAGCTGCTTTTGTATGGTAGTTTTAATTATTGGTGATAATATGGTTGTTTTGAGTTGTTTTTGCAGGTACTATTGCTTGAGGGACAAAATGCTGAGAAGGTATGTTTTATTCTTTTATGTTATTTCCTTTTTCTTGTTAGTTGTTTTCTTTTGCAGGAGAGTGGAGCTTAAAGGTAACAAGATCAAATTTTCTCTCCTTTTTTGGGTGCTATCGCTGCATAGCCCGTATTTTTTAGGTTCTTTTTGTAATCGTAGTTTAAGGATCCGCCGGCTTGTAGGATTTTTGTTTTATTTTTGGAATGTAGCTCTTTGGAGCAGTAGAAAGCTGGTGGAGCCTTTTAAGGACATTGTAACCGATTTTTGAATATGAACGCGTAGGCCCCTTCTGTGGGTTTTAATCAAAAAAAAAAAAAAAACGGGTGATTTTTTTATTACTCTTCTAAATCCTAGGCATGTTATGATTATAATAGAAATTTTGCTCGTGGATCATATTATGTGAACAATTAGTTTATGAAACTCATCAAATGGTCACCTTACTTTGAAATTGGCGAAGAATCTCTGGTGGTTCCCATCTAGATTTCTTTCTCTGATCTTAGACCTCACTTATTTTCTCATTGCATTTTATTTGGGTGTGGTTCCATCTTTGGTCAACCCTCCAAACCGATAATGCTACTGCTTCTAGATCGGGTCCTTCTATCCCTCATATATAAATGGAAATCGACATAACTACTAAGATGTACCCTAGCCTGGTATGCTTTGGTCCAAAGAAATTTGGGTATGTTCAACAGATGGTTATGAGTGATATTTTTTTATTGTTCTGTGAGCATTGCAAAATGTATTGGTCATAAAAAAGCAGAATATTTCTATTTACATCTCATTTGAGGAAATCTAAACCAGTTTTAGGAAAATGTATGGTTGAAAATATTGCTAAGGGGTAGGAAGGTGTTAGGGAGGTGAATGATGAGCATGTGATTGGTGTCCCTACCTCATCTATGGCTCGCGTTCCTAATAATATATCTATTAACCTAAAAAAAAAATCTGAGGGGTTAAATGTTGGGGTGGACATTCTTTTGCCCCTTATGAGGGCATCACTGTGGCTCTTTTTGATGATACTAAATGTGTCAAACTTTAGGGTAATGATCTTGTTTTGCTTAATGAAGATAACTTCTCTCATAAAGATCCTCCTTCATTTGTGGTGGCAATAGGCAATGAACTCAAGGAAAAAGCCATTAGACCTTCTTCCTCCATTGATCATGGCATATTACCTAGTAATGTCCAATTGGATCACTCTAATTTGGAGTATCATGATGATCAATTTCATGTTTTTTTTGGAGAAAAGCGGGGGCGGAATCTTCATCTTTCTCACCTAATTCTGCCCGATTCTTTTGCCAAAGACTCCGCCGTGCTCGTTGTACTCCCACTCCATGGCTTCTTCTCCCCTTTCTCTTCCTTCTCTCTTCTAATCTCTTCATTTCCTCACTTTGCAGAAAACAACAGGCAGGGAGAATGAGAAGAAATTATACCTGGAAAAGCATATTTGTAAGACTTATTTCTCTTATGAAATTGCATAAATGCCTTAAAATTTTGTCGAATCAGTTGAAGAAAGCATGCAAATTTAGTAATTTCTTTTTTGGTTGGGAAGGCATTTCTGTAAGATCTGCCAAGGAAGCACCTTTGTGCAAGTGAGGAAATTAAGAGATCCACCAAGGCATTTCTCTTCATTCACCCCCCCCCCCCCTGGCATAGCCGTGATTTCGCCCCAGACACCGTTCGTTCATCTTCCTCTCGCTGAACACATCACCGCACAACCATCGCTCACTGCACAACCTCGGCCAGCCTTCGCCGGAGCTCTCGTCAGCAAAGCACCTCGCAGCATTGCCCTGGCTGTTGCTGAGCATTTCTCTATTCGTGAAGGCATGATTTCTCGCGGATAGATGTAAGTATTGTAGTTTTTTTTATATATTTATCAATTTTTAAGAAAATGACCTTCATTTGTAGATTTTTAAGATAATTTCACTCGCAGAAAATTTTTCCGCTGTTTGCTTTCATTTGTCGATTCGTTCGCGTGCAGATGTTTATTTTTAAACTTTTTTTCCTTGCTTGCTTTCCACTGAATCTTAAGAGTTTGATAAAGTTTCAAGCAAAGCCTTTCCAAGTACTTCGAATGATTTTAAAAATTGGAAGCCTGAAAGAATTGCTTTGCAGTAAGCATCAAATCCAACGCAATATATATTTTTTCTGCTGAAATAAAATTCTAACATCAATTTTTTGTTGTTTGCAGGATCAATTTCTATACCGCGATGCCACACTATAAGTCCTATAAATTATCTAGAGGCAACATTATACTAAAAAATTTTTAAACTGTCAATGCCGGTTCCAAGCCCAAATGAAAAAGATTGAATGTTTATTTTTTTTACAATCCAAAATTTATGTTGTTTTTTTAAAGATTAGAAGTTAATGTACAGATTGATTTGGTGCTTGATATGTACTGATATTTGATGATAGAGAAATAGGCTTAGCTAGAATTTATGTGGATGAGCATAGAAAAGTAAATAAATAAGTATTGCATTGATCATAAGCAGTAAATAACATATTTTTCTCAAGCTTTTATATATTCCTTCAAAAATAAATATCACAATTCAAATATCTATGACTCCCTAAGCTAGCATATCAGAAAATAGACCCTTATGACTTCCAAATACTTAACAAGTATTAGATATTAAGAAATTCATAAATCCCAATGCAATCAAAACCAGAACATTTTCGAATATCGAGCTCTATAAAATCATACAAGCATATAAACATATATAACATGGAATTGCAATAAAAGAAATATAAACAGACCAATTTCAAAAATTCACATAATACTTTAACGTTTGGCAACAAAATCAAACTATTGAGCAAAATTTACTAGTTTAAGAGTTTTATTAGATCATGAGGGATATTTTATATTTCTATTTTGAAGCTTTAATTGAATTACAATATTATTTTGTATGATCCTTTTTTTAATTGGATTAAAAAAGCACACATTTCAATTTACCCAACAAAAATTTTCTAAAAAAATATCTAATTGTGTAGAATAATTGCATCTATAATTATATGGTGAAAATTTCATAGGTGTAAAGTTATCTTTTTTTAGTTTATAAAATTATAATTAATGTCAAAAGATCCTAACATCTTTGAACTTTTGAAAATTGAGATAGACAGAATGTAATCTATCTTGATTCAAATAACTTTCAGAATTGAGCAGATAGTAGAAAATGAATCAGCACAAACCTACTGTCTCATTGGTTGTCGAAGGGGAGGGGATGGCTTTTTGATTAAATGAAAATGAAACGGATCTTGATATTTCATAAAAAAAGATTTTGCGCCATGATGCTTGACCCTACAATGGCATAGTGCTCTCTAACAAAGAGCACAACACGGCATCACCAGCCATATAACTATTGTTAAAATTTATTTTAGCAAACTAATAGAGAGCTCAATCCTATAGTGTTTCCTACCCTAATTTTGTGGTACTTCCCTAGGAAAATTTTTATATTTTTTATTCATGCACACAAACCCCCAAGTCCTGCTTAAAAATAGATTCAAACTATCACATGTATATATAATATAATATTCACAAACACAAGCAAGAGGTATAAATGCAAAAATTATAGAGGATTACTTTTACCAGACTGGATCAGAATAGTTGCAATTATGCATTGCTTTATTTGGTATTACAATCCTCTCATCGTCAGAAAAATATCAATCTCAACATTTAAAAAATTAGATCAATGCAATACATCTTGATATAATTGTCTTCTCTAAGATTTCTCCTCTCAAGTAGCTTCTCTTTTTGTTTTATTTTTTCACTCTACCTTGAGCATTGGGATCTGTTTATTGCTTAATTTTTAACATCGTGCAGCAGAATTCTTTTTGGTTCGTCTTTATAGAAAAAATTCATACATTTCCTTTTCGTTTGTCTCTATAGAAGAACATGGAATACAAAATGAATATTAGACATTGATTTGTTCGTCTCTATAACATATAAGAGGATTTTTTAATCATTTCAATTATCTAAAATTGTCCAGCATACCTTGGACTCAGCATTCCTTCTTTTCCAAACATACTTACCCCCTTCATTGATTTGATCTTAACATATATAGAATCCCTTAGAACTCCATAACTCTATTCTATGATTTATAATACCATTTCTTCATGTCTTGCACTACTTTCAATCTATCTCTAATTAGACAGGTTTTTTTAGTGGGTCATCGATTACGACTGGCCCAATAAAACTCCTTTCACCCATTTCTATCCAAGACATTAGGGTTCTACACTTCCTATTGTACAGAGCTTTATAAGGGATTATACCTATACTTGACTAAAAACTATTATTATAAGTAAATTTGATCAGAGGGATATAGCTTTTCAAGATACCCCCAAAGTCCAAAACTTCTAATCTTAGAAGATTTTTTGATACCTAAATAGTCCTCTTAAATTGATCATTGATCTACATATGAAAATCCACAATAAAATATAACTTAGTATCTAGACCTTATTTAATTCCTCTTTATTGCTTGGAGATAATTCTATCTTCTTTATCAGAGAATATCACTCTTAGTACTCCATGCAATTGAATAATCTCTCTTACATACATTTGTGTCATTCTATCTACTAAATCAGTATGTCAGATCATAACAAAATGTGCAGACTTCATCAAACATTATTTTATAACCTATATATCATGTCTCTACCTTGATCTAAGAAATCTCATAATAAAATCCATCATCACTTCTTCCCATTTTTAATGGTTGTAGAAGGCCTCCTTGTAACTGATGCTCTCCTTTTACAAGCTAATATATATAATATTTTGAAATCAAATCTATATCATATTTCCTGAACCCAAAGTACCAGAACACACCCTTGAGATCATTATATATCTTGTTGCTTCTTTAATATATAATACATCCTAAATGATGTGCTTCATGTAAATTTTTTTGCCTTAAATCTCTAAAAGTAGGAACCATAACTTGTCATTGTCAAAAATCATTGCCAAATTAGATAATCACAGTTTATATTTCTGACTAGACTCGACTTAATCAATCACCTTCAGATACTTCGTATGTCACTTAAAGGCTTTCTTAATCATCTCCTATAGAGATAGTTGAATAATCATTTAAGCTAAGAAACCATAATCCCATTCAGCATGAGCAATCACATCTCACACAACCTTTTTTATATACTAAATTAGAAGATCATCAAAAGTAAATAGAAGACTCGACACTATATATATGTGCATGTGTATGACTGTGTACATGCGTGCACGTGCACTCGCGTGCACGTGTTTGTTATAAGGATTTATCCATAAGTAGTACCTCTAAATGGCTATTTTTGAATAATTATTTTATATAAGGAGTATAGTGTCCTACATGAGATTGCAGCTTCATAGCATACTGTAAAAGAGTGTGTGTATGTGCGCACATGTGCATGTGTATGTTATAAGGATTTATCCATAAGTAGTTCCTTTAAATGTTTATGTTTGAATAATTATTTTATATAAGGAGTCTAGTGTCCCACATGAGATTGCAGCTTCATAGCATACTATAAAAGAGTTCCTTGACTAATCATGGAAAAAAAAAGGGATTTTATGACACAATCAACCTCAAAATGAAAATATTTGTTTTTTTTATTTAAAAAAAAAAGTATTTTTTGTGAGAGGAATAAGTCTGTCTAGTGTAATGAGTTTTACTTTGCTGAGTTCAATAGGGGGGACAAGAAACTTGAGTCATTTGTCATAAACTAAATAATCAAATTGGGCAGTCAGGTTTCCTAGGTATTATTGAGTAATGAATAAAAAATTATAAATTATTAATTATTAAATAATTGATACAAGGCTCTTTGGTATAATTTACTTAATTAAGTCTCACATGTTTCATTATGCTCTAAGAATTCGATTACCAATAGATTGTAGTAACTTTGCTTCTTATAAATCACAACGAATTGATTATGACATGTTTACGCCAAATTGCTTTTGATATCGCCTTCCATCAGTGTTAACCTACAAAATTTGTATTGATAAGATTACAGTATTTATTTATTTGAATGCCTCAATATTGTTGCACTAGAGGATCAACATTCCCCAATAAAATGTTTAGGGTAAATTAAATAAGGCTCTATAGAAAAAAGTTGAAGATAAATGAGATATTTAAAATGCATAATGTATGATCCTTCTAAAATGATAAATGGGAGAAACAAGTGTCTTGATATCATACGAGTTTTTTTTTATTATTATTTCAATCTAAAACTCCTTAAATGATCATAACAATCTAATTTCTGAGAGAATCTACTCACAATTTCTTTGATCATGTGTCTCGTATAAATATCTTATAAGCTATTGAGCGGTAAGTAATTACCAAAACTTATAAGAGCAGAAAATTCATTGTTATTGTAAAATGAGCATGTTAGGAATTATTTTTAATTCAAAGATTTAGTATAGAATTAAAACTAGCCAAAGAAAAATAAAACAATTTAAGCCTTGTTTAAAAATAGTTCATATATTAAAGTATTCTAAAACTGATTTAAGAAAATTTGGAAATGATTTGATAGTAGTATATTCAAATATAATTTCTCCAATTTAAATTAAAATTGAATGATGTATATTCACTGCACAATACGGATTATTGAGCTATTCAAAAATCAAACTAGTGATTTTGGAAAATCAATTAAAGCAAATTTTAGAAAAACAATAAAAAGAATTAATTATGTGAACTAGGAGGAGAATATTAAATGAGTAAATGGATATTCGACTTTGGAAATTGAGTGTCTGTATATAAGGTTGAGGTATATGAAGATTTGTGCTGTAGAGAAGAACCAAAAACTTTGTCATATGATGTCTGAAATTTGAGAAATAAACATATTATAATGGTCAAGATGCACTAGAAGCACAAAACTAAAATGGAAGCTACACGGGAGAAAGAATTTGAGATGAGATACATGCACCCTAATCTGTTTAATTGACTTGAGTATTAAAATAATAAATATGATATTTTTCTAAGGATAGAGAATTTTAGTATCCACTACAATAGTGTTATAGCCATACCAGTTCTTCATAGTAAGTATTGCATCACAAAACTTCTATATTTTCATTATGTATGAGTTTGAGAATGATTTGTATATATGTGAATGCCTGAAATCTATTTTGAAGCATATCCCAATTTTTTGCCTGCATGAAACATGAAGTCTAAAATTCTCCCTTGGGAGTGCTTTGATATTGGGTTGGGGGCATTGCGGCGCTAAGCTCTCGGGATTGTTCATTTTAATATGAAGTGCCGGCGCAGAGCGCCACTGTTTGGAGAGCCACAACATTTCGTAAAATAATAATAAAAAAAACTAATAATTTCCAATTTATTTTATTTTGGCTAAAATCAAAATCCCCCTTAAATTATCATTTAGAGATAGAGAGTGTTGGCGGGGGGGGGGGGTTAGAGAGAGAAAGCCAATTTTGGGTGATTTCGATCCATTTTCTACAATCGAGAAAGTTCAAAAAATTTTCTAGTTCGAGGTAAGTTACATTTTACTTATCTCAATTTTAATAATGTTAGAATTTTAAGATTTTTTTATTAAAATTATAAATTCATAACTTAAAAAATGGAATAATTTTGTATACATTCAACTTTCAACGTATAACTTTTTATACGTTATAGATATAAGAGTTTTTGTTATTCTAATATTTTTATAAATTTTCACCAGATAAATTGAAAAATGGACTATTTTTAGCAAATTGGAATCATCTTCCTACAAATTTCTTGCAAAATCGTCGATCCAATCAGTGCCCTACTTCAGTGTTACCATCGATGTCACATGTGAGAGGCCTCAAAGCTATAGTAAGAGTGACAAGAACCTTAGCTCTCGACTCTAAGATCAAATATATGCTCTTCCCACTTGAATTCAAGGGAAATCCAAAGATAAATGAGGTTGAAGCTCTCAAAACCCTCACGGTCAATCTCATGCTCTTGCTCCTAACTCTCGGTTTGTACATCCCTTTCTCTTTTCTTTTCCACTTGCTCTTAGTAAAGAGAAAAAAATAAAATACAAGAATGAGACTACCAATAAGCAATAGCTATATATAAGGCTATATATACAAGAGAGAAAGTTTTATTAGTTATAAAATATGAATAAGATAACTTATTTAATGCAAATTAGTTTAATTTAAAAAAAAACATTTGAGATTTGATTCATTAATTAATAGAAACATAGAAAGTTTGTTTGATAACTTGATATTGCAAACAAATATTGGAAAATGATCCTATCATTTAATATATGGAACTAGAGATTATGCACCGTAATTTTTTTTCCTCAGCTGCGCTGCTCTCCGAGAAAACCCTAGGGTTTTCTCTTGGGTGGCGTCGTGGCGTTTTCCCGCCGTCAGCGGGGGATTTTCCGCTCTGCTTCTTCAGGAAAGTTGGTATCTACTCTTTTCTCTTGTTTCTCTGTGGTTTTTCTTTCCTTTTCTCCGGCATTTTCGGTATGCCTTCGTCTATTTTGAGAGATCCTGGCTTTTTTGGGGGGATTTCTCACCCTAAGTCTTTTCTTCAAGCTCTTGCTGGTTCTTCTTCTTCTTTTCCTGATCTGAAGCAATCTACCTTTCGTGGTCTTCCTGCTTTGTGGGTTTCTGATGAAGAAATTAGGGCTTTAGCGGAACCATTTAGGTTTTCTTTGGTTGGCTTCTTTCCGGGCAAGCGACCTCCTCTCGATGCGATACGTAAATTTTTTTTTAACCTAAAGTTGAATGGCGAGGTTTCAGTTACTGTTCTGGATTCTACCCATATTTTGATAAAACTGGAGAAGGATTTATATTACTGTAGGATTTTTTGCCACCGTTCTTATTTGGTTTTCAATTGTTATATGAAAATTACGAAATGGTCGCCGACTTTGGATATCGGCGTTGAGTCGCCTATCATCCCGATATGGATCTCTTTTCCTCACCTCCGTCCGCATTTTTTTGCTCCGAGGATCCTTTTTGGTCTGGCTGAATTATTTGGCAAACCGCTGAAAATTGACGAAGCGACGTCGGTTGGCTCTCGTCCGTCGAATGCCCGTGTTTTAGTTGAAATCGATATTACTAAAAATTATCCTAAGCAAGTTTGGTTGGGATCTGATTCTTTAGGGTATGTTCAAGAGGTGGTCTTTGACGATTTTCCTCATTTTTGTGATATTTGTAAAAAATTAGGACACATTTCTGGTAAGTGTATTTCGGGTCCTGTTCCTGTTCTTCCTTCTGTTGCGAATGCTCCTGTGGAAATTATTGCTCCTTTAGGTGGTGAGAATGGCATTAAGGGTGTAAATGAAGTTGTGGTAAATGTTCCTGAATCTGTGGGGATGGATTTACCATCTGTTGATGATGTTGGTATGTCGCAGGAGAATTTGGTCGTTTCGTTGGATGTAATTAACGGTAACGATGTGCCACTGGTTGCAGATAAATCCTTATTATCTCCGAATGCCATTCCTTTCGTTCCCGTGTTGCTGGATGGGGGCGTTAGGCAGGGTGTGATTTTGGAGTCTTCGGGCATTGCTTTGGTGCCGGAAGTTGATAATGTAAATGTGAATGTTGAGACTTCTGATAGTTTACCTCTTCATGATATGAATATTATTGGGGATGATAAGGTGATAGATAATGCGGAAGGTGGTGCTGGGGATGACATGCTTGCTGGAGTGGAACCGAGTGGGATTGAGGCTGCGTGCCCGTCGCTGAATGTAGAGGAAGGGATTAACAGTGTAGTTGAGATTCCTGTAAAAGAGGTTGATACACTTCGGATGGCTGATTGGGTGGGGAAGTCTTCGGGCAAAGAAATTAGAAATCAGAACAGTTGGTTGTTTGGTTCGTCGGAGGAGGAAGTTGATTCTGAATGTTCTGAGTCGGATAATGACTTTTCCCTTGTTCGTTCTTCAATTGCCACTCGGGGAAAGCTTTGGGGGCGTGGTCGTCGTAAAAGATGATTTGGAATGCTTTTGTATTGTTCGTATTGCTGTTTACCTTTTGGAAGGCTAGGCTTTATTGCGATTTGGTGCTACGCGTGGATGAGGGCGATGATGTGGTCGGGGCTCACGTCCCGGTCGTTAAGCTGGTGGCAACCGTTTATTTCTGGATGGTCCGTGCGGGACGGTTTGGACGTTTGAAGCCTGGACTATTTACTGAGCCCACTTTTTGCTTGTATTTCGCATTGTTGTTTGGTCGCTTTTATTTTGCTGGTGTGTGTTGTATTTTATAATTTCTTGTTGGCATTTTAATGAATTTTATTTAAAAAAAAATGCACCGTAATTTTTTTATCATTAAAAATTATTTATAACCAAATTAATTATTATCTTGAAAGTTTTGCCATGCAAATTTATGAAAGAGTTTTGAGGTTCAAGAAATACTTCAACGCTTGAACAAAAATTGTCTCATGATATTCTTATCTATTTCCTCGCTAAAAAAATTACATTGGTTATTCTTTTAATTTTATTTACATATCAATCACTTAAATGAAGGCTACTTATTGACCACATATGAGAGTCATGCACATGTTATATATCGAAGATCTATCAAATGCAAAATATTGTGATAAAGACATGACAAAAAAATTATTTGCTATGACCAACAAATCAGCTGGTGGAATGATGGTCTTAATAGTTGCTAAATATGTTTTTCTACTAGAAATTAACCCTTCTGTAACTTTTTTGCTCACAGAAAATAAACACTTATCTTCTAGTTATTAACTTAGCTGTTTTAAGCATGGTTACTATCATAAATTGTCTATAAAAAGTAAAGTGATATAGCTTAGAAAATTGTTCTGTTAAATCAAATTCTACCTAGATTGGATTGATTAACAAGTGTTATACACTAATTTTTTTTCCTTTGATTAAGTAGCTTAATATTCGTTAATATTATTAATTTTTAGTCTATTAGTTAATTGTCTTTAGTGTGATAAATAGAAAATGTTGCAAGAGGATCTTAGCTTCTTGATACATTTTGTGTAAACTGTAAAGTATGAAAGTCTCATGACTAAAAGACAACAAAAAGCTCTTTTATGCCTTCTGATATAACTAACCGAATCTTCGATGACACCTTTCAAAGAGTAATAAATACTTTTGATACCTCATTTATGTATGAGGTCGATTTCACCTAGTTGATCCTAATATCTAGGTCTTCCTAGCCTATCATAGATGTGTTCAATGATAGGATTTTCATAAGGTGGATACCCAATGACAATATACTGAAATGAAATTTAAACCAGATTTATTTATTTAAATTAATATTTTTTTTAAAATCAGCTCAATTTTATTTATTTAAATCAAATAATTAAATATATGCTTATAAACCTAAATACAGTCGAAATCAAATGATTCATTCCCCCAATTCCATTAAAATTCAAATGAAATAATAAATAGTTTTGCTTGGCGTCATTTCCAGTCGGATAATTGTTTTTTGGTAAAACCCACAGAGGAGCTTACGCATTTCATAAAATAAAAAACATTACAGATCCTAAGAATCAAAAGATCTCTAAAAGTACAATCTTTGAAGTAAAAGCTTTGAACTAATGATTATACTAATTACAAAAAAGTAATTAACACAACAAAGGGATACACCCAAAGGTAGCCAAGGAATAATACTAGAACAAGAAAGCAACATCAACAACACAACACAAAAGGAGCCACAACTGACATTGAAACTTGCACAAACACTAAAAAATAAAAACAAGAAAATAGGAGCAACCGAGAACCAACCAAACCACGTCCAACATCACCATCCAGGATAAGCCATTGAAATAAAGCCTCAACACACACACAACCCAACAACAGCAAAAATCAAACGCCAACAGCAATTGAATAGTCACCATGGAGAAACCACACCACCCATACACCCAGCCACAATAACACTCACACAATCCAGCAAATCACCCACAAACAACACAAGTCCAACCACCAATAACTCACAGAAAATAGTAAAAAGAGGCCACACCAACCACAAAGACTAGACAACATTATTTGTTTGATGTGCACCTACGACACTTACCAACATGAGAGAAAGCATTACCAGCAAGACGGATCACATCCCACCCATACAACTCCTGAAATATATCAACCTGCTCATCCCCCATGTCATCCTCAATAGCCCCACAATGAGATAAAAGGTGACCAATCAAGTTAGTCAGATTGCTCCAAACAAATATCCCAAAGTCTAGAGACCAACTAAGGATTTAGTTCATTAAAAAAAATCAGATCAATAGGTACATCAACAAGAGTTTCACTTCCCTTTGGCCCAATAGGAGAGGGTGATGATTAGTTTAACAGTAGCCATAGGTGATTCGGTACAAACATCCCAATCCAAACCACTAGAAAATTAATTCATCATCATCATACTAGCTGTACAAACATCCCTATCCACCTCACCCTCTCCATCCAAGCCAATAGGGGAAGGAAACAAAGTAATATCGCTAGCTCCCACACCACCAACATCAGCCAGCGCCACACCAAAAGAGAACTCCACAATGCCCACATTATTCTCCATAATGCTAAGATAGTCAACACCACTATACTTAGGATTATAATTATCAAACTTCTCTTGAGCCAGAACTGGTACAACCTCACTCGGGAGGGTACATTTAAGCAAAGGTAATTCATGACCCACATTGCCTTGATCATTATAGTTCAAATATTGAGGAACAAACTCACCCGTCATATAAGCAAGAAGACCAACAATCAACATTAACTTGCAAATGAAAATTAGTTGTAACCCCCACATTCGCATTAGGAGGAGCATCAGCTAAATGAGGATGTAAAATAGGACATTCAACTTTTGAATGACCCAAAAATTTATAGTGCTATAATAAGAGGAAATTATTCCATTTTAACAAATTGAATATAACCCAAAGTCTCAGAACCTAGCCAAACTTGATCAGGATAATGTTTAGCTTTATTTAACTCAACAAGAATGCATATGCGAGCAACCGATGGCCTTGGGCCATTAGTGGTATTATTATCCATTCCTAAAGGGCGGCCAAATAAAGACTCTAGATGATGAACTATCATGGGGAAATGAGCTGGGGATGGAGATTGGGGAAAGAAACCAAAATAGGAAGGGTAGAGGATTTAATATTTACATCAAAATAAAGAGTCCATCTGAAAAACTTCATAAAAAAATTTTTTAACAAAGTAAGAACAGTGAGAGAACACCCTACAATAATTTAAATCGTTTACTAACTTAATCAAAACATTCTTAGGATTGAGCAAAGTGTGAGAGAAACCACCAGAGGGTTTTAAGTTGAAGAAAATTTTTTTAATTACATTGAGGGACGGATGACATTCAGGAAATTTTCCAACCAGGGCAAAGGGAGCGCTAGAGCAAGCATTTCCAGCAGAATAAATAGAGCCGATTAAAGCCGAATGAAGGGACTATTCTTTCTCCTATTTTTGCATCTACCCTAATGGTTCATCTTGTAGCTGCTCTTGACCCCAGCCCATATTCCTTACATATGTCATCGCCAGACACTCGCTCTGGCTTTTGTTAATGCCCCCTTTCACCTGCATCCAACAATTAATTGCTCCATCTAAGCCCCTGGAGCTCGCTCTTTGCTCGCACATGAAGCCAACCGCCTTCGGATTGTTGTGAAAACTCATTATAATGAATACTAATTATGACAGTCTTGTAGCACTTTTAAAACCACTGTAAGGTTTTTTTAGTTGTTGAAATTGTCTAGAAAGTCCTTCAAAAGTGCTGTGAAAGTCATTTATTCTTTTATTGTATATTCTATACTACTGAAATAACGTATCAAAAGTTATACGGATAAAAATTATCAGAGTGATAAAACTATAATTTTAATAATACCAAATCATATTTTTTGATAAAAAATCTAAAAAAAATGAAATTATTAAAAATTGAAATAGGTAGCACATAACGTACCTGGTTCCGAGAAAAATTTCAGTTGTATCTACAAAAAGAAAAAAAAACTCTACAAACTCCAAAATCTCATTTCTCTCTCCTCTCCTCTCCCCTCGGTCCTATCTGTGCTCTTGTTCTTCTCAAAATCCATTTAGACTTCTCTAGCTTGAGGACTGAGGGAAACAAAAAAAGTGAAATGGTTTTTGGATAAAATTTGATAAGTGGATAAAGGTTTTTTAATGATAAAATAATTTAATGATACAATGATAATTATGCCAATTTTTAATCTTTAGCATAAAATTCTTATAAATCTTTATATATCTTCAAATTTGGGATTTCAAAAATAATGAAAAAATATTCATAAGTTAGTTACGCATGTCTAGAAGGCTCTGATGAAATCGATTTACAAAATGGATACCTAACTGTCTTAGAAGGCCCACCTATACCAACATGCATCAATTTCTTGAGAAATTAAAATTAAATAAGAAGCTTCTTATTTTCAAATTTACAGTACCCATAAAATTAATGAAAATTTATTATAATTAGAGCATAATAATATCTATGTTATGACAAATATGGCTTGA
The DNA here is from genome assembly GCA_022539455.1 of Dendrobium nobile. Lineage (NCBI taxonomy): Eukaryota > Viridiplantae > Streptophyta > Magnoliopsida > Asparagales > Orchidaceae > Dendrobium > Dendrobium nobile. Next base: position 38,615,360 of record CM039722.1, on the reverse strand, counting down.
AAATTTGACTTATAATGACTCATGAAATATTATTTAATTATTTTAGGTCAAAATATAACTTTTAAAATATAAGAGTTATTACATTTCTAACCTTTATTGCTTTACCATAGATGTTAATCGCCCAACTATGGTCCCTCCGACCATTATCGCTCACGACAATCATTTTAACCTTAGTCACCCATTGATTACAATCCTCACGCCATCGCCACCGCCACCAAACTATATTCTTCCAACCTTAGACAACCACTGGCTATGTTTCAGACTCCAACCACTAATACCCAACAAATGTCCATTAAACCATCATAGATTGAAAACGGTCCATCCAATGAAAGTTGTCCATTGACCATTATCACTCTGACCACCGTCGCACGACGTCATTCCCTCCAACCTCTGTAACTAGCTTGTTATAGCCCTTCTAACTTCAATTTTAGTAGCCTATGGAACCTCTAACCTCAGTCACCTGCTGATTATAATTCCTCCAACCTGTGTCACCTATTAAAGGTCACTTTAACCTCTATTGCATGACTACGGACCCACTAACCTCTTCTTTCAGTTGAATATGATTCTTCTGACATTCATCGATCACCATGGTCCCTTAAATCTTAATCACCTGATTGCAGTACCAAACATCTATCGCACCACTATGATCTCTTCAACCCTAGTCGCTATACTACGATGCCTTTGACTTTCATCACCCTCCTATGATCCTATCAACCAAATGAATATGCCAACATTCTCTTGAGAAAAAATCTCATGTTTATAAATTCTTTCAATTTTAACCATATAATGAGCTAAATACAATTTATATTAATTGCATCATTGAGTCAACATCTTTCTCTGTGGAATAACATCATTTGTAATCAGTGGTCAAACCCCAAGGTTTATCCCTTTCCAAGCTTTTCAACAAAAAAAAACAAATTATTATCTCATATGATTGAATCACCCCACTCTTTTACTTATGTACATGGTACTTCATCATTCAAAGCTAAGATATTAAGCACTTTATTTGTCTACTATCTCAAATTTTTTTATCTACAATAGTATGGTGCTATCTTTGTGAAATGATTTTTGGCTAGGGCAAAACCTTTCCTATAACCTTGAAAGTTCATTCATGTCAATGCCTTTGGCAGAGGTGAAATTGCATAGGAAGAACTACCCAAATGATGATTTAGGGTTAGCATTGATTGTCTTTGTACTGAAAATCTGGCGGCATTACTTGTATGATTTTTAGATGTGGGAACCTTTTTACTACAAAAGTTTGCGTTATGTTTTCACCAAAAAGAGTTGAATTTAAGGTAAAAAAGATGTTTAGAGTTGATCAAAGACCATGATTTAGATATAATGTTTTAGCCAAGTAGAACGAATGTTGTTGCTGATGCTTTGAGTAGAAAGTCAGTAGGACTCGAAACTAGTTTGATCACTTCTGAGCATGCAATGATTAGAGAAATAGAGAGGTTGAAATTAGAAGTGGTATGCTCATCTAATGCACTCAAATTTTTGTTCAACCTTTGTTGTAGGAAAAGATTAAGGAAGCTCATAAGGAAGATGAAAAATATGGCAAAATTAAGGGACCAGATTCAATATGGAAAGAGAGTTGAGTTTCAAGTAGATGAGCTCGGTGTGATTTTTATGGAAGCAAGTTGTGGGTCCCAGTTAATGGTGAAATAAAGAGAGAGATTTTTCATGAAGCCCATTATTCTAAATATATTATTCATCCAGACAACAGCAAGATGTATCAAGATTTGAAGAGCATGGTCTGGTGGCATAGATTGAAGTGGGATGTAGTAGAGTATGTAACTAATAATATAGCATGTCATAAGGTTAAAGCTAGGCATCAAAGGCCTTGTGAATTATTTCAATCATTGCCTATTCTGGAATGGAAATGGGAGGGGAATCACTATGAATTTTGCTATGGGCTTTTTCAGTGTTAACCTCATTTTTGAATGAGGTCAATTATCCAAATCAAACATTCAATCTCCACACAAAAATTATTGAACTGCACTCCAAATTTTAAAGTTAATTCACTATTGTGCTTTAGCATAGTGATTTTTGTTGACCTCACTTTTGGTGAGCTGAACTTGTTATCTTCTGCAAGAATTCTTCTAAAAGTGAGGCCTCTTTACATTAGTGTAGAAATCACCTCTAGGATTCCTCTTAGATAGACACATGGCGACACAACATAAACTTAGCCTCGATCACATCGATTTATCTCCAGTAGAATAGGTTTACACCAAATCAAATTTATTCAACTCAACTTCAAGTTAAAAGAGGCCGATCTAGTCCGAATTATACTGAATTGGATGTGTCAAGTCAATTCAACTCAATGTCGGGTAAATTCAACTCGAATCATGTTCAATCTGACCTCCACAACTTTGAATTGCTGAAATGAACTCGCATCGAATTAATAAAAATTGAATTTCCATCAATTAAACTAACTCAATCCAAATTAAGGTATATCTGATCAATTTAATGTTAAACTTGTTGAAGTCGGCTCAATTTGTATTAAATTTATCTAAAAAAACTCAAACTCATATCAAAATTGACTGAATTTAATTGAATAAGCTCAATTTTAGTCTTTTCTTTTGGATAAAATTCATGATGAGGCCTAGAAGCTAATATAAATAAAATGATATAAGTCCTTAAAGGATTAAGAGCCCTCTAAAAATACAACATTTGAAGAAAAATCTAAGAGCATGTGATCAAACTAAAATAATAGGTTATCAAACGACAAAATTATTTAATTAAGGGCTCTTAATCCATTAAGGACTTAGATATATATATATATATATATATATATATATATATATATGAATTTCTTATGTATTTGATTATAAGTACGTACTAAACAACTCTGCACTCAAATAAAAAACCTAAGTCTTCGTTTGGGATCAAAGGATAGAGCGACGCCAAGGGCATTGGCAGCGGCGTCTCGGACTGAGCTACCGGCAGATTTCCAGAGGCGATCTCGTCACCGGCTTCCTTGGCTGCACCTGCAGCGAGGGCAGTGACGGAGGCCAGCGCTAAGCTCTACCGGCGGTTGAAGGAGTGGACAACATTGGTTACTAATAAGTTATTAACAGTGTTTCGCCCGATTCATTCTCGGTATCGGAGTCTTCCATGACAAAACCCTACGCCAAAAGTCAATCGCTACGGCGGCGGAGCGGGAAGAGAAAGCGTGGTTTCCAATGGAGCTCAAAATTCGCCTAAATCATCTGCTTTCTCCTCGTCAATGAAGGCGAGAAGATGCGGTTTATGAAAGTCTTCATCAGCGGCATTTCCTCCGGCTTTCCTCTGGTTTGACTTCTTCTGCACCTTTCTTATGACTGCTAGTCATTTGCATGACCCGGGTTTTCTAGATGGGAATTCGCCGTCTCATTCTTTTCGGGAGGTCCTGTCCGGGACCTCCTCCGTATCGCATTTTTCGCCTTTGAAAGTTTCTTCCTGCCATGTTCTTCCTGCTTTATTGATTTCTAATGAAGAATTGGATGCCCTAGGTGCGCGTTTTAAGTTTGCCTTGGTCAAGAAATTTCCCGGAAGTCGTCTATCGCTGGAATCTATTCATAAATTTTTCTTCAATCTTAAGCTGAATGGCGAGTTATCTGTCATTGTTCTCAATAAAAATAATGTTTTGATCAAGCTTAGGAATGATTTGGATTGCTGTCGAGTTTTCGCTCACCGGTCCTATTTTGTTAACAACTGTTACATGGAGTTGGATAAATTGTCTTCGCATTTTGACGTTTGTGTGGAATCTCCAATCATTCTGATTTGGATTTCTTTCCCTATCCTTATCCCTCATCTGTTCTCTTCCCGTATTCTTCAAGGGTTGGGGTTCATTTTTGGTCAACCCTTAAAGACTGATAACGCTACTGCCAATGGATCTAGACCGTCAGTTGATCGTGTACTTGTTGAGCTAGATATTACTAAGCAGTATCCAGATCAAATTTGGCTTGATTCTGAAACTTTGGGTTATGCCCAAAATGTGGAAATTGAAGTTTTCCCTTTCTATTGTGGTCATTGTAAAGCTTTGGGTCATTCAAAAGCTGAATGTAGTGTGTTGCATCCCATCCTACTGCTGTCCCCGTACATGTGAGTGGTTCAATTTTGGAAATTGTGGCTCATCCTATTACTGAGATTGATAAGGTAGTTTTTGGTATTTGTGTCCAATCTTTGGCACATGTGGAGTTGGGGTTGTCTGCATATGCTATTTGTTCTCCTCTGATAATGCCTAGTACTACTATCGAGTTCAATAACTCGGATGTTGTTGCGATGGTTGACATGCCGCAAAACCCCTTGGTTGTTGATGTTGATCCTGTGGATGCATTAGTTGCATCGATTGTTGTGCCTGAGTCAGTTGCACCGTCCTGCACTACCCCTTGCTTACTTGTTTCACCTGATGGAGTTTTGACTGATGGAAAGCTAGGTGATGTGTGTGTGGCAGCTGATGCTCCTTCAGTTTGTATAGATGGTGAGGGTACCTTGCCTACTGTTATGGGTTTGGTGAAGAAGATTGATGATAGGGGTGTGGGTGGATTTGAGGTTGATGATGGCGGTGAAACTTGTGCTATTTTGGATACTACTGCTGTCTTTTGTGCTCTTTCTGATGGAGATGTTCCCTTATCTAAAAGTTTTGAAGAGTCACTTTTGAATGTGCCTTTAACCCTTGTTTCCAAGAATGATTTGCATACTCACATTTCGAGGGATACTGAGGTGATGCGGGGTGACTGGTTACATGCCGAATTTTCCTCAGCGGATGGTGAAGATTTTTATGAGGATAATTTGGCATCAAGAAAGGAATTTTTTAAAAGAAGTGACAAACGTAGAGCTCGTAATTCTAAAAAGAAGTGATGCTCTTTTTGGTCTTGATCTTGTTTTCGTGGACATTTGTTCGTGCTTTTGGGAGTTGTTTTGGTGCTGGTATTGATGTTGATGCTGTCTTTTTGGATGTTAGAGCTGATTTGATTTTGTTTGGTGTTGGTTTGACTTGTTTCCATTTGTTTTTTCCTATGTTGTGTGATTGAGCCTTGTTTACCTCTGCTTTGTGTTTCTGTAATTTCAGCTTATTTAGTTTGATCTAGTCTTTAGTTTGAATCTATGGCTCATAGGTTTTCCTTTAAATGATGTATTTCTAGAGGGCTTTAGATTTTTTAAGGACTTGTATCCTTATTTTGTTTTAACTTGTATGCCCCTTCTGCGGGTTTTTTTGAAAAAAAAAAAGTACGTACTAAACAAAGAAACATAGAGTTCAAGGATTAAGGGTGTAAATAAGTCATTTAATCATAAGGTGAGTACTCACTAGTAGTAAATAAGGGTTTAGCTGTACTATTTTCATACAATTGCAGTATTTTAAAATTCCACAAAATTCATTACAGTGATTTAGCAGCGAGTACAAATACGATATATTTTTGTTCTCTAGAAAAGAAATTAGCAGTGATTTTAATGAATGTATTTATGGACTTCTGAAATAGTTTTCAACTGTCTTATTACAGAATTGCATTGATAAAAATCGATTCTATTCTGTAGTATAGGAGCGGTGTTAACTAGTTATTTTGCAGCATTCAAAAAATTCAAAATTGTGAGGTGGTTGTTTGATTTATATGAATTTTGTAATCAAACGACAAAACTATTTGGTTATTTCTTAATAATTGCCTCCATGGTATATGCATAATCAACCAATCAAAGAGGATATGATAAGAGAAAATCAAAGTCTAAAAGTGGAATGTTGTGAAGACATAATAACAAAGCATGTAGCTTCCATCATTATTTTTGCTTCAACGACTAATTCAAAACTTAAAATATTTTTACAAGAATGAAAATAATACAATAATAATTATAAATTTTATTTTATAAAACTAATAAATCATTTATTGTGCATTATAAATTATTTTATATATAACAATAAAATAACCCTAATTTTATCACAATTATCCTGATTTTTTTAAGTTGCTGAGCAAATATTATTTTTCTTTTCGAAACTCAGATAACAATTTAAAAAAATTACCATAAGAGAAGCTGCTGCTAAGTTCCTTTTGCATTATTAGTCATAATTCTTCTTGCTAAAATAGAAAAACAAAAACACAAGCTTATTACTTGCTAATATTGATAGTCATTAATCATCAATTACCCAGCTGCTCTCAGTCTTTTATCAGTAGGACAAGAACCTCTAAAAATACTACACGTAACTGAATTAGTTTTGTGGTTCCAAATTTGAGGATTCCTTAGAAAGTGCCAAAAGATCACTGTGATCGCCACTTCATAGTTGGATATTCTAATAATAGCTGTTGGATATTTAAAGCTACACCGTATAATTATTATTGTTTTTTTTTACATTTAGATCATTTAAGGCAAATTCACACACACAATGCATACACAAAGACTCGAACCCAGACTTCGTAGTTGAAAGCATAAGCTCTCAACCAGCAGACTAAAATGAATTGTGTCCGTATGAAATTTCAAAAATACCTTTTGCCCTTGATTTGAAAAGTTGAAAATTGATTCCTATTGAAATTTCAAAATTAAACCATTAAATTTTGCCCTTGAATGCATAAAATTATTATTAGAATATCCAAAATTTTCTTTTCAAGGAAAGCTCCTCTTTTTTAGCTTATCTATCATTTTCTTTAAATATCGAAAATTAAGCCATTAATTTTTCCCTTGAATGCATAAAACTATTATTAGAATATCCAAAATAAAATTTTCAAGGAAAACTCCAATTTGAGGATTCCCTTTTTGTTTTTCTCATCCATTTCAATACATTGAAAATGACTTGAACAATTGGAATAGTTTCAGAAGAGATCAACAAAAAAGCGTTCTAGTAATAGTTTAATTCATTCAAATATCTTTAAAGCTTTAAAATTTTGGATATTTAAAGAAAATGACAGATAAGCTCAAAGAAAGGAGTTTTAGTGTTTTACTCGAAAAGAAAATTTTGGATATTCTAATAATAGTTTTATGCATTCAAGGACAAAATTAATGGTTTAATTATTTATTCAAGGGCTAAAAGATTTTCTTTTTAGAGTGTCTTGTCGTACTTTTAAAAGATTGATGATTGATGACAATCAATATTAGCAAGTACTAAGCCTGTTTTTATTTTTTATTTTCTATTTTAGGAAGAAGAATGATGACTAATAATGCAAATGGAACTTAGCTACAGCTTTTCTTATGATAATTTTTTTTAATTGTAATCTGAGTTTTGAAAAAAAAAATATTTGCTCAGCAACTTTAAAAAATCAGGATAATTGTGGTAAAATTAGGGTTATTTTATTTTAATATAAAAAAATAAATTATAATGCCCAATAAATGATTTATTAGTTTTATAAAATAAATTTTATAATTGTTATTGATTTTTTTTAATCTAGCAAAAAAAATTTGAGGCTTGAATTAGTTGAAGCAAAAATAATGATAGAAGCTACATTGCTCTCGTTATTATTTCTTCATAACATTCCACTTTTAGACTATAATTTTCTTTTATCATAAAGGTGTTATCGGCATAAAACTTTCCGTCGGGAAAATTTCCAGTGAACAATTTGTCGGAAATATTTCCAGCGAATATAAACTACGCCGTAAATAAAAAAATGAAAAAAATAACTAATCCCACTGAAGCCCGCATCAACCCGCAGAAAACAGAAAAGAACCACCCCATCACCAGCTTAACCAGCAACCATAACACCAACCTAGCCACCAGCAAGTAGAAACAGGGCAAAATAGAGACCACCAGAAGAAACCCGAAAGGGGAGACACATAATATATACCCAAAAAAAAAAAGAATAACATCCTGGAATAAAGAAACAGACAAAAACACCAGGACCAACTCCACAAAGAAGAAACCAGTAGAAAATAGCCGAGAGGGAACCAAAACACTCCGGACACAAAGCCAAGTATGAAAAGGGACGAACAACGGAACAACACAACAACCACCAGAAAAAAGCAAAGAAAAACAAATTAATACTTAACATAAGGCATCCCTAATTAATCCAGTCTAAGGAGACCTTTAATAAGAAAAGGCACCTGATTAAAGGTCAGCTCATTAACACCATTAAAATTGCAGCCAATCTTGGCCATAACATTAGCACACACGTTCCCCTCAACAAGAATATTAGAAAAATAGCAGTTAAGTAAGTTTAAGATGCCTCTAATATCCCTCTGAGTATTAAAAAAAAGCTGAAGAGCAAGTGTAATCACCCATACCCTAGATGGCCTTGAAATCAAAATCCACTTCTAGCACAATATCAACCAATTAAAGATTAACACAAAGTTGTAAGCCATGAAGCACATCAACAAACTTAGCAAAACTAATATCATCATGCTCAACGGGCCCAGCAAAACCCCACAAATAGGAGCCTTTATGATCCTTCAAAACACCACCATAGCCGGCAATATTACCCATTCTAACGCTAGCCACATTCAACTTGACAAAATTAGAAGGTTTAGCCCAAGAAATACATCTATTAACCTTATAGGAATTATTAAAAACCAAAATAATACCAAAGCTAGGACAAATAAATTGAAAATTCTTAAAGTACTTAAAGGAAAGTAACTGAGTATAAAAAAGAGAAGCCACTTTATCCTTGATTTTTTGAATAATTCTCTTATAATTCTTCACAACACCGTTAAACCGAGAATCATTTCTCTCAATCCATAGAAACCAAAGGATAAGAAACGGAATAACATTAAGGACATGCCCTTTGGCCTTAACAAGCCAATAATCAAGCAGATAATATAAAGTAGAACTAGAATAAAAGTTAAAATGCAAAATGTCCTCAAAGCTGTGAGTCCAAACCTTAATAGCAATAGGGCCCGAGATGAAGACATGGTGCATATTTTCAACATGAAAACAATATTAACATTTAGAAGGAAAAATAAAAGCTCTTTTCCTCAAATTTTCATCTGTAGGAATAAGCTTGTGAAGAAATCTCCAAGCTGAAATAGAAACCGTATAAGGGATAGAATTGTGCAAAATCATTTTAAAAAACTTAGAAGACTACTTTTTATCTCTAATGAAAAGCCATGCATTCTTAACTGAAATAGTGCCATCTTTAGAAAAAGAACAGAGCAAGACATCCTTAGAAGAAGTGTTTAAAATAATATTTAAAATAAGCTGAATAATGCAATTAGGAAGAAAAGAAGAAAGTTTCTCCAAGTCCCAAGCATGATTAGAAAAAAGTAGTTAACCTTCACCTTAGCAATAGAAATAGAATTTAATAAGGAATTGATCGACTGGCCATTTATTTAACGATCTTGTAACAAGAAATGTTGCCATAACTAAGCCCCCAAGCCAGATAAGGCTCAACCTTCCATTTAATTAAGCAAAGACGATGCCAAACTTTAGACCTTTAACAAAACCACATAAAGAAGGATGTCTCCCCCACATTACTTAACCATCATAAAATTGGCCTAGAGATTGTCATTATTTCTAAGCTTAAACCAAAGCTTGCAAGAAAAAGCCAAAGCCAAATCAAACATAGACTTACAACCTAAAGCCCATTGTTTGAAAGTCCCACAACATTTGCTCCAAGAAGAACAATGAATTTTAGAATTATTCCCAGAGCCTTTCCAAACAAAATTATTGAAAATTCTATCAATTTTATGACAAACAGTTTTAGTAGGAAAAAGGTTTTGAAAACTATAAACCGGAATCGAGCAAAGCACGAGACCACCAAAGCTTAAAAAGTTCGAGTCCGAAGAAGACAATCTGTTCTGTACAACAGAAATTAAGTCATCAAAGAGGAAAGACTTCCTTCTACCCTTATACAAAGGAATGCCCAGATATTTTAAAGTCAAAGCACCTTGAGTAAAACCAATAAGATTCTTAATATCTGCAACCTGATCAGAATATATTTTCTTATCGATAATAAAGCAGCTCTTAAGTTTATTGAAAGCCAAACCACTAACAGATTCAAATTAATCAAACAAGTTCATGATCTTATCATTCCTAGTTATGCTAGCATTCAAAAAAATAATGAAATCATCTACAAAACATAAATGAGAGATTTTAATACCACCTAAGGTTCTGAAATAGAGACCAGGACATTTTTTTAAAAATGTGATCAATACCCTTAGAAAGGTAATCCGCATCAATTATAAAAAGAGCAGGAGAGATGTGATCCCCTTGTCTCAGCCCATGAGTGGCCCTAAAGAAACCATGGCACTTACCATTCACCTAAATGGAGAAAAAAGGGCTTTCAATATAAGATTTAATGAGGTTGATAAAAGAAAGATCAAAACCAAATAAACTCAAAATATGATAAATAAAATTCCAATTAATATTGTCATAAGCCTTCGAAATATCTAGTTTCATGATCATGTTACCACCATGACACTTAATATCCAAATCATTACAAAATTCCTGAGCCAATAGGATATTATCCGAGATAGCCCTACCTTTGACAAAACCCATTTGAAAAGGAGATATAAGTCTAGGCAAGAGAAACGTTAACCTATTCATAAGAATTTTAGAGAGCAATTTATAGAAAATAGTGCACAAACTAATAGGTCTAAAATTATTCCTGGAATTCATAGCATTGTTCTTGGGAATAAGCGCAATCGAAGTAGACGATAAGAACTTGGGAATAGTAGTACCATTGAAAAAGTTGGTCACGGCAAAAAATATATCATTATAAATAATAGTCCAAGTTTTCTAAAAGAATTTATTAGTATAGCCATCCGAACCAGCAGTAGAATCAGCATTCATACCAAATAAAATGTCTTTCACCTCCTCAAGAGAAAGAGATTTAGTTAAATTAAAATTACCCTCATCCGAAACCAAATTAGGAATAAAGGATGGATTAGGAAAAATAGAGGGATTAAACGACTTATTAAGATGATTCTGAAAATAAGAAACAACAAGATTAACAATCTCCTTATTATCCTCAGAAACTGGCCCATCCTCACCAGCAATTTTATGAATGAAATTAATAAAACGCTTCTTCTTAACCAAAGCATGAAAATATTTAGTGTTATTATTACCTTCACCAAGTGCTAACAATCGCTTTCTATTTCCAAAAGACATCTTCTTGAGCTTGAAGCTTACAAAGCACCACTTTAGTCTTTTTCAACAGATTAAAATTGAACTCAAAAGGGTTCAACTGATAAAGATTTTCAGAAGAATTCACTCAATCTTCAGCAGATAGAATGTTAGAAAACAAATTTTTAAAAACATTATGATTCTACCAATTCAAAAAGAAGTTTAAGCTTTTTCAGTTTAAGACAAAGTCTATGCATACCTGAGATAGAATCATCAGGGAAAAGAGGAGCATGCCAATTATTCTGAATAACATCAAAAAAAGAAGAATGAAGCAACCACATATTTTAAAATCTAAACTAGGAAGGAAAAGCCCTATTATCATTCTTAATTTTAATAATAAGAGGAGAATGATCAGACAGAGTACGGCTAAGGTGTTCAACCTTGATCAAATCAAAGAGTTAAGCTAAATATTATTAAAAAGAACTCTATCTAATCTTTGCCACAAATGACCACGATGTCAAGTAAAATTATTACCAGAAAAACCAATATCAATAAGATTGCATTCCATAATCATGCCATTAAAGTCCTCCATGGATTGATAAATAGGGCGAGAGCCTCAATGCGCTCAGACGGATTAGAAATAGTATTAAAATCTCCACCCACAAGCCACGAAAGGTTGCAAATATTATGAAAATGACATATTTGCTCCCATAATATCCTTCTAGTATAATGAAAGGAAGCAGCATAAACAAAAGAAGCATAACATTAAAAATTAGAACTGTCGATATTACAATGTAGAGCTTGAGTAAAATCCCCAATGATATCAATTCTAACATAGTCCTTCCATAAAATAAAAGTTTTATTGGCAATATTAGATATAGAAAATTTAAATCCCAAAAATTTAGCAGTACTAAGTAATTTATCCACAGAAATAAGAGGTTCAAGCAAAAAAAGAATTGAAACATTATGAATGCGACATAAATTTTTCACTATAAGCTTAGAAGAAGGGAAACCAATACCCCGAACATTCCAAATGATTGAGTTAAACATAAAAATAAGATTAATGTGAAGTGTATGAATGGGTATTTCTAGGAGACAAAAACAAATTTTTGGGTTTTCTACCTCTCTTACCACGACCCTTAGAGAAATTCAAATCATATTCTTCTCTCCCATAACATTTAGCCAAAATATCCACCTCCGTGTCAGTATAAGCATCACAATGATAATGATCAGTTAAGAGAAGCTTGCTATCATTTAAAGTTCCTGCAGTCCCCTTAGGAGGAGGCATCTCACCTTCCATTAAAAGAATACCATCTTCCACAGTAGAAATATTATTCTTAAAACCAGTACAACCATCCTTAACACCCTCAAGATGGGTAGGAGGGTTCAAAGGAAAGGACAAATCATCCAGCAAAAGAGGAATAGAACTAACATTCATTTTAAGTAGCATTTCTATTTTTTAACCAACTAAACATCCCCTAATAGCCAAGCCTTCTAATTTCCATAAGCCTACAACTTACTATTTATGATGGAACAAAAAAAGCTGAGAGGTAAGCTTACCATAGTTGTATCCTATTCCATAAGTAGAAGTTGGTGGTGCCTTATCAATCCAATTGAATGAAAGGGATATCCCTTCACCTCTCCCTTATTCAATTGCACAAAAGAAGGTATGCAAATAGAGCCCTTCAAAAGGACATTCTAATCCATATCATCCAAATCGTTCTTGTAATCCAATTGAACGAAAGCGGTGGAGTAATCTCGCCGGAGATTACAAGAAGATAAAGGAGTGGGAGATCTGGCGAGAGATGAGAGGGGAGCCAGAGTCGTTCTGGGCGATGAGGAACGATTTGAGGAGGGAGATTACAAGAACGATTTGGATGATATGGATTAGAATGTCCTTTTGAAGGGCTCTATTTGCATACCTTCTTTTGTGCAATTGAATAAGGGAGAGGTGAAGGGATATCCCTTTCATTCAATTGGATTGATAAGGCACCGCCAACTTCTACTTATGGAATAGGATACAACTATGGTAAGCTTACCTCTCAGCTTTTTTTGTTCCATCATAAATAGTAAGTTGTAGGCTTATGGAAATTAGAAGGCATGGCTATTAGGGGATGTTTAGTTGGTTAAAAAATAGAAATGCTACTTAAAATGAATGTTTTGAAATTATTTGAATATATAAAAAATAAATTCATATAAATATTTTTTTGTTTGGTGTAAAATAAAATAAATATAGTATAAAGTTTAAATATGACTACTAATGATAGATAATGGAGGTGGTTGGCGGTGGTTGTTGGTTGTTGTTGGTGACTGCGGGTGGTGGTGATGATGGTGGCAGGTTGGTTGCAACGGTGGTGACAGACGGGTGGCTGGCAACTGGCGACTAATGATGGCAGCAGGTGGAGGAGGGTGTCGGCGGATGGGACGGTGACGACGATGTTGGCGGTGATGATGGTGGGTGGCGGCCGATGGTGGTAGAGGTTGGCGGCTAGCAGTGGTGGTGGCTGGCGGGTGGCGGCAGTATGAGGGTGGCTGTTGTGGTGGACAATATAAACCATTATCACTTAAAATTGGATGAGTTTTATTACCTCAAAAATAAACTAGAATTATTTATACTATATTTACTTTGCTTTAATTTACTTTTCTTTTTCGTCCAATCAAATACCAAAAATTTCAAAACACATCCATTTGAAATACTTTACATCTTTATGCAATCTAGTCAACCAGCCATTTAGAAATATGAGGGGGCACTTGGTACTGTAATTATTGAAATTCTATTAAGTAACTCCAAATATAATTGTTCTCTTAGCAGTGCAATCCTTAAATGGGTTAACTCCTGGGAAGTTATATTAACGGGAAAAAATAGAGAGGGAAGTAGGCCAAAGTAGACAATAACTTTTTTGTTAAGAGTTTGAGAAATTAAAAAATGTTATCAAAGCAATACAACAACAATAAAATTTAAATTAAGTGACATACAAGATAAAACGCTATGGCATGTGGTCCACCTCTTGAACATTACCTGGGACAATGTGCTATATGATAGGAAACACCAAGTGAGATCATACTGACCATCTGAAAATTTTTATCTATCTAGTGGATGATTTTTGGGATAAGGATTTTAATTGTTTAAGTGGAGATAACTACTAAATAAATTAAGTAAAAAGTAGTAAAACTCTTAAATATTAAGGAACATTTTGGTGTAATGGCTATAGATTCATTAATAAACTTCAAAGTTAAGCATGCTCGTGTGGGATCAATTATGAGATGGTGACCTCCTAGGAATTTACATCAACAAGAAAAAATCATGAGGCCATTGGGACAAAGGGAACAATAAATTCATTGTTAAGAGTTTGGGATATTCCATCTTATTCCCTTTGAATTTGCATCTCAGTTGCCTCCTCTACACACCATACAACACCAAATTTAGTTTGTTCTTAGTGCTACTCTACCTAACATACCACATCACTGATGGAGTTATAAATAGAACTCTATTCTACAAGAAATGGTTGAAGAAATTTAGCTAATATAATTAATTCATCTCATTTAATTCCCTGTGTGGTAGTCGCACACACTAATTCTCCTAGATAAGGATGGAAAAAGGAGAATGTGAATTAATAATCGAACAATAATATAACTATTATTAAGTACAATTTTCCAATACCAAGAGTGGCTGATTTATTGGATAGACTTGCATGGGCTTCTTTTTTTCTAAATTAGACATGTGAAGTGGGTGCCACCAAATTTGTATACGAACTGGGCCAGGTGATTAATGGTTGACAACCCTTTTAAGATCTTAGAATGATTAAATGAGTAGAAGGTGATACCTTTTGGACTTTATAACACACCCTCAACATTTATGCAACATATAAATGAAGTGCTTCACCCTTTCTTGGAAAACTGATGTGTTGCATATTTCGACAACAACCTCATATATAGTGCCATCATTGTTAAACTTGTTCACCACTTAAATTATATCTTTGAGTTCCTCTACGACCATAAACTTTATCTTAATTTACCCAAGTGTGAGTTTTCAACATCTATCATGCATTTATTGGGTTTTGTTTCATCTCACGAAGGTGTTTGAATAAATCCTTGAAAGGTTTTGCTAAGAAAAAAAAGTTTAATGTCTCATAGTTTATTGGTGTATGCACCTTCCATGGTTTGGTGAATTTCTACTAATGTTTTATTAAAAATTTAGTCTTATAATGGCCCTAATCATTGATTGTTTGAAAGCTAGTTCCTTTAAGTAGACTTTAGAACAACAACATAGTTTTGAAACCATAAAGCAAGTATATTTTGCATAGACACAGATGCATTTTCGTAAGGAATTGGAGCAATCTTTTCTCAAGAAATTAAGGCAGTTGAATTTTCAATGAAGATTGAATTCCATGAGATAAAAATCAAATGTATAAGAATAAAAGTTATTTGCAATCATTCGAGCACTAAATCCTTGGGAACACTATCTTCTTCATCAATTTTTTCTACTATGTAGCAACTACTAAGCTCTTTAATACATTAATAACTAGAAAACTATCAACATGATATGTATTAAATGTGACATCTTTATGTAGAAGTTCCACACAAGGCTGATAAATTGAATCGTGTGGAGGATGTACTTAGTTTATGTGCTACTCTATTCACAAAGTTATAAATGGAAACACTACCTTGTAGGAAATAAACAAAATTTATGACTTCGATGCAAACTTTGTTGAACTATGAAACTTATGATTTGTCAGGACTCAAACTAGCTATTATAACCTGTGCCATGGATTTTTATTTAAGGGTCTTTGTATTCCTCAAGCTTCTTCGATGCGATAATAAATAAAAGAAATTCACTTGCTTCCCTTGTTGGCTGGGAAAGACTAGCAAAAATCCAGTGTCAATTTTATTGGACCCATTTATATCGAGACATCTCAAGATTTACAAAGAGATGCTCTATATGTCAAACATATAAAAGACATGGGAAAGACACCCCTTTATACACTTCACTTTCAGTAGGGGGATCCATTTGGGGAAATTTAAGTATCAATTTTTTTAATTGACAACCAAGAATTCCATTTTTGTTAAGGATTAAAGTACGATAGTTCATACAAATGACAGTTTTTTCAGCTTGTGAAGGGAAAACAAGCGACATTGAAATGTGGCATGGAGGTGTTTTATTTTTTTAAAATCTAACATGATGAACCACTTCAAGAAGCTTTCTAAATTACTCCACCTATTCATGCAACCAATAGCTTCTCCTCTTATAGCATTCTTCTCCCCAACATCTCATGATTGCTTGCTATTATTGACTTCCTAACACTTTCCTTCCTTCATCGTTGTCACAATTCTTGACTATATAACTCCCTTATGCATTATGTTGTGATCGAATGCGACACTGACATTAAGAATAAAATCAAATTTGAAGTAGGCAGACATAAGTGACTAGTTATCTAATTCTCTTAATGAATTGGAAAAGCAATAATCACACCCTTAATGACGCTAAGAATTTTTGCAAATCATCCCATTCATAGGTCATCAAAAATTGCAAAAGCTTTGTTATCTAATTATCTTGTCCTTTTTATAAGTCATTTTAGAAATGAATAAGTGAATTTAAAAACAAAATCTAATTCCCATTTTAAATTTATTTAAAATATCATCAAAACAATATCATCATTATAATAGATGAACAAATTAGCTAGAGAGCTTATAAAATAGAAGTAACTATATTACATATTGTTTATGTATGTTGCTTCTTCAAGTAAGTGTATTAGTCAACTAGAGCTTATCCCGCCACTTGCTTAACCTAAAAGGGCAATTCATTATTTGTTAATTACAACAAGTGATAACTATTTTATTTTCAATTATTGATTGTTATTGGATAACCTTAACTAATTTGTGCAGGGTTGCATCCTCTATATGAATAAGAAAATAGGCATAAATACTACAAAAATAATAGACACAACATAATTAATGTTAGTTTATGAAGAAACACACAAAACTGTGTGGTCCAAATTTAAAAGGTAGCAAATAAAGGCATGTAACTGTTAATTCATAATGAATTAGCATGTCTAGATCTAGTGGTTCATACTTTTATTGATAACATTAAGGTAATGAGTTCAAGTCTCTACTCCTTCATTTAGTTATTATTTTATAGAAAAAAGTCTAAAGTTTTGCCTGTTATCAATTGTACTGAACAGTTCATTACCCTTAAGTGAAAACCAAAGTAGATATAACCCACAAATAGGACATGTCATATCGTGTTGAATGGACACAGACCACTATTTTTGAGACTTTATCAGATTTCTTCAAAATAAATAAAACTAAATAGCTTCTAATGAACTTCTAGGAAGAAGAAAAATAAACTCATCCATTTTTTTACTCTTTCATTTATCATCAAGATGTGTTTATAATGATACACTATAGTACATTACTACACATCCTAAAAGAGCAAATAAATGAAATCATAGCTCCAAAGAATCATATATATATATATATATATATATATATATATATATATATATATATATATATATATAATGTATTGAAATAAAAGAAATGTAAATAAACCAACATCATAAATTCAAGTATATATATATTTTTGGTAAGCAACATATTCAACTATTGAGCAAAATTTCATAGTTTTAGAGTTCAACTAGATTATCACATATTATTTAGAAAATTATTATGAAGCTTTAATAGCAGGATAATATCATTTTTTTGGATCAAAATTACTTTTTAATTAGATTAAAATTTTAATTTACCCAACTAAACATTTCTAAAAAAAATCTAATTCTGTAGAATAGTTGTATCAATAGTTACACGATAAAAATTTGTAGGTGTGAACTTATTCTCAGTTTTAGGCTATAAAATTATAATTTAATTAAATAAAATCCTAAAATTTCAGAATTTTTAATAACCGAGATAAATATAATATAACATATCTTGATCCAGACATCTTTCAGAATTGAGCCAATAGTAGAAAATGAATCAAAGTAACCAAAACCTAGCTTTCTTTATGTAGAATTCTTCCTCTCTCTCTCTCTCTCTCTCTCTCTCTCTCTCTCTCTCTCTCACAGACACACACACACACGCTCACGCACTCACTCATTAGTTGCCTAAGGGGATGGGCTTCTTATTAAATGAAAATGAAGTGGATTTTGATATGAAATAAAAATATTTGGAACATGGTGCTTAACCCTACTGTTCCACAACATTCTCTATTAGAGAGCATGAAACGCAACACTGATCTAGCACCATCATTTAAAATTATTTTTTTTTCAAAATAATAGAGAGCTCAATCCCATAATGTGCCTAACTTGGTGCTTGGAAACTCCCATGGAAAAATTTTAAAATTTTCCATTCATACACATAGACCCCCAAGACCTGGTTTAGAATAGATTCAAACTATAAAATGCTTAAAAAAAATTACAAACAAATGTAAGAGGTGTAAATACAAAAAAATTAGTAGATTAATTTTATCATAGTGGATCCGAACAGGTGAAACTACGCACTGCTTCATTGGGTATTATAATCCTCCCCATCTTAGAAAAATATCATATTGGATAGATCAAAACTCATAACAATAAATCATATCATGATATAACTGTCAAATCTTGGATATCTTTTCTAAAGTAGCTTCTCTTTCTATTTTGTTCTTTCACTGGAGCTTGACCATTGAGATATGTTTATTCCTCAAATTTTTAAAATTGTGTGGCATAATTCTTTTTGGTTCATATATGTAACTCAAATTTAGATGTACATAAACCTAATCTTTAGAAACTCGATTATGAAAATTAGACACTCATTTCCTTTGAGACGTCACATAAAATATATTATGAATATAATACATGTTCTCTAATAACTATTACTTGTAAGTAGAATTTCTAGTCCTTTCAATTATCTCAATTGGTATGACATACTTTGGATTCAAACCTTTCCAAACCTACTTACTCCCTTCATCTATCTGATCTTCTCATATAAAAAATCCCCTCTTTAGAACTCCATAGCTCAAAGCTTTAAATTATGATGATATTTTTGTCTATCCAGCACTATTGCTCATCTATCTCAGATTAGATGGATTTTTTAGTAGGTTCATCAACTAATACTTGCCCAATTATACTCATCTTACTGACTTCTGTCTAAGACATTAGGGTTCTACACTTCCTACCGTATAAAGCTTTATAAGGGGCTATACATATACTTGACCATGGGCGGATTTAGCATGGGGGCCATGGGGGCACGGGCCCCCACTGGCCAGTTAATTGGTATCTAATTAAGACTAATTAATCTTTCCAAGAAAAATGGCTTATGATAATCCTTCATTAAATAGAAAAAGCTATGCCTTCTTACGCTCACCTGTGCTTCTCCTCAATCCTCATTTTTTTCAATCAAGCTCACTCACTCTCCAAAAGAGAAGATTCTGCTATTTTTCTCAAAAAAAAAAAAAAAAAAAAAAAAATCATTCTGTTTTCTCTGTCGAAAAAATATAGATTATTGGGCTGTTAAAAAATTATACTTGTAATTTTAGAAAATCAATTAAAGCTAATTTTGAAAGAACAGTACAAATTAGTAATAAAGTGAACAAGCTAGGAGGAGAATATTAATTTAGGAAATGGATATTCGACTCTAGAAATTGAGTGCATACATATGAAGTCGAGGTAGATCAAGATCTGGACTATAGAGAAGAACCATAAATAAGTTTGTCATATGATGTCTTGAGAAATAAACAAATCCTAATAGTAAAGGTGTAGTGGAAGCACAAAACATAAAGAGAACCAACGTGGGAGAAATAATTTAAGTGAGATTGATGTACCGTAATATGTTTACTTGACTTGAGTGTTAAAATAACAAGGATGATATTTTTTAGGAGAGAGGATTTTAATACCCACTACCATAGTGTTACATCCATTCTAACCGAGCTTGATAAGTATTGTGTGATAGAACTATAATCTTTTCATTTTGTTTGAGTTTGAGAATGATCTAAATGCATGTGAAAGCCTGAACTCTATTATGAAGCATGTCTCGAGGGTTTTTATGCATAAAACCTGATGTTAAATTTTCCCTTGGGAGTGCTTTGGCACTGGACTTATGGGAGTTCCCTCTTGGTCTTTCACATTTTAATATGAATAGTGTCGGCACAGAGCACCACACATTAGGCCAAATTTTTTATGAAAATACTAATTTTCACTTCATTTCTATTTTGGCTCAAATCAAATTCTCTCTTGAGCTATCATCTACAGAAAAGAAAAAGGAGTGGGGGTTGAGCCAGGTTACATTTAGGAGAGTCGGGACCGTCGAACCGGTCGGCAGGTTTTGATTTTAAAAGCTAGCTTTTTTTCTCCATTATGCCCTATTAAGAGTCAAATTCTCATTCAAATCATAAAAAAAATAAAAAAACACTTCTAATACTTTCTAACCGCACGTCTTATTAGATTTACCTCTACATTTCTTAACATAGGTCAAATCTGATAAATATACTCTCCTAGTTAGGTCATTTGAAGGCCAATGTTTTATATGACCAAACTTAAGGCAACTTTAATCACATCTGTCAGTGGAGCTACTCCAACCATTTCACATATATATTACTTATTTCACAAGGCACTTATCCTGCTAAGCATCCTTCTTTACAACACTTAAATTAATTTAATATTTTATTTTTTTATTTGTTAATGGCCAGTACTTTGCTTTTCCTCCATTAGTTAGAAAGTGATCTCTAAAGCTAGTTTTTTTTTTTAACCTAAAATTTTATTAAAGTCAAAAAACAATACAGGATACAGTAATAAAAAAAACAACACGCCAAGAAAACAAAATAAAATACAAGGTATGAGGGCTCAGTTAAAGGCCAAGACTTCCAGCTTCCCTTAAGCCAAGCTCCAACCGTCCAATTTGATTAAGAGACACATGAAGCAGCCAACCCAAGCCATCATCAAAGGTTGCCACAAGCCAACCGAAGGAGAAGCGAGCCCAAGCCACATCATTGCCAGATCAAATGAAAATCAACCGGAGAGCTCCAAAATAATGCAACATCATCAAGCAACAATAAATAAAGGCAACCACCTACACCAAAGAACCATCCAGTCCAGCCACAACACAAACCCAGAAAAGGGCAACCATAAGGCAACCACCAAATAAACCACTGCCATTACTGACCACGTCTTCCCCTTTCATGAGCCTTACAACAAGAGGCAACAGAAACAATCAGTTTATCACGCAGCAAAGCAAAAGAATTCCCAGGATCAGCCCCAATAAACTCAGAAGATGAAACGGGCTCGAAATTAGATGAACCTTGAAGCCAATCGAGATGCTTTCTCACATCCATACCCGAATTGTCCCCCATATGATAAACCAAAGCTTAAGGGTCAATTAAGTTCACCGGCACATCAACAAAAGCATTATGAACTAAATCAGCATTACTATTAGGGGAAGACAAGGTAGGGGCATCGCAAGAATCCCCACACACAATCCCACCAAAATTAACAGCTGCAGGAGCCGACTCATCCAAGCATTCAACAACCACAGGAGGCAAAGGATCGATTACCAGGTAGGATAGATGGGGCAGACTCGGCACCCACCACAGACAACAGAGAACCAGAGTTTAAAGTACAGCCAACACTATGAAAAGCCTGAGGGGACAAATTAGAAATTAAAGCCCCAGCTCGAGCCTCTTCAAAAACTTGCAAGAAAGAAACAACAGCACAAGCTTCATCTAAAGGCAACAGACTACCAAGCAAAAATGCATTAGGAATAGACAATGAATTGGGCACATCTTCAGTAGCAAT
Organism: Dendrobium nobile; assembly: GCA_022539455.1. Lineage (NCBI taxonomy): Eukaryota > Viridiplantae > Streptophyta > Magnoliopsida > Asparagales > Orchidaceae > Dendrobium > Dendrobium nobile. Next base: position 38,593,640 of record CM039722.1, on the reverse strand, counting down.
AGGAACAGTAGCATCAGCATTAACCACAACTCCACCAACCTAGGCAAATTAACAAGATTAACCTCGACCACCTCATTCACATTATGAGCAGGCGGAGCCAAAATAGAAGAAATAATAGCTGGATCGATAGACTCAATCACAGCATAATCAACACCAACAGTCGGAACCACCTGCTCAGCAGCAACCAAAGGATTCGGCAAAATAGAAGAATCAAGATTAGGATGAAGAATCCTACACCTAGAATCCTACACCTAGCCTTGGAATGACCCAAAGCAAGACAATGAGCACAATATTCCGGACAATCCTAAAAAATCACAGATTGGACATAACCAGATCTATTCGAACCAACCCAAATTTTGTCATGATATTGTTTGGACACATCCAGCTCAACCAAAACACGCGCAACTGAAAGTTGTGATCCAGTGTTAGTAGCATTATCTATTTTCAGTGGTTTGCCAAAAATTTAACCTAGACCATGCAAAATACGAGGGGCAAATAGGTGAGGCCTGAGGTTAGGGAAGGAAATCCAGATAGGGATAACCGAGGATTCGGTCTCAATATCTAAGCTAGGAGTCCATTTTACCAATTTTATAAAACAGTTGCTCACGAAATACGATCTATGAGCAAAAATCCTACAGTAATCTAAGTCATTAAACAACTTAATCAAAACATTCCTTTGATTCAAAACCGTAACCGAAACTTCACTATTAAGTTTGAGCTTAAAAAAGAAGCTCCTAATAGCATCAAGAGAGGGCCTCCTACCAATGAAATTTACCGATAAGAGCAAATTCGAAAGGGGCAGCCAATGATTGGATTTCCTCCTTAGAAATCTAAAGAGAAGGTAAACCTTTATGCGAAGACACCCTCAAATCAAGAAAAGCAGATGAATGTGAAGAACCAGAGAGAGCATCCTTAAAAGATAGAGACGATGATCCCACCAGAAAACAGGGATCACGAAAGAAAGAAGGCGGAGCCATTGTGCCAAAAAAAACAAAACCGAAAAAACAACAAAGGAGAAGAAGATGAACTTCCCAGCGAAACGAGGAGAAGAAACCAGCCAGAGAGCCAGAAGATGGAGGCTAGGGCGAAGCAATAACCACCCCCCCCCCCCCCCCCCGGAAGAGCGAAGGAAGAACGCCAGAGCGAAACATGAACAAGTCTAAAGCTAGTGTTAAAAGATAAATATAACTAAATTATCACAAAAATAATTTATTTTTATTATACCAATAAATACTTAATTATTTAATTATATATATCTTGAACCTTTGTAATAGTATTTAATAACTTAGTTGTAAAGAATGATAACACGATTCTTGAAATGAAAAAATACATCATAAATATAGATCCATCCTAATATATAACATATCAGAATATCGTAATCTTTTTTAAACAAATAAAAATTATTAATTCGTAAATCAAAATTTTATCTATTAATTTAAAATTTTCACTCCTTCAAAAAGAGCACGTATTTAAAATAAAAAGGCATTACAATATCGCATTGAATTTATATTAAGATTAATAGTATATATAACATCAAAATATTATATTATTTAAAATATAAATCTAACAGTGATGAAGCTATTTTTACCCAAATTTAATCAAAATATCATAATGAGTTATCCTCAATTTTAAATTTTAAGAATACAAATTATTTTCTAAACATTAAAAAAAAAAATTCCGCCATCAATTTGAGAGTTTAAGGCTTGCAATGAACAAAAAATGAGGTTTTAGCCTTAATAGGGGTATCAAAAACAGGTTGTGGGTCAGGTTTGGGTCGAATCCGACATTGACTCGTTACTATTTGACCAGACTTGAACCCAACCCATATTTTCAAATGGATCATAAGTTGCAACCTGGACATCACCTGCTAGGTTACCAGGTTGACCTGACCAAACCCAATCTGGCGTATTATCCCGGGTTGCAAGAGTGTCATGCACAGTGCTGGTGCAGTGGTTCGGCGAGCTGGGCCATAGGGTGAGGGTGTCGTGCATAGCGCAGAAGCCACTCAGTGACGCTATGTGAGCGCAGTGCGGGAGTGAGGTGAGACACCTGGGGTAGGGGTCGAGCTTGGCACTTGTGGCACAATGCGTGTGTGAGATGGGCACTCAGCGCGTGCATGAATGGGCACGTAGCGGGTAAAATCGATTGACCTTAACCCAACCCAATTCTGAACGAGTAGAAAATTGGGACTCGAATCGACCCCTTCTAAAACGGGTTGACCATAACCCCAAAAATTCATATCGGATTCGAGTCAGATTTTTTTGTCGTGACAATTTTGTACACACCTAAGTCTTAAAAGCATCTTAATTTTTGGGTGCTGAAACAATTTTCCACATAAGCAATTCTGATAATTACTTCATGATTAGTTACAACTTTCTTCTAACATTCTTTTTTTCTTTTTTTTTTTGTTATTGGCAAGTAAGAATTTATTTATAACTGATTTAATGCTCAGTATTAAAATTACTATATTTGAATAAAGTAATTTTGAACTTAATTTTATTTCTATATATATTCAATCAAATAACAAAACTTTGATTTATTTTCTCTAATTGGAAAATGCTTTTCCACACTGTTTAAACTAAAATCCTTGAAGGAGTACGGTTACATTCCTTATAAATTTTAGAAAAAAATTCCATTCAAAGATTTAGTTTAATCAGAGTGGAAAAGCTTTTTTCCAATTAGAGAATAAAAATCAAAGCTAAAAAAATATTATCCGTGTAATCTATATATATAATGTAATACCTATTAGATTTTGTTTCATTTTTGTTGACTTATACAATTATTATACCTTTATATATAATTATCATTTTAAATGATTTTTTCCAAATTTAGTAATTTTAATACTGCGCATTAAATCAGTAACAAATATATCCCTACTTGCCAACGAACCGCATATTCTTTCAAGCAAGACGGGATGCTCGCATGTTTTTTTAAGTGTAGCAATCCGACGTTAGAAAGATTCGCTTAATCTAATTCGTTTAATTAGAAAGCTAATTAAGGCCTCGTTTGGAATTTTGATAATAATTAAATTTTTTTGTTACTGTTTATTTACAAATAGATAAACCAGTAAATATATGCTTTAATTAATTTATTATAACTTTTCAATGAAAATTTAGCATATATGTTAAATCTTTTTAAAATGTTCATTTACGGTATTGTAAGTAGTAATATTCTTAGTATAAGTACATTAAAGCTAAATCTATTACTTAATGATTGCTATAAATTTATCTTTTTACTGTTATTTACATATTACGACTGTATATTAATGTAATTAAATTTTATACATATACACACACAAACACAGTTCACATATATGTATCACAAAAAAAAGTTATAATTATAAGTAAAAAAATTATATTTAAAGTACTTGTAGTTAGTATTGTAGCTTGCCGAAATCTTCACGGCGGTAGAGAGATAAAGAGCTTTACGTCTTAGCTTTGAACGAAGGTCCAACACTCACAGATAAGAGAGAGAAGTGCAAGAGTTAAATGAGACAACAAGTTTTTTTCATGAAAAAACTCTAAAAAGAAAAAAAATCACGAGGTCTGTCCTAGTTAAAATGACTATACTAGTATTTATAGTTAATTACAAATGTTGCTCTTCCTTTAATGAAAGTCTTAACTCAATGTAACAAATTTTCATCACACAAAGCACATTGCATAGTTAGATTTGGAAGAATCCAGTGATACGAGAGTTATTCTCAAGAGAACGTTGGCATGTTGTTTCGGTTGATAGTACTTTAGTGGAGTGATGGAAGGTACTTTAGTGGAGTGATGGATGGTCAGCATGACAGTAGTTGGGTGACTGAGGTATAAGTGACCATTATCAGGTGATAGAGGTATGGGGTACCATAGTTGGTGGTTGACCAAGGATAGAGGGAGTATAGTTGGAGGGCGATAAAGATTAGAGGGATTATAATCAGCAGGCAATAAAGGTCGGAGTGACCATAGTCAATGGGCGACGGAGGAAGTAGGTACTTTAGTTGGGTGACAATGGTTATAGGGACCGTAATCGGGCTACTGAGGTCGAGGAGACCATTATTTGGTGACATAGGTCAAAGGGACCATAGTCGGCAGGTGAAGGTCAGCGTAGGGATCATAGTCAGGCTACAATGGTCAAAGGGACCGTAGTCAGGTAATTGAGGTGGAGGGAACTGTTATCTAGTGATAAATGTCATAGAGACCATAGTCAATGAGTGAAAGAGGTTAGATAGACTGTTGTTTGCAAGCGACAAGGATCAAAGGGAATGTTATCTATGGGCGATGCAGTTAATGAGATCGTATATGGTGGTGATGGTGGTCGAAAGAACCCTAGTATGTCAGCGACAGTGGTTGAAGAGAACGTAGTTTTCATGTGATGATGGCCAGAGGGATTATAGTCAGTGGATAATGGTGGTTGTAGGGACCGTAGTCGAAATGCGTTTGTGATTGGAGGGACCAAAGTCGATGGCAGATGGTGGTCAAAGGGACCATAGTTGAGCGGCTAATGATGGTTGGAGTGATCATAGTAGGCAAGCGATGATGGTCGGAAGAAGGCCCGTCGGTGGTTGCCGGACAAAGGACCAATGATGCTGGTCAAGTTGAGGTCCAATAACGATGGTCTTATGGCACGAGTTCACCAATGGTTGTACAGGAGTGGAGTTCTGAGATTCTGTAAGCCTCAGAGCTCTCTTGGGTCTCTAACCCAAGGTCTAAGCATCAAAAGGTCTTTTCTCATCTTCATGTGAGAAGAGGGAGTGTATTTATAGATTTTAGGAGTGGCATGTCATATAAATATGAGAAGATCTAAGATAAATTTGGAGTGTTCCATCAGTTGACTCATAATATCATGTAGAACTTGTTTAGCAGTTAAGTGTCTTAATGATGTCAGAATTGAGCAATCTTTAGCTTGTTGGATTTGTCTCGTTGAGCCGCTCAATTTGATTATAAACATGTCATATTTGGATATCATTTAATTAATACTTTGAAGCTCTTAAGCATGCTCTAACCCCTTGATTTGAGCCAATTTAGGCTCAAATTTGATGGATTTTGGAGTCGTTGGGTTTGACTCACTGATACTTTAATTTTGTTGAAATTAAAGTTAGGATGGTCCCGAATTTAATTTTGAAATTTACCAACCTGAATATGCTTTAAGATTCGAACTTGATAAAGGAAATTTTATGTGACATATTAGTTGCCTCCTACTTTTTAAATATTGAAGCTCACAAAGTTTGAAAATATGTTTCTTTACATTTGAAATAGTTGGTGAAGCAAAATTATAATATTTCGGAGAACTATGAGGTGTGACTTCTCCCTTGATATAAAAGTTGACCTTCACTCGGGGGCCCAGAACCATATAAAATATCTTTAATGATAATTTTAACTTTTTATGATGTCGGACATCGATTTGTGGAAAAGAAATGTTTACAATTTGACTCCAAATCTTTTATAATGGCTTGAAATTGAATGTAAAGGTTCAATTGAGCTTTGAAAAATGTAAAAATAAAGTTAAAAAATTTATAAAAAAAAAGATCGTCGGAACCATGAAAATGTCTGAATCGAACTATCTGGGCCAAAAATCACATCGGAAGGAGAGTTGACTACCGATTTGGCAAGCTACTCGGACACCCGCTATTTGTCGCAGATGGCATCAGTAATGCCTACCCGCGCGCACGACATATGTGTTTTGAAGGTAAAAAGGGCCCACGATTATCATCATTTGTAATCAATGATAAACACTAGTGAAATCATTTCAACTAGGTTAGGCCCATGGTTTGCCCTTTTACAGGTTTTTTTTCACATAAACTTTTTTGTGTCACCTATAATTCTTGCATATCTCTCTCTTATTTGTGTGTTTATTTTATCTTCGTACAAAGCTAGAAAATTTAACTCTTCATCTCTTACCACTGTGAATATTTTTCCACATAATTGTTTGGAATTTTTGTAAAAAGCCATCTCTCAGCCACCCAACTATGGTCGCTCATACAATCGTTGCCTGATCAACTACAATCCCTTGCACTTCTATCAATTGGATATAGTTTCTTATACCTCCATCTCCTATCGATTATGATCCATGGACCACAGTCGGTCAACTATAGTTTTTAGACCACCCTCTCCCAACAACGATCTTCCTGAGTTTTGTCTCCCACTTACTTTAGTCCTCTAACCACCAATGCTCAACTACTATCCCACCAACCTTTTTATCTTGACAATGATCCCTTTAGACACAACCAAAAACCATGATATTTCCAATAACTGGTGTCCACCAACTATAATCCACGGACTACTATTATTTGACAACGATCTCTAGACCACCATGACCAATTATACTTATTATAACCTCTATCGTCTGTTTGTGATCTCTCAAATCAACATCATTCAACTCGATTCCTTCAATCTATGTCGTATTAATATAGACCCTTCAACCACCATTGCCCGATAATAGTCCCTCCAACCACCATTGCTCAAGTTTAGTCTTACCGACCAAATATATTATCCAATGATCTCATAAGAAAAGCTCTCATGCTGATTTATTCCTCTAATTCTAAAAATGTGATGTGCCCTAAAAGATGTATATTTATATATTGTGCCAACACGTTTCCCTGTGTAAGGGCATCATTTGTAAACAGTCGAAACAACTTATGTGGACTTATTTAACTAGGCAAGATCCCATGAGTTTTCCTTTTTTAGGATTTTGTATGTAAAAACTATAGTATATATTATAACTCCTACAACCTCTTCTCTTATTTGTGTGCGGGATTTTTGTACAAAGCTAAGACATTAAACTTTCCATCTCTCTACAATCGTGAAGGTTCTAATATGCAATAATAATAATAATAATATAACGGGATTTGCTATTGTATAAGCAATCAACCCCTCAAAGTTATATACTTTTACCAAACAAATTTTAATAATAGAAGCTATAGAAGACTAGTACTACGAATCATCAAACATTGCAATAGAGAGCTGCCAAAAAGGTCTAAAAAAGCCGCAAAAGTCACATACCGAATCACAAAAAAAAATTAATAGTGACACATTTGATCACAAAATAATGCATAAACAGAGCAATAGAGTCGGGAATAATGGCAGAAAAGATTAGGGAAGTCAACAATAATAAACAGTCATGAGAAGTTGGGGGAGAAGAATGCTATAAGAGGAGAAGCAACCATCAACTTGAATAGCTAGAGTGATTTAGAATGCTTCTTTTAGTGGTTAATCATGTTGGCTTTTTAGAGTTGAAACTTTTAGGTGCAATCAAAGTGTCATAAAATATAAGCTTTAGAAGAAACTATGTTAATGCTTAAGAAAAACATATCTTGCACTTAAACTACTATAATTAACACATTTATTAGTGAAGAGAATGTTTCTTCTTTTAGGTTCCTTTCAAGTTCCTAAGAAATCCCACACTAAAATGCATCATCACTTCTTTCCAATTTGACTCTGCAATTCATAACAGTTGTAAAAAACCTCTTAGTCATTAATTTTCTGCTTTCACAAAATAATAGACTTCACATATCGAAACAAAATATGTATCATTTTAGTTTAACCTATGCCACTAGAACATACTTTGTTAAAGATTTTCTGCTTTCACAAAATAATAGACTTCACATCTTGAAACAAAATCAGTATCATTTTTCCTTAATCTATGCCACTAGAACATACCCTTGAGGTCAATGTACATATTGTTGCACCCTAAATATATCATATAGTTTAATTAATGTGCTTTGTGTAAAATCTCTCACCTTAAATCTCAAAAATTAGGAACCCACAACTTGTCCTTGCTAAAGATGACTCTAAAATCAGATAATCACAGTTTGTATTTTTTAATAAACCTAATTTGGTCAATTAGTTTTGGATACTGGTCTCTATCTGACTTCAAGGCTTTCTAAATCCTTTCATGTAGAGATGATTGAATAATAACTTGAGCTAAGAGATCATAATCAAATTCAACAAGAGCAATCACTTCTGATTCCCTCATATATTGAATTAGAAGATATCAAAAGTAAATAGAAGGGTACACACTCTATATTTTTTATATGTGTGTGTATGTTAAAAAGGTACACACTCTACATTGAAGTCATTTTGTTTGTTATAAGGAACATTGAATTGATTATGGCATGTTAACACAAAATTGCTACTGATCTCGCCATCCATCTATGTTAATCAACGAAATTTTTATTGATAAGAGTTTAATAATTATTTATTTGAATACCTCAATATTACTACATAGTCTACATTAGAGGATTGGCATTTTGTATGAATGTTTTTTTCTGAACAAATGCATTGACAAAGATAGATTATTATTATGTACCCAAGCGATATAATGCTATAAGAAAATAAGATTAATGAAAATCATTCCACAATAAAATGTTTAGGGTTAATTGAATAAGGCTCTATAGAAAAAAGCCTAATATAAATGTAATATTTAAAATGCATAACACATCAACCAATTAAAATTATAATTGGGAGAAACTCAATAAACGTTCTTACTAGTTTTTCTCTCTTTCAATTTGAAACTCAATAAATGTTCACAACAATTTAGTTTCTCATGGAATCTACTCACAATTTATTTGATCAAGTGTCTCATATAAATATCTTATAAGCTTTGGAAGGGTGAACAATTACGGAAAATATATAAGAGCAGAAGATTCATTGTTATTGTACAACGAGCATTTTAGGAATTATTTTAATTCATTGATTTAGTATAGATTTAAAGCTAGCCAAAGAAAAAAAATCAACAATTTAAGCCTTATTTTCAAAAATAGTGCATAAATTAAAGTATTCTAAAATTGATTTTAAAAAATTTGGAAATGATTTTACAACAATATATTCAAATATATTTTCCCCAATTTTATATTCGTTGAACAATATAGATTAATGGACTGTTTGAAAACCATACATGTAATTTTGGAAAATTAATTAAAGCTAATTTTGGAATAAAAAATAATTAATTAAGTAATTAAGTATCATGGAGGAGAACATTAATTACGGAAATTGATGTCCGACTCAAGAAATTGAGTGTCTACTGATGACAATGAGGTATATAAATATATGAGCTATAGAGAAGAATCATAAAAAAGTTTTCATATGATGTATGGAAACTGAGAAATAAAAAGATCCTAATTGTGAAGGTGTTTGGAAAGAACAAACCTGAAAGAAAAGCTACATGGGAAAAAGAATTTAAGATGAGATAGATGCACCCTAATTTTTTTCATGACTTGACTGTTAATATAATAAGGTTGATATTTTTTTGAAGAGAAGATTTTAATACCTAATACAATATTGTTACACCCAATCTAACCTTGCCCGATGAGTCTTGTGTGATGGAACATCTATATTTTTAATTCTGTATGAGTTTGATAATGATCCGTACGCATGTGAATGCTTGAACTCTATTCTGAAACATGTCCCGAGGCTATGTATGCATGAATCATGAAGTCTAAAAATTTTCCTTAGGAGTGCTTTGGCACTGGGTTTGGCGGTGTTGCGGCATTAGGCTCTTGGGCTTGTCCATTTTAGCATGAATAACGCCAGTACAGAGTGCCATTGTTTAGAATGACACAATATTAGGTCAATTTTTTATAAAAATATTAACTTTCTTTTCACTTCTATTTAAGCAAAAATCAAAATATGGTTTAAGCTCTCATTTAGAGATGGGGAATGGTAGATTTTAGAGAGAGAAAGCTAGTATCGGGTGATTTCTATCTTTTTTCTACTATCAGCTCTTTTTGAAAGTTGTACGGATCGAGGTATGCTACATTTTGCTTATCTCAATTTTAATATTGCTATAATTTTTAGATTTTTTTTTTGTAAAATTATAAATTTATAGCGTGGATAACTTTATATCCATTAATCATTCACCGTTTCACTTTTTGTGTGTTATAGATACAAGAGTACCTGACATTTTAACTTTTTTTTATAAATTTCACCATGTAAACTAGAAAATGCGCTAATTGTAGGAAATTGGAATCTTTTTCCTACTATTTCTTGCAAAATTGTAGAACCAATCGATGCCCTAGCTTCAATTTTACCATTGACATCACTTGTGAGCAGCCTCAAAGTTATAATAACAGTGACAAGAACCTTAGCTCTCGCCTCCAGGATCCAATATATGCTCTTCCCTCTTGATTTCACAGGAAACCCAAAGAGAAATGAGGTAGAAGCTCTCAATCTCGCAAATTCACCCACCTTCTCTTCCTCAATCTCATGCTCTTGCTCCTAATTCTCAGTTCATACATTCCTTTCTCATTTTTGTCCCACATGCTCTTAATAAAGAGAAAAAACAAAATACAATAATGAGACCATACCTATTGCTATAAAAAAAGCTATACATGGGAGAAAGTTCTATTAGTTGTAAAATATGAATCAGAGAACTTATTTAATTCAAATTAGTTTAATTTTAAAAAAATTGAGATTTGATTCTGATGTAGCGGCTAATCTCCGGAAGAACCTGAAAAGGGATGAACTCAATAAAACAGTAAAAGGTTTTAGCTGAATAGCTTTTGGTATGTATTTTTCTATCTTCTCCTTTGCCGGTAATAACATATATGTATGCCAACTCCTTGAGCAAGATGGCTGCTAAGTAAGGAAAACAAACTTTAGAAAAAAGGACAGTACGTGTCTAACTGAAAAAAGTAAATAGCAGGAATAAAAGGTAAAGGCAGGAGAAGTGGTAGTGTCGTTGGCTGTTATGCCCACATGACCAATATGCAGGGATGGCCACATCAATCCTCCCCCGCTTCGGAGAAACTCGACTCCGACGAGATGCTAATTGGTTCCTCATTATCCGGCGGATGATAACTGTATATGTCGGCGACGTTGAAAGTAGACGACGTCTGAATGTGCGGTGGAAGATCAATCACGTACGCGTTATCATTGATTTTATGTTTGATTGGGAATGGTCCAACCTTTCGGGGACTAAGCTTGGAATAAGTCCCTTGCGGATACCTCTCTCGCCGCATTCTCAACATCACCAATTCTCCAATGTTGAACACCTTGTGCCGCTTGTGTGCATCTGCATCACGTTTATACTTAGTTGCTGACTCCTGCAACTTCTCTTTGACAGCTTGGATCGTGTCTTGCGCTTGAGTAATGGTCTTTTGAACTGCTGGGTTGCTTCCTTTAGGAAGGATGGTGAGATCCACGAGGTGGTTTGGTTGTTTGGTATACACTATTTGAAAAGGGCTGCACCCTGTGGAGCGATTATACATCGAATTATAAGCAAATTCGGCATTACTAAGTAGCTCTTCCCACCGTTTCGGATTATCTTGAACAAGGCAGCGTAACATGCTACCTAAAGTTCGGTTAACCACCTCTGTTTGGCCGTCTGTTTGAGGGTGGTATGCGGAGCTCAACTTGATTTCAGTGTTCAACCTCTTCCATAGTTCCCTCCAGAAATGACTAACAAACTTCACATCCCGATCCGACGTCAGACTGCGGGGCAGACCATGTAGCCGAATAATCTCCTTGAAAAAGAGCTGGGCAATGTTGGCAGCGTCAAAGGTTTTCTTGCACGGGACAAAATGCGCCATTTTGGAAAAACGGTCGACAACGACCATGATGGAGTCGGAGCCTCGCTTTGTCCTCGGCAGGCCCAATACAAAATCTAGTGACAGATCTTCCCAAATAGAGTCAGGAATCGGAAGAGGTAGGTACAGACCTGTATTTTGTGCAGTCCCCTTGAACCTTTGACAAACTGAGCACTTTGCTATAAACCGTGTGACATCTCTTCGTAAATGCGGCCAATAAAAACGAGATTGCAGTAACTCCAGAGTTTTATCTCTACCTGTATGGGCGGACAAACCCCCGCAATGCAGCTCTTTGATTAATTGTGGTCTCCAAGAGGAGTCGGGCACGCATAAGCTGTTTCCTTTAAATAAAAACCCCTTATGCAATGTAAAATCCTGTTGAGGTTGTCCTGCTTGACAAGCATTCCAAACCCGAGCGAAATCTTTTTCCTCCCCGTATAGCTCTTGTAGTAACTGTAATCCAGTGATGTCTGTCTGGAGATGCGTCAACAACGCTGAACGCCGACTCAATGCATCGGCTACTCTATTAGCGCGGCCAGCTTTGTGTTTAATCACAAAACTAAAACGTTGGAAGAAGACAATCCAACGTGCGTGCATCCTGTTAATATTCTTCTGGTTATTGATGTACTGGAGAGCATGGTTGTCACTGCATAGCACGAAATCCCTGTGGAGCAAGTAGTGCTCCCACTGCTTGAGAGCTCTCACGACTGCGTACAGCTCCTGCTCATAAGCCGACCACTTCTGGCGAGTGTCGCTAAGCTTTTCACTGAAGTATTCAACAGGCTTTCCGTCTTGGGATAAGACGGCTCCAACGCCGACGGCAGATGCATCGGTGTCCACCTGGAAGGGCTTATCAAAGTCGGGGTAGGCAAGCACCGGTGCCGAGCTGAGTGCTGTTTTTATTTGCTCGAAACTCCTCTGCTGTGAAGCTGTCCACACAAATGCTAAAGCCTTTAAACAATTAGTGATGGGGGCCATCATAACACTAAAATTTCTGATGAATCGTCGGTAGTAGTTGGCTAATCCGTGGAAGCTTCTCACGTCCGACAATGAGCACGGCGTTGGCCAATCGCGGATGGCAGAGACTTTCTGTGGAGCAGTGTTAATTCCCTCCGGCGTGAGAACAAAGCCCAAGAAATTAACATTGCTAACTCCCAGTTCACACTTTGACACATTGAGGAACAATTGATTGTCACGCAATGTCTCTAAAATGGATTTCAGATGGCCCAAATGATCTTCAAGCGTTGAACTAAATACCAAAATGTCATCAAAATACACAATGCAGAATTTATCCAAATATGGTTTAAGAACATCATGCATTAATCGCATAAATGTAGAAGGAGCGTTACAAAGCCCGAAGGGCATAACCTTCCATTCAAACAGCCCATCAACCGTCTTGAAGGCGGTCTTCCACTCGTCTCCGGGTCGAATCCTGATCTGATGATACCCGCTCCTCAAATCCAGTTTGGAGAAGATGCTTGATCCGGCTAACTTGTCCAGGAGGTCATTAATCCGGGGAATGGGGAACCGATATTTAACAGTGATCCGATTAATGGCCCTACTGTCGATGCACATACGCCACTGTCCATCCTTTTTGGGAACTATCAATGCCGGAACGGCACAAGGGCTTAAGCTTGGCTGTATGAATTGTTTTTGCAATAGCTCCTGTACAATCTCCCTTAAAATTGAGTGCTCCCGCGGACTCATCCGATAATGAGGGAGATTTGGTAAACTAGCCCCGGGTATGAATTCTATTTGATGTTGGAGATTCCGCAGGGGAGGAAGAAACGAAGGAAGTTCGGGAGCTGCGATGTCCTGAAATTCGTTAATCAGCTGCTGCACTTCCAACGATGTCATGGACATGTTTGGCCCTGAGGTGTCTTCGGCAATTAAAGCTAACATGAGGTGGCTCACTTCTTTAATTTGGAGCAGGGAATGTCCAGACACAATGCGAGCCACAGTAAGGTTATTGTTAACAACCTTGTTCTGAATTTGAGGGGTTGGCACGAACTTGATCTTCTTTCCTTTCCATTCAATGGTGTACGTGTTAGACCTCCCGTCATGAATTGCTCCGCTATCGAACTGCCAAGGACGACCCAGAATCAGATGACATACATCCATGTCTATAACGTCGCAAGTCACTTGGCACAGATAACTTTTGCCAATGGTAAACGTGACCTTGCAAAATTCTGAAATAGTGAAATCCACACCTTTCCTGACCCAACTAATTTTGAATGGGTGAGGATTTTTGGACGTCTTTATCTGCAAAGCTTGAACGACAGCCTTAGAAATAATGTTTTCGGTGCATCCACTGTCGATAATGACGTCGCAAACCTTGCCATTAATGGTACACTTGGTACGAAATAAGCTGTTTCTCTGATTTTCTAATTGCTTACGCGGAGCCAGAAGCAGTTTTTCTAACACACCAAGGATCGGTTCCCCCTCATCAGCTCCCAATTCTTCAATGGGCTCATCTGTCTCTTCTCCAAGTCCCGATTGATCCGCCTCTTCGTCACCTTCCATGAGCTGCACCTGATGTCTGTTGGGACACTCATTGGACCTATGTCCCGGTTGCAGACATCTAAAACATTTGATCGTACCAGGCTTGGCATAGGGATTATCCCGTCCCTGCGTTTTTGGTCGAGCTATTGTCTTCGCATCAGCGGAAGCATTGCTCACTGGTGTCTGCGGTGCCCCAGATACCTTAGAGTGTTGCGATGTGGCTTTGGAGAAACTAGGATTGCCTTCCTGTGGCAATTTTCGGGGAAAGGACTGGCGGTGTGGTCTTTGGATCTGTGCTTCTGCTTTGAGAGCAAAATTCACCGCCTGAGATACAGACCATACGGAATTGAGCTCTAGCTTGTCTTGGAGTTGGTCTTTCAACCCACCGATGTAACGAGCCACTAGCTGGTTTTCGGATTCGGCCAGATTATTGCGAGCACTGAGTCTATAGAACTCTTCGGTATATTCACTAACAGTTCTTGACCCTTGCCTGCATTGTTGATACTGAATATACAATAACTGCTCAAAATCAGTAGGTAAGAAGTGCCGACGCATCAACTGTTTCATGCGACCCCAGCTGCGGATGGATCCCCTTCCTTCTCTTTGTCTTGTCTGGCACAACTGCATCCACCAAGCCATCGCCCCGCCCTTGAGGCGACAAGCTACGTATTTAACCTGCCTGTCCGGGCTAATTTCCATGTAATCGAAGAAGTTTTCTACTGCGCCCTCCCATTCTAGGTAATCTTCGATATGAAGCCGGCCATCGAACGATGGAATGTCCAGTTTGAGTCGGATGTTCTCGGGTTCTCGCCTGTGCTGCATTGGTCGCCTCATTCGATTGTTTACTGGACGTCGGTTGTAGTCCTCGGTGTCGGATTGCTCGTGTTCAGGACGTTCGTCTTCTTCTGAATCCGAAAAGTCAGGAGGTAATGTAGGCATCTGTCTTGCCATCGGATTGACATTACCTGGTACACGGGGGCCCGGTATGATTGCCGGAGCCACTGGACGCACCACTGGGTTGGTAGCGGTCCGGATCTGCCGTAACTCATCTTGCATTTCACCTGCAAAACGAGTAAAAATATTCATAAGCTCATCCAATTGCTTGGACGTGTGCTGTTGCGCCTCCCAAAGCGCCTCCAAGCTCCGATCGCCGTCGAGCCCGGGCTGGTTGCTTCCTTCGGCCATGTCGCTAGCTCTGATACCAGTTCTGATGTAGCGGCTAATCTCCGGAAGAACCTGAAAAGGGATGAACTCAATAAAACAGTAAAAGGTTTTAGCTGAATAGCTTTTGGTATGTATTTTTCTATCTTCTCCTTTGCCGGTAATAACATATATGTATGCCAACTCCTTGAGCAAGATGGCTGCTAAGTAAGGAAAACAAACTTTAGAAAAAAGGACAGTACGTGTCTAACTGAAAAAAGTAAATAGCAGGAATAAAAGGTAAAGGCAGGAGAAGTGGTAGTGTCGTTGGCTGTTATGCCCACATGACCAATATGAAGGGATGGCCACATCAGATTCATTAATTAACAAAAACATCAAAAGTTTACTAAAGAACTTCTTATGATAAACAAATATTGGGAATATGATCCAATCATTTTATACATGAACTAGAAATTATGCACCATAATATTTTTATCATTAAGATTTTATTTATAGCCATCTTAATTATTATCTTGACAGTTCTATGGTTCAATAAATATTTCAACTCTTGAACAAAAATTCCCTCAAAATATTCTTCTATTTTCTAAATAAAAAAAAATGGTTATTCTTTTAATTTTATTTGTATAATATCAAGCAATTAAATGAAGGCTACTTGTTGAGCACATATGATAGACATGTCTGATATTGAAGAGTAGGGGTGTCAATATTTGACACGACACGAAAATCCGACCCGGAAAATCCGGGTTGGACCCGACCCGATTTCAAAATGGGTCGGGTTCGGGTTACAGAAATCGACCCGTTTGAAAAACGGGTCGGGTTCGGGTTGACCCGACGGGTTGCCGGGTCAACCCGCAAACCCGCTGTCTCGCAACCCTGCCCGCTGTCGCGACACTGCCCGCTGTCCCGACCCCGCACGACCCCTGCTGCCCGCGACCACGCCGGCATGCCCCGCCGCGGTCCCCACTTTGGCGCTCCGCGCCCGACCGCTACACGCTTCGCACAACCCCGCCGCGCGACCCCGCTCCGATGCTCCGCGCCCGACCCCCACTCTGTTCCCGACCCCCGCGCGACAGCTCCGCGCGCTCGCCCTGCGCTACAGCTCCGCGCCTGACCCCCGCGCGACAGCTCCGCGCCCGACCCCGCTTCGCGACCGCTCCGCTCGACCAGCTTTCCCGGGTCGGGTCGGGTCAACCTGGCAACCCGCCGGGTCGAGTCCGGGTTCACATTTTCGACCCGTTTACCTAACCGAGTCGGGTTAGGGTCGACCCGTTTGAACTTGGGTCAGTTCCGGGTCTGACCTGAACCCGACCTGTGACCCGAAATTGATACCCCTATTGAAGAGCTATCAAATGCAAAATATTGTGACAAATGTCATGACAAAAAGTCTATTTGCTATGACCAAAATATATGTCGGTGCAGTGATAACCTTAATAGTTGCTAAATATGTTTATTAACACTTAATCTCATCGAAAATAAACACTTAGGCTTCGTTTGGGACAGCTTTTTTATTGCTTCATGAAGCAGCTTTTTAGCATAAAAAATAAAATTTTTGTACTAAAATGCTACTTAAATAAGCAGAAAAAAAGCCGTCCGAAACGAAGCCATAATCTTCTAGTTATTAACTTAGCTAGGTTTAAACACAGTTAGAGAAGGCATCTAAAAATATCTATTAAAAAGTTAGTGGTATAGCTTAGAAAACTGCGCTAATAAGTCGAATTCGACGGTTAGCAATTAGTTAATATTGATACTCTTTATTTTTATTATTAAGTGGCTTAATATCAGTTAATATTATTACTTTTAGTCAATTAGCTACTAGTAATTAGTGTGATAAATAGAAAAAGTTGCGAGAAGATGTTAGCTTCTGAATACATTTTATTTTAGGTATGAAAACTTCATGAAGAAAAGCCAGCAAAGAACTTTTGATGCATTTTGATATAACTAACAAGTGCTTTGATGGCACCTTTCAATGAGTAATCAATGCTTTTTGATACATTTATTTTCTTAACCAAATGAAAGATCAATATTTTTGTTACATTTGTTTTCTTAACCAAAAGTTATTGAAAAAAAAAATATATTGATTACTCATTTGGTTGAGAAAATAAATGTTTTAAAAGATTTTGATTACTTATAGGAAAGCTCCCATCAAACACTTGCTAGTTATATCAAAAGATATCAAAAAATTTTTATTTTTTTTTAGTGGGTGTTTGATTTGAAGTAACAAGCGTGTTAAAGTAATTCAAAAATAGGATTTTTTTTAATATTGATCTTTGGTAGGAAGTAAAAAATTTAAACTCTTTAGTGTTACCATTTAGTTTAATCTTGGGGCATTTCAAAATCATTAGATTTAGGGGTTGTTTGGTATGCAGTATTAGGTGGGTAAAGTAAAATAAGTACACGTATTTGCTAAATTAAGTTGTTTGGTTCATTTTGAGCGGAACAAAAGGTAACCATGGGGGCTGAGGGGTTTGAATAATTTGAGCAATACTTGCTTTATGAACTTTGTATTGTATGCTTTGTTGCATACACTGCCATTGAGGAACTACTTCCTGGGTGATCACCACAAGCGGGAGATTTGCCGACCGAGGAGGAGGAGAGGGGCTTTGGCGGTGGCTTGTTGGGGAGAAGGCCCGTGCTTGGCTTGTGTCGTAGAGGGAGTGTTCTTGGATGTGTTTGTTAATGAGGCATCTTACAATTGCTTTTAGATCTTCAAAAATTGCGTTGCAGGAATGAACAAAATAAAAACTTTAACCTCACTAACAAACAAAATAAATCATCTATTTACAATTCCAAAAGACCTTATTTCCAACTTTTTAACATAACAATAAGCACAATCCCATCAGCATTCTATCCACAGCCAAAAATCTATCAACATCTAACCTGTAAAGAAACCTCGTAGAGCTATATGGCTTCCGGTTGCCAGAAAACACATCCAAAAACACTCCCTCTACAACACAAGCCAAGCACGGACCTTCTCCCCCACCAGCCACTACCAAAGCCCCTCTCCTCCTCCTCTGTCGGCAAACCTCCCGCTTGTGGTGATCACCCAGGAAGTAGTTCCTCAATGGATGTGTATGCAACAAAGCCTGCAATACAGAGTTCATGAAGCAAGTATTGCCCAAATTATTCAAACCCGTCAGCCCCATGGCCACCTCCGCACCGAGCAAGCCCAAAAGAATGCCATCGAACTTTGTGAAGTTCGATCCGACAGGAAAAGAACGTGGTCGAATGAGGCGAAGAACCGACTCTATCAAAACTCTACTTCGGGTGATACAGGCGAATTCCGAACGGCGAAGAAATAAGCTGGCAAGGACTGAACGTCGACGGAGTACTTTGAGAACAAGAAAAAGCAAATCCTAAACAGGCCTATCGTGTCCTAAACAGGCCTGATGTATTCCCGTTTAGTATCAAAAGAATTCACCCCCAGTACTACTGATTTGCTACTTTATTTTCCTTTATGTTATTACCGTACACATTTTAGCTCTATGTTTGCTTGTATGTGTTATAGTACAAATATATATTTTTTAATTATATTATAATTATATTGAAAACTTTATTGACAGACATACTTATGTAAGTATGTCAATAAAGTTTTCAATATAAATATACTATAATTAAAAATAATATAAATATATCATATATATTTGTATTACTGTATATAACAGATAAACGCAAATTTATATTTCTAACTAAATATGATGTCCAATTTTGTAAAAATGTCAATAAAGTTTTCAATTTAAGTATAGTATGATAAAAAATAACGTTAAGTGAATCACAACTATTTGTACTACTATAACAGGTAAACACAAACTTAAATACATAATTTGAAACGTCACCAAAAATTGCATTGAGCTTTAAATCTTGAGGCATATTCAAGTTAGAAACTTTAAATTTTAAAATTAGGATTATCTAAACTTAAATTTCAGCAAAATTATAATCAAATTGGACGTTTAGACAATACGAATGCAACCATACTAAAATTGGTCCAATCTGAGCCCCAATGAGCCCAAATCAAGGGGCCGAAGCATAATTGGAAACTTCAAAACATTAATTGGATGACAAAATTATGTCCAAACAAGGCTTGCTTCTAGTTGAATTGAACGGCTCGATGAGAGGAATCTAACAGCCCATGATTGCTTAATTTTGAAATCATAAAAGCACTTAAATGCTGAACAAACACTCCATGATTGACCGAATCAATATGGGTCGTCTAATACATCACTCCAAAATTGCTCCAAATTTTCTCTATAATTACAAGGAATACCACTCCCAAAAATCTCTTAATAGACCCCCACTCTTTACATAAAGAAGAACTTTGGATGAGGTTGGGACCTTGGGCTGAAGATTCAAATGAGCTCTAAAGCTAGAATCCTAGAGCTCCACCCAAGCATCACAGCCAAACAACCCTTGCCGCCCTAAAGCCTCCAGAATATCTTCTTTGGCTGATTTTCATAGGACATCCATTCGGTTGAAAGTCTCCTAAATTTCTCTTCTTACTAAGGATATTCTTCATGAATTTGGTATAGCTAGGCATTTACTCTAAGGCTTCTATAAATGGAATATTGATGGTTAATTTTTAAACACTTCTAGAATCTAGAGAATTACATATCTTGGTTTTATTTCAAAAGGTTTTGAGGAAAGGGTGGTTGTGGTGGTCTTTCTATAATATTTCTTATGGGGTTATCTTCTTTCTCCTATAATATAGGTTATTCTATTATTTTGGTGGATTTTATAGATGGTTCCCCATATTTCTACTCCTCAAACTTATCCTTCTCCCTAACCACCACCTCTAACTCCTTACCACTCATTTATCTGATGGCTTTACATTGCCCATTTTCCTTATCTTTGGAACTAACCTTAGTATTACTTGGTAGGATTCCTTGTGGTTAAATATTTAGGGAAATAACCATCTACCCTAGTTATATTTTAATATTTCTAATGGAAGCGATTTGACTCTGAAGTTGGGTCCTCATCTAAAACACTAAGTCTTCTAAGGAAGGCTTATTGAAGATTTGAATTAAATCCTTGAGGATAGTTAGGCATAGGATTTCCTAAGTTTTATTGAGGATTGTTCTAGATCTCTACATGGTTTGGATAACTATTATTATAATTATTACCCCCATTTTGATTATTATTCCAATGAAAACTAGGGTGGTTTAAACCATGGTTGTATGTGCTAGAGTACTGATTATTCTACTTATTATTCTTGATAGAATTTAAAGATTCTACTTCTAAGGAATTGGGGTTATTAGATAGTCCAAAAAGGCTCTCATCTACTATCATAGGTGCTCCATGAGTTGTACTACTCCAAGATGATCTAATATCTTAGATATGAAAACTATTTGGAATGGATAAATCATCATACTCTTAGACATTGGTTACTTTTTTAGGATTGACTCCTACTAAAGGCCATTGTAAGTTATTAGTGGTCATCTCTTTAATTAAAGCATTATCTTCATTGAAGGGCTTTGACATTAATGAACCTCTCGCTACAGCATTTAGGATGGCCTTAAGAGATCATATTAACCCATTGTCAAATATCTGGACAATCAACTAATCAATTAATGTATGATGTGGGCACTTCATAAGTAACTCCTTAAATCTTTACTATGCTTCGCAGATAGACTCTCCATCTAATTGGGTGAAAGATGTGATTTTATTCCTATGGTTAGCTATTTTAAATGGAGGTAAGTATTTTGTTAGGAATTTATGGGCCAAATCCATCCAAGTGATAATGGAAACTTTGTGTAAGGAATTTAAAAACATGTTTTCTTTGTCACTTTATAAAAATGGGAACAATCTACATCTAATAGGATCATCAAAGACTTCATTATATTTAAATGATATACACATCTTTAAGAAATTAGTAATTTATAAGTTTGAATCCTCAATAGGAGTTCTCCCAGACTATAAGTTTTTTTAATATCTAGATGATTACATGTTTAAGCTCAAAATTATTAGCTTGGATGTTGAGTCTACTAATTCTATAATGAATGCCATCTTCTAATAGGTTTACATAATCTCCAAAGGTCTAGGCTAGTCATTCTCATGAAATGGGTTGGCCATTTCTAAATCTTTTTGTTTTTTCTAATTTTTATGGTTGTTTTATATTTTTTAGTCAAAAAACATTTCTCTTAATTAGGTTCCACTGTGCCTGCAACAACAAATACCATATTAAAATAAAAATCACAACATAATTTAACAACTCACAAAAGCAAAAATGCACTAGTACAATAGTAGCAAACAACCATAAAATACAAAACATGCTGAATAAGAAAGAAGATAAGAGCAAATCAACAATCCTTTAAGTAATATAGAGTAAATAATATGATAATACCACTGTCCTTGGCAACAACGCAAAAACTTGATGTGTGTTCATAACCCTAGAACTCTATGTCAATTAAGTGAATGAGTCGTGTCAACTAATATAATACTGAGTTGAGTATCATTCCCATGGGGATAATTATGATCTCAAAATTACTTTGTTACTATCTTTATGAATTGCTTTTTTTATTCTAATGTTAAAATTAAAAGGTGGTCCTAGTTAAATCTATCAATTAAGTCCATCTAGAGGAAAATTTATGGTAATAAGGCCCTAAACTTATGTTAGTTAAGAATTCATGCTCACATAGATTGATCTCTTATTTTTGTTGTTGTAGATTAAATTATAAGAAACTCCTAATCTTTGTCGAGCTCGTTGGAGTTCTTAACAAAGTTGCACTTCGCTGTGGTTTTTTTATCTCCTTAAGGTTCCTTGATCTCCATCCACCATATATCTATCTATGAGAGAAATCTATTCTAATTCTCTGAGTTAATTACACTGTTCCTTCATTGAGGGCATGATCAAACTAAATTTTACAGTTGTGTAAGGCATATACATAATCTAAATGAAGCATGGAAGAATTAGAAATAGTGTTGCATACATAACAATTTTGAGATCAAATATATGCAAGCATGATTCTCAAATAAACTTAAGTCTTCATTACAATTTAAACAAAAATTACAAGAGAAGGTAAAATGTAGGTATAACTAGGAATGTCTTCCAAAAATTGATTATGGACTCTCCTTGCACCTTACTCCACTTTCCTTGCCTTACACAAACACTATCCACTCCATTAGACTCTGCCTAAGACTACTTATAAGAGTAAAATATGTCAGCCCCCATAAAAAATTCAATCATGCTATTTATATTTATGACCCATAGCTACCACTAGCACTATGGTAATGGTAATGATAGCACTCTAGTGGTCCCAATTTAAACTAATGCCAAAACATTGATGCTATTCTCTATCATACAGTGATTGAATCGACATGTCATTCCCTTATTTTTAATTGAATTAACTGCTACATCACAACACTCAGGTGATTTGGCACTATGAGGCAAGGATTAGTATGGTGCCATTGGAGATCTTGTTCTATAGCTATTGGATAGCACTACGGTGCTGGCATTTTCATGATGCTAATAGTAATCATTATGATCAGAAATTTGTGCATAAATAGTAAACATATGTATTAATAGTAAAATCTATGAAATAATTTAACTGTATGATTCAAAAGATAGTAAATCAGCATGGGTGTCAAATCAATAAAACAATCATCATTGTAATAGAATTAAATCAATAAGAAAATAATGTTAATTGGTAGAACCAAAGCCTCGATGAAGACCGTCGAAACCATATCAATATAGTAAAATCATGTAGTAGTATACATATATTATCCAATTATTTTATATCAGCATTAGATCAATATCATTACCATAATCATATGTTTATAATATCACATAATTAGTAATAATGAATCAATAAACAATAATAGTATCAATAAATCAATGTCAATATTAGTGAATCAATAATAGTAGTGTCGGTGATTGTAACAATTAAGCAATACAATAATAATAACAGTACGGTCATACAATTATAATGAATCAATAACATGCATTCTAATAATCACACTAAACAAGAAAATAGTTCTGGCAAAGTAGTGTTTTTCTAGTTGTAAGTTGGTTGTTAGTAATCGTTGGCTCAATAAAAAGAGTCACCACTTCTTGCCCGTCGGCACAACAATAACTCTTTTTAATTCACAATTAATAAATCAAGTGAATTAGTAGAGGATAATACCAAATCAAAATATTTAAAAGAAAGTCCAATGACCCCCCATCCTATATAAGCTAGTCAGTCTACAACCAACATTAGTAAAACTAGCTTTTTACTTCTCCTCACACATATTATTATCATATTATTATAACTGTAATAGCAACTTGCTATTACCTAATTACATACCAATTTTCATTCACAATGCTTGTATAAAAAATATGCTTAAATAAAAGTACTCAAACTTCTATTTAGTGCAAACTATATAAGAAACAATAACTTCTATTTTATCTGTGAAATTCATGAATGTTCCGGTCAAAATATCTAGAATAATCAATATGATAACATATTAAAAGTTGTGCAATAAAAGTTTAATAAATTTGGAGAAAATATAATAAATTCAATTTAAAAGAAATCAATCAGTCGAAATCAAAATCTTTGAAAATAGGAATAGTGAATAAGTACTTACCTCAATCTAAAAAATTCTCGTAAAAGTGCCTAAGCGATCCAACGAGAAAAAATCATTTGTTTTCTTTCTCTCCTCATTTCCTCCCCTTCCATTTTGGTTCCTTCTCATGCAAGCTGGCGCTAACAATGGTGAGAGAGGTAAGTGAGTGGTATATATATACAGTGCTGCATGTTGAATATAGAATTATTTTAGAACAAATGTTTCAATGCCGTGGTGGCATTTTTTGGCGCCACTACACTCATGACTAAGTGATGTAGCGCTCCAAGGAACAACACCACTGTGCTTAAGTTAAAACTAAAATTCAGATTTATATTTTAAAATTATTTTAAAAAATTTTGGGTTGTTATATTTAGTCTCTACCATGCATTCAAATATTCAATAACTTAAGTTGGTAAAGAAAACTACACTCCACACCACATAATAATTATGATAAAAAAAAAACAGTTTAATCACAACAATGATAATAGAATTTCAGGTTAGTTAACATAAATTAAATTGAAACATAATATTACTAAGCTCATGATAAAATAATGAAATAACACGATTAAGTTAATGATTTTAAAATTAATATTAACAATGTAAAAAATTGGTGTTAATTCCCAGCAATGAAGTTAAAAACTTAAGAGGCTAATACAATAATACACAAGTACATGTGCCTAGGGGTGTCAATATTTGAAACGACACGAAAACCCGACCCGGAAAATCCGGGTTGAACCCGACCCGATTTCAAAACGGGTCGGGTTCGGGTTCCAGAAATTGACCCGTTTAAAAAATGGGTCGGGTTCGGGTTGACCCGACGGGTTGCCGGGTCAACCCGCGAACCCGTTTAATTCGAAAAATTTCGAATCCCACCTCTGCGCGCTGCCCGCTGCGCGCTGGCCCGCTCTGCCCGCCCGCCGCGCGCTGCCCCCGCGCTGCCCGAGCTGCCCCCGCGCCCGCGCGCTGCGCGCCCGCATGCTCGCCCGCGTCCGCGTGCGTGACCATGCCCGACCGCGACCGCGCCCGCGCTCGCGTCCGCCTCCGCCCCCGCCCCCGCCGTCCGCCTGCCGTCGTTCCGGCGCCGGCAAACCCAAAACCGGGTCGGGTCTGGGTTCGGATTTTTGACGCGTTTGTCTACCCGGGTCGGGCTAGGGTCGACCCGTTTGAACCCGGGTCAGTTCCGGGTTCGACCCGAACCCGACCCGTGACCCGAAATTGACACCCCTACATGTGCCATTTCAAGTAATAAAGCGATAAGAAAATATAGTTCCCTCAAGGAATAAATTAGTATCCTTATAAGTTGTTAAGTACTAATCTTTATAAATTATTAATGAATCTTGCAATTTCAAGTAATAAAGTGATTAAAAATGTTTTTTCAAGCATGAAATGAAAAACTATAGATCTTTTCTAAGTGTTTTATAATTTTATAATGAATATGATTTTATGATTGATTTAGTTATTATGTGTATGTAGAATCGATCTATTAAGTTTAATTTTATTAGCTCATATGTAACGGCCTAGCTCATATGTAACGACCTTTTTTATTTACTGTATCCAATAGCATTAGGACACGTATGTGGCTGTTATCTTTATATACCCTGTAACCTGAAATAATGAAAGATATTACTTCTTCTTCTTCTACCTCTGTCTTCTTGAACAGAGCTCTTCTTCTCTGCTTCCTTTAATTCTTCATGGTATCAGCGACCAGGTAACACCTCGGCATTCTCCGCATCATGGCGACACCGGCAGAAACATCATCCGCGGTCGCCGGAAGCAGCGCTGTGTCCAACGACACCTCTCCGATCTACCCGTCTCTCAAATTTGTAGTTTCGAATCTAAAGACTTTGGTACCTCATCAACTGACATCGGAGACATATCCGATCTGGAGAACGCAGATTCTCAAAGTTTTCAAGGCGAATGGTTTTGCAAAGTTTCTTGATCCACCAGCGGCTCATACAGAATCGCAAACACTCTCCGATCATGAAGTCGATGAATCAAATAACTGGATCATTACCGACCAGAACCTCGCGGCGGCTCTCTGTTCAACTATTTCTGCTCCTGTCCTACCATACGTTATGCATCTTGAAACTTCACATGAAATCTGGCTTGCGCTACAAACAAGATTCCAATCTTCCTGCAGATCGAAGGTAATTCAACTAAAGAATGAGTTACACAACATCTCCATGAAAAATCTTTCGATGCAGAACTACCTATCCGAAATCAAGAAATTGGTAGACAACATCGCGTCGGCGGGAGCTACCATTGATACAGAGGATATTATACTCCATATCCTCAACGGACTCTCACCGGCATATCAATCATTCAAAACTACCGTTCGTACAATGCAATCCAGCATGACTCTAGAGACTCTCTATGCTCTCTTGATCAGTGAAGAAATTCACGTTCAGGCAGATCTTCATCGTCTGGCTATCAACTCCGACGCTCCTACGGCGCTATACACAAACAGGGTTCGAATCAACCGTGGTCGCGGTCGAGGTAAAAACATCCAGTCATCAACTTGAACAACCAAGAACACAGCAAGAACGTCGCTACAATGTCAGATTTGCACCAAACGTGGCCATACAGCGGACATTTGCTGGCATCGTCACAATGCAAACTACATAACTCCGAAACCTTCATCTGAGAACCCCACCGCTATGCTTGCTACAGCTGATACCTCGTCCACTGATTGGTATCTGGGTTCAGGCGCGTCTACCCATATGACAAACCGATTTGAGAATCTTGATCAAGCGATGACATACAACGGCTCCGATCATTTTATCGTGGGGGACGGCAGAACAATACCAATAGCTCATTCCGGGTCTGGTATTCTTCCCACCCCCGATCGTAAGTTATTTCTAACCAATTTAATTCATACTCCAGAAATCTCTGACAACTTGATTTCTATTTCGAATTTGGTGTCTACGAATCAAATAAATTAGAGTATTAATAATTCCTCGTCTTTGTTGATCTCATTGGAGTTCTAGTGAAGTTATGATGATCAGATGTACCATGCGTTAATCACTTGTTTTATAGCATGAACATGATCCTCTTAATCATTCTAAAATCCTGAAAATACATATGTTTATTTCTAGGATTTTATTCAAAATTGTCTATTTGTTCTACTATATCTCTATCGATAATATAGATCACACTAAGTTTTAAGTTTTTGAAAGAAAAAAAAAAAAGTTAAAGGAAGTTCATAGAAATATGAAATAATCATTGACAATATAAGTGTGTGTACCTAAGCTACATTAAACATAACATCAAAAACAAATAAAAAAGTTAGAAAAATTTCTAACCTCTAATTTTCATTTTAAACAAAATAAAAATAATAACTTTAAAAGATTCAAAGATACAAATTGACTTTAAATCAAATCATTCCTTCATATGAAGGCTTGCGCTCAATCTACTTTCATACTTCCCACTCTCATTGTCGTGACTACTAAATAAATGTAAAAAAACAATAGAGGTTAGGGATAAAGAAATAGGAGAGTTCCATTTGCGGAACCTTCTGCACTGTAGTTCACGCTTAATTGGAGCAAGATCTTTACCTGAAATGCACACTGCATCCGACACTTCAACACTTGAACTGATTATCACTTTGAGAATCTCTGTCGACGAATTGAGGTCGGAAATCACTACGGAGGTAGCTATAATCCCGACAAAAAAGCCTGAGTTTATTTGTGCTATAAGTGAAGAAATAAATAGTTCATCATGTATATGATCTTGTACTTCCATGACAACGCTTTCCCAGCCGAAGTATCCATGCTGATTCTTCAGAACAACAATGCAGATCAAAATATTCTCGTCTATATCCACATCCCTCGCCCTATTGCTGGGTATTGACAGCCGGACCAGCTAAAGAAATACAAAATAATTAAAAAATGCAAAAAAATAATCGATTTCTTCTCCAACCAACGTTCTCCGGTCTCGGGGACCTTTTCTCTCCAAAATCTCGGCATTTTGGTGCATCACCAGCTGGTCCGGCTGTCAATACCTAGCAATGAAGAGGGCGAGCGATGTGGACAACGGCGAGAATATTTCGGCCTGCATTGTTGTTTTGAAGAATCAGCATGGATACTTTGGCTGGGAAGGCCAGCGAAAGCGTTGTCATGGAGGTACGAGATCATATACATGATGAACTTTTTATCTCTTCACTTACAGCACAAATAAAATCAGGCTTTTTTGTCGGGATTATAGCTACCTCCGGAGTGATTTCCGACCTCAATTCGTCGACAGAGATTCTCAAAGCCGTGGTTAGTTCAAGTGGCGATGTGTCGCAGGCAGTGCGCGTTTCAAGTAAAGGTCTTACCCCAATTAAGCATGAACTACAGTGGAGAAGGTTCCGCAAATGGAGCTCTCCTATTTCTTTATCCCTAATCTCTATTGTTTTGAAGGCACTCAATCGATTGCTTGCTCTGGCAATGAATTCTTAGATGCCTTAGTTTCCGACAAACCTGGAAATAGTATGCATGATGATGGGGGAAAGATGGGATCAGATCCAAAGCAGTGGAGAAGAAAGGGAAGAGAACGAAGCAAAGGCCCAAAGTGGTTGAAATTGAAATGACAGAAAGGAAACCTAAGATGGGAATTCCAATGCCTCCTCAAACACCAAACAGAAATCTCTTATTTCTGCTGCTTTTACAAGGATTCGCTCAGCTGATTGTTAGAGGCTTTAGTTTTGGAAAAATCTGGAAATAGCATGCATGTTGATCGTGGAAAGCTCAGAGCAGATTCAGATGAGTGGAAGATTCAAGGTGGTCGAAATTGACAAAACAGAAAGTAAGTCTAAGATGGAGACTCCAAAGGCTCCTCAAACACTCAGTCAGAAATCTCCGGGGAAGAAAAAGTGCAAAGTGATTGGAGGGAAGACTTTTGCAAAGAAAAGGTTGTTTGAAAATTATTTAGAAGATGATGATGAATGGGAAGAACCTAGTGATCAACCCAAGCCTACTTCTGCTGATGAGGCAATTCATCCTTCTAACGGAATCCAATTCGATGAAGATGATTATGCTGCTGAAAAAAAAAAAAAGTGGAGCCTTGTGGAAGTGGAGTGATTACAGAGAATTTGCCAGCAGGATCTAGTAATTGTTCAAGAGATGTTAATATTAGAATTGATGAGTTGTTGCAAGAACTTGCTAAACTGCCCATGAAATCATTTTCACCTCTACTACTTAAAGAAGAATTATTGCAACTTAATATTGAATGCCCTGTAGATACCCCGAGTTATATTGTTGATAATATTAGAATCCCCTGCCTTCTCTATTTTGTTAAGCAAGCGAGAAGAAATATAAACAGAAGTAGAATTAAAACATGTTATAAGTTCGGAGAGGGTCTATATCATTCAACAAACAAAGTATTGGAAGACTTTATATATGTGCTAAGGAAATGTCTTCCATCTCTTCTTTTGAAAAATGATCAGTCAACAGTGATGTGAAACAACATGCGGTGAAACATGAATTGCACGTTAGAGATTAATGAGAGTTTAACTTTGCAATGTTAACGATAAAATCTAGCTTCCTCAAGTTGGATTCAAGAAAATTCGTGATAGATTAAGTAACGGCAGTGATTACATTTAAGAATTACAAGAGTCTTGCAAAAGATAACCAAAATAAACTAGATAATGCAAATAGCTACTACTAAAGTCACACGTTTAAAATTTAGATCATTCACCTTGAGGTCCGTCACTCGTTTTGAAAGTGGTTGCTAGCGGAGGAGAATCGTAAGTAGACTTAGCGACGCCACTAAGAGGCAAGTGATCTTGAGAGGACTTGTCGCCGGGAAGGGAGCCGGGTTCGGAGGAGCGGGTGGACGGCCTTCAATGATCCACGTGTAGACAGAGAAGTGGTCGTCGATGGACTCCGCTAATGTTGGTAGGATTCGATCCAAGTATTCTTCGACGGTGTCGTCAAAGTCGAAGCCAACGTCGAAGAAGGGTGACTTGAGGATGTCGATTCTTCCTTGGTGATCGTACTCAAATCCGAAATTCCATTCGGGTTCCTCCATGCATTCTTGAAGATGGGAGTGAATGGTCGCCACAAGACGTCTCCGTTGAAGGGGAGAAGTGGCTCGGGAGTTGGGGGAAGAAACGGCCAAGATTAGGTGGATTAGGGGAATTTGGCCAAGGAGGGACTCCAAATAATGGTGCAGGAATTTCTGCAGAAAATTAATTTTGGAGGGGTTAATGGGATGGATTTAATTTGAAATCTAAATTAAATCAAGGAGCAATAATGGGCGGCCAAGGGAGGGGAATTTGGGGGCTGAATTTGTGGGATTAATGAGGTGATTAGGAGAGAGAGAGGGGGCCATTAAGGGGCCGGCCATGTAGGAGGTGAGGTGACATTGAGGTTTTAAGTAGGTGGGGACCACTAGTCTTAATTTCAGAATTTTAATAAAAGCTGAAATTAAAACTTAGAAATTAATCAAAATCTGATTTTTAATTTTAGATTTTGATTGTTTCATGTAACTCCCTAATTGAAATATAAAGAAGAGGGAATTTGAATTTCAAAATTGTAACTCCCCGTGATTAATGTCCGAATTTAATTGGACTTAATTAGGGAATTCATTAGGGCTGAGAATTCAAAATTCAAATTGTGGGCTAGAGGAGAACCGGCGGCAAGGCTGCACGGGTGGCCGGCGGCAAGGCTGAGGGTGGCCGGCGGCAAGGGCTCCACGGTGGACGGCGGGCTGGTGGATGATTTTCTGGCCGGCGGGATGGGGTGCTGGGTTGGTCGGCGGAAGGCTAGGGGAAGGGTCGGCGGCAAGGATCCAAGGAGGAAAGGAAGAGTAATTCTTCTTGGGATTAATATGCCACGGATTCACCTTGATCTCCCCACCAATTGATCACAAAATAATGGAGAAGAAAGTTTAGAACTCACAAAGAGAACACAAAGTAGATTTTCATTTCATCAAAAAAACTAAACTATTACATAAGAAAAGACCATATAAATAGGCCTCAAAATAACAAGAGAGCAAAAAATTAAAATGCCCCTCGGGCTACAATAACGACCAAATACCCATAAGGGCAAAAACGGAAAAACATACAAATCAAATAAACTACTACATAAAATGATGAAAATAAAGATCATGATCGTGGCTGTCGATCTCCGGCATCTCCTGATGGTACATGTGTCGCAATCTCTGACAATGTCCTCATCATTCTCCCCAGGTGGGAGAAAGCTCGACCCCGTTGAGTAAGCATCTATAGAGCTCTCGTACCACTCTAGTAAGTCAGGGTCTAGTCTCTGTAGCTCATCTCGGTCGATCCACACGTTTTCCGTCTCCGATTTTCCTGCCCATTGAACCAGATACCTCCGACGACCACCGTCCTTAGTGGAAATGATGTCATCGCTAAGTATTGCTTTAATCCTCTCCGCGGTAGGTCATGTGGGAAATTATGGTAGTGGAGGTAGGCTGGGGATCTCACCAGGTGGGGACTCACAAGGCTCATCAAGTAATGGATTGGTGGGGTTAAACTCTGGTCCCTAATAGGTTACAAGGTCTTCAACGTTAAAAGTGGGGCTAAAGTTAAAACCTTCGGGAAGGTCTAGCACATAAGCATTACTGTTAATTTTGGAAATTATTTTGAAAGACCCCGTGCTTCTCGCGTGTAATGTCTTAATGGTCCCTTGTTGGAACCGCTCCGGATGAATCCGAACCCTCACATAATCTCCCACTTCAAATTCTTTAAATCTTTTCTTGAGGTCTGCGTTAAGTTTATAGCCATCATTGCTCTGTTTAATTCTTTCATTAATTTTTTTGTGCAATTCATGTAAATGTGATGCAAATGCAAGAGATCGGGTATGCATGACGAATGACAAGACTCATGAGCTTACAAAAGTTTAAAGCATAAACAAAAAGGAAGACAACAGACTACAACACACACACAACATAC
This sequence comes from Dendrobium nobile, assembly GCA_022539455.1. Classification (NCBI taxonomy): domain Eukaryota; kingdom Viridiplantae; phylum Streptophyta; class Magnoliopsida; order Asparagales; family Orchidaceae; genus Dendrobium; species Dendrobium nobile. The sequence continues at coordinate 38,562,039 of CM039722.1, read as the reverse complement.
TAACTCACACGACACGTTGCTAGAATAGGTGGATGGGTCACAAAAGAGGGGTCTAAAGTGTTCGGTCTAAAGGAACTGGTGTGGGGGGAGCAATGAAGACATCCTTAGCTAAAAGGACATTCCTATAGGAAATTTCAGTCAGGGTCAAAGGTAGTCTCCTAGGGATAATAGTGTAATCTAGTAAATTCATCCCACTAGGATAGAGATGGTCCTTAACAGGGAAGGACAAGACTATATCGGGCAACACGAATGAATCAGGAACAAGATAAGGAGATGGCTCCTGACCCACAGTCATAATGGGATAGCCAAACGAGTCACCAGCAGGTATGAGACTTAAGAAATTGGGTATGGTATCCATACCAGAAGTGGGCACGACAGTTAAAGTTGTGACATGAAAGTATGAGCTACGACTCTCTCTAACACCAAGGTCGGTGATATAAGTCCAATCAAGAGAGGTATACTCTGTCAAATGCACATCTAAAGGAGCAACTCCTAGAATAGAATTCAATAAGACAAAAGGATGTTTAGGGTTCAACTTAGGCTCATAATCTTTCAGAATCAAATTACTATCTTCCAAGCTCATATTACTATCCTCAAAAGGATCAGGTTTGGTTATCACCCTAAGATCACTGAATCCGGGGTCACTTAAGTCAAGGTTTAAGTCAGGTATTAACTTTAATTTCCTCATTTCCAATTTGAAATTATCCACAGTGACTTCAGAATTATTCAAAATTAAATCCAAATTATTCGGAGTCGCCTCAGTAATTAGATCAGAATCTTCCAAGTTTAATTTCAGTGTGTTCACGGTCAGGTCAGCTTCTTTCGAGACCATATTACTATCGTCTAGGCAAACCTTATCCAAAGAAATATGCTCGTTGAGACTAGGATCAGGGTGGGCTAAGGAGTCGATGCTTAAAGGTTCCAACTTTCCTAGTCCAGGGTTCAAGTCATGCCGGGAGTCTGACTTAATCACTTCAGTCTCATCCTCAGAGAAGTCCGCGTTATCAGTAGTATCCACGAAATGGGTGTAATCAGTCTCGGGTTCAGTAGAATTCTTCTTCTTATTGCAATTCTGTACTAAGATAACACTTGTAGGGTCAACGACTGGGGAGGCTAAGGGCCGACGGGGATGGCTAAAAGTGGGTCCAAGTGGGGAGCCATAAGAGATTGGTCTAACAGAAGACCTGCTAGAGGGTCGGTCACCAAGACAAAGAGAAGACCTACAGGGTAGGACAGCAACCCTGACGTTACTAAAGGATGGGTGGTCTCGACTACAGTAATGCCCCTGGTTTGTTCCAACAAAATAGGTAGGGTGGAGCTCTAGATGGCGGTCATTGGTAGAGGGTCGGTATTTTAAATTGAGTTCTCGCCTCATGTCTTTCCAAGTAGGGTACTCATCACGAGACTCTTTATGATCTTCCGATTTCATCCAAAATTGAAGAGCCCGACCTTGTAGGTGAGACTTAGCGATGCTAACCTGGTGGGATTTAGGGATATGACATGATTCAAAATAGTCATCTAGTTGTTTAGCCCATTCCCTAAAGTAGTAAGGGTCCGAGGAGCCATCAAAGGTGGGCAAATGGTAAGGTGACTCTAAGTGAGGTCGTTGAGGATTAGTCTCCGGTCTAGGTTGATAAGCATAGTGGGGCATCTTCCGACTCGCATGACTTAGCGAATGGGGAACGTACCTAGAGTGGGGAGAGTCAACATGTGCCTCCGTTGTGGTTTTAGTTAGAGAGCCTACAAGACTAACTAAGTCGTCTAACCTCTTCTGAAAACCTATCGAGTCCATTTAAAAGTGTTGAGTGATGCTTAATGAGGAATGGGTGTAAGGGACAGCATTTAGACACTAAGTTAGGCTCACTTAGATTCACTATAGGATGCAGAAAAAGTTTGGTCAGCTAGCTAAGCTAGTGGGTTAGGTGGCCTAGGCACTTAGGGAGGTTATTAGGTTGAGGGCAGCACCTAAACGCTTAAGAAACTAGCCTACAGTTTACTAGATGTGTGCAGGAATGAAGTGGACAACAAACTACAACATGGCATAAAGTTTTCTAAGTGTTGCGGGTTGGTTGTAAAGTGTGGGCAGCAACATAATAAGGGTTTTGGGGCACCTAAAAGTCACTAAACAGTGCAGGAAAAGTCCTGGACAGCAAGGTTTTCTAGGGTGGCAAGTGACCTAGGTGATTGGTTAGGTGGAAAATGGTAAAGATAACACTTAGGTAAGATACAAATGAATGTTTACAATGAAAATATCATGCAGAAAATTACTGGACAGCAAAGTAAAACAGTGAATAAAATTACCTAGATGATGTTTTGCATGTAAACGACCAATGGCAAGGTAAACTCAACTCCTAGGATGCATCTAGCAAAAACAAAGCATGCTAGCCATGCTCTGATACCAAAATGATGTGAAACAACATGCGGTGAAACATGAATTGCACGTTAGAGATTAATGAGAGTTTAACTTTGCAATGTTAACGATAAAATCTAGCTTCCTCAAGTTGGATTCAAGAAAATTCGTGATAGATTAAGTAACGGCAGTGATTACATTTAAGAATTACAAGAGTCTTGCAAAAGATAACCAAAATAAACTAGATAAAGCAAATAGCTACTACTAAAGTCACACGTTTAAAATTTAGATCATTCACCTTGAGGTCCGTCACTCGTTTTGAAAGTGGTTGCTAGCGGAGGAGAATCGTAAGTAGACTTAGCGACGCCACTAAGAGGCAGGTGATCTTGAGAGGACTTGTCGCCGGGAAGGGAGCCGGGTTCGGAGGAGCGGGTGGACGGCCTTCAATGATCCACGTGTAGACAGAGAAGTGGTCGTCGATGGACTCCGCTAATGTTGGTAGGATTCGATCCAAGTATTCTTCGACGGTGTCGTCAAAGTTGAAGCCAACGTCGAAGAAGGGTGACTTGAGGATGTCGATTCTTCCTTGGTGATCGTACTCAAATCCGAAATTCCATTCGGGTTCCTCCATGCATTCTTGAAGATGGGAGTGAATGGTCGCCACAAGACGTCTCCGTTGAAGGGGAGAAGTGGCTCGGGAGTTGGGGGAAGAAACGGCCAAGATTAGGTGGATTAGGGGAATTTGGCCAAGGAGGGACTCCAAATAATGGTGCAGGAATTTCTGCAGAAAATTAATTTTGGAGGGGTTAATGGGATGGATTTAATTTGAAATCTAAATTAAATCAAGGAGCAATAATGGGCGGCCAAGGGAGGGGAATTTGGGGGCTGAATTTGTGGGATTAATGAGGTGATTAGGAGAGAGAGAGGGGGCCATTAAGGGGCCGGCCATGTAGGAGGTGAGGTGACATTGAGGTTTTAAGTAGGTGGGGACCACTAGTCTTAATTTCAGAATTTTAATAAAAGCTGAAATTAAAACTTAGAAATTAATCAAAATCTGATTTTTAATTTTAGATTTTGATTGTTTCATGTAACTCCCTAATTGAAATATAAAGAAGAGGGAATTTGAATTTCAAAATTGTAACTCCCCGTGATTAATGTCCGAATTTAATTGGACTTAATTAGGGAATTCATTAGGGCTGAGAATTCAAAATTCAAATTGTGGGCTAGAGGAGAACCGGCGGCAAGGCTGCACGGGTGGCCGGCGGCAAGGCTGAGGGTGGCCGGCGGCAAGGGCTCCACGGTGGACGGCGGGCTGGTGGATGATTTTCTGGCCGGCGGGATGGGGTGCTGGGTTGGTCGGCGGAAGGCTAGGGGAAGGGTCGGCGGCAAGGATCCAAGGAGGAAAGGAAGAGTAATTCTTCTTGGGATTAATATGCCACGGATTCACCTTGATCTCCCCTCCAATTGATCACAAAATAATGGAGAAGAAAGTTTAGAACTCACAAAGAGAACACAAAGTAGATTTTCATTTCATCAAAAAAACTAAACTATTACATAAGAAAAGCCATATAAATAGGCCTCAAAATGACAAGAGAGCAAAAGATTAAAATGCCCCTCGGGCTACAATAACGACCAAATACCCATAAGGGCAAAAACGGAAAAACATACAAATCAAATAAACTACTACATAAAATGATGAAAATAAAGATCATGATCGTGGCTGTCGATCTCCGGCATCTCCTGATGGTACATGTGTCGCAATCTCTGACAATGTCCTCATCATTCTCCCCAGGTGGGAGAAAGCTCGACCCCGTTGAGTAAGCATCTATAGAGCTCTCGTACCACTCTAGTAAGTCAGGGTCTAGTCTCTGTAGCTCATCTCGGTCGATCCACACGTTTTCCGTCTCCGATTTTCCTGCCCATTGAACCAGATACCTCCGACGACCACCGTCCTTAGTGGAAATGATGTCATCGCTAAGTATTGCTTTAATCCTCTCCGCGGTAGGTCATGTGGGAAATTATGGTAGTGGAGGTAGGCTGGGGATCTCACCAGGTGGGGACTCACAAGGCTCATCAAGTAATGGATTGGTGGGGTTAAACTCTGGTCCCTAATAGGTTACAAGGTCTTCAGCGTTAAAAGTGGGGCTAAAGTTAAAACCTTCGGGAAGGTCTAGCACATAAGCATTACTGTTAATTTTGGAAATTATTTTGAAAGACCCCGTGCTTCTCGCGTGTAATGTCTTAATGGTCCCTTGTTGGAACCGCTCCGGATGAATCCGAACCCTCACATAATCTCCCACTTCAAATTCTTTAAATCTTTTCTTGAGGTCTGCGTTAAGTTTATAGCCAGCATTGCTCTGTTTAATTCTTTCATTAATTTTTTTGTGCAATTCATGTAAATGTGATGCAAATGCAAGAGATCGGGTATGCATGACGAATGACAAGACTCATGAGCTTACAAAAGTTTAAAGCATAAACAAAAAGGAAGACAACAGACTACAACACACACACAACATACTAACTCACACGACACGTTGCTAGAATAGGTGGATGGGTCACAAAAGAGGGGTCTAAAGTGTTCGGTCTAAAGGAACTGGTGTGGGGGGAGCAATGAAGACATCCTTAGCTAAAAGGACATTCCTATAGGAAATTTCAGTCAGGGTCAAAGGTAGTCTCCTAGGGACAATAGTGTAATCTAGTAAATTCATCCCACTAGGATAGAGATGGTCCTTAACAGGGAAGGACAAGACTATATCGGGCAACACGAATGAATCAGGAACAAGATAAGGAGATGGCTCCTGACCCACAGTCATAATGGGATAGCCAAACGAGTCACCAGCAGGTATGAGACTTAAGAAATTGGGTATGGTATCCATACCAGAAGTGGGCACGACAGTTAAAGTTGTGACATGAAAGTATGAGCTACGACTCTCTCTAACACCAAGGTCGGTGATATAAGTCCAATCAAGAGAGGTATACTCTGTCAAATGCACATCTAAAGGAGCAACTCCTAGAATAGAATTCAATAAGACAAAAGGATGTTTAGGGTTCAACTTAGGCTCATAATCTTTCAGAATCAAATTACTATCTTCCAAGCTCATATTACTATCCTCAAAAGGATCAGGTTTGGTTATCACCCTAAGATCACTGAATCCGGGGTCACTTAAGTCAAGGTTTAAGTCAGGTATTAACTTTAATTTCCTCATTTCCAATTTGAAATTATCCACAGTGACTTCAGAATTATTCAAAATTAAATCCAAATTATTCGGAGTCGCCTCAGTAATTAGATCAGAATCTTCCAAGTTTAATTTCAGTGTGTTCACGGTCAGGTCAGCTTCTTTCGAGACCATATTACTATCGTCTAGGCAAACCTTATCCAAAGAAATATGCTCGTTGAGACTAGGATCAGGGTGGGCTAAGGAGTCGATGCTTAAAGGTTCCAACTTTCCTAGTCCAGGGTTCAAGTCATGCCGGGAGTCTGACTTAATCACTTCAGTCTCATCCTCAGAGAAGTCCGCGTTATCAATAGTATCCACGAAATGGGTGTAATCAGTCTCGGGTTCAGTAGAATTCTTCTTCTTATTGCAATTCTGTACTAAGATAACACTTGTAGGGTCAACGACTGGGGAGGCTAAGGGCCGACGGGGATGGCTAAAAGTGGGTCCAAGTGGGGAGCCATAAGAGATTGGTCTAACAGAAGACCTGCTAGAGGGTCGGTCACCAAGACTAAGAGAAGACCTACAGGGTGGGACAGCAACCCTGACGTTACTAAAGGATGGGTGGTCTCGACTACAGTAATGCCCCTGGTTTGTTCCAACAGAATAGGTAGGGTGGAGCTCTAGATGGCGGTCATTGGTAGAGGGTCGGTATTTTAAATTGAGTTCTCGCCTCATGTCTTTCCAAGTAGGGTACTCACCACGAGACTCTTTATGATCTTCCGATTTCATCCAAAATTGAAGAGCCCGACCTTGTAGGTGAGACTTAGCGATGCTAACCTGGTGGGATTTAGGGATATGACATGATTCAAAATAGTCATCTAGTTGTTTAGCCCATTCCCTAAAGTAGTAAGGGTCCGAGGAGCCATCAAAGGTGGGCAAATGGTAAGGTGACTCTAAGTGAGGTCGTTGAGGATTAGTCTCAGGTCTAGGTTGATAAGCATAGTGGGGCATCTTCCGACTCGCATGACTTAGCGAATGGGGAACGTACCTAGAGTGGGGAGAGTCAACATGTGCCTCCGTTGTGGTTTTAGTTAGAGAGCCTACAAGACTAACTAAGTCGTCTAACCTCTTCTGAAAACCTATCGAGTCCATTTAAAAGTGTTGAGTGATGCTTAATGAGGAATGGGTGTAAGGGACAGCATTTAGACACTAAGTTAGGCTCACTTAGATTCACTATAGGATGCAGAAAAAGTTTGGTCAGCTAGCTAAGCTAGTGGGTTAGGTGGCCTAGGCACTTAGGGAGGTTATTAGGTTGAGGGCAGCACCTAAACGCTTAAGAAACTAGCCTACAGTTTACTAGATGTGTGCAGGAATGAAGTGGACAACAAACTACAACATGGCATAAAGTTTTCTAAGTGTTGCGGGTTGGTTGTAAAGTGTGGGCAGCAACATAATAAGGGTTTTGGGGCACCTAAAAGTCACTAAACAGTGCAGGAAAAGTCCTGGACAGCAAGGTTTTCTAGGGTGGCAAGTGACCTAGGTGATTGGTTAGGTGGAAAATGGTAAAGATAACACTTAGGTAAGATACAAATGAATGTTTACAATGAAAATATCATGCAGAAAATTACTGGACAGCAAAGTAAAACAGTGAATAAAATTACCTAGATGATGTTTTGCATGTAAACGACCAATGGCAAGGTAAACTCAACTCCTAGGATGCATCTAGCAAAAACAAAGCATGCTAGCCATGCTCTGATACCAAAATGATGTGAAACAACATGCGGTGAAACATGAATTGCACGTTAGAGATTAATGAGAGTTTAACTTTGCAATGTTAACGATAAAATCTAGCTTCCTCAAGTTGGATTCAAGAAAATTCGTGATAGATTAAGTAACGGCAGTGATTACATTTAAGAATTACAAGAGTCTTGCAAAAGATAACCAAAATAAACTAGATAAAGCAAATAGCTACTACTAAAGTCACACGTTTAAAATTTAGATCATTCACCTTGAGGTCCGTCACTCGTTTTGAAAGTGGTTGCTAGCGGAGGAGAATCGTAAGTAGACTTAGCGACGCCACTAAGAGGCAGGTGATCTTGAGAGGACTTGTCGCCGGGAAGGGAGCCGGGTTCGGAGGAGCGGGTGGACGGCCTTCAATGATCCACGTGTAGACAGAGAAGTGGTCGTCGATGGACTCCGCTAATGTTGGTAGGATTCGATCCAAGTATTCTTCGACGGTGTCGTCAAAGTTGAAGCCAACGTCGAAGAAGGGTGACTTGAGGATGTCGATTCTTCCTTGGTGATCGTACTCAAATCCGAAATTCCATTCGGGTTCCTCCATGCATTCTTGAAGATGGGAGTGAATGGTCGCCACAAGACGTCTCCGTTGAAGGGGAGAAGTGGCTCGGGAGTTGGGGGAAGAAACGGCCAAGATTAGGTGGATTAGGGGAATTTGGCCAAGGAGGGACTCCAAATAATGGTGCAGGAATTTCTGCAGAAAATTAATTTTGGAGGGGTTAATGGGATGGATTTAATTTGAAATCTAAATTAAATCAAGGAGCAATAATGGGCGGCCAAGGGAGGGGAATTTGGGGGCTGAATTTGTGGGATTAATGAGGTGATTAGGAGAGAGAGAGGGGGCCATTAAGGGGCCGGCCATGTAGGAGGTGAGGTGACATTGAGGTTTTAAGTAGGTGGGGACCACTAGTCTTAATTTCAGAATTTTAATAAAAGCTGAAATTAAAACTTAGAAATTAATCAAAATCTGATTTTTAATTTTAGATTTTGATTGTTTCATGTAACTCCCTAATTGAAATATAAAGAAGAGGGAATTTGAATTTCAAAATTGTAACTCCCCGTGATTAATGTCCGAATTTAATTGGACTTAATTAGGGAATTCATTAGGGCTGAGAATTCAAAATTCAAATTGTGGGCTAGAGGAGAACCGGCGGCAAGGCTGCACGGGTGGCCGGCGGCAAGGCTGAGGGTGGCCGGCGGCAAGGGCTCCACGGTGGACGGCGGGCTGGTGGATGATTTTCTGGCCGGCGGGATGGGGTGCTGGGTTGGTCGGCGGAAGGCTAGGGGAAGGGTCGGCGGCAAGGATCCAAGGAGGAAAGGAAGAGTAATTCTTCTTGGGATTAATATGCCACGGATTCACCTTGATCTCCCCTCCAATTGATCACAAAATAATGGAGAAGAAAGTTTAGAACTCACAAAGAGAACACAAAGTAGATTTTCATTTCATCAAAAAAACTAAACTATTACATAAGAAAAAGCCATATAAATAGGCCTCAAAATGACAAGAGAGCAAAAGATTAAAATGCCCCTCGGGCTACAATAACGACCAAATACCCATAAGGGCAAAAACGGAAAAACATACAAATCAAATAAACTACTACATAAAATGATGAAAATAAAGATCATGATCGTGGCTGTCGATCTCCGGCATCTCCTGATGGTACATGTGTCGCAATCTCTGACAATGTCCTCATCATTCTCCCCAGGTGGGAGAAAGCTCGACCCCGTTGAGTAAGCATCTATAGAGCTCTCGTACCACTCTAGTAAGTCAGGGTCTAGTCTCTGTAGCTCATCTCGGTCGATCCACACGTTTTCCGTCTCCGATTTTCCTGCCCATTGAACCAGATACCTCCGACGACCACCGTCCTTAGTGGAAATGATGTCATCGCTAAGTATTGCTTTAATCCTCTCCGCGGTAGGTCATGTGGGAAATTATGGGAGTGGAGGTAGGCTGGGGATCTCACCAGGTGGGGACTCACAAGGCTCATCAAGTAATGGATTGGTGGGGTTAAACTCTGGTCCCTAATAGGTTACAAGGTCTTCAGCGTTAAAAGTGGGGCTAAAGTTAAAACCTTCGGGAAGGTCTAGCACATAAGCATTACTGTTAATTTTGGAAATTATTTTGAAAGACCCCGTGCTTCTCGCGTGTAATGTCTTAATGGTCCCTTGTTGGAACCGCTCCGGATGAATCCGAACCCTCACATAATCTCCCACTTCAAATTCTTTAAATCTTTTCTTGAGGTCTGCGTTAAGTTTATAGCCAGCATTGCTCTGTTTAATTCTTTCATTAATTTTTTTGTGCAATTCATGTAAATGTGATGCAAATGCAAGAGATCGGGTATGCATGACGAATGACAAGACTCATGAGCTTACAAAAGTTTAAAGCATAAACAAAAAGGAAGACAACAGACTACAACACACACACAACATACTAACTCACACGACACGTTGCTAGAATAGGTGGATGGGTCACAAAAGAGGGGTCTAAAGTGTTCGGTCTAAAGGAACTGGTGTGGGGGGAGCAATGAAGACATCCTTAGCTAAAAGGACATTCCTATAGGAAATTTCAGTCAGGGTCAAAGGTAGTCTCCTAGGGACAATAGTGTAATCTAGTAAATTCATCCCACTAGGATAGAGATGGTCCTTAACAGGGAAGGACAAGACTATATCGGGCAACACGAATGAATCAGGAACAAGATAAGGAGATGGCTCCTGACCCACAGTCATAATGGGATAGCCAAACGAGTCACCAGCAGGTATGAGACTTAAGAAATTGGGTATGGTATCCATACCAGAAGTGGGCACGACAGTTAAAGTTGTGACATGAAAGTATGAGCTACGACTCTCTCTAACACCAAGGTCGGTGATATAAGTCCAATCAAGAGAGGTATACTCTGTCAAATGCACATCTAAAGGAGCAACTCCTAGAATAGAATTCAATAAGACAAAAGGATGTTTAGGGTTCAACTTAGGCTCATAATCTTTCAGAATCAAATTACTATCTTCCAAGCTCATATTACTATCCTCAAAAGGATCAGGTTTGGTTATCACCCTAAGATCACTGAATCCGGGGTCACTTAAGTCAAGGTTTAAGTCAGGTATTAACTTTAATTTCCTCATTTCCAATTTGAAATTATCCACAGTGACTTCAGAATTATTCAAAATTAAATCCAAATTATTCGGAGTCGCCTCAGTAATTAGATCAGAATCTTCCAAGTTTAATTTCAGTGTGTTCACGGTCAGGTCAGCTTCTTTCGAGACCATATTACTATCGTCTAGGCAAACCTTATCCAAAGAAATATGCTCGTTGAGACTAGGATCAGGGTGGGCTAAGGAGTCGATGCTTAAAGGTTCCAACTTTCCTAGTCCAGGGTTCAAGTCATGCCGGGAGTCTGACTTAATCACTTCAGTCTCATCCTCAGAGAAGTCCGCGTTATCAATAGTATCCACGAAATGGGTGTAATCAGTCTCGGGTTCAGTAGAATTCTTCTTCTTATTGCAATTCTGTACTAAGATAACACTTGTAGGGTCAACGACTGGGGAGGCTAAGGGCCGACGGGGATGGCTAAAAGTGGGTCAAAGTGGGGAGCCATAAGAGATTGGTCTAACAGAAGACCTGCTAGAGGGTCGGTCACCAAGACTAAGAGAAGACCTACAGGGTGGGACAGCAACCCTGACGTTACTAAAGGATGGGTGGTCTCGACTACAGTAATGCCCCTGGTTTGTTCCAACAGAATACGTAGGGTGGAGCTCTAGATGGCGGTCATTGGTAGAGGGTCGGTATTTTAAATTGAGTTCTCGCCTCATGTCTTTCCAAGTAGGGTACTCACCACGAGACTCTTTATGATCTTCCGATTTCATCCAAAATTGAAGAGCCCGACCTTGTAGGTGAGACTTAGCGATGCTAACCTGGTGGGATTTAGGGATATGACATGATTCAAAATAGTCATCTAGTTGTTTAGCCCATTCCCTAAAGTAGTAAGGGTCCGAGGAGCCATCAAAGGTGGGCAAATGGTAAGGTGACTCTAAGTGAGGTCGTTGAGGATTAGTCTCAGGTCTAGGTTGATAAGCATAGTGGGGCATCTTCCGACTCGCATGACTTAGCGAATGGGGAACGTACCTAGAGTGGGGAGAGTCAACATGTGCCTCCGTTGTGGTTTTAGTTAGAGAGCCTACAAGACTAACTAAGTCGTCTAACCTCTTCTGAAAACCTATCGAGTCCATTTAAAAGTGTTGAGTGATGCTTAATGAGGAATGGGTGTAAGGGACAGCATTTAGACACTAAGTTAGGCTCACTTAGATTCACTATAGGATGCAGAAAAAGTTTGGTCAGCTAGCTAAGCTAGTGGGTTAGGTGGCCTAGGCACTTAGGGAGGTTATTAGGTTGAGGGCAGCACCTAAACGCTTAAGAAACTAGCCTACAGTTTACTAGATGTGTGCAGGAATGAAGTGGACAACAAACTACAACATGGCATAAAGTTTTCTAAGTGTTGCGGGTTGGTTGTAAAGTGTGGGCAGCAACATAATAAGGGTTTTGGGGCACCTAAAAGTCACTAAACAGTGCAGGAAAAGTCCTGGACAGCAAGGTTTTCTAGGGTGGCAAGTGACCTAGGTGATTGGTTAGGTGGAAAATGGTAAAGATAACACTTAGGTAAGATACAAATGAATGTTTACAATGAAAATATCATGCAGAAAATTACTGGACAGCAAAGTAAAACAGTGAATAAAATTACCTAGATGATGTTTTGCATGTAAACGACCAATGGCAAGGTAAACTCAACTCCTAGGATGCATCTAGCAAAAACAAAGCATGCTAGCCATGCTCTGATACCAAAATGATGTGAAACAACATGCGGTGAAACATGAATTGCACGTTAGAGATTAATGAGAGTTTAACTTTGCAATGTTAACGATAAAATCTAGCTTCCTCAAGTTGGATTCAAGAAAATTCGTGATAGATTAAGTAACGGCAGTGATTACATTTAAGAATTACAAGAGTCTTGCAAAAGATAACCAAAATAAACTAGATAAAGCAAATAGCTACTACTAAAGTCACACGTTTAAAATTTAGATCATTCACCTTGAGGTCCGTCACTCGTTTTGAAAGTGGTTGCTAGCGGAGGAGAATCGTAAGTAGACTTAGCGACGCCACTAAGAGGCAGGTGATCTTGAGAGGACTTGTCGCCGGGAAGGGAGCCGGGTTCGGAGGAGCGGGTGGACGGCCTTCAATGATCCACGTGTAGACAGAGAAGTGGTCGTCGATGGACTCCGCTAATGTTGGTAGGATTCGATCCAAGTATTCTTCGACGGTGTCGTCAAAGTTGAAGCCAACGTCGAAGAAGGGTGACTTGAGGATGTCGATTCTTCCTTGGTGATCGTACTCAAATCCGAAATTCCATTCGGGTTCCTCCATGCATTCTTGAAGATGGGAGTGAATGGTCGCCACAAGACGTCTCCGTTGAAGGGGAGAAGTGGCTCGGGAGTTGGGGGAAGAAACGGCCAAGATTAGGTGGATTAGGGGAATTTGGCCAAGGAGGGACTCCAAATAATGGTGCAGGAATTTCTGCAGAAAATTAATTTTGGAGGGGTTAATGGGATGGATTTAATTTGAAATCTAAATTAAATCAAGGAGCAATAATGGGCGGCCAAGGGAGGGGAATTTGGGGGCTGAATTTGTGGGATTAATGAGGTGATTAGGAGAGAGAGAGGGGGCCATTAAGGGGCCGGCCATGTAGGAGGTGAGGTGACATTGAGGTTTTAAGTAGGTGGGGACCACTAGTCTTAATTTCAGAATTTTAATAAAAGCTGAAATTAAAACTTAGAAATTAATCAAAATCTGATTTTTAATTTTAGATTTTGATTGTTTCATGTAACTCCCTAATTGAAATATAAAGAAGAGGGAATTTGAATTTCAAAATTGTAACTCCCCGTGATTAATGTCCGAATTTAATTGGACTTAATTAGGGAATTCATTAGGGCTGAGAATTCAAAATTCAAATTGTGGGCTAGAGGAGAACCGGCGGCAAGGCTGCACGGGTGGCCGGCGGCAAGGCTGAGGGTGGCCGGCGGCAAGGGCTCCACGGTGGACGGCGGGCTGGTGGATGATTTTCTGGCCGGCGGGATGGGGTGCTGGGTTGGTCGGCGGAAGGCTAGGGGAAGGGTCGGCGGCAAGGATCCAAGGAGGAAAGGAAGAGTAATTCTTCTTGGGATTAATATGCCACGGATTCACCTTGATCTCCCCTCCAATTGATCACAAAATAATGGAGAAGAAAGTTTAGAACTCACAAAGAGAACACAAAGTAGATTTTCATTTCATCAAAAAAACTAAACTATTACATAAGAAAAAGCCATATAAATAGGCCTCAAAATGACAAGAGAGCAAAAGATTAAAATGCCCCTCGGGCTACAATAACGACCAAATACCCATAAGGGCAAAAACGGAAAAACATACAAATCAAATAAACTACTACATAAAATGATGAAAATAAAGATCATGATCGTGGCTGTCGATCTCCGGCATCTCCTGATGGTACATGTGTCGCAATCTCTGACAATGTCCTCATCATTCTCCCCAGGTGGGAGAAAGCTCGACCCCGTTGAGTAAGCATCTATAGAGCTCTCGTACCACTCTAGTAAGTCAGGGTCTAGTCTCTGTAGCTCATCTCGGTCGATCCACACGTTTTCCGTCTCCGATTTTCCTGCCCATTGAACCAGATACCTCCGACGACCACCGTCCTTAGTGGAAATGATGTCATCGCTAAGTATTGCTTTAATCCTCTCCGCGGTAGGTCATGTGGGAAATTATGGGAGTGGAGGTAGGCTGGGGATCTCACCAGGTGGGGACTCACAAGGCTCATCAAGTAATGGATTGGTGGGGTTAAACTCTGGTCCCTAATAGGTTACAAGGTCTTCAGCGTTAAAAGTGGGGCTAAAGTTAAAACCTTCGGGAAGGTCTAGCACATAAGCATTACTGTTAATTTTGGAAATTATTTTGAAAGACCCCGTGCTTCTCGCGTGTAATGTCTTAATGGTCCCTTGTTGGAACCGCTCCGGATGAATCCGAACCCTCACATAATCTCCCACTTCAAATTCTTTAAATCTTTTCTTGAGGTCTGCGTTAAGTTTATAGCCAGCATTGCTCTGTTTAATTCTTTCATTAATTTTTTTGTGCAATTCATGTAAATGTGATGCAAATGCAAGAGATCGGGTATGCATGACGAATGACAAGACTCATGAGCTTACAAAAGTTTAAAGCATAAACAAAAAGGAAGACAACAGACTACAACACACACACAACATACTAACTCACACGACACGTTGCTAGAATAGGTGGATGGGTCACAAAAGAGGGGTCTAAAGTGTTCGGTCTAAAGGAACTGGTGTGGGGGGAGCAATGAAGACATCCTTAGCTAAAAGGACATTCCTATAGGAAATTTCAGTCAGGGTCAAAGGTAGTCTCCTAGGGACAATAGTGTAATCTAGTAAATTCATCCCACTAGGATAGAGATGGTCCTTAACAGGGAAGGACAAGACTATATCGGGCAACACGAATGAATCAGGAACAAGATAAGGAGATGGCTCCTGACCCACAGTCATAATGGGATAGCCAAACGAGTCACCAGCAGGTATGAGACTTAAGAAATTGGGTATGGTATCCATACCAGAAGTGGGCACGACAGTTAAAGTTGTGACATGAAAGTATGAGCTACGACTCTCTCTAACACCAAGGTCGGTGATATAAGTCCAATCAAGAGAGGTATACTCTGTCAAATGCACATCTAAAGGAGCAACTCCTAGAATAGAATTCAATAAGACAAAAGGATGTTTAGGGTTCAACTTAGGCTCATAATCTTTCAGAATCAAATTACTATCTTCCAAGCTCATATTACTATCCTCAAAAGGATCAGGTTTGGTTATCACCCTAAGATCACTGAATCCGGGGTCACTTAAGTCAAGGTTTAAGTCAGGTATTAACTTTAATTTCCTCATTTCCAATTTGAAATTATCCACAGTGACTTCAGAATTATTCAAAATTAAATCCAAATTATTCGGAGTCGCCTCAGTAATTAGATCAGAATCTTCCAAGTTTAATTTCAGTGTGTTCACGGTCAGGTCAGCTTCTTTCGAGACCATATTACTATCGTCTAGGCAAACCTTATCCAAAGAAATATGCTCGTTGAGACTAGGATCAGGGTGGGCTAAGGAGTCGATGCTTAAAGGTTCCAACTTTCCTAGTCCAGGGTTCAAGTCATGCCGGGAGTCTGACTTAATCACTTCAGTCTCATCCTCAGAGAAGTCCGCGTTATCAATAGTATCCACGAAATGGGTGTAATCAGTCTCGGGTTCAGTAGAATTCTTCTTCTTATTGCAATTCTGTACTAAGATAACACTTGTAGGGTCAACGACTGGGGAGGCTAAGGGCCGACGGGGATGGCTAAAAGTGGGTCAAAGTGGGGAGCCATAAGAGATTGGTCTAACAGAAGACCTGCTAGAGGGTCGGTCACCAAGACTAAGAGAAGACCTACAGGGTGGGACAGCAACCCTGACGTTACTAAAGGATGGGTGGTCTCGACTACAGTAATGCCCCTGGTTTGTTCCAACAGAATACGTAGGGTGGAGCTCTAGATGGCGGTCATTGGTAGAGGGTCGGTATTTTAAATTGAGTTCTCGCCTCATGTCTTTCCAAGTAGGGTACTCACCACGAGACTCTTTATGATCTTCCGATTTCATCCAAAATTGAAGAGCCCGACCTTGTAGGTGAGACTTAGCGATGCTAACCTGGTGGGATTTAGGGATATGACATGATTCAAAATAGTCATCTAGTTGTTTAGCCCATTCCCTAAAGTAGTAAGGGTCCGAGGAGCCATCAAAGGTGGGCAAATGGTAAGGTGACTCTAAGTGAGGTCGTTGAGGATTAGTCTCAGGTCTAGGTTGATAAGCATAGTGGGGCATCTTCCGACTCGCATGACTTAGCGAATGGGGAACGTACCTAGAGTGGGGAGAGTCAACATGTGCCTCCGTTGTGGTTTTAGTTAGAGAGCCTACAAGACTAACTAAGTCGTCTAACCTCTTCTGAAAACCTATCGAGTCCATTTAAAAGTGTTGAGTGATGCTTAATGAGGAATGGGTGTAAGGGACAGCATTTAGACACTAAGTTAGGCTCACTTAGATTCACTATAGGATGCAGAAAAAGTTTGGTCAGCTAGCTAAGCTAGTGGGTTAGGTGGCCTAGGCACTTAGGGAGGTTATTAGGTTGAGGGCAGCACCTAAACGCTTAAGAAACTAGCCTACAGTTTACTAGATGTGTGCAGGAATGAAGTGGACAACAAACTACAACATGGCATAAAGTTTTCTAAGTGTTGCGGGTTGGTTGTAAAGTGTGGGCAGCAACATAATAAGGGTTTTGGGGCACCTAAAAGTCACTAAACAGTGCAGGAAAAGTCCTGGACAGCAAGGTTTTCTAGGGTGGCAAGTGACCTAGGTGATTGGTTAGGTGGAAAATGGTAAAGATAACACTTAGGTAAGATACAAATGAATGTTTACAATGAAAATATCATGCAGAAAATTACTGGACAGCAAAGTAAAACAGTGAATAAAATTACCTAGATGATGTTTTGCATGTAAACGACCAATGGCAAGGTAAACTCAACTCCTAGGATGCATCTAGCAAAAACAAAGCATGCTAGCCATGCTCTGATACCAAAATGATGTGAAACAACATGCGGTGAAACATGAATTGCACGTTAGAGATTAATGAGAGTTTAACTTTGCAATGTTAACGATAAAATCTAGCTTCCTCAAGTTGGATTCAAGAAAATTCGTGATAGATTAAGTAACGGCAGTGATTACATTTAAGAATTACAAGAGTCTTGCAAAAGATAACCAAAATAAACTAGATAAAGCAAATAGCTACTACTAAAGTCACACGTTTAAAATTTAGATCATTCACCTTGAGGTCCGTCACTCGTTTTGAAAGTGGTTGCTAGCGGAGGAGAATCGTAAGTAGACTTAGCGACGCCACTAAGAGGCAGGTGATCTTGAGAGGACTTGTCGCCGGGAAGGGAGCCGGGTTCGGAGGAGCGGGTGGACGGCCTTCAATGATCCACGTGTAGACAGAGAAGTGGTCGTCGATGGACTCCGCTAATGTTGGTAGGATTCGATCCAAGTATTCTTCGACGGTGTCGTCAAAGTTGAAGCCAACGTCGAAGAAGGGTGACTTGAGGATGTCGATTCTTCCTTGGTGATCGTACTCAAATCCGAAATTCCATTCGGGTTCCTCCATGCATTCTTGAAGATGGGAGTGAATGGTCGCCACAAGACGTCTCCGTTGAAGGGGAGAAGTGGCTCGGGAGTTGGGGGAAGAAACGGCCAAGATTAGGTGGATTAGGGGAATTTGGCCAAGGAGGGACTCCAAATAATGGTGCAGGAATTTCTGCAGAAAATTAATTTTGGAGGGGTTAATGGGATGGATTTAATTTGAAATCTAAATTAAATCAAGGAGCAATAATGGGCGGCCAAGGGAGGGGAATTTGGGGGCTGAATTTGTGGGATTAATGAGGTGATTAGGAGAGAGAGAGGGGGCCATTAAGGGGCCGGCCATGTAGGAGGTGAGGTGACATTGAGGTTTTAAGTAGGTGGGGACCACTAGTCTTAATTTCAGAATTTTAATAAAAGCTGAAATTAAAACTTAGAAATTAATCAAAATCTGATTTTTAATTTTAGATTTTGATTGTTTCATGTAACTCCCTAATTGAAATATAAAGAAGAGGGAATTTGAATTTCAAAATTGTAACTCCCCGTGATTAATGTCCGAATTTAATTGGACTTAATTAGGGAATTCATTAGGGCTGAGAATTCAAAATTCAAATTGTGGGCTAGAGGAGAACCGGCGGCAAGGCTGCACGGGTGGCCGGCGGCAAGGCTGAGGGTGGCCGGCGGCAAGGGCTCCACGGTGGACGGCGGGCTGGTGGATGATTTTCTGGCCGGCGGGATGGGGTGCTGGGTTGGTCGGCGGAAGGCTAGGGGAAGGGTCGGCGGCAAGGATCCAAGGAGGAAAGGAAGAGTAATTCTTCTTGGGATTAATATGCCACGGATTCACCTTGATCTCCCCTCCAATTGATCACAAAATAATGGAGAAGAAAGTTTAGAACTCACAAAGAGAACACAAAGTAGATTTTCATTTCATCAAAAAAACTAAACTATTACATAAGAAAAAGCCATATAAATAGGCCTCAAAATGACAAGAGAGCAAAAGATTAAAATGCCCCTCGGGCTACAATAACGACCAAATACCCATAAGGGCAAAAACGGAAAAACATACAAATCAAATAAACTACTACATAAAATGATGAAAATAAAGATCATGATCGTGGCTGTCGATCTCCGGCATCTCCTGATGGTACATGTGTCGCAATCTCTGACAATGTCCTCATCATTCTCCCCAGGTGGGAGAAAGCTCGACCCCGTTGAGTAAGCATCTATAGAGCTCTCGTACCACTCTAGTAAGTCAGGGTCTAGTCTCTGTAGCTCATCTCGGTCGATCCACACGTTTTCCGTCTCCGATTTTCCTGCCCATTGAACCAGATACCTCCGACGACCACCGTCCTTAGTGGAAATGATATCATCGCTAAGTATTGCTTTAATCCTCTCCGCGGTAGGTCATGTGGGAAATTATGGGAGTGGAGGTAGGCTGGGGATCTCACCAGGTGGGGACTCACAAGGCTCATCAAGTAATGGATTGGTGGGGTTAAACTCTGGTCCCTAATAGGTTACAAGGTCTTCAGCGTTAAAAGTGGGGCTAAAGTTAAAACCTTCGGGAAGGTCTAGCACATAAGCATTACTGTTAATTTTGGAAATTATTTTGAAAGACCCCGTGCTTCTCGCGTGTAATGTCTTAATGGTCCCTTGTTGGAACCGCTCCGGATGAATCCGAACCCTCACATAATCTCCCACTTCAAATTCTTTAAATCTTTTCTTGAGGTCTGCGTTAAGTTTATAGCCAGCATTGCTCTGTTTAATTCTTTCATTAATTTTTTTGTGCAATTCATGTAAATGTGATGCAAATGCAAGAGATCGGGTATGCATGACGAATGACAAGACTCATGAGCTTACAAAAGTTTAAAGCATAAACAAAAAGGAAGACAACAGACTACAACACACACACAACATACTAACTCACACGACACGTTGCTAGAATAGGTGGATGGGTCACAAAAGAGGGGTCTAAAGTGTTCGGTCTAAAGGAACTGGTGTGGGGGGAGCAATGAAGACATCCTTAGCTAAAAGGACATTCCTATAGGAAATTTCAGTCAGGGTCAAAGGTAGTCTCCTAGGGACAATAGTGTAATCTAGTAAATTCATCCCACTAGGATAGAGATGGTCCTTAACAGGGAAGGACAAGACTATATCGGGCAACACGAATGAATCAGGAACAAGATAAGGAGATGGCTCCTGACCCACAGTCATAATGGGATAGCCAAACGAGTCACCAGCAGGTATGAGACTTAAGAAATTGGGTATGGTATCCATACCAGAAGTGGGCACGACAGTTAAAGTTGTGACATGAAAGTATGAGCTACGACTCTCTCTAACACCAAGGTCGGTGATATAAGTCCAATCAAGAGAGGTATACTCTGTCAAATGCACATCTAAAGGAGCAACTCCTAGAATAGAATTCAATAAGACAAAAGGATGTTTAGGGTTCAACTTAGGCTCATAATCTTTCAGAATCAAATTACTATCTTCCAAGCTCATATTACTATCCTCAAAAGGATCAGGTTTGGTTATCACCCTAAGATCACTGAATCCGGGGTCACTTAAGTCAAGGTTTAAGTCAGGTATTAACTTTAATTTCCTCATTTCCAATTTGAAATTATCCACAGTGACTTCAGAATTATTCAAAATTAAATCCAAATTATTCGGAGTCGCCTCAGTAATTAGATCAGAATCTTCCAAGTTTAATTTCAGTGTGTTCACGGTCAGGTCAGCTTCTTTCGAGACCATATTACTATCGTCTAGGCAAACCTTATCCAAAGAAATATGCTCGTTGAGACTAGGATCAGGGTGGGCTAAGGAGTCGATGCTTAAAGGTTCCAACTTTCCTAGTCCAGGGTTCAAGTCATGCCGGGAGTCTGACTTAATCACTTCAGTCTCATCCTCAGAGAAGTCCGCGTTATCAATAGTATCCACGAAATGGGTGTAATCAGTCTCGGGTTCAGTAGAATTCTTCTTCTTATTGCAATTCTGTACTAAGATAACACTTGTAGGGTCAACGACTGGGGAGGCTAAGGGCCGACGGGGATGGCTAAAAGTGGGTCAAAGTGGGGAGCCATAAGAGATTGGTCTAACAGAAGACCTGCTAGAGGGTCGGTCACCAAGACTAAGAGAAGACCTACAGGGTGGGACAGCAACCCTGACGTTACTAAAGGATGGGTGGTCTCGACTACAGTAATGCCCCTGGTTTGTTCCAACAGAATACGTAGGGTGGAGCTCTAGATGGCGGTCATTGGTAGAGGGTCGGTATTTTAAATTGAGTTCTCGCCTCATGTCTTTCCAAGTAGGGTACTCACCACGAGACTCTTTATGATCTTCCGATTTCATCCAAAATTGAAGAGCCCGACCTTGTAGGTGAGACTTAGCGATGCTAACCTGGTGGGATTTAGGGATATGACATGATTCAAAATAGTCATCTAGTTGTTTAGCCCATTCCCTAAAGTAGTAAGGGTCCGAGGAGCCATCAAAGGTGGGCAAATGGTAAGGTGACTCTAAGTGAGGTCGTTGAGGATTAGTCTCAGGTCTAGGTTGATAAGCATAGTGGGGCATCTTCCGACTCGCATGACTTAGCGAATGGGGAACGTACCTAGAGTGGGGAGAGTCAACATGTGCCTCCGTTGTGGTTTTAGTTAGAGAGCCTACAAGACTAACTAAGTCGTCTAACCTCTTCTGAAAACCTATCGAGTCCATTTAAAAGTGTTGAGTGATGCTTAATGAGGAATGGGTGTAAGGGACAGCATTTAGACACTAAGTTAGGCTCACTTAGATTCACTATAGGATGCAGAAAAAGTTTGGTCAGCTAGCTAAGCTAGTGGGTTAGGTGGCCTAGGCACTTAGGGAGGTTATTAGGTTGAGGGCAGCACCTAAACGCTTAAGAAACTAGCCTACAGTTTACTAGATGTGTGCAGGAATGAAGTGGACAACAAACTACAACATGGCATAAAGTTTTCTAAGTGTTGCGGGTTGGTTGTAAAGTGTGGGCAGCAACATAATAAGGGTTTTGGGGCACCTAAAAGTCACTAAACAGTGCAGGAAAAGTCCTGGACAGCAAGGTTTTCTAGGGTGGCAAGTGACCTAGGTGATTGGTTAGGTGGAAAATGGTAAAGATAACACTTAGGTAAGATACAAATGAATGTTTACAATGAAAATATCATGCAGAAAATTACTGGACAGCAAAGTAAAACAGTGAATAAAATTACCTAGATGATGTTTTGCATGTAAACGACCAATGGCAAGGTAAACTCAACTCCTAGGATGCATCTAGCAAAAACAAAGCATGCTAGCCATGCTCTGATACCAAAATGATGTGAAACAACATGCGGTGAAACATGAATTGCACGTTAGAGATTAATGAGAGTTTAACTTTGCAATGTTAACGATAAAATCTAGCTTCCTCAAGTTGGATTCAAGAAAATTCGTGATAGATTAAGTAACGGCAGTGATTACATTTAAGAATTACAAGAGTCTTGCAAAAGATAACCAAAATAAACTAGATAAAGCAAATAGCTACTACTAAAGTCACACGTTTAAAATTTAGATCATTCACCTTGAGGTCCGTCACTCGTTTTGAAAGTGGTTGCTAGCGGAGGAGAATCGTAAGTAGACTTAGCGACGCCACTAAGAGGCAGGTGATCTTGAGAGGACTTGTCGCCGGGAAGGGAGCCGGGTTCGGAGGAGCGGGTGGACGGCCTTCAATGATCCACGTGTAGACAGAGAAGTGGTCGTCGATGGACTCCGCTAATGTTGGTAGGATTCGATCCAAGTATTCTTCGACGGTGTCGTCAAAGTTGAAGCCAACGTCGAAGAAGGGTGACTTGAGGATGTCGATTCTTCCTTGGTGATCGTACTCAAATCCGAAATTCCATTCGGGTTCCTCCATGCATTCTTGAAGATGGGAGTGAATGGTCGCCACAAGACGTCTCCGTTGAAGGGGAGAAGTGGCTCGGGAGTTGGGGGAAGAAACGGCCAAGATTAGGTGGATTAGGGGAATTTGGCCAAGGAGGGACTCCAAATAATGGTGCAGGAATTTCTGCAGAAAATTAATTTTGGAGGGGTTAATGGGATGGATTTAATTTGAAATCTAAATTAAATCAAGGAGCAATAATGGGCGGCCAAGGGAGGGGAATTTGGGGGCTGAATTTGTGGGATTAATGAGGTGATTAGGAGAGAGAGAGGGGGCCATTAAGGGGCCGGCCATGTAGGAGGTGAGGTGACATTGAGGTTTTAAGTAGGTGGGGACCACTAGTCTTAATTTCAGAATTTTAATAAAAGCTGAAATTAAAACTTAGAAATTAATCAAAATCTGATTTTTAATTTTAGATTTTGATTGTTTCATGTAACTCCCTAATTGAAATATAAAGAAGAGGGAATTTGAATTTCAAAATTGTAACTCCCCGTGATTAATGTCCGAATTTAATTGGACTTAATTAGGGAATTCATTAGGGCTGAGAATTCAAAATTCAAATTGTGGGCTAGAGGAGAACCGGCGGCAAGGCTGCACGGGTGGCCGGCGGCAAGGCTGAGGGTGGCCGGCGGCAAGGGCTCCACGGTGGACGGCGGGCTGGTGGATGATTTTCTGGCCGGCGGGATGGGGTGCTGGGTTGGTCGGCGGAAGGCTAGGGGAAGGGTCGGCGGCAAGGATCCAAGGAGGAAAGGAAGAGTAATTCTTCTTGGGATTAATATGCCACGGATTCACCTTGATCTCCCCTCCAATTGATCACAAAATAATGGAGAAGAAAGTTTAGAACTCACAAAGAGAACACAAAGTAGATTTTCATTTCATCAAAAAAACTAAACTATTACATAAGAAAAAGCCATATAAATAGGCCTCAAAATGACAAGAGAGCAAAAGATTAAAATGCCCCTCGGGCTACAATAACGACCAAATACCCATAAGGGCAAAAACGGAAAAACATACAAATCAAATAAACTACTACATAAAATGATGAAAATAAAGATCATGATCGTGGCTGTCGATCTCCGGCATCTCCTGATGGTACATGTGTCGCAATCTCTGACAATGTCCTCATCATTCTCCCCAGGTGGGAGAAAGCTCGACCCCGTTGAGTAAGCATCTATAGAGCTCTCGTACCACTCTAGTAAGTCAGGGTCTAGTCTCTGTAGCTCATCTCGGTCGATCCACACGTTTTCCGTCTCCGATTTTCCTGCCCATTGAACCAGATACCTCCGACGACCACCGTCCTTAGTGGAAATGATGTCATCGCTAAGTATTGCTTTAATCCTCTCCGCGGTAGGTCATGTGGGAAATTATGGGAGTGGAGGTAGGCTGGGGATCTCACCAGGTGGGGACTCACAAGGCTCATCAAGTAATGGATTGGTGGGGTTAAACTCTGGTCCCTAATAGGTTACAAGGTCTTCAGCGTTAAAAGTGGGGCTAAAGTTAAAACCTTCGGGAAGGTCTAGCACATAAGCATTACTGTTAATTTTGGAAATTATTTTGAAAGACCCCGTGCTTCTCGCGTGTAATGTCTTAATGGTCCCTTGTTGGAACCGCTCCGGATGAATCCGAACCCTCACATAATCTCCCACTTCAAATTCTTTAAATCTTTTCTTGAGGTCTGCGTTAAGTTTATAGCCAGCATTGCTCTGTTTAATTCTTTCATTAATTTTTTTGTGCAATTCATGTAAATGTGATGCAAATGCAAGAGATCGGGTATGCATGACGAATGACAAGACTCATGAGCTTACAAAAGTTTAAAGCATAAACAAAAAGGAAGACAACAGACTACAACACACACACAACATACTAACTCACACGACACGTTGCTAGAATAGGTGGATGGGTCACAAAAGAGGGGTCTAAAGTGTTCGGTCTAAAGGAACTGGTGTGGGGGGAGCAATGAAGACATCCTTAGCTAAAAGGACATTCCTATAGGAAATTTCAGTCAGGGTCAAAGGTAGTCTCCTAGGGACAATAGTGTAATCTAGTAAATTCATCCCACTAGGATAGAGATGGTCCTTAACAGGGAAGGACAAGACTATATCGGGCAACACGAATGAATCAGGAACAAGATAAGGAGATGGCTCCTGACCCACAGTCATAATGGGATAGCCAAACGAGTCACCAGCAGGTATGAGACTTAAGAAATTGGGTATGGTATCCATACCAGAAGTGGGCACGACAGTTAAAGTTGTGACATGAAAGTATGAGCTACGACTCTCTCTAACACCAAGGTCGGTGATATAAGTCCAATCAAGAGAGGTATACTCTGTCAAATGCACATCTAAAGGAGCAACTCCTAGAATAGAATTCAATAAGACAAAAGGATGTTTAGGGTTCAACTTAGGCTCATAATCTTTCAGAATCAAATTACTATCTTCCAAGCTCATATTACTATCCTCAAAAGGATCAGGTTTGGTTATCACCCTAAGATCACTGAATCCGGGGTCACTTAAGTCAAGGTTTAAGTCAGGTATTAACTTTAATTTCCTCATTTCCAATTTGAAATTATCCACAGTGACTTCAGAATTATTCAAAATTAAATCCAAATTATTCGGAGTCGCCTCAGTAATTAGATCAGAATCTTCCAAGTTTAATTTCAGTGTGTTCACGGTCAGGTCAGCTTCTTTCGAGACCATATTACTATCGTCTAGGCAAACCTTATCCAAAGAAATATGCTCGTTGAGACTAGGATCAGGGTGGGCTAAGGAGTCGATGCTTAAAGGTTCCAACTTTCCTAGTCCAGGGTTCAAGTCATGCCGGGAGTCTGACTTAATCACTTCAGTCTCATCCTCAGAGAAGTCCGCGTTATCAATAGTATCCACGAAATGGGTGTAATCAGTCTCGGGTTCAGTAGAATTCTTCTTCTTATTGCAATTCTGTACTAAGATAACACTTGTAGGGTCAACGACTGGGGAGGCTAAGGGCCGACGGGGATGGCTAAAAGTGGGTCAAAGTGGGGAGCCATAAGAGATTGGTCTAACAGAAGACCTGCTAGAGGGTCGGTCACCAAGACTAAGAGAAGACCTACAGGGTGGGACAGCAACCCTGACGTTACTAAAGGATGGGTGGTCTCGACTACAGTAATGCCCCTGGTTTGTTCCAACAGAATACGTAGGGTGGAGCTCTAGATGGCGGTCATTGGTAGAGGGTCGGTATTTTAAATTGAGTTCTCGCCTCATGTCTTTCCAAGTAGGGTACTCACCACGAGACTCTTTATGATCTTCCGATTTCATCCAAAATTGAAGAGCCCGACCTTGTAGGTGAGACTTAGCGATGCTAACCTGGTGGGATTTAGGGATATGACATGATTCAAAATAGTCATCTAGTTGTTTAGCCCATTCCCTAAAGTAGTAAGGGTCCGAGGAGCCATCAAAGGTGGGCAAATGGTAAGGTGACTCTAAGTGAGGTCGTTGAGGATTAGTCTCAGGTCTAGGTTGATAAGCATAGTGGGGCATCTTCCGACTCGCATGACTTAGCGAATGGGGAACGTACCTAGAGTGGGGAGAGTCAACATGTGCCTCCGTTGTGGTTTTAGTTAGAGAGCCTACAAGACTAACTAAGTCGTCTAACCTCTTCTGAAAACCTATCGAGTCCATTTAAAAGTGTTGAGTGATGCTTAATGAGGAATGGGTGTAAGGGACAGCATTTAGACACTAAGTTAGGCTCACTTAGATTCACTATAGGATGCAGAAAAAGTTTGGTCAGCTAGCTAAGCTAGTGGGTTAGGTGGCCTAGGCACTTAGGGAGGTTATTAGGTTGAGGGCAGCACCTAAACGCTTAAGAAACTAGCCTACAGTTTACTAGATGTGTGCAGGAATGAAGTGGACAACAAACTACAACATGGCATAAAGTTTTCTAAGTGTTGCGGGTTGGTTGTAAAGTGTGGGCAGCAACATAATAAGGGTTTTGGGGCACCTAAAAGTCACTAAACAGTGCAGGAAAAGTCCTGGACAGCAAGGTTTTCTAGGGTGGCAAGTGACCTAGGTGATTGGTTAGGTGGAAAATGGTAAAGATAACACTTAGGTAAGATACAAATGAATGTTTACAATGAAAATATCATGCAGAAAATTACTGGACAGCAAAGTAAAACAGTGAATAAAATTACCTAGATGATGTTTTGCATGTAAACGACCAATGGCAAGGTAAACTCAACTCCTAGGATGCATCTAGCAAAAACAAAGCATGCTAGCCATGCTCTGATACCAAAATGATGTGAAACAACATGCGGTGAAACATGAATTGCACGTTAGAGATTAATGAGAGTTTAACTTTGCAATGTTAACGATAAAATCTAGCTTCCTCAAGTTGGATTCAAGAAAATTCGTGATAGATTAAGTAACGGCAGTGATTACATTTAAGAATTACAAGAGTCTTGCAAAAGATAACCAAAATAAACTAGATAAAGCAAATAGCTACTACTAAAGTCACACGTTTAAAATTTAGATCATTCACCTTGAGGTCCGTCACTCGTTTTGAAAGTGGTTGCTAGCGGAGGAGAATCGTAAGTAGACTTAGCGACGCCACTAAGAGGCAGGTGATCTTGAGAGGACTTGTCGCCGGGAAGGGAGCCGGGTTCGGAGGAGCGGGTGGACGGCCTTCAATGATCCACGTGTAGACAGAGAAGTGGTCGTCGATGGACTCCGCTAATGTTGGTAGGATTCGATCCAAGTATTCTTCGACGGTGTCGTCAAAGTTGAAGCCAACGTCGAAGAAGGGTGACTTGAGGATGTCGATTCTTCCTTGGTGATCGTACTCAAATCCGAAATTCCATTCGGGTTCCTCCATGCATTCTTGAAGATGGGAGTGAATGGTCGCCACAAGACGTCTCCGTTGAAGGGGAGAAGTGGCTCGGGAGTTGGGGGAAGAAACGGCCAAGATTAGGTGGATTAGGGGAATTTGGCCAAGGAGGGACTCCAAATAATGGTGCAGGAATTTCTGCAGAAAATTAATTTTGGAGGGGTTAATGGGATGGATTTAATTTGAAATCTAAATTAAATCAAGGAGCAATAATGGGCGGCCAAGGGAGGGGAATTTGGGGGCTGAATTTGTGGGATTAATGAGGTGATTAGGAGAGAGAGAGGGGGCCATTAAGGGGCCGGCCATGTAGGAGGTGAGGTGACATTGAGGTTTTAAGTAGGTGGGGACCACTAGTCTTAATTTCAGAATTTTAATAAAAGCTGAAATTAAAACTTAGAAATTAATCAAAATCTGATTTTTAATTTTAGATTTTGATTGTTTCATGTAACTCCCTAATTGAAATATAAAGAAGAGGGAATTTGAATTTCAAAATTGTAACTCCCCGTGATTAATGTCCGAATTTAATTGGACTTAATTAGGGAATTCATTAGGGCTGAGAATTCAAAATTCAAATTGTGGGCTAGAGGAGAACCGGCGGCAAGGCTGCACGGGTGGCCGGCGGCAAGGCTGAGGGTGGCCGGCGGCAAGGGCTCCACGGTGGACGGCGGGCTGGTGGATGATTTTCTGGCCGGCGGGATGGGGTGCTGGGTTGGTCGGCGGAAGGCTAGGGGAAGGGTCGGCGGCAAGGATCCAAGGAGGAAAGGAAGAGTAATTCTTCTTGGGATTAATATGCCACGGATTCACCTTGATCTCCCCTCCAATTGATCACAAAATAATGGAGAAGAAAGTTTAGAACTCACAAAGAGAACACAAAGTAGATTTTCATTTCATCAAAAAAACTAAACTATTACATAAGAAAAAGCCATATAAATAGGCCTCAAAATGACAAGAGAGCAAAAGATTAAAATGCCCCTCGGGCTACAATAACGACCAAATACCCATAAGGGCAAAAACGGAAAAACATACAAATCAAATAAACTACTACATAAAATGATGAAAATAAAGATCATGATCGTGGCTGTCGATCTCCGGCATCTCCTGATGGTACATGTGTCGCAATCTCTGACAATGTCCTCATCATTCTCCCCAGGTGGGAGAAAGCTCGACCCCGTTGAGTAAGCATCTATAGAGCTCTCGTACCACTCTAGTAAGTCAGGGTCTAGTCTCTGTAGCTCATCTCGGTCGATCCACACGTTTTCCGTCTCCGATTTTCCTGCCCATTGAACCAGATACCTCCGACGACCACCGTCCTTAGTGGAAATGATGTCATCGCTAAGTATTGCTTTAATCCTCTCCGCAGTAGGTCATGTGGGAAATTATGGGAGTGGAGGTAGGCTGGGGATCTCACCAGGTGGGGACTCACAAGGCTCATCAAGTAATGGATTGGTGGGGTTAAACTCTGGTCCCTAATAGGTTACAAGGTCTTCAGCGTTAAAAGTGGGGCTAAAGTTAAAACCTTCGGGAAGGTCTAGCACATAAGCATTACTGTTAATTTTGGAAATTATTTTGAAAGACCCCGTGCTTCTCGCGTGTAATGTCTTAATGGTCCCTTGTTGGAACCGCTCCGGATGAATCCGAACCCTCACATAATCTCCCACTTCAAATTCTTTAAATCTTTTCTTGAGGTCTGCGTTAAGTTTATAGCCAGCATTGCTCTGTTTAATTCTTTCATTAATTTTTTTGTGCAATTCATGTAAATGTGATGCAAATGCAAGAGATCGGGTATGCATGACGAATGACAAGACTCATGAGCTTACAAAAGTTTAAAGCATAAACAAAAAGGAAGACAACAGACTACAACACACACACAACATACTAACTCACACGACACGTTGCTAGAATAGGTGGATGGGTCACAAAAGAGGGGTCTAAAGTGTTCGGTCTAAAGGAACTGGTGTGGGGGGAGCAATGAAGACATCCTTAGCTAAAAGGACATTCCTATAGGAAATTTCAGTCAGGGTCAAAGGTAGTCTCCTAGGGACAATAGTGTAATCTAGTAAATTCATCCCACTAGGATAGAGATGGTCCTTAACAGGGAAGGACAAGACTATATCGGGCAACACGAATGAATCAGGAACAAGATAAGGAGATGGCTCCTGACCCACAGTCATAATGGGATAGCCAAACGAGTCACCAGCAGGTATGAGACTTAAGAAATTGGGTATGGTATCCATACCAGAAGTGGGCACGACAGTTAAAGTTGTGACATGAAAGTATGAGCTACGACTCTCTCTAACACCAAGGTCGGTGATATAAGTCCAATCAAGAGAGGTATACTCTGTCAAATGCACATCTAAAGGAGCAACTCCTAGAATAGAATTCAATAAGACAAAAGGATGTTTAGGGTTCAACTTAGGCTCATAATCTTTCAGAATCAAATTACTATCTTCCAAGCTCATATTACTATCCTCAAAAGGATCAGGTTTGGTTATCACCCTAAGATCACTGAATCCGGGGTCACTTAAGTCAAGGTTTAAGTCAGGTATTAACTTTAATTTCCTCATTTCCAATTTGAAATTATCCACAGTGACTTCAGAATTATTCAAAATTAAATCCAAATTATTCGGAGTCGCCTCAGTAATTAGATCAGAATCTTCCAAGTTTAATTTCAGTGTGTTCACGGTCAGGTCAGCTTCTTTCGAGACCATATTACTATCGTCTAGGCAAACCTTATCCAAAGAAATATGCTCGTTGAGACTAGGATCAGGGTGGGCTAAGGAGTCGATGCTTAAAGGTTCCAACTTTCCTAGTCCAGGGTTCAAGTCATGCCGGGAGTCTGACTTAATCACTTCAGTCTCATCCTCAGAGAAGTCCGCGTTATCAATAGTATCCACGAAATGGGTGTAATCAGTCTCGGGTTCAGTAGAATTCTTCTTCTTATTGCAATTCTGTACTAAGATAACACTTGTAGGGTCAACGACTGGGGAGGCTAAGGGCCGACGGGGATGGCTAAAAGTGGGTCAAAGTGGGGAGCCATAAGAGATTGGTCTAACAGAAGACCTGCTAGAGGGTCGGTCACCAAGACTAAGAGAAGACCTACAGGGTGGGACAGCAACCCTGACGTTACTAAAGGATGGGTGGTCTCGACTACAGTAATGCCCCTGGTTTGTTCCAACAGAATACGTAGGGTGGAGCTCTAGATGGCGGTCATTGGTAGAGGGTCGGTATTTTAAATTGAGTTCTCGCCTCATGTCTTTCCAAGTAGGGTACTCACCACGAGACTCTTTATGATCTTCCGATTTCATCCAAAATTGAAGAGCCCGACCTTGTAGGTGAGACTTAGCGATGCTAACCTGGTGGGATTTAGGGATATGACATGATTCAAAATAGTCATCTAGTTGTTTAGCCCATTCCCTAAAGTAGTAAGGGTCCGAGGAGCCATCAAAGGTGGGCAAATGGTAAGGTGACTCTAAGTGAGGTCGTTGAGGATTAGTCTCAGGTCTAGGTTGATAAGCATAGTGGGGCATCTTCCGACTCGCATGACTTAGCGAATGGGGAACGTACCTAGAGTGGGGAGAGTCAACATGTGCCTCCGTTGTGGTTTTAGTTAGAGAGCCTACAAGACTAACTAAGTCGTCTAACCTCTTCTGAAAACCTATCGAGTCCATTTAAAAGTGTTGAGTGATGCTTAATGAGGAATGGGTGTAAGGGACAGCATTTAGACACTAAGTTAGGCTCACTTAGATTCACTATAGGATGCAGAAAAAGTTTGGTCAGCTAGCTAAGCTAGTGGGTTAGGTGGCCTAGGCACTTAGGGAGGTTATTAGGTTGAGGGCAGCACCTAAACGCTTAAGAAACTAGCCTACAGTTTACTAGATGTGTGCAGGAATGAAGTGGACAACAAACTACAACATGGCATAAAGTTTTCTAAGTGTTGCGGGTTGGTTGTAAAGTGTGGGCAGCAACATAATAAGGGTTTTGGGGCACCTAAAAGTCACTAAACAGTGCAGGAAAAGTCCTGGACAGCAAGGTTTTCTAGGGTGGCAAGTGACCTAGGTGATTGGTTAGGTGGAAAATGGTAAAGATAACACTTAGGTAAGATACAAATGAATGTTTACAATGAAAATATCATGCAGAAAATTACTGGACAGCAAAGTAAAACAGTGAATAAAATTACCTAGATGATGTTTTGCATGTAAACGACCAATGGCAAGGTAAACTCAACTCCTAGGATGCATCTAGCAAAAACAAAGCATGCTAGCCATGCTCTGATACCAAAATGATGTGAAACAACATGCGGTGAAACATGAATTGCACGTTAGAGATTAATGAGAGTTTAACTTTGCAATGTTAACGATAAAATCTAGCTTCCTCAAGTTGGATTCAAGAAAATTCGTGATAGATTAAGTAACGGCAGTGATTACATTTAAGAATTACAAGAGTCTTGCAAAAGATAACCAAAATAAACTAGATAAAGCAAATAGCTACTACTAAAGTCACACGTTTAAAATTTAGATCATTCACCTTGAGGTCCGTCACTCGTTTTGAAAGTGGTTGCTAGCGGAGGAGAATCGTAAGTAGACTTAGCGACGCCACTAAGAGGCAGGTGATCTTGAGAGGACTTGTCGCCGGGAAGGGAGCCGGGTTCGGAGGAGCGGGTGGACGGCCTTCAATGATCCACGTGTAGACAGAGAAGTGGTCGTCGATGGACTCCGCTAATGTTGGTAGGATTCGATCCAAGTATTCTTCGACGGTGTCGTCAAAGTTGAAGCCAACGTCGAAGAAGGGTGACTTGAGGATGTCGATTCTTCCTTGGTGATCGTACTCAAATCCGAAATTCCATTCGGGTTCCTCCATGCATTCTTGAAGATGGGAGTGAATGGTCGCCACAAGACGTCTCCGTTGAAGGGGAGAAGTGGCTCGGGAGTTGGGGGAAGAAACGGCCAAGATTAGGTGGATTAGGGGAATTTGGCCAAGGAGGGACTCCAAATAATGGTGCAGGAATTTCTGCAGAAAATTAATTTTGGAGGGGTTAATGGGATGGATTTAATTTGAAATCTAAATTAAATCAAGGAGCAATAATGGGCGGCCAAGGGAGGGGAATTTGGGGGCTGAATTTGTGGGATTAATGAGGTGATTAGGAGAGAGAGAGGGGGCCATTAAGGGGCCGGCCATGTAGGAGGTGAGGTGACATTGAGGTTTTAAGTAGGTGGGGACCACTAGTCTTAATTTCAGAATTTTAATAAAAGCTGAAATTAAAACTTAGAAATTAATCAAAATCTGATTTTTAATTTTAGATTTTGATTGTTTCATGTAACTCCCTAATTGAAATATAAAGAAGAGGGAATTTGAATTTCAAAATTGTAACTCCCCGTGATTAATGTCCGAATTTAATTGGACTTAATTAGGGAATTCATTAGGGCTGAGAATTCAAAATTCAAATTGTGGGCTAGAGGAGAACCGGCGGCAAGGCTGCACGGGTGGCCGGCGGCAAGGCTGAGGGTGGCCGGCGGCAAGGGCTCCACGGTGGACGGCATGCTGGTGGATGATTTTCTGGCCGGCGGGATGGGGTGCTGGGTTGGTCGGCGGAAGGCTAGGGGAAGGGTCGGCGGCAAGGATCCAAGGAGGAAAGGAAGAGTAATTCTTCTTGGGATTAATATGCCACGGATTCACCTTGATCTCCCCACCAATTGATCACAAAATAATGGAGAAGAAAGTTTAGAACTCACAAAGAGAATACAAAGTAGATTTTCATTTCATCAAAAAAACTAAACTATTACATAAGAAAAGGCCATATAAATAGGCCTCAAAATGACAAGAGAGCAAAAGATTAAAATGCCCCTCGGGCTACAATAACGACCAAATACCCATAAGGGCAAAAACATACAAATCAAATAAACTACTACATAAAATGATGAAAATAAAGATCATGATCGTGACTGTCGATCTCCGGCATCTCCTGATGGTACATGTGTCGCAATCTCTGACAATGTCCTCATCAAACAGCTTCAGGGTATATGTTTAATAACAAGCAAGGTGGTAGGAGCAAGAGGAAAATTAGTGGATCAAGGGAGACAAAGGCTGCAGCAAAAAAATTGTCTATGCCTGCTATCCAATCTAACTTTCAAAATGTGCCTTATACTTTCACTGCCCGCATGATTCTCATTTTACGTGTATCATCATTGCCCTTGTACATTATTCTCAACATAGTATCTAATGTGTTTCATTTTCTTATTTACGCTGAAATATTAGACTATTTTAATGGAATTTCTTGGGCATTGTTAATTTGTTTTGACAATTATACAATGATACAATGCGGATTTTTCTTAGATAAGTAAACTCTAACTTCAAAGTACATTCAGAAAATGAACTATTCAAATGTTAGAATATGTTGAATTTATTTGTACAGTAATCAGTTGAAACAATGTTAGAAGTACATGATTATTGTTTACAAAAGCTACATTTGAATAGATCCAATTACGGTTCATTTATTTTGCAATCACCAAGTCGATGATATTTGTTGAAAAGGAGCATAAATAGCTGCATACTTAACTGCTTTATCTTTCTACAGGCGACAGGAGGTTCTCTCCTTGGAAAGGTTCAATTGTGGACTCTGTGGTTGGCGTTTTTCCTTACCCAAAATGTATCAGATCATTTGTCAAGGTAGCAATCATATTATATGAGTCGAATACAAAATTATTTAATTCTTCGTAACCATATGTGGTATTTGAAAATGTACCCTTACGTGCTATAATATATGCATATATTTCCTTGAAATGGCTGCTATTCACTTACGTGGACATAAGTCTGAGAGATTAGTTAACCGTTAATGGGAGGCTATGCATGTATTTCTCAACAGGGTTATTTGGGATGTGAATAATTACTCTACCAATGTGTACCACATTACCCTCTGTTCAAGTTGGCCTACGCCAGACCTTCTCTAAGCTTTTGGATCTATTATTGTGTAAATATTTTAAGTTCTTTCTTGGATTTTTGTAGATACCTTTTTCAAATGAAAGTTAGTTTGCATTCCATTTGGGAAAAGCATCAAAATAGTCTATTGACTCTTTATGATGGATCAAAATAGTTCTCAATTATATTAAATTATCATTTTGGTCTCTCAGCTTTTTAAAGAGGAATCAAAATATTCCCACAATGAGATGATTTTGATTCATTTTTAAAGACTTGAGGGATTAAAAATTCTGTTAGAGGAAAACACATCAAATGAAAAGAAAGAAAATTCTGTTGATGAAGGAAAAATTGACTGGGAGGGGTTGAGGAGAAAAGTTGATCCCGAAGGTCGTAAGAAAGAGAGGAGCCGTGAGCAGAGGCGGAACCAAGTTGGTGTCGGGGGGCAATTGCACCCCTCCCCCCCCCCCCCCCTAACTGCCCCTAATCACCCTCAAAGCAGTAAAAATTTTGCCCGCTTCGCTCGGAGGAAGAAGAATGCAACGTTAGCACTTCGCCTCCGTCCCCCTGGCCTCATTCTCCTCCTTCCTCCAATCCACACCTCTCCTATCACCTAAGCATTCCGTCGATGAGTCCGCTTCCTCCTCCCCTTACCACTCATTTGGAGTCTGAAGCAACCAACGCTAACATCACGATCAGATCTTTCCCCAGCAGAGAGAGCCATCAGCGGAGATTTTGGGAACTGGTTGGTAACTAATTCATTGTGTTATTCTTATGGATTATTGGGATTTTGGGAGTTATTTTCAACGAAGATGATGAATCTTTTAATGGAGTAGTTTCTAATGATTTTGTGGTTTGTATTAGCTGTTCATTTTTTTCTGCCATTTTTATTTATATATCCAGTAATTTTACTGGAAAGTTCGCTTTGATTTTTTATTGCTTTCCGCCTCTAAAGAGATTTACTTGAGAACTGTTTCTTTGACCATTATGGGAATGGAAAATGAGCTGAGATTTTTTTTTTGCTATAGCAGATTTCAGTTTTTTCACATGATTTTTTTCCTTGTTTAGACCAGCAGGAAGCAGTTTCTTGCATGTTAAAGGAACTTTCATTGTTAAGCTTGCCTCATAAGGAATATACCTTAAATTTTAAAAAAGGCTGATCATTTCAAAAACATTTACTAAACTCGTCTACATAAGGAGTATATCTGAATTTTTTTGAAAAGTTGAGCTTTGTGTATCATGTATATTTATATAGGCTTTTGCTGTTGAATCTATTTTTTTTTATAAGATTGAAACTGTATGTCTTGTGAGTTGATTTTTCTTTTCCTTACCTATATAATCAAGACAAAGGAGGGAATTGAGATGATTGCCCTTTATATTTCATCAGTTGGTAGGTAATTACATCCAATGCACTGTTAAAATTTCTAATTTTAGACGCTTTGTTTCTTGTTTATTTATAGTATTTTTTATTTTATCTATTATAATGAAATACAAAATTTTGCTTTGAATGATGTCTTTATTTTTTTTTAATTTTATCCATTTATATGAAAAATTTGCCCCCCCCCCCTAGAACGTAAGGCTGGTTCCGCCCCTGGCCGTGACAGTTTGGACTCAGTAGATTGGGTAGCAGTGCAAAATGCAGATGTAAATAAAATTTTTGAAGCTATTCGAGAGCGAGGGATGAATAATTTACTGGCAAATAGAATCAAGGTAAAATCCTTTTGCTTATTTGATTATATCTAACTCTTGAAGAGCACAACAACACTACATCCCTTGTTTTTTGCTTTCATCAAATTCTCGATAATTTGTATATTATACATGCAATTGCATGAGCTAGTTCCTTTTTTTTTCTTGGTATTAAATGCATAAATAAAAAAGTTTTTTGACGGCATTGGAGGTGTTAAAATGGGTTTTTGGGTCGGGTTTGGGTCTAACCCGAAACTAACCCGCCCTAGACTACACCGACTCGAACCCGACCCGATTACACGAACAGGTCAAAAATTTGAACCCGGATCCGACCCGCCTCAAATCTGAGTCAACATGTCCTGACATGCGGGCCCAGGCGAGTGCAGAGTACAGGTCGAGCGCGGCTGGGCGGGAGCGGGATGGTGTCATCATGCCTCTTGCAGGCGAGAGTAGGATGCGGTCAAGCTGGCAGGGTGGGAGCGGACATGATCATCAGGGCGGATGCAGTGCGATCATTTTGGCTTGAGTCTTGATGTTGACGCGGTGCGGTCACACGGACCATTTTTTTCAGGTTGGTGGGTTTACCCGAACCCAACCTGATTTTTCAAATGGGTTAGGAATTAGAACCCAACCTAAACCGGATTTTTTGGGTAGAATTTTCGGGTCGGAGCATAAGTTGACACCACTAGGTGACATGTATATCATGTAGGTAAGGGGGGTAGGGGATAGAGATGTAAACGAGTCGAGTTATGACAATATTAAGTTTAGCTCATCGATTCGAAAAGGAGAGCTCGTCCCACTATAAACGAGCTCACGAGCCATTCTCGATCCGTAGAGATTTTACGCTCGCAGCTTGCTTGTTCGCTTGAACATGATCTCTTCCACACACATAGCAAAGGTTTTACAACAAGTTTGGTTTTTATTATTTTTAAAATTGATTTAAAAAAAAAGTTGCATCACATTTATTAAAAAGCTACATGATTGCTTTTTATTTCTTTTTTCCACATAAAAGTTGGCTGATTAGAAATATAACATTAATAGTTTAAATAGTTTTAAAAGTTGCAGTTTGGTTTTTATCTTTCTCACAGTTATTTTTTTTAAATATTCAACAACAACAAAAACAACAATATCAAGCCTTTATCCCAGGCTACATGAATCCGTTTTCTCCATTGTGTCCAGCTAAGAGTCAAATTCTCATTTAAATCTAATAAAGAAATATCTTTTCTAATATTTTCTAACTAATTTTTTTTATATCTACCTCTACATTTCTTAACATATATCAATCTAATACATCTACTCTCCTAACATGGTCATCAGAAGGCCACTGTTTTATAAGACCAGACCATCGAAGGCGACTCTCTCTAATTTTATCTGTCGCTAGAGCTACTCCAAACTTTTCACGAATATGCTCATTTTGTATCCTATCTCTAAGAGTAAATCCACTCCTCCACCTTTTCATCCTCATCTCAGCAACACTTAACTTAATGTTACGCTTCTCTTAGATATAATTATTTGAGCCGACTCGCAAGTTGACGAGCTAAGCCTCATCAAGCTCGAACTCGAGCTCTTTTTATAAACAAACTTGTGGCTCGATAAGCTCGGCTCGCGAGCTCGAGCCGACTCGACTCACTTATGACCCTAGGTGGGGTTTGAAAGTTTGTTAGGATGGTTAAGTCCTTATGAACTAGCCCGAGGCTAACCAAGAGAGGGGGGGGGGGTGAATTGGTGGTTTTAAATTTTTTTTTTTTTTTTTAAAAAAAACAAAATTTTTTTGAAACCTTTTTGAATATTTTAAAACAAACAGGATCTACCCTTAATACAGAAGCGATTGACAAAACCAATCAGAGATGTTAAACCATATAATCAACCACAGAAAATTAAAGTACGGAAAATAAAGTGCATGAATAAAATAGAAAGAACACACCAGATTTTTATAGTAGTTTGGTCAACTTGACCTACGTTCACTCCCTAAAGGCACCCTCCGAGTATTACACTAAAATAATAGTGTTTATCCTTTTGCCCCCATAACAAGGCAGAGAAGCCCTTAAAGAATCATTTTCACCGACCCCGGTGAGGTAGAAAACTCATACTCTTTTTGCTTCCTCTTGAAGCAGGCAGAGAACTCCACTCCTTTTGCTTCCTCTTGAAGCAGGCAGAGAACCCCACTCCTTTTGCTTCCTCCTGAAGTAGGTAGAGAACCTTGATCTAATGTTGACGAAGACCTCCTAAGATCCACCATGGAGCCAAGGATGACGATTAGAGAAGACGACTTGAATCCTTACTTGGAGCAACCTTTTTGAACACCTCACAAACTCCCCCTCACAAGATTCTTTCTCTCTCTCTCTCTCATTCTCTCCTTCTCCTTCTCTAAGGTCAGGACAACAACAAAATATTATATCATAAGCAATTGAGATATCTTATAAAGAAGCCCTCAAAAATTGCTCTAATTTTCAACTTGCCGTCAAAGATCGTCATTCAGGACGATCGACAGTTCGTCCTGTACGATCAGAGTATTTCAGCCCTTCCAACCAGGACAATTTGGGTTTTGATGTATGATTTGAACATAATGTTTATTCTAATAGTCATGATGATTTGGTCATCATCCCGTAAAATTAGTTCAAAATCATATAATATCATCCAAAAAATAGTTCGGGACTTCTATGAGATAAATTGGGATGATATAAAAATATAACTGATCGTCTAGGACGATTCTTGGATCATCCTGTACGATTAGTTCAAAATTAGTGATTATCATCCACCAGATAGTTCGGGACATTCAAGAGATTTAGGGAGAACTAAAGTTTTTCACATATATCATCCAGGACCATCATACGATCAACCATGACAATATGTTCGATAAATCTAACTTCATATGTTTTTCTTAATCACTTGACTAATTTCAATATGAATTTAATGAATCATCCAGGATGATATGGGATCGTCATGTACGATTAGAATAAAATTCTAAAAATAAAATATTTCCTAAATGAGTTTGGCGGCTGAGTATTTTTTATTTGAGCATATCGTTTAAGACGATGGGTGTGTCCTCCAACACGATTTGCTTAAGCAAGTTTACATGACCCAGATACCCTAATTATGGTTTCTATTTTTGTTTGATCATCCAGGATGATATAAAATCATCATGTGTAATATGATTAAAAAATAGAAAAATTCTAACTCATTAAATTTCTCCCTCTAAGTGTGTGTGTGTGCAAGGTTAATTAGCTTCAGAATCCACCAAGGTACATTTGACTCAAGAAAATATAAAAAATGCATTGAAATAGAAATTACAAATTGATTTAATCATTGTTTACCTAATCTTAAGCTGATTGACATTCCAAGCGAACTTGTGGACATGAAAGATTAGTGAGCTGGGCACATAAAACATATATGCATGAATGACATAAGTCAAAGAACAATAATATTTGTTATCATCAAAATCATAGTATTTGGATCCAGATCTGTAACAATTTCTTCCTTTTTGATGATGACAAACATTGTTATTGGAACATTTTAAATCACATATATTTTTTCTTTTTAATTTATTTTAGAAAAAATAAAAGAGAACAATATAATCAAAATAAAGAAAATTTTGCTAAAACAATCAAACATTACAACACTAACATTACTCCCTCTTTTGACATCACAAAAAGGAGGAAACAAAAAACCACTAAACAGAACATAGTACAAACAAGTACAAAACATCAAATAAAAATACCAAGCAATCTACAGGTACGAAAAACCCTGATCAAGTGAAGGAGGTGGTGGTGGTGGCTGAAAAAGACTGTGAATGAAAGAAAATTGCTTCTCAAACCATGCCATATCCTGATCGTGCTACTATTGTTGTTGGGCTACATATGCATTGAAATTATCAACATCCGCTGCATGCGACTGCTCTTGTACAACGACGTAGGAGTCAAACCTAGCCTCCCATTGGTCAAACCTCTCCACCAACTGATCAGTTGCGACTACTGGCAAATTGGAATAGGTTCATAAGTAGCCTTTTCCTCTGCTCCCTCAGCCTCCTCATACTCTTGATGGAGGCGAGTGCTATGAAGGAAATGGAAGGAGGTATTGGCGTAGAAGGTAGATTAGTAGTTTGGTAGGATAGGATACTGAAGGTTGTACTTTGTTTCAAGAATATATGCAATGATATGTCCTAGGGCTAGATTTGGTTTCCTCTTATGTCCAGACTCCCAAATACTAGTCAAGTATTCAATGTATTGAAAATAAGACCAGTGGCATTTAAATCACTACGATCCATGATATACTAGGTGGTGAAGGAGAGTAGAGGAATAATATGAATACCCACCAGCTTTAGGTTACAGAGGTTCAAATGACATGTTGAATAGTCCTAACATCTTTGACTAATGAACTAGAGGCACCATCATGGAAAGTGGCATTAGTGTGTCTTAAATATTGATTGACAGGGCTCCAGTTGAAATCAGGATATATAGCTAATATATAAAGTTTGTCACCATTGATGGAAAGTTGAAGAAGTTCATGAC
This sequence comes from Dendrobium nobile, assembly GCA_022539455.1. Lineage (NCBI taxonomy): Eukaryota > Viridiplantae > Streptophyta > Magnoliopsida > Asparagales > Orchidaceae > Dendrobium > Dendrobium nobile. The sequence continues at coordinate 38,521,599 of CM039722.1, read as the reverse complement.
ATTCCTGATAAGTGATTTCTACCGGTCTTATGTTTACGTAAGATTGAAGGGCAGTGTAGGTAGAGTTTAGCCAAAGACTAGAAAATAATTCATACAGAAGTTCAGAGTGGAAAGAGAATGCGAGGGTCATAATGAAATTAAGGGAAGTATGACTAAACAGATCTAACACTGGATAAGTAAGTGTGTGGGGATTTACAATCTTGGAGGATGTAATCCCTACAGTTTGGTAGCAGAGATAAGCAGCCTGATTTGCTGCCTCAGCCCTCGAGGAGCTTTCAGTAAGCATTCTAGAATGCTTGCCACCAGCCATTTTTAGAGCTTGACTAAAAGGGAGGAGGATTTGAAGGATATTAGAGTGAAGAAAACATTTCAAATCAACTATTTATAAAGAGTCAGAGAAATCATCTAGGACAATCGTGGAATCATCCAGAACGATCATGAGCAATAATAGCATCCAAGACGATTGGTCAAAAAAGCGATTCTATCACCCAGGATGATCAGACATCATCCAAGATGATTAGAGAAAAGCAATCATTCCGAGGAGTTATCTATTACGATCTTTTACTATAAGAGTCATTCATGACGAATAGGTGGATCGTCTAGGACGATTGGCAATAATGGAACGTACCAGTCAAAATTAAAACATCTAATTATTTTGCCATGTGGATTATCCAAGATAATCACCAATAATTGAGGTAGAATTTGATCATATCGTCCAGAACAATATGGATTGTCCATGACGATCTCAAATATAAGTTAGATCAACCGTCAGATGGATGATGAACTGTGAATTTTTGATATCATTCAGGACTATAGTAAATTGTCTAGGGTGATGCGAATAAAAAATTGAAAAATTTTGATGATGGATAAAGATGATAAGAAAAGGTCCAAAAAAAAAAAAAAGTAACACTTAATAAAAAACAAGTAAAAAACACAATAAAAAGATGATAAAAATAATAAAATGAGCAATTTAAAAATGAGTTTTTTTAATCAATACTAGAATATGATAAATTTTCCCTGTGATTAAATTAAAAATTAATAAGAAATGAATTAATATCATTGAAATCTAAAAAACGGTAGAACAACCGATCCTATTAGTCCCAACTCTGACTCCTTACAGGGTAAAAATCTTTTGAAAATAAAATCTAACTCAGAAAAGAAATCAGATAAGAAAAGCGATATGTTCAAATTTTCATTTAAGAAAAAATATCTTATAAAATAATATAACTGTTGCGTACTGGAGTATTCATGGCAGTAGAGAAATATAAAATTAATGTCGTAGCATTGTACGAAAATCCGACATGCACACAGATAAAAAGAGAGGGTACGTCATTCACTAGAGACACCAAGATTTTTATGTGAAAAATCCCTGAAAAGGGGGAAAAACCATGAAAACATGATATCTATTGAAGACATTGAGGTACGTTCGAATATGAATTATAGAGATAAACAAGAATGAATTTTACTTATGATGTCAAAAAGTTATCCATTTTGTCAAAGCAAATTATAAAGGTTTATTGATATGTCTCTATTATATCTAAAGATATATTGAAAGCTTAAAGCCACTGCTATTACACTGATTCCTAAAGGTTCACATGCTTCCAACATTAATGATTATAGGCCTATATCTCTTTGCATTGTTTTCTATAAAATTGTGGCCAAAATCATTGCTAATCGGCTTAAAAACACGCTTCCTCATATTATTCATGATAGCCAGTCTGATTTTATCTCTAATAGATGCTCTACTGATAATATTATTTTGGCTTCTGAGATTCTTAGAGAATTTAAGGGACCTCATTAGAGTTTTTGTGCTAAATTTGATATTAAGAAGGCTTTTGATTCTGTTTCTAGAGAATTTTTTGTTGCTAGATTTCTTCAGAAAGGTTTCCCGGAGGTTTTTGTTTCCTGGATTAAAGGTTGCATATCCAATGTGTATTTCTCTATCTGTTTAAATGGTTCATTGGAGGGTTTTTTTAAATCCACTTTTGGCCTTCGTCAAGGTTGTCCCCTTTCACCTCTGTTGTTTTGTATTATGATGGACGGGTTATCTTGCATGCTTTAAGGCACATCTAATACATTATGCTTCAAGGGTATTGAATGCAAGGATGTTTGCATTAGCCACTTGATGTATGCTGATAATCTTCTTGTTTTTGGGGTTGCTTCCAGAGAAAATGTTGTTGGCTTGAATAGATGTCTGCCAGAATTTGGTAATATTTCTGGGCTTCATGTCAAGGCTGCTAAAAGTTCCATTATTTTTTCTAACAATGTGCACGACTCTCAAGCTATATGTGATGAGCTTGGCATACACCAAGTTAATAACTCCTTCACCTACTTGGGACTTACGATCTCCTCCAAGAGACTTAGTTTTTCTCATTTCCAACCACTCCTGAGCAACGTTTCTGCTCTACTTGCTGGTTGGAAAACCAAGTTTCTTTCTTTTACAGGTAGGGTCAAGTTTCTAAAATTCACCATAGCCAATATCATCGCCTACTGGATTAGAGGATCTATATTACCCAAGGCTTGTTGTGCTACCATCAATAAACTTTGCTCTAGATTCTTATTTCATAGCAACATAAATGAAAAGAAACTTCACCTCATAGCTTGGTCTCAGGTCACACTACCTAAATATTTTGGAGGCCTTGCTATTCCTTCTATTGAGGCTCTCTCTCATGGTGTTAATTGCTCAATTATTTGTAGATTCAATAAATACCATTCCTTCTTGAGCTCCTGGTATAAAGCTAAATATGACTCTCCTTGGACACCTCCTCCTGCTCAAGCCTCTAAAATTTGGAAAAGTTTGTGTTACTGCTATGAAGATTAAAAACTGCATTTCTTTCTGTGGCAAAAGATTGTGCTTTGTCTATGTCCTGGGACCTGTGGCTGCATGGTAATCCGATTTTTGTTTAATATAACACCAATGTGTTTGCGAGAACTTTGGTGAAGGATTATATTCTCAATGGTCAGTGGAAATTACCTGTTTCTATTCCTTATGCTCTTTCTACAGCAATTTTAGGCACTCAAATCACTGAAAAATCAGATCTATTCTGGAAAGGCTCTTCTAAGCCTTTATTTAGAGATTTCATCAGTCAATTCTACTCTCATTTTCCTGAGGTTAATTGGGTTAAATTTATTTGGTTCAAAAAGCATGCCCTTAGATATGCTTGTTTTGTTTGGATGACAATGCTTGGGAAACTTAAGACAGCTGATAACTTATTACATAAGGGGATTCAGGCTCCTCTTGATTGCTCCCTATGTTCAAACATTCCAGAAAACCATTCTCACCTTTTTTTTTTACTTGTGATTTCTCTTATAATATCCTCACTGCTTTGTTACCAGAGCTTAACTATTTTTTACTGAGGCCAGATCTATCTCAGATTTTTTATTTCGTTGAGTATTCGCAATGCTATAGTAGACTAGAAAAGAACTTTTGTTACTTAACCATCAGTTGCATTATATATCACATCTAGAAAGAGAGAAATAACCGTCGTTTCTCTAATTTGAGGGATGCTTCAGTCAATATTATATGCTCAATATCCACTGCTATCCGTTTTAAAATTTCAAAATGGAAAAACAAAGGTGATTTACTGCAACGGTTCAATGGTATTTAATGGTTTATATGTCGTTTTGTTTTTCCACCTGGGCTCCTTGTTTTTGACTGTTTGGATTTTGGCTAAGTTGTTACTGCTTAAGTGCCACTTATTTGAGAAGTGGGCTCCCAGATTTTCTCAGAAGGTTTGGTTTTTCTTTTCTGATGCTGTTTCGAAGTATGGGCTCATCCTTTTTTGTGTTGAGACGGTTTCTTTCGGGAAGGACAGGATTCAGTTCAAATCTTATTGTTTTGTTAATTACTGATTGAGAATGGTTTCATTTCAGTTCAGCAGCAAACCTTATCTCTCTTTTTGAATTCATGCTTTGGTAATCTGCTGTTTGCTGATTGCTTCATTTGCTGGGTTTCGGACAATCTGACGATGATGAGCAAGATTGAACTCTTCCATTCTAGCCATGGAATGCCTTCTTGGCAACCTGGCCGTGGGATTGCAAAGAATGGATTTCTGATGCCTGCGATTGGAGGTTCTGTGATGGCCATTTTTCGTCTCCTGTTGCTGACACGTTTCAATTGCCTTCGGTCTATTTGGCAACCAGAGCCTTCTCCGCTGATATGACTGTTATCTTATGATAGATATATATATATTTAGTTCTGGTCTATTTTCTCTGAGTTTATAATTGTATTTTTGATCTCTCACTGCAGTTTTTCTTTGCAGTTAATTTGGGGATGTTTTTTTGCTCTCTTTTCTTTTCCTACTATAGGTTTACTTGTAACTGATTTATTTTAATACAAGGGCTCTTCCCCGGGTTTTCCCCAAAAAAAAAAAAAAAAGCTTATGCCCCTTGACGGCCTTTATCCGCACTCTAACAATTGATGTTGATAGCAACAATTTTACGAATTTCAAGAAATTTCAGTGATAAGGCCTATGTGGTCTTCGCATAAAGCTATTTGTCATTTTGCAGTTCTTTTTTTATTTTTTTGGGTCCTAACTGAATGAGCCAATTATCTAAGAAAAAATATTTGGTTAATTTTCTAACAAATAGCAATAATAACAAATAACATTTTTAAGTTATTGCGCAATAAAATTATGTCCAAAACTCTCTGTATTTTTTCTTTTTGTGGTATTAAATAAGTGATCAAAATACATAAATATTCGATAAAAATAAAAAAAATAATGTAATTTTATGAAAAATAAATAAAAATAAAATTCAGTATTGTTTTGAAATTAAACGTCCTCATCAGGAAGTCCTAACCTAATATTTTTTTCTTAGATAATCGGTCAATTCGGTTAAGATCCAAGAGAATAAAAAAGAACTGCAAAATGACAAAAAGCTTTATGCGAAGACCACAGTAGGCCTTATCTCTGAAATTTCTTGAAATTTTACTTCGTAAAATTGTTGCTATCAACATCAGTTGATAACGAGTGCGGATAAAGGTCGTCAAGGGGCATATCAGAATTTTCTTAGACTAATTATTCATATGTTCATTTGGAAGTGATTTTAGGAATCTTTCTAAATCATAGAAAAATCTTATTTGGAAAGCTTTTTATTGGCTGATTATTGCATTAATTAGAATCATAATTACTACCAAAATTAGGAGATTTCTCTGATGCTTTGATTAGGAAGGTTTCCTTTTATTGTCTTGCCTAAAATCTATGTAATGGTATTTGAGGGCTCTTGTAAAGGTTGAATAGCAAAGCATTATCATCCTCAGTAGGAGGTTGAATAAGCAAAGCATTATCATCCTCATCCACCATCTTAGGAATCACATTAGCATTATCAATAGGGAAATTTAACTTAGAAGAATTGAAAACATCTTGAAAAAAATATATACCAAAATTAATAATTAACTGATCCGAATCACACACAATGCCTTGAGGATCAACAATTTTATGAATATGATTCCTCATTATATTTTTATTAACCAAAGCATGAAAAAAAGAAGTGTTTCTATCCCCTTCAGTAGTCCAAGCAATAGAGGTTTTTTGTTTCCAAAAAATCTCTTCCTGATTTTGCAGATTAAAAAGATAAAGCTTTGCATTTTCAAGATTGGAAATTATCTCATCAGAATGATTATCAAGCAGAACAGTTTCCAACTCCACCACCTTACCTTCAGCTTCTTTGATATTATCAAAGATATTTTTGAAGACATGTTTATACCATCTCAAAGTTTGTTTAAGTCTGTTAAGCTTAGACCAAAGCCTAGCCATGCCAATAATATTATTGTCAGGAAAAACATTAGCATTCCAATTAGTAGCAACCACATTTAAGAAATCAAAATGATTAATCCACATATTTTGAAATCTAAAGGCTAAAGAAGGCTTGATATTATTATCCAAAATTTGCATAAAAAGTGGAGCATGATTAGATAAGGTTCTTCGCAAATGCTGAACATGAGTAATATGAGAATTATTAACCCACTCATTATTAAAAAGAAACATATCCAGTCTTTGCCACATAGAAGATCTATACCAAGTAAAAGCACTACCAGAGAACCCAATATCCATTAAATTGCAGTTAGAAATCATTTGATTAAAATCATTCATAGTATTAATATTAGGGGGATTACCCCCAATCCTTTCATTGGCGTTAGAGATAATATTAAAATCACCTCCCACACACCAAGGCCCAATAGCATTATGCTCAAAATCAGCTAAACATTCCCAAAGAGGAATTCTACTAGCTCTAGTACATAAAGCATAAACAAAAGATGCATTAAAAATATGCTTATCGTAAGAAATCTGAGCATGAACCACTTGATCAAAATCAGAAATAACCGTAATATTTAAAATCTTCTTCCACATAATCCAAATTTTATTAGATATGTTGGCAAAGCTAGAATTAAAACCAAACCAAGAAGTGGCAGACAAAATTTTATCCGAAGAAACAAAGGGTTCAAGCAGAACCAAAAGCTGAATGTTGTGAACACGATACAAATTTTTTACACGAATTTTCAAATCCTTCCCCCCAATCCCCCGCACATTCCAGATAAGAGCTTTAAACATTAGAGTTTTTGGGATTAGTTTGAGCCATAGTAGATCTAGGTGTTTCAGATATTTGATTTTTCTCATGCTTCTTTTTTTTTCTTATGCATTTGAGGAGAACCTTCCTCCTCAAGATTTTTGGTATTAAGCTCACTAAGTGTTTCAGATATTTGATTTTTCTCATGCTTCTTTTTTTTCTTATGCATTTGAGGAGAACCTTCCTCCTCAAGATTTTTGGTATTAAGCTCACCAAACTCAGACCCAGATCCACTGGTTTGGCCTCCTCCCTCTCCCAAAACATTCCTATTTTGTAAAGGAAGATCAAATTTAGGTCTCGGTATATACTCCCCTTCTTCACATTCTTCCCCACCATCCTTCCCTTTATCATGATTAATCGTAGCAAGAGTATCCACAAGAATACCCTCTTTTTGAAACATAGATTCCACGGAAATAAACATTGTTGGGCTGTTTCCATTCTCATCAAGCAATTATTCATTAATTAAAACTTTATCAGGGATAGAAATCATCGAATTTTCAAGCTCAACCACTTTTTCCAAATTGTTAATACCACCCACATTCTCGGTATCATTCTCTATTTCATTAATAGGGAAATTACCAACCATCTCAACACTGGATGGGATGACATCCAGCACAACAGGGGCTGTAGAGTTTTTCTTAATGATTTCAGTAACCTTGATGTTTCACATACCATTGGAGTTATTGGTAGGTTTCTTAAGTTTCGGATGTAATTTAAAACATTCAACCAAAGCATGCCCGTGAGATTTACAATGAGTACAAAATTCCGGAACCTTTTCAAATTCGACTTTCTGTAGTTATCCGTAAGTTTTAGAGCCAACCCACACTTCTTTTGCATATTTCTTAGTAATGTCTACTTCCACAAGAACCCTAGCCACCGAAGGCTAGGTTCTTGATGCAGTCACCTGATCCATTTGTAACGGACGCCCAAAAATTGAACCGAGAGCAAAAAGAACTTTTGTGTTAAAAAAATGGAGTCTACGGTTTGGGAATGAAATCCAAATGGGGACAATAGGGGATTCTTCCTTCACATCAAAGAACGGCGTCCATTTTAAAATGCGCATTTGACAATTAAGAATGAAGTAAAATCTACGAGCAAAAATACGGCTATAATCCAAATCGTTGGATAGTTGAATGGCGACATGCTTCGAATCTAGCAAACCCACAGAATAAAATCCCGTCAGCTTAAGATTACTGAAAAAATTACGAATCGCATCAAGATTTGGTCGACAGAGACCAAATTTACCAACTATAGTAAAACGGAACGGTGAAGCAAGCTTTAAAACTTCATCATCAGAAATAAAAACAACTGGTACACCATTGAAAGTAGAATGAGTAAGAGATTGAAGGATATCACCAGAAGAAGTTCCCGAAAGATCATGATTTGGTCGGTGAAGGAGCATCTTGATCCAAGTTGAAGAAACCTTTGTTGGGATCTTGCGCCTTGGAGGCGACGTTCCCCCAAGGAGTCGAGGCAGAGCCCCCCGACATTATCTCGAAGCCCAACAAAGGCCAAAGGCAGAAGAGATCACCAGCAGAACAAATCTAGTGAAAAAATGCACGAAAATCACTTGGAGCGGAGGGGAAAATGGCTGGAGAAACGAAGGAGACGGGGAACCCTAAATTGCCAGAGCGGCGCTAGGGTTTAGGAGAGAAAGCGGTGACATCAGCATCATACTTTCTTTCAATCTCAGCACCGTGCTTAACCTGTAACTAGTTTATATATATGTATATTGTAACAGTAAATGTAATAAGAAATATTTCTTTCCTCTGTTCATTTCTCTACATGGTTTCAGAGCAAGGAGCGATCCACAATTAATCCTCCTCCCTCCTCCCTCCCATCCTGTTCGTTTTTCTTCCCTCTCTGCTTTTGTCATGGACAACTCCACGGCTACCTCCTCTATGCCTCAACCTGACACCGTCCACCACGATACCTTCAATCCACCATCCTCAACTCCCTCCTCTTTGAAGTTCTTGATGAACAACATCAAGAAATGCATCTCGCAACCTCTCACTACCGACAGTCATCCTCTATGGCACTCTTAAGTTCTCAAGATCTTTCGTAGAAATGGCTACGAAGGATTTCTTGACGGGTCTGTCAATGCTCCGCCAAGATCTATTACCAATTCCACCCGAAACTCTACTCCAAATCCCAGCTTCACCAACTGACTTCTTCTGGATCAAAATCCTATCGCAGCCTTGTACTTCGTCATCTCGGTAAACATTCTTTGATACATTCTTTCACTAGAACACTGCTATGACATCTGGAACACACTTGAGTGCTAACTCCAATCCAACAAAAGATCAAGAATCATCCAGCTTAAACACGAATTACATTATTTTTCCATGAAAGATAAATCTATGTCTCAATATTTGCTCGACGTAACGACCAAAGTCGATTCTCTGGCTGCAGTCGGTGCTCCCATCGACGTTGAAGACATCATTCGTTATACTCTTGACGGTCTTCCTTCAACCTACCAAGCTTTCAAGACTGCAATCCGCACAAATCTTCAAACCTCTTAGCCTCGATGATCTCTATATCCTCCTATGCAGCGAAGAATTGAACCTCGCTCACAAAACCAATCACAAACATCAAAAATTGCAAGTCTTTGGTAATACTATGGCCCTCTCAGCCGCTCGCGGATGTGGTCGAGGCTGATCCACCTACACGCGAGGCCGATCCTCTTCCAGCAACCGCACAACTAGAAACACCTCAAATTCAACTCGCGGAGCCAAATCCGCAAGACCTTCCGTAACCGTCAAATTTGCATCAAGTTCGGACACTCTGCAATAAAATGTTGTCACCGCCACGACGAACAATACAACACCGATCCCACTAAAACGGCCTTCTTAACTTCTCCGTCACCTAGCCCCCAAGAATGGTACCTTGATAGCGGTGCTTCTACCCATCTTACCTCAGATCCATCACACTTCGAAACTTCTCAACCTTACATCGATTCAAATCAAGTCGTTCTTGGCAATGGCCAACAAATTCTAATTCAAACCACAGGTAAAGGCATTCTTCCTACACCGCAAGGTAGTCTCCAACTCTCACAACTCAACTTAGTTCTGAATCTTTCCTTCAATCTTTTATTCATTAGTCGCCTTGCTACCGACAATAATTGCCTTATAACCTTTTCTTCTCATGACTACATTATTAAGGATCAGAAGACCCGACGAACTCTTCTCACAGGTCCGTGTATTAATAGGCTATATATGCTCTCCGTCAATACCTCCGATCCTTCACCATCCACGCTTTCCCTCATCTCTGTTCAAGCCATCCCCGACTTATGGCTTCAAAGGCTCGGTCACCCGTCTACCAACACCTTGGCGAGTCTATCCAAACAATTTTCCAATATTTGTATTTCATCTACTAAATCTATGTATAACACATGTCGCATGGCTAAAATTCCTCGACTACCTTTCAATGCTTCTCAAACTAGTAGCAAATTTCCATTCGATCTTGTACACTTTGATGTTTGGGGACCCTCTCCCACTAATTCAAATTACGGATACGATTTCTACATTTCGTTCATTGATGACTATTCTAGATATAACTGGGTCTATCCACTAATTCATAAATCTAATGTTTTAAATGTTTTTCTTGATTTTAAAAGAATGATCACTTGCCAATATAACACTAATATTCGCATTCTTCGCACCGACAGAGGCGGCGAATTTATCAATAACAAATTTCATAGTCTTATCAAAAGTCTAGGGATCATCCATCATTATACTTGTCCTTACTCTCCGCCTCAAAATGGAGTGGCGGAACGCAAACATCGACACCTAACTGAAACCATCCGCTCACTCCTCATTGCCTCCTCTCTTCCACAATATCTCTGGGTAGACACACTTTTAACCACGACCTACCTAATAAATTGGCTACCTTCACCCAACACTTTGAAACAAATCTCCGTACAAACTCCTCCACCGCACACCTCCCATCTATGATCATCTCAGGGTCTTCGGATGTCTGTGCAATCCCTGGCTAAAACCTTACACATCCAACAAATTTTCTCCGCTATCACATCCTTGTGTCTTCATTAGTTACGCCGAACGTCAAAAAGGTTACCACTATTTGAATCCTACCAACAACAAGATCTACACATCCCGTCATGTCATCTTCAACGAAGTTGTCTTCCCCTTCACTCAATCTAATAATCTCTCACCAACCATCACCTCTAATTCCTCTCACATTCCTCCTTTGCTCTTTGTTCCCATAGTCGGTCTACCAACTTCTCTAACCACGCCAGCACAACATTCTCCCAAGTAAGCAAAATATCCTATAAACATTCCTTCAGCCATAGCATCTAAAACCCAAGCACCTCTCGTTACCGAAGTTCCAATGCCTACACAACCTCAATCCCAATCCATATCTAATCCACCAAATCAATCACCACAGGTTATAAATTCAATACCTAAACCTCAACATCATTCTATGCTCACTTGTTCTAAAATCGGGCACAACAAACCAAAGCACATCTTCGATCTCTCACACGTATTTCAACCCACCAAACCAACCACTTATAATCAGGCCGTTAAAAGTGAACACTGGCGTTCAGCCATGTCACAAGAGTTTCAAGCCTTACAAAGCTCAAGCAACTTAGGATCTCATTCCACCGCTTCCACATCAAAACATCCTCGGTTGTAAATGGGTTTTCAAAACCAAACTTCACTTAGATAGTACAGTAGCCAAATACAAAGCGCGACTCATAGCAAAAGGTTCCAATCAAGAACACGGGCTTGATTATATTGAAACTTAGCCCAGTGGCTAAAATGCCAACCGTTCGCGTCCTAATTCAAATTGCGTTACACTTCAGCTAGGAAATTCACCAACGCGACGTCTCTAACGCTTTCCTACACGGTACCTTATCGGACACCATCTACATGCACCAGTCACCGAGATTCCAAGATTCTCTGCATCCCAACTACATCTGCAAACTAAACAAGGCATTATATGGACTCAAACAATCTCCACATGAATGGTACGCAACTCTCTCAACTCATCTTCAAACTTTCGATTTTTCAATAAGCAACTCTAATTCATCTCTACTAACCTATAAATAGGGCTCTACACAAATATACTTCTTAATCTATGTGGATGACATTCTACTCACCAGAAACTCTACCACTGAGCTCACTCATCTACTCTATAATATCCACGAATGGTTTAAAATGCAGAATCTGGGATCGTTGGCACACTTCCTCGACATAGAATTTGCTACCATTGATCACGGCACCATTCTCCATCAACAAAACTATGCCTTCCACATCCTAGACCATGCCAGAATGCAAAATACAAAACTTGTTTCCACTCCCATATCCTGTAAGCCGGTGATCACTCCAATCTCGGACAGCAAATTTTCAAATCCCCAGTTCTACCGGCATCTCATAGGGTCACTCCAGTACCTCACTTTGACTCGCCTGGACATACAGTTTGTGTTTCACCAATTGAGTCAGCACATGGCCAATCCTCTCAACTCCAACTTCGACAACCTCAAGAGACTCCTACGCTACATCCAATTCGACAACCTCAAGAGACTCCTACGCTACACCCAAACCAACATATGAACACCTATCCACAAAGACGATCTTACTTTTCAAGGGTTTGTTGATGCGGACTGGGCCAGCAGTTCTCAAGATCGCAAATCAATAACATGTTACTACAATTTATTGGGCACTTCACCCATATCTTGGCAAGTCAAAAGGCAAAATACAGTAGCCCGATCGTCCACTAAGGCTGAATATCGGGCTCTAGCAGCATAAGCATCTGAAGTCATTTGGCTTCATCGTATGCTCGAAGATTTTCACATACTGCAAAACACACCAACCACAATTTATTGCGATAACACATCCGCAATCGCTCTTGCTAACAATCCTATCTACCACAGTCTGACTAAACACATTGATGTCGACTGCCACTTCATTTGCGACTGTATTCAATCTAAGCAAATTATCGTTCATCACATTTGTACAAATGACCAAATCGTCGACATCTTTACAAAACCTCTACCTATACATCGCTTTAAACTGTTATCAAACAAACTGATCGCTGTCAAGCCAACAACAGTTTGAGGGGGCATGTAAGCAAGAATGCTCCGTACCTTCTTGCCACATCAACACTATACCTTCTTGCCACATCGGCATCGTACTTTCTTTCCATCTCAGCACCGTGCTTAAGTTGTAACTAGTTTATAAATATGTATATTGTAACAGTAAATATAATAAGAAATATTTCTTTCCTCTGTTCATTTCTCTACAGTTAACAATGTGGATGTTGGTAATGGTTTGGCTGCTTTGGTTTCTAATACTGTTATAGTTTTGAATACTAATTGTATTCAACCTTTTGATGTTGTTCAACAATTTGTACAAATTCCTTTGGGTTGTTAATTTAATCAGGTAAATTTGGATTATCACTCTTTTGATACTGTTAATGTTCATACTCTATCGCCTTTGAGTTTTGTGGATATGAATGAGGAAGTGCCTCCTATAAATGTTCCCATTTCCCTTGTATCTAATGATGCTTTTTTAGCACAATTGGTAATTAAATCGATAGATAATGGTGTGTCTCAAGGTGATTGGTTAGCTGATTGGGATTCTTCAGCTAATTAGGATGTTGGGGAGGAAATTGATGGGCAAGGGATGATTATCTTGAAAAATCTGGCTTACATGTTATTTGAATCACTGAAGAAGGTTTTTTCAAGAATGTTGCTAAACATATAAGTACAAAATCCAAAAAGAAATCATCTTCTTTTTAGATCCCTTATTCCTTGTTATGTTATTGAGTCCTTATTTCTCTTTGGGTTGGTTGTGCTAGTTCTACTTTTTGCTATTAGTGCTGGGTTGGTTGGTTGGTTCTGTCTAGTGGTTTGTTTGGAACTTCTACTTATTGTTGGCTATTTGGAGGTTTGGTTGATTTGAGCCAGTTGTCGTTTGTTGAGGGTTGGTTTGTGTTGTGGCTTGGTTGCTCTACGTGTTTGGTCTTGGGGGGTTGGTTTTTCTTTTGTGGTCATTGTGTTCCTTGGTGCTTCTTAGCCTGTTGTTTGGTTTATCTTATAGGTACCTGGTTGGTGGTCCGTATGACCTCAATTATAGGTTGAGGTTCTTCTTGTTGCTTCCTTGAGCTGACTTGAACTTCATTTCTCTGGAGAAGCCTTTTAGCTTTGTCTTCTCTTAGTGGTTTTGGTTGTTTTTGTTGACTTCTTCTTCTTTTGCTTATTTATTATAATAAGTATAGTCAATGGCTCATAGGTTTTAATTTAAAAGCTATATTTTTAGAGAGTTTCTGATTCTTTCTGGACTTAGAATTTTCTATTTATTTTAAAATGTAGGTCTCTATGTGGGTTTTATCCCAAAAATATTGAGACAACATTTAAGTGTTCTCATCAAAAACAAAAACAAATTAAACCAAATAAGGACATTTTTATTTTCTAATTGGTTTTAACCCAAATGGCACAAATCGAGTAAATATGTCTCTTTGCATAATTTATTTTATCTTATAAAATCTGATTATTTATAACTAAATGGTTACCATTTTTTCTTGGCTAAAAAAATTTGCTAACTTCATCAAATAACTACTGATACTGTGGAAGTAATTGTTAGCAGTATATTGGATGTTTCTTCGGCTTCGTTGGGACAATTTTTTTTTTTTTTGAAATATTCTAGAGGGACGTCCCGCATTCATTAAATAAAAAAAAGATAAAGAAATGCCTTCAGAAAAGAAAATACAATAGGTAAACACCTGTAAACAAAAGGTTGTATAAACCGCCCCAAAAAGAACAAAAGACATAAGAAGAAGTTAAACAAACTATAACAATAAAAGGTAAAAATGTCCATAGGACTCAAGACTAGCAGGCTTTCCAGCAAAAACCCTCAAGAGAATGGCCCCACCTAGTTTCCAAGGTAAGGACCTTCCTTGGAGGCAGAATTTCCCCCCCCCCCCCCCCCCCCCCCCCCCCCCCCCCCCCCTCGCCTCAAAAAAAAAAAAAAAAATCAACCAAAACCTAAGAGGCAGACCGAAGAACAAACTAAAGGAACAGCAGAAATCCTTCTCTAGAAAACCTCTGAGATCTTATAAGGAACAACTGAAATACTTCATCAAAAATGCCTCAGAGTAGTAGGTAATGATCAAATAGTTGAAGAACAAAGACGTGAGAAGAAAACACTCAATAGAAGTGAATTTCTCAAGACACAAAATGCCTCCAAGATTGCCTACAAATTGATGATCGTCCAGGTGGAGAAGGCCACCTCATTATTATCCAGAAAGATCTAGCAAATGAATATAAGCATTTTAGAAGAAGAAGCAACATGAGAAATAATATAGAGAGTGGATTTCACCAACATCAGAATGTAATGCACCACTTAAAACAAATAATGAATCCAAAACACTAGATACTAAATGCAAGATAGTTATAAGAAACATAAAATCAGAATAAAATATTGGAATACCTATCATCGTTCTTCCAACGAGAGATCTTGACTTTAACGGCTCTTCTAATCAGAACCAAAATAGTACTAATATAAGAAGAAGATTGATAATATCTTCTCCCATTAAGCTCACGCCAAATGTAATAAATTGAGGCCCAAATGGCTAAATAGAAGTAGCATTTAGAAATCAAAGAAATCATACTATCACCATTAATACAGTTAGAAAAATATTAGGTCTCATCAGAAAATGGAAGCACCCAAAAGACAGTCTTTAAAATACTAAAGGAATAATCACATTCGTAAAACTTATGAGGAACAAATTCCTCAAAGCAATTGTAAAAAGACAAACAGGATTAATAGGGATATTCCTAATAATATGATGATGTGCAGCCTTGACCACCTACCAGAGCAAGCCAAGCAAAAGAGGAAAACCTCTAACAATAATTTTGTGTTAGATAAACCAATCAACTTCCTCATACATTTTATAATAATCCAACAAAAAGTTCTTAAAGGTAGGATATTCTAAATTACACCACAAGTAAGAATCGTAATCAGCATTAGAAATTTTAATAATTGAATTAAAATTATGAAAAGAAGAGTTTAAAGCATTAAGAATTGCCCAAACACCATAAAAAATAATATCAGCCACAATAGAATTAGTGTGGAGAACAGTAATAGAAAAAGGGAAATTTCAGCCAGTTACTTTCCAGCGCACCCATAATCCCACCACAGATAGGTACTATTGCCAACAACAATGTTAAAAGAGACATTTTGTTTAACCAATCTAGCCACCTTTACCAAGTGCTTCTAAAGGAAGACATTTTCGAATAATAGGTTTCGAGATATAGGAGTTCTTAAACCAGTAACCAAGAAAAGAGTCACTGGAAATGCATATTCAAATCAAAGAAGAAGAGAAAGCTTGGATGAAAGTAGAAATAAAAGGGAAGACCAAAGACTTCTAAATATTTAGGTAAACAAGTATTCTTCTAAGAAATAATATGAAGCTTCTTCCCATTAACATCACCATGAAAAAGGAATCTAGCACAACACTTATTAAAACATTTGAGACAATATTTGGGTATAAATGAACATCTAATATTATATACAATGGAATTCTAAAAGCTAAATTTGATGTACTAAATTATACCTGTAAAGGAAAGAAACTTGGCCATCTAACCATCTAATATGTTGGTAATCTTATGGATTAAGGGAGAGAAGTCAGCAACTCTAAGCATTCTAACAACAATGGGAGTACTTAGCTATCCATCATACAGAGAAAGATTAAGTAAATCAACAGTAGTCATGTGATTAGCAGTGTCTTTAGAGAAGAAAATGTCACTTTTATCATGATTCATACTAAGGCCAAATGCTTCTTTAAGGATAAAAAAATATCCTTTAAAATATTTTCATTATCTAAAGTAGTTTTACCAAAATCAGAAAATCATCGTCACAAAGTAAATGGGAAATGGAGGAACTAGCATGATAAAATCCTTGGAAATGAGAATTCCCAAAGTTATTATCAAGAATGTTAGAGAAAGCGTCCATGATGATGAAGAAGAAATAAGGAGATAAAGGACAACCTTACCTCAAGACAGAGAAAGAGTTGAAAACCCCATGAAGCTCCCCAATGTAACAAATGGAAAAAGGAATAAAAAAAATACAAGCCTTAATCCAAGAAACAAAAGATTCAGGAAACACTTTTTGAAGCATTAATTTATTTACAAGAAAACTTCTAGATACAATGTCAAAAACTTAGAAAATATCAATCTTAGAGCTGAAGTATTTATCCTTACCTTGAGTATTAAATCTATAGAGGATATTAGAAGCAATGATAATATTATCAGTAGAGAATCTCCAATGATAAATTCAGATTGACTAAGGTGAATAATAAAGGGCATAACATTTTTAATTCTCAGAGCTAAATTTTTTTAAACTAATTTTGTAAAAAGTTTTAAATAAGAAAATGGGTTTGAAATCATTAATATGAGAGGCTTGAGGCCCTCAGGAAATGAGAGCAAGAGCAGTAACCTTAACTTTCTTTAGAAGCAAGGAAGCGAGGAAAAAATATTTAATTACTTTACAAAACTTGTTACCAATGATAAGCTAAGATGTTTTGTAAATACTAAGGCTTCGTTTGTTTTTTCGGTGCTTTTGTAAAAGAAAGTTTTAAAAAACATTAGTTCAGGAAATGGAGTTTTTTAACGGAGAAGCATATATAAAAAGCTTTCTCAAAACTGCAGAAAAATGAAAAAAAAATAAAGTTATTGGGAACGTGATTTGACGAACCAAACAACACAAAAAAAAAATCTTCCGTTTCCAAATGGAAAAGGCAAAAAAAAAATGCTCAAACAAACAAAGCATAAAAGTATATCCAACTGGTCCGCGAGTAGAGGATTTAGCACTAGAAAGGCAGCATTTTCTAAAGCAGTTTTAGTTAAAAAATTTCTAACTTCGTAATAAATGGCGTTTAATGAAGTCCTAACTAATTAGTCGAATGGAGTTGTAATGATGAAGATTTATAGCGTTTGTTTTTCAGTGTTGATTTTATGCCCTAAACGATCATTAAAAAAATAGAAATTAAACGTCATTTATTACGAAATTTTTTAATTAAAAAACTGCTTTAAAAATGTCTTGTTGAAACACCTAGTTTTTAGTTAACAAATTTCTAATTTCGTAAATGATCGTGATATTTTCATTTTTTTTGTTAAAAAAAATCTAATTTCGTAAATGATCTTAAAAAAAATCTAATTATTTCTTTTTTGGGAAAATTAGGGGCGTGAGCCCAATTTATTCCGTCTAGAAAAAAGGAGTACATAATAAAAGTTGACATCTACCACAACCAACCAGTAGATTCAACCAATAGTAACAGCCATGGGCTGCTGAAACAAAAAGGAAAGCAAAAACAAAAATAAAAAGACTTAACAACAAGAGCTTCATAAAGCAATGAAAAGAAAAGCCTATATCATACAAAGGGAAACAGAATGATATGTAGAGAAGCAGAAGAAAACAATACCAAAGTATTGAAGTAGTGTACTGCCAGGATTAAAAACCACCAAATTGTCTCAGAAAAAACTGAACCCAAAGAAGTGCTCCCAAGTCATGAAAACCTGGACTCAGAAAAATTGGGTTCAAAGCGAGTTCATGCGACCGAGCAGTTCCCTGGTTGCCATAAGGCCGTCCAAGGGATATGGATGGGAGCTTCATCATCGTCCAGGTGATCAAAATGATAACAGGTTGAATCAGATTTGATTTGAAGCCTCCAAGACAAGCAGTCAGGCAGCTACCAAGGCTACCACAACAAATAGCAGCAAAATTCTCGCAGCTAACACTGGGGGGCACCATAATTCATAGGACGATATAATCAATTTCAGAACAAATAAAGCCCAGGGCCTTCCAGCTGCGGGTTGGACTAACCAGTTAAACAGCTAGATTATTAAAAAGGTCTCCATCCCACCATTTAGAGACCTTACACTGGATGGCTTTCTTGATCTTAATCAATATGGTGGTAGTGCTGGAGGCAGCTAAGGCAAATTTCCTCTCATTTCTTTCTCTCCAAACATGGTAAACAGTACAACATATAGTTATGAAGTGTAACCTTTTGGTTTGGGTAGAGAGGTTTTGATTTTCATTAACCCAATCAAATATTTGCATCAAGTTGGGTCTAAGAAGCATATTGGCTGAATCTGGAATGAGATTAGTAATAATGTAGTGGCTGTAATTACAGTCAAAAAACAGGTGGTTAGTGCTTTCTAAGTGATTAAAGCATAAAGAGCAAGTCAGATCCACCACAATGTTTCTACGGTGAAGTTCCATAGCCGTTTTTAGACCCCCAACCAAAGAGAGCCAGGCGTAAGTAGAGTATCTCAGCGAGTGTTTAGAGTGCCAAATGTATTTCTCCCAGTTGCAATCCGGGACAGATTTGTAAAAATCATTGGTAAAATTTTTGAAATTGGCTTTAGCTTTATTGGCCAAAGAAAGGCAATCAGAGTTGGTATCCAGAATACTAACACCAAGTATAGCATTAGAAACAGTTATAGGAAAGTTAGTAGGAATGTTCCAGCAGCCATCAGAAGAAATGAAATTGCTCACGTTAAGGTCCTCATAGTTAGCGTAATCTGGATTTAAATCTACCAGGCTAGTAGAATTGCACCAGCTATCCCAGATAAAAGAAAGGGGAGAATTAGGGGTGACTTTGAAATCCCAAAGTTCTTTGGTAGTAACAGCTGTGCTACAGATGGATTTCCAGAATTTAGAGGATTTAGTGTGGGGCGGCTTCCAAGGGGAGGAGTAGTATCTAAACAACCAAGACGCCAAAGGAGAAGTTCTATTATACATTCTATGTATAAGAGAACAGTTGAATCCATGTTGTAGAGCAGGTATACTATGTATACCAAGTCCTCCCTTGGCTTTGAGTTTACAGACATTGTCCCAGCTAACAAGGTGCAACTTTTTCCCCACAGAAATGTCACCAAAGAACAGAAATTTGGAAGCCACTTTCCTATAGAATTTAAACGCACCTTTGTTTAAAATAGCACCCCTTATCCAATAAGCAATAGAATTTAACATAGTAAATTTCAAATATTGCAGTCTACCCGCAAATGATAACATCTTGGCATTCCACCCAGAAAGTTTTCCCGTGATATCATCAGTTAGCGAGGAGATATCGGAGTAATTTAATTTCCTGAAGGAAATAGGGATTCCCAGATAAGAGATGCTGTCCTTAAGAGACAAGGGGAGGGAGTTGCAAATGTCAGTAGCAGAGGTAAGATGTTTAGGCAGCAAAAGAGAACTCTTCCCCAAGTTAATGTGAAGTCCAGAGGCTTTAGTAAATATGTTGATAGTTTCCATGAGATTGGTGCAATTGCTGCAAGTGGCATTGCCAAAAATAAGTAAGTCGTCAGCATAAAGGAGATGGCTGATCTTAAATTCTTTGAAATAAGCTCCCTCAAACCGATTATCATCAAGAATGGAGGAAAAAGCATCCATGGCAATGCAGAATAAAAACGGGCTTAGGGGGCAGCCCTGCCTTAACCCAGCCGAAGAGGGAAAGTAACCATGGAGCGCTCCTTTGATCACAATAGAATAGTTAACATTGGAAATACAGCTATTTATCCAAGTGATAAACAATGGAGGAAAGCCTTTTTGAAGTAGCCTGGCAAGAATAAATTCTCTAGATATAGTATCAAAGGCTTTACGTATGTCAAATTTTGAACAGAAAAAGTTCTTTTTCCCCTTAGCCGCATATGTAAGAATCTCTTGAGCCAATATAATATGATCCGTAGAAGTTCTATTTTTAATAAATCCAGCTTGATTTTCTTTCACAATGAGAGGCATCACACTCTTAAGCCTATTAGCAATTACTTTGGATATAATTTTATAAATGACATTACATAAAGCAATAGGCCTAAAGTCATTGAAAGTGGCAGCATGTTTAGTTTTAGGAATCAAAGTAAGTGCTGTGGCTTTAATACCTGTGGGTATATTGCCCGAAGTAAAAAAGGATTTAACAGCCTTACAGACATTGGGCCCAATGATGTGCCAGCTTCTCTTGTAAAAGTGATAGTTGAACCCGTCTGGCCCAGGGGACGAAGACGCTTTGCCATCAAATACCGCCTGCTTAATTTCAGCATCAGTAACAGAGATAATAAGGATATCTGCAATAGCAGAGTTTAATTTGTTACCAACAGGAAAATGCTCAATATTTAAATCCTCTATCAAGGGAGGATTGTAAAGGTCTTGGTAGTGATTAGTGATATCTGTGATAATGTGAGGAAGCACCCATATTCACTACCGCGTTGCTATTGGCCCTGCGGCGTCTAATTTTGTTATAAAGAAACTTCAGGTCGTCTTCCCCTTGTGAAAGCCAGGAAGCTTTGGCTCGCTGAGTAATCCAAGATACATGAAGAGAGGTGAATTTCATGATTTGGTGATTGACTTCTTTCAGATTGCTGTTAAGGGACTCATTTAAAGGACAATCCGAGATCCGGTGGAGATAATTTAACTGTTTTCTATGGAGTAGATCCAAATGCTCCTGGATAGCATTGGCATTAGTCCAAGATTCCAGTTTGAGCCTTCTTTTTAATTCACGAAGTTTAAAACATAAGTCAGCTAAAGGATTTCCAACTTGCTTGGCCGAGAATACATCAAGTAGAATATGCCAATACGCATCTAAAGAAGTCCAGTAGTTTTTAAAAAGGAAGCGGTGAGGTGTTGTAGTATTAGCCGTAGAGTGAAGAATGAGAGGGCAGTGATCAGAGCAGGAAGGAGCCTGAATCGAGTAGTAGGAGTTCGGGTAAGAGGAGGTCCAATGCTCATTGACCAGAACCCTATCTAATTTGATGTGAATGGGATTGCTTGTTTGCTGGTTAAACCAAGTGTATTTGTTCCCCACCGAGTTTAAGTCTTCAATTTTAGCATCAAAGATAACAGAGTTTAATTCCCCTAAGCTGCTAAGGGGTAAGACATTACCTCCCAATTTATCCGCAGCAAAGCGACAGCAATTGAGATCCCCCAAAATAATCCAAGGATTAGAGATAGTATCAGCACATCTTCTAATCATATCCCAAAGTGGTATACGGGCTTCCCTATTATTTTCTGCATATATAACAGATAACGTAAAAGGGGAAAAAGTAGCACCAGTAAGAGTACCTGAGATGAGCTGGGAAGTAGTAATCTCAGGAGTAAAATGAACTTTGGCAGAGTTCCACTTGATCCAAATCCGGCCAGGGGACGCCAGATTGAAGTTGTGGCAGGATTGTTCCATGGGAAAGATGACATGTGTGTCACAGAAGAAGGGGTTGAGAAGAGAAGACGGGAGAATTCTATTCTCCAAAATGCAGAGCACATCCAAATTAAAGGATGAAGTCAGACGTTTACAGCAGTATACTTTGTCTGGGCTGTTGAAGCCCCTAATATTCCAACTTGCAATAATCGGCAAAAGCATGTTAACGGTTGGCCGCCGGGGTCTTTTTGCTTTGCTTCCCCTTTTCATTTTTGCTTTGTTTACCCGATAAAGTTTGCAGTTTCTCCTTTTCTTTGACCCGGGAGGAGGAGTCAATTTCTAAGGAAGAATCATCCGCTGAGTTGTCTGGATCTTCTACCAACAAGTGAAGAGCATCAAACTTATTGGGAGATTGTATTTTTGGAGGGGGGGGCTTAAAGAGCGGTAAAGAGGAGGAGGTGGAGGATGATGAAGCTTCATGGGGAGAATTGAGATTAGGAATATTAGAAACGGGAAAAACCGGAGTGGGTAATAAGGCAGTGGGGGGAATTTGGATGGAAATGGTTGGCGGAGGAGGAAGAGGTGGAAGGCTGTGATGCTGTTGAGCGGAAGTCTGTTTAGCCGGACCAGCCAGAGAATTCTGAACCATAGAGGTTTCCACCGTGATCTGGTTTGTAAGAACTTGGGAGTTGGGGCAGGTGAGAGCAGTGGTAGAGGGGGTAATAGAGGAAGGAGTATTGGAAGAAGGCACTGTTGTCCTACCTTGTGGCTTTCTGCTCTTGCTTCGGCCACGAAGCTTGGTCTGAGGAGGATGCACGGCATTTGTGGTTGCAGCCTCAGGTTTAGACGGACAAAAAGAGGAGGCATGCATCATTGATTTGCAGTGTTCGCAAAGAGTAGGCTTCCACTCATATTGTATTTTCAAACTGAAGACATCGTCCTCTATAGAGATCGGGATCTCCTCAGGATAAGTAGCGGAAGCGTCTACTTGAATGCAGACTCGAGCGAAGGTAAGACGGGTTTTTTGTGCAGTAAGCGCGTAGACAGCTAACGGGATGCCGATTTTGCTGGCGATGCGTGATATACCTTCGGAGTTCCAGCAGACCAGAGGCAGATCGTGGATTTTCACCCAGATTGGAATTGATGTAAAGTTTTCACGCTTGGGTCGGAATTTAGGCGACCATTTTTGGAGCAAAAAGGGCCTCCCCAGAAAGAACCACATGCCTTTAGACCATGCCATCTCATAATCTTCCTCGGAGGTGAAGCGAAGGAGGAAGAACCCATCCGATAGAGAGAGAAGTTGCATCGAGCCCTTAAGGGTCCAGGTTTTGCGAATCGCTCCTAGAAGAGCTTCATAGTAAGGACGGCGGCCGATGGAGTATCCGACCAAACAAAGATTCCAGTTTTCTGCCCCTTTAACCAGACGATCCCCACCAAAGGGATGATATCTGGTTCGTGAGGAAGAAAAGAGAGGGGGAGATCCTTAGATATGGGGACAGAATCAATCACTATATTCTTCCAAACACGAGAGGGTGCAGAAGAGGGGGATCCTCCTGCATGCACCGAAAGCGGAGGAAAATCAGAAGCAGAGAGGGGCTCCATGTGAGAAACAAGGAGCAGGAGGCAGAAAAGCCAAGGAGGGGGGTCATCCGGCAAAAGCCGGAGGAGGAGGAGGGAAAGGAAGTAGCGAAACCAGCAGTCTGGCGGCGGAGAGAAGAAACCCTAGCAGAGCTCTCGATTTCGCAGATCCAATTTTCAAAATCTAATTTTGTAAATGATCAAGATAAATTTTTTAAAATGATTTTCTAGTTTCGCAAATGAACGGTTTTTCCGTTTTTAGTTAATTTTTTAACCGACCATTTAATTTACGAAATTAGAAATTAGAAATCAGCTCCCTCAAACTAATCATTTCGTAAATTTCATTTCTTAAATAAATTCATTCGTAAATCGCATTTAATTAGAAATTTGTTAACCAAAAACTGAAAAGCCGATCATTACCAAGTTTTTTAGTTAAAAAATTTCGTAATAAATGTCTTTTTTTAATTTTTTGGTAAATGAGTGTTTAGGGCTTAAAGTTAACACTAAAAAACAAATGCTATAAATCTTCTTCATTACAACTCCATTCAACCATTGGTTTAGGAGTTGTAATGAACGTCATTTAGGGCATCTCCAACCGAGAACTTTATTTTTCACGGCAAAATAACGCAAAACTCCAAAATGCCGTGCAGCAGCTCCAATCGAACGCCATTTTAGGTGTTTCTGGGAAGGTAACGATCGTTCTCCTTTCGCGCGTTTTTCCGGTTGAGAGCCGAAAATGGCATGGGTGAACAGTGTGACGCCAATATTGGCATCGCACTGTTCACCTGCAAGTAGATGGCGGAAAATTTTGCGTTCGGTTTGAGCGACCGAAGGACGCCATACGCTGGTTTGGTGTTCGGTTGGAGATGACCTTAGTACGAAATTAGAAACTCTTTAACTAAAAACTGCTTTTTAAAATGCTGTCCCAAACGCAACCAAAGAAAATGCATTACGCTGCCAACGATTACGTCCACTATATCTGCAGTTACTTGAGGTAGCTGGCAATTTTTTTCCCAAGTAAAAGACATGCAGTAACCATGATTTAGTCATAAATAATCAGATTTTATAAGACAAAATTAAGTATGCAAAGAGAAATATTTACTCGATTTGTGCCATTTTGCCTAAAAGCATTTAGAAAATCAAAATGTCCATTTATATAAGCTTGATGCTTCCTTAGGTTTCGTTTGGGACGGTTTTCTTACTGCTTCTTAAAGTAGCTTTTTAGTAAAAAATTGATTTTTTTGTACTAAAAAGTTGTTTTAAGAAACAGTAAGAAAGTCACCCAAACGAACCCTTAGTCTAATAATAAGAAATCTATGCTTAGATATTGATAGTATTTAAATGACAGTTGTGGATCATTTAAGTTTGAAAATGAGTGAAAATACTTGATTGGGAATTATTTACAGAAAATAGTAATTTTCAAAATTTTAGAGAAAATAGTAATATTAATTTTTGTCTTTAAGGGAAATAAATCAAATAATTTAGGGTAGAAAAAAATAATATAGCACTTTTGATTGAACTCACTATAAAATGAATTTTTATTTATTTATTTTATAAATTACTTAATTAAAGATTTAACTAATTCCATAATTAATTTTCTCTTAAAGTTTTAGTTTTTAATAATTTTGGAAGTAGTTAATTACAGCTTTACCTAATTAGATAATTAATAATATTTTAATTATGTGGATATAAAAATAATTGTGAAAAAAGTGATATTTTTAACTAATAATATTTTTTTGTTGATGATTTAAATATAATAATCAAGATATAAAAAAGGAAATTTTCAATTTTTACAAAGAAATAAACTTTATTTCTGTTTACTGTTTTTACTAATAATTCTTGGAGCAAGATATAAAAACAGAAATTCTTGTAATAAGATATAAAAACAGAAATAAAGTTTCTGTTTTTCTATTTTAACTAAGAATTCTTTATTTCTGCTTGTTTCTGTTTTTCTATTTTAACTAAGAATTCTTTATTTCTGCTTTTTTCTATTTTTACTAAGAAATAAACTTTATTTCTGTTTTCTGTTTTTACTAAGAATTCCTGTAACAACATAAAAAAAAAAAAAAAAAAACAGAAAACAGAAATTTCTTGTAATAAGATATATCTTATTAAACAAAGAAATAATGTTTTTACAAGGATCTAATCACGAGATTCTTATTTCTTATAAAAAATAGAAAAAACAGAAATAAAGAATTATTAGTAAAAATAGAAAAGTGTTTTCTGTTTTTAAATCTCATGACAAGAATTTCTGTTTTTATCTCATATTACAAGAATTCTTAGTAAAAACAAAAAACTGAAATAAAGTTTATTTCTTAATTTGTAAAAATAGAAAAACAGAATCTTATAATCTCTATTTTTCTATTTTTATTGAGAAATAAACTTTTTTATGTTTCAACCTCATTTCTTTCTCTCATGTAGCTTCTATTTCTTTTAGGATTTGTTTATTTCTTAGTTTCTTGACATCATATGATGTTTTTATTTTTATTTTTATTTTTTTATTTTTATTATTTTTTTTTTGTTGCTCTCCTATATAGCTCCAAGCCTCCAACCAAACTTTATATACTCAACCTCATCTGCAGACACTTAATTTCCAGAGTTGGATATCCATTTCTCAGTTAATATTCTCCTCCGAGTACACTCATTTATTTTTGTCTGAATAAAATTAGCTTTAATTAATTTTCCAAAATTACATATATGATTTCCAAACAGCCAAATAATCTACATTGTTCTGTGAATATACATCGTTCAATTTTATTCTTAAAATTGGGAAAATTATATTTGAATATACTGCTATCAAATCATTTCCAAATTTTCTTAAATCAATTTTAGAATATTTTAATTTATGCACTATTTTTGAAAACAAGGCTTAAATTGTTATATTTTTCTTTGGCTAGTTTTAATTCTATACTAAATCTTTGAATTAAAAATAATTCCTAACATGCTCATTATACAAGAGCAATAAATCTTCTGCTCTTATATGTTTTCGATAATTGTTCAACCTTCGAAAGCTTATAAGATATTTATACAAGACACTTGAGCCGATAAATTGTGAGTGGATTCTCTCAGAAACTAGATTGTTGTGAAGGATTAATGAGTTCCAGATTGAAATAAAGAAAAACTATTATAATACCAAGAGACTTATTTCTTGCATGTATCATTTTAGATGGCTGATGCGTTATATGATACATTGTCTATAATAATCCCTAAATTCTTGAAGATACAATAATCCTTAAATTCTTGAAGAATTTATTTGTTTAGGAATTTAATTCGAAAATTCTTGATAAATAAATTTGTTTTAATGTTTTTAATAATTTTGTTTTTAGGAATTTCTGTTTTAATGTCTTAATGTTTTTAGAAAGTTAAGTATTTAGAAATTTGTTTTTCTAAGGTTGTTTTAATTTTTTTAGAAATATATGTTTTTAATGTAAAACATATATTACAAATTTGTTTTAATCTAATGTATGTTTTAAATTAAAAATAAAAAATTGTTTTCATAAATTTGTGTTTATGTTTTAATTTTTTTTAGGAATATCTGTTTTTAGGAATTACCTTAAAATAAATTTAGAATTTCTGTTTTTATTGTAAATTATAATTTGTAATTTCGGATACTTAGGAATTTTCACATTTTAATTACAAATTATTAAAAAAATTAAAAATTAAAATTTTTTAATGTAAATAAAAAATTACAATATTGTAATTTAACCTTAGAAGGTCTTACAAATAATTCCTAAAACCCATTTACAATTTCCTTAAATGATAATAAGTAAGCTAAATTGCATTTTTATTGCTTATAAACTTGAGGAATAATAATCAATGATTGTCATTTTTTTTTTGGGTAAACCCGGGGCAAGAAGCCCATGTATTAAGATCAAAATTCAATAACAATTACAAGTAACCTGTAAGGAAGATGAAAAACAAACTATAAAAACAGCAAGAACAGAAGACAAAAACTATCCAAAGGCAGCTACAAGGAGACAATACAATCTATAAGACTCATGATAAAAAAGACTAGAACCTGTTAACATAGCATTCAGATGAGAACCAACGCAGCCGTGGCGATGGCTCCGGTTGCCAGAGGAAAACTGAGCAAAGCAAAACATAATGTTGAATAAAAGGTCATCACAGAGCCTCTAGCCATTGACGAAGACATGCCCAGTTGCCACACAGGCCCTCCATGGCACCAAAAGAAGGAATCGGCCTTGCACATCATCGTCAGATTGTAAAATTGTCTCCACCACTAGTAGCCATCGAAACATAGTTTGCCAATACAGTAAACCCAAGAAATGAACACCATGTTCTTCAAAAAACGAACTGGATTGGGCTAAAAGGGAAAACCAGCCACAATCCCAAAAAAGATCTTCCCAGGTCTGAAAAAGAAGAGAAACCAAATCTGGAGCTAAAAACACTCCCAAAAAACCAATCAGTTCAGCACAACAGCTGAAACCAATTGTAGTCTCAAAAGACAAGGTAACCTGAGAGACCCATAAGAGAAACAAAGAGTCACAAAATATTATATACCAGAAAACCTTTACAGAAGTTTGTCTTTGTTTTTCCATTTTGAAATTTTTAACCAAATGGCAGCAGAGATGTTGCAAATAAGTCTAACCGAATTGGTACTCAAATTAGATAAATGACGGCTATTTCTCTCACGCCAAATATGATATAAAATGTAGCTAACAGATAAGCAGCAAAAATCCTTCTCAAATTTGCTATATGATCCAGATTGGCTAATAAACTCAAAAATCTGTGATAAAGTGGGCCTCAACAAGAAATAGTTAAAGTCCGGTAATATAAACTTGAGGATATTAAATGGGAAGTCACAAGCAATGAACAAGCAATGTCCTCTTCCCCCAGAGAGCCTCTTCACCATGAGTAAGCCAGAGAGGCTTTCTAATTTTGGCATAAAGAAAGCCAATGATTGTCAAATTTAATATTTTTATTTTTATTTAACTTTAAAAGGTATATACGAGGAATAAATGTGGCTCTTGCCGTCAGAGCCTTTGACTCCCACCATAAAATAATTGCTTTTAGTAGTTTATATAATTTAATGAACATTAATCAGCTTTTACTACGACTACAGCAGACAACGACCTCATAGGTTAAATATAACTTTAATTCATATCACAATGTGATCACTGTATTCAATCAGACCTCAAATACACACACCTAATCACTATGATTCAAATCAAAATATAGTAATAATTATTATAAATTATTAAAAGCAATAATTATATGGTGGAAGTCAAAGGCTCTGAAGGCAAGAGCCTTACGCCTCCAGCTATTTTTTAAAAACACTTATACCTCGTACATGCCTTCAAAACTTAAATAAAAACAAACATATTAAATTTGACAATCATTGATCATTGTTTATTAATTGTACAACCAATAAAATGCAATTTAGCTTTACTTTGTACATTTTAAAAGTACAATTTTCACAAAATCTTTTTTTATAATAGTTAGTTTAGATGGAAAAAAAATTTAAAAAAAAAAAACAAAAAAAATTTATGGGAAATTTTCGAGCTTAACCGTATATTGATCAAAAAAGAATTACAAGTGATACGTTTTCATAAAATTATCTTGATCGGGCACGAATCTCGAGGCTAAATCAAGCAATAAACTTCAAAAATTAAATCCGGGAGCATATGAACTCCGAATTCAGCGAGCTTATAGTCAAACTGAGCGTCTCGGAAATATGAACCCAACGACACCAAATTCAATTCAATTCGAGCCCAAATGAGCCCAAATCAAGCACCCGAAGTGCTGTTGGAAAGTTTGTACAACAATTTGAGTTACCAAACGGTCTCCGATTTTAACGAGCTTATAGTCGAATTGATCAGCTCGACAAGATGAATCCAACGAGACCAAGATCGCCGAATTCCGACATCACGAAGACTTTCAAATGTTTGACGAATGGTACATGATCAAGGGATTCAATATCAGCCGTCCATTTGATCACTCCCTATTTGCTCCTGATCTCACACCTACTTACAAGCTGTGCCACTGCAGAAAATCTTAAAATAGAGCCCTCATTTCTCATGAGAGGGAGACCCAAGCAAGAAGAAGCAAGAGCAAGAAGAGGAGGAGAGGAGAGGAGAAGAGAAGAAGGTTATGAGGGAATAACTCCTCGACCACCGCCGCCGGAGTTCTGTTCGACATCGGAGTACCGCCAGAATTTTTCCCAAGTGACGCTGGAACTCTACCCAAGGTCGGAATTCTGCCAGACTTCCAAACGACGTCTAAATTCTGCTCAACTTCGGAACGACGCCGGAATTCTGTTCGACGTTGTAACTGACTTTCAATCCTAAAGAGATTCATTGTAATCTGATCATCCTAAATTTTAAGTGTGAGTCAGCTTCTTGTACTTCAAGAAAACACTAGTGAAATTATTTCAACTGGGCGTGACCCCGCGGTTTTTCCCTTTTTGAATTTTCCACGTAAAAATCCTGGTGTTGCTATTTCTCTTATATTCGTGCACTAGATATTCGTACAACGCTAAGACGAAAGTATTTTAACTCTATCGTCCCGTATATTCTAGTCCGCAACAACAAGTAAACCAAAACCCAACTCAAAAAGAATTACAAGCAAAAAATGAGCTGAGAGCAAAAAATTGGAAGAACTAAAATATCAAAACAAGTCTCATAGGGCTCAGGAGAAGCCAGAACTGGCACAAGGCAACGAAGAAATTACAGTCGGAGCAGCTCATTGCCTGTACAAAATGGCTGAAGTGAGAATAGACCCCAGTTGCCATCAGAAAAACGACACGAACGATCTAGCAGGGTGCATAATGCAGGCCAAATTCATGACTAATTAGCAAGCCGAAAGACGGGCCCTCCAGGGGTAGAAGTACACACAGTGTCAGTTCACATCATCATCACCCAGAGACATCCAAAAAGCCAGCTTGAAAAGAGAAATGTTGAGAGAAGCAAGCAGGAAATATGACGCTTAAACTTTTTCATAATTTTTCCACCTTATAGCCATAGCCGAAATGGCCAAGACAACCTTATGAAAAATAGCAACTGGAGAGCAAAGCTTCCTGGCAAACTTTCTATCATTCCTTTTCCGTCAAACAAAATAAACCAAGCAGCAAATGACAAAAAAATCCTAGCGGAGCTTCTCTCACTCACTCCTTAGTGAGAGAGTGACTGTTTTTAGTGACTATTCTCGCTGTTCAATATAGATAGATAGAATGCAATAAAAAAAAATAAAAATATTATGAAAATGAATTAGAAAATCGGTCGAAGAGCACCTATTGAAGATTAAATTGTCAAAAGTAGATAAAGATGATTTTGGCTTGCGCCTAACGGACCAAAAAAAATGTACCAACAATATACGAAGATTGAATTGATGTGGAACTATTAACAAATAGTAGACCTCATATAATGTGACTATAAGTTGAGCCAAAAGATTAAGTAGCTCAAAAATTACCTAACAACAATGTACCACTTGGGAATGAATAAGGAAATGATCCTTAAAACTAATGATCATCATTATTACACTTGTTTTTCCAATCACAGTAAAAAAATGGAAGGTTATGAGATTCTTAAAAAAAATCCGAAGATTTGCAAGACCCATTACTCTGAATTCATGTTTTAATGTTTTAATGTATTTAGAAATTCCTGTTTCCTTAAATTCGTATTTATAAGTTTGGTTTAATGTTTTAATGTTTTTTAGGAATTATATTTAAACAAATTTGTAATTTCTATTTTTTAGAAATTTCTATTTTTGCTGAACATTTGAATGTTGCCTTTTTTTGGATAAAATCCACAGAGGGTCTACGTGTTAATAACTGGAAAATTACAAGTTCTTAAAGAATATCTAGCTATCTAAAAGTATAGCCTTTGAAGTAAAACTTACGAGCCAACTGTTCTACCTAATATAATGATGAGCAAAAGAATTAAAGCAACGAAATCAAGCAAAGATATGGGGAGCCACATGAGCCACTCAAAGCAACTTGCAAGATCAAATCCCAAAGAAACCTGCAAAAGAGAAGAGAGAAACAACCCAAAGCCAACAAAACAACGCCGCGGAAAAACCCAGACACATGGGCCACCCACTAACAAAAGCAACACAAAAGCCATAGGCAAAACCAACCGAGGAGGGCCACAGAAACAAAGAAAACTAACAAACAAAATAAATTACTTCATTTTAGACTTCCTCCTACCACATTTAGCACCTCTACGAGAAAATCCTTTTTCAAAAATACAATTCACATTCAAACTATACAACGCATGGAACTAATCAGCAAATTTACACAATTCATCCTCAATACCCCCATAGGGCGCAAAATCAAACCCAACCAACCAATCATTTTGATCCAAATAAGTATCCTTCAAATTCCACAACAGCTGAGCTTTTAAAGTCTCAATTGAAATAATAGAAACCAGAACATCAATAAACGGATTCCCAATAATAGGAAGCGATTCCACATTTGAAACAACCACGGGGGAACCATCAACACCATCCTCCTCCCTAGGTTCCATACCACACGGAGAAGAGTTAACACCAGAATGATCAAAAGAAGAAACTCCATCAGCTCCATCACCAATACTAATACAAGGGGAGGCAACGGGAGTGGCAGCAAGGTTAACCCAACAAATATTAGCACCAAAACTATCATTAATAACCTTAATAGGGAAATGCAAAGCAGTATTCGACGGAACCATTTCTTTCTCAATATTACTGACCTTATCCCCAAAGTGAAGATCACCATAAATATTCACCAAATCAAAAGAAGCTTCAATGCAATCACCCCCATTAGCCACCAACACATTAACATGAGAGAAAAGAGATAAATTACGGGTAGCAACATTAACCCCGTATTCCAAAACACCATTCACATTCCCATCAGAATTAATAATATTAACAGCAGTATAACCATATTCCTGCTTAGCATGACCCATATTTTTACACTGATTGCAAAAGGAAGGAATATTTTTCCATTACAATAGATTTAGCATAACCCAAATTATTCGGACCATACAAACAATATCGAGATAAATTTTAGTTATATCCAATTCCACTAAAACACACGCAACTGAAGGGCTAGAAGCCACAGAGGTTGCATTGTCATTGTGTAGACGCCGACCAAACAAAAAGCCTAATCCATGAAGAATATGATGATAAAAAAGGTGAGGTCCCAAATTTGGGAAAGAGACCCAAATAGGGATAATGGGAGATTCAATTGATAAATCCAAATAAAGAGACCACTTTATTAGTTTCATGAAATAATTATAGACCAAATTACAACGGTGTGTAAAAACCTTACAATAATTCAAATCGTTCACAAGTTTAATCAGCACATTCTTCGCAACCAAAAGTGTCACAGAGCATTCACCAACAAGCTTAAGATTGACAAAAAAAACTTCTTGATGGATTTTAAAGACGGGCGATTATTTGGAAATCTTCTAACTAAAGAAAATTCAAAAGATGAAGCGAGAGCTACAATTTCCTCCTCAAACATCCATAATGCCGACATACTGTTAAATGTTGAAGTTTAAGTTGCGGGATGATCACCGGAGTGGCACCGGCCAAAGCATCAAGAAACTACCTCGAAATATGTTTACCAGACAAGAAACCCAGATCCCGTAAATGAGCCCGATTATCTGCCATCAGACGACATCAGAGGAAGAAAATCACGTAAAAGGAAAGACCATCCACGAAAAAAGCTAAACCATGAAGAAAAAGGAAAAAAAAAAAACTTCCCTGGTAGAAGAGGTAAGGGAAACGAGAGGCTAGGGCAAAGACTAAGCAGATCGGTGGCGAGGAGCTGCAGCGGCTTTCCTTCCCAGAGATTGATCTCAAATGATGGAGAAACATAGCTCGGGCGGGGCGGAGCCCTAGCCGAGCGGCGGAGACGAGGTTCGTAGAGACAAAGAGAGTGACGCAAAGTAATGGGTCTTACAAAGCTTCAGATTTTTTTTTCAAGAATCTCAGAACCTTCCATTTTTTACTGTGATTGGAAAAACCAGTGGATACCTAAGTGATACATTGCTGTTAGGTAATTTTTGATCTACTTATAAGTCACATTATCTAGGATCTTGTTGTTTAGGGATTTTTTATTTAACGATTTTAGGAATTATTTTCTAGTTTTTTTAAGTAAACAATAAGTTGTCTTACTTTGCTAAAAAATAACATACCAATTTTTTTTGGGCCATTTTGCTTGAGTTTGATGTGGTTACATTGGATAATTTTTAATTAAGTTTGCATCTACATATTTCGTATTTTATTCTTGATTTGTATTATTCCCTACTAATTGCTAGCTAGATCGGAAATGGTAGACAATTTGGGTGATTTCAAAAAATTATTATTTCCTTAATGGAATAAATATGTGGTGCTAATCCTAATTTGCTTGTTGTGGCAGAACAATGTGTCTTTTAAAAGGTTGTTATATAAGCTTGATGCTTATTTGGTTTAACAATAAAAATCTATGTTTAGATCTTGATAGTATTAAAATAATTGTTGTAGATCATTTAAGTTTAGAAATGACCAAGAAAAATTGATTGTGATTTATTTATAGAAAATAGTAATTTTGATTTTTTTAAAGAAAATAGTAATATTAATTTTGTCTTACAAACACCGCTATTTGTCCTTTCTACAACCGCCTTCAGCCTATCGGCGTCCTTCTAACCTATTGATGTTTTCCAGCTCCACCCCCTATTGCAAACAATCTTTAATCAACTATTTGTTTCAAATGCATTGTTATTTTATTTTGCAATCTCTTACTTGATGTCGACCATTTTAATTCGAAAGGCTTTGTTAGGGGTGTCAATTTCGGGTAACGGGTTGAGTTTGGGTCAAATCCAAAACTGACCCGGCACTATTCGGGTTCGGGTCAACCTGACCCTTTTTTGCAAATGGGTTGATTTTTTCTACCCGATCTCGACCCGCTTCGGTTCTGGTCAACCTGACTCGACACGGGTCGATTCTTTCATCTTCTCTTTTCGGTGTTGCTATTGGGCTTCATTGCTTCGCAGGAGGTGTAGAGATTGCACGCGTAGCTTCTTCGACTCCTTCATAGCTGATCGACATCACTCCTTTGATGGTTTTTCCTTCCTATCGGATCAGAAGTTACAACATTTTGATCGGAAGAAACGATGAGAGTTCGTTTGTTGCTGTTTGACTTCGTTGATGTTCGGCTTCATTGTTGTTCTCCTGCACTCGTTGTTTGGCTCCTTCGTGGCTATTCGGCGTCACTCCTTTGACTATTTTCCCTTCCCATCAGATAGGAAGTTACAACATTTTGATCAGAAGTAACGATGGGAGTTTGCTCGTTGATTTTAGACATCATTGTTGTTCGGCTTCATTGATGTTCGACTTCGCTCGTTGCTGTTCGGCTCCTTCATGGTTGTTCGACATCTCTCCTTTGACAATTTTCCCTCCAATCGGATCGAAAGCTATATCATTTTGATCGGAAGCAATGACTAGAGTTCGCTGTTTGGGTTCGTTGCTGTTCGGGTTTGGGTCATTTCAGGTCATTGTTGGATTTCCAGGTCAACCCGTACCCGACCCTATTTTGCAAACGGGTTAGTTTTCTTGACTCGAACCTAACCCGCTTCAGGTTCGAGTCAACCCAAACCCGAAATTTTCTGGTCGGGTTTAGGTCGGATTTTTGGTTCGGGTACAATATTGACACCTCTACCAACGAGGAATGATACAATAAAAAAGAAAATTTTCTAAAAGTGAAAAACGATATATTTTTTTAGATTGAAAGGCTGGCAACAAAGACGACGCCGATCGATGGCATCCAAGAAGACACCTAGATAAATTTCCCAACGGTAAACATTTCCGCATCCTCTTCCACTGTACTAACCCTATATCGCGGCCAATTCACCCTCTTCGCCAGACCGGCACCGGGAGCATAGTTCATGTACTCGTCGTAGTAAACTCAAAATTTTGCGCTCAATATGCTTTACTACGGCGAGTACATGAACTATGGTCCCGATGCCGGCGTGGCAAAGAGGGTGAATTTGTCGGGATTCAGGGTGATTACAATGGAAGAGGAAGCATAAAAGTTTACCGTTGGGAAATTTATCTAAGGGTCCTCTTGGCTGCCGTCGACAGGCTTCACCATCGTCGCCGACCTTTCAGTCTATAAAAATATATATATTTTTTTTACTTTTAGAAAATTTTCTTTCTTATAGCATCGTTTCTCGTTGGTACGGGTGTCAATATTGGACCCGACCCGAAAACTCTACCCGAACCCAAACTAGAAATTTCAGGTTTCGGTTTGACCCGAACCCGAAGCGGGTCGGGTTTGGGTCCAGAAAACCGACCCGTTTGCAAAATTGGGTCGGCTTCGGGTTGACCCAGAAACCCGGGAATGTCCTGTAATGGCCCGAACCCGAACAACAATGAAGCCGAATAGCGAACTCCCATCATTACTTCCGATCAAAATGATGTAACTTTCGGAAGGCAATGCCGCTGTCGTGACCATTATTCGATGGTTGCATACACATTGAGGACCATTTAGATTGAGAGAGGATTGTCGAGACATATTTTTAATATATGAAAATTAGGTTGAAGAAATAAGTTAAATATGTGGCATGTTACAAAAGGGTGGAGCAAGCGCGTGGTGGTTGCAATTATTTCAATCTTATCAACGAGAAGGCAAGGGATAAAAATATAATTATGTACATTATTTATTTTTAGATGCAAATATTATATTAATCTTTTTATATCTTCAAATTAATAATTCTAACATTATAAAAAAATATTTATAAATTTGCCTAACCTAGAAGAATCTGGAGAATCTATTCGCAAAATGAATACTTAATGGTCTCAAAAAATCAACTTATACTGACATGTGTTAATTTTTGAAGGAATTGAAATTAAATAAGAATCTTCTTATTTTTATATCTATAATGCCCATAAAATTAAGAGAAAGTTATTATAATTGAAGAATGATAATATATATATTATGACAAAATTTGTATACAAATTTGACTTATAATGACTTCTAAAATATTATTTGATTGGGTCAAAATATGAGTTATTACACTACCATCGCCTGACTATGATCTTCAGACCATCGTCACGTAACTACTCTGATGCCCCAAAATCTAGTTTAAAAGAATTATTATCTTTTATCATTTAATAAATAATACTAGATCTATCTAACTTTATTTATCAGAAATAAACAACAAAAATAATTCTAAAATTTAAAATATCTATATATAAATCTGTATTCATTTCCCCAAAATCATGTATAGTACACATGATCTATATAATCGTACCATAACTATTATGTTCAAAGTATAAAAAACTATCTAAATTTAAAAAGAAATAGAATATAATGAATGCTTGTCAAATTCTCACACTTTTTCTCCCTTGCCCTAACCTAAAATTATTTAATCATATATAATGAGCTAAAAAGCTTAATAGGTTACCAAAATCTACAACAGATTTCAAAGTACAATAAATGATCAATATACATATCTAGGATCAAATCATGGTAGTAGCATTAATATGATCATTAAATTAGTACAAAAATAGTAGAACTCACATACAGTAGTAGTAGAATTTATAAATGATAAAATTGTATGTTTTGAAAGCTAATAAATAAGTATGGATGTGATCAAATCTATAAAACAATTATCATATCAATAATATCAATTAGTAGAGAGAGATCGTATAAAATGCTAAAATCAAATCTTCGATAAAGACTGTCAATATCAAATTAATATAATAAAATCATATATGAGCGTACTCATGTTATCTAGTTATTCTATATAAGTATTAAATATGTATCTTAATTACATGCTCAATATATCATGTATATCACATGCTCAATATATATATCATACTTTTTGTATCAATAAATCAATAAACTATTAATAATAAATCCATACCGTAATATGAATAATGACTCAATAACACTCATTTTAGTAGCCACATTAAATAAGTAAGAATTCTAGCTGTTATGGTCTTTTTATGTACCATCTATGTGTTAGTAAACTATTAGCTTAGTAAACAGAATCATCACTTTTTTCCGGTTGGCACAATAATCTTTTACTTATATGTATCAATCTATGTATCATGTGAATCACTAGAGGATAACACCAAACCATAGTATTTAAAGAAAATTCATCGCTTTGCTATCCTATACAAGTCAATTAATCTCTAACCAACAAGTCAATTAAACTTTAATTATTTTGTTCACATACATTATTATCATCGTACTATAACAGTAATCCCAATCACATATCCACATACATTTTTAATACATTGTAATAAATAAAAAATAATTGAGCTTAATTTTGAAAGTTTAACATGTTCAAATGGCTGACAACATAAAATACTACTAAGCAAAAATTTATATATTAATAAATTTACCAATTTACCATATATCGTATAAAATAATAATTTAAAGCTTTAATTAAACTAAAGTACTATTTTTAAATTTCAAAATAAATTTCTAAGTAAGAAAAAATTATTGTATTTCAAAATCACCCAAAAAAATATCAAATAAATACTCAACGCATTCATATTCTCAATCTCTATAACATATAAAAAAATACACGCTGAAAGTTTTACCAATAAAAAACAAAATTATTTTTATTTTTATAATGAAAATTTAAATTTGATCAAAAAAATATCTAAAACATAAAATTTTTTAAATCAAAAATAGGGTGAAGATTCATTACAATGAGATGAACAAATTTTTCAATAGGATTGACAATGAAAAAACGCTCTACGACATTCAAATCCATGGATTTCCTTTCTGTCTCTTCTCTTTTTCTCTTAATTCCCTAAATAAGCTCTCTACTACCAAAAGCGAAATAGGAAAAGGCTTTAAAATTTTTTTAAAAAAGCTTTATGATATTTTATAATAAATAATAATATAGTTATATAATTTATTTAACTTTTAATATAAAATTCATATAAATCTTTAAGGGTTTAAAAAATTATAGAAAAATATCCACAAATTATAACATTTTTTTAAAAAAATTCAAGTGAAATCAATTTGCAACGCAGACATTTGGTGGTCCCAAAATCCTCACTTGTACGGTAGAAGCCAATTTCTTAAGGATTTTCACCAGTGCCCAAAAATTATGAACAAAATTGTGTAATTAAATCGCAATAATATTTATCTTATTGTAAAAATTATTTTCAAATTTGACTTATAATGAGTCTAAAAAAGAATCTATTTGTCTAAGTCAAAATACAAGTTATTATAATTTACCCACCCGAAAAATGTCATCCCCGACATTTCTCTTAAGGATTCGGGCACAAAATTGATATAACCAAATTCGTATGATCAAAACTAAAGTCAAATCAAAAGTCATAAGAAATCATACAGTTCATTCTATCATATGTCATTCAATTATGTATGTTATGATATGTCATGCAGTTGTTTAAAATAAACTACTTACCATCAAAACTCTTATGTTATTATCAATCCTCTATATATTATAAATTATACACATGTAGTATTACTAGAGTAGGAACAGTTGATCATGGTGCAACAGTCTCCCTCTTACTACCACTAACAGCTCTGTCACCCGCCCTGTTGGTTGATCTTTCACTATATGCTCTTGACCCTACAGTCCTCTGTCCTATAGTATATTTAGACTATACTGCACCAAAATCTTTTCTTCCTTCAAAGCGTCTTTGAGAACAATCTGCTACCTTATAACCTTGCTGTCCACATTGAAAACATTGCCCTATCAACAAGCAGCATTTACGTGAAAGTCATCAACCATAATGAATGCACTCATCATAACTACCTGCAGATGCTACTAATTCAGATCTCCTCGAATCACTATATCTACTTTTCTTCTCTCCGACACACTCTCTGTCCCTATCTCTAATTACTTCATCTCTACCCCTTCACTCACTAATATTATACCTGGAGTACTCATCATGCCTGAATGTCAGTACTACCAAATCAATTTATATTAGTCAAGCCGCTCCACCAATTAAAACTCCTAATGGGCGGTGCTCTAATCGATTGAACTACAATCCAAGCCATATGCATGGCATACAAAGTCTTATGATTTCAGAAGAGAATTCTATTTGTCGTGTTGCAATAGAAACAAGAATTATATAGGAATATCCTATTCACATAGATATGGACTTGAGTGAGTGTGGCATATATTACTAGTAATCTATGGTTATTTTCTTGTATTTAATGTATTGCAAATGAAAATAAAAAGAATGGATGAGAAAAATGGACTTTTTTCTTTATTTTATATGGATCCAGTATTTCTGTTTCTAGATGACAGATTCTTTAGATCTTCTTCATGGAGCGACGAATTCTTGGCCGAGCTGAATTTGAGCCAGCGTAGACATCTAGCCAACGAATTTATAGTTCGTCCCCATTAACCACTTGGGCATCGACCCATGAAGAATGAATTCTAGGTTTCTTAATAATCCATGACTAACTTCCTTTCGTAGTTCACTAACCCTAGGGGAAGTCGAATCCCTGTTGCCTTCTAAAAAGAGAGAT
The DNA here is from genome assembly GCA_022539455.1 of Dendrobium nobile. Taxonomy (NCBI): domain Eukaryota; kingdom Viridiplantae; phylum Streptophyta; class Magnoliopsida; order Asparagales; family Orchidaceae; genus Dendrobium; species Dendrobium nobile. The sequence continues at coordinate 38,481,854 of CM039722.1, read as the reverse complement.
GTCCTGAACCACTAGATGATAAGGGCATACCCACCGTAAAGGTACTAATGGATGTCTCTACTCCCTGTTCAACCCTTGCAAAAATTTGTAACATTTTTTCTCAGGAGTAGGAATCAAGTGAGGAACATATCTAGCTAGTGCAGTAAACTCAGTCTCATAGTGCATTATTGTCTTGCATCCCTGCTCCAACTTAATAAAAGTTTACTGCATCTGTCATTGGGCTGAAGGATTTACAAACCATGTCCTGAATACTATATTGAACTCATCCCAAGTGATCTCAGCATTTGTCTTCCATTAAAAATTTTCTCTTTGTTGCCCAACCCACCATCTCTTAGCCTATCTTCAAAGAGGAATACAACCAATGTTACCTTTCGGGTCTCTTCATATATTATATGTTGTTAAAGATCTTTTATATCCTTAAAAACTAGTCTTCTGTAGCCTGAGGTCCTACAACTCCTTTGAACAATGGAGGCTTAAACTTATGAAATGTTTGCAAATGTTTATCTCCTTCATCTTCTTTGCTTTTAGATGACTTACTCTGTGCATCCCCCATTACTTGTGCTATAATAGAAGTCAACTGCACCACACTGTCTAATGACAATGAAGCTACACTGTGTTGCTTATTGGGTATATTTGACTCTAACAAATCCATTTTGACTGTTTACCAATATGGTTTAATATGATCTGCAAAATAATGCACCCTAAACTACCTATTCTACCTACTCACAATAAATTCTTAAAGCTCTAGTAACAAATCAATTCTTACAATAATTATGATCTGATACCAATTTGTGATGCCTAGGAAACTACAATGTCTGTTAGTTTGAAACACCATAATGAAGTCCCCTTCGAACAAATGGAATTAAGATATATGAGCATGTTACAATTCCATAGATTCCAATAAATACAACCAATAGTCGAACCCTTGCAAAAAATAAATATAGAATATATGGCTGAAATTAACAAATATAGGAATATAGATTAATGGATAAGAAACAACAACATGGCCTAAGCAGATAATGTCGCATTGTCATTTAATGAGCTCAAGTACTTCAGGAACTAAAGTAATAAATTATTTAAACAAATAATAACGATGCGATAAGCAAGCCACTAATATTGTAACGGATTCTGACTCTCTCCAACAACAATGAGGGATAAAGCAACCAACAAATTTGCTAGTTTATGGTTTGCTTGTGTATGCATCTCCTGAGGAGTGTGAGAAAATTGATTATGAGTACATTGTATGTGTTTGTATATGTTTAATTGGTTTTTTTATGCATGAGGACTTTGCCCATATTATATAACTCTAGTAATGTTTGAGAACATTTTGAGATAAGTTTAAACAAAATTTGATGCAATGCGGAAATATTAGTCTATGTAATATGTATTTTTTTACTATATAAAATGTTTGTGTTATGTTATATTGTTGTATTGTAGAATAATTGATATGAGAGGGTATTTCTTTTATATGTGCTATAGGTTTCGATGGATTTCCATCTAAAAAGTTGATACAATGAATTTAGTATATGGGTATCGAAAAACATGTTTTGCCAAATTTTTTGGTGGATTATTGGCAAAATAATCCACCTGAGTTTTCAGCAAAAAAATTGGCAAAATTTTCCCCTAAATTACTGAAAAAGTTTTTGGTAGAAATTAGAACAAAAATTCTGGCAGAATTTCTACCTTAATTCCATAAAATCTTTCTGCTAGTAATATGCCAGAATTTCTGGAGAAAAATTCTATTTATAACGCCTCCAAAAATAATCATTTTTGCAATCCTAAAATAGTTGGAAACCCATTGGAAATCCACCAAAATAGTTTTCAATAGTAATTTGCTATTAAAAATTTTTTTCGATGCCCAAAATATCGTTGAATTTCAATCCATAAAAAATCCATCAATAATGCTAATTTTTGGAAAAAAATTTAGGTTTGTTGACTGGTTAGTCCATCAGAATTTACTCTTTCTTTTGTAGTGTTGTATCAACAGAACCAACATGTCAGAACAAAATAAAATATATATACTTCATCAAACTATCTACTATGATCCATATATAATATTTCTTCCTCGATCTAGGAAATCCTATAATAAAATCTATTATCACTTCATTCCATTTTCACTTTGAAATATTTAAAGATTGTAGAAGACCTTCTAGTCACTATTTCTATGCTTTTACTAAATGCTAGACTTCATATTTTAAAACAAAATCTACATTTTTCTTCAATCCTAGCCCCAGATCATACCCTTGAGATCACTGTATATCATATTGCTCCCTAAATATATAATATCTATGTGATATGCTTTGTGTAAAATCTCCCATTTTAAATCTCTAAAACTTGGAACCCACAACTTGTCCTTGCCAAAGATGACTCCACATTGATTTAATCATATTTCATATTTCTTACTAGACCTAAATTGATCAATCAACTTTAGGTACTTCATATATGTCTTCAATGCTTTCTGAATCCTTTCCCATAGAGGCAGTTGAATTAATGTTGATCTGAGGTAAGACAACATACTTCCATTCAGTAGGTGCAATAACTTTTCACTCCAATATTTTCATATACTAAATTTTAAGATCATCCAAAGTAAATAGAAGACTTGACAATCTATATGTGTATGTCTATGCTTGTATATTATAAGGGTTTATGCATAAGTAGTAACCCTAAATCATTATGTCTTGTATATTATAAGGGTTTATGCATAAGTAGTAACCCTAAATCATTATGTCTGAATAAATTAGATATTTAAAATCCAAAGTAATTAGAAACAGCAATTCAAACAACGTAAAAAGCTGAAGGCGGGTAAATCGGGTTGACCCAAACTACAAAAAATATTAATAGAGATATATATCGAATCGGGTTTCGTAAGTAGGTCGAAAGCTAGAAGTGGAATTATGGGGAAGCAGAGAAGGTCGGTATCTTTCAGAGAAGGTATGCTCTCCGTTATATCGGAGAAACCCTAATTAAATGTGATCGCTTACTTGCTGACATCTTAGAGGAAATGGTGGTCATAGGAAGGTAATCATCGCTTTTGAACTTCGGCTGTACTTTTTTTTATATATTTTGATTTTTTTCTAGTTTAAATGAACAGAGAATATCGTTGAAATTAGGTGTTTTGACCGTGTTGCTTTTGGATTTTGTTTCTATGCGCATGTAGGGTAGTGTTCTAGATGCATTGTTATAGAGCTTAATTGGTTAAGCACTGGACTAGGAAATTGGATTTTGAGTGTGCTTGGGAGAGAAACTTTCCTCCTTTTTACGTTGTTTGAATTGCTGTTTCTAATTACTTGGGAGAGATATAATGTTATATGAAAATTAGATTAGTGAAAAATATTCCCCAATAAAATGTTTAGGATAAATTACAAAAGGCTCTATAGAAAAAAGCTGAAAATAAATGAGATATTTAAAATTTATAATGTATCAACCATATAAAATGATAAATGGCAAAAAAAAAAAGTGTCTTGGAATCTTACTAGTTTTTCTTTATTTCAATCTGAAACTCATTAAAAGATCACAGTAATCTAGTTTCTGAAAGAATCTACTCATAATTTATTTGACCAAGTGTCTCATATAAATATATTATAAGCTTTAGAACGATGAACAATTACCAAAAACATATAGAGCAAAAGATTCATTGTTATTGTACAATGAGCATGTTAGGAATTATTTTTAATTCAAATATTTAGTATAGAATTAAAACTAGCCAAAGAAAAATATAATAATTTAAGCCTTGTTTTAAAAAATAGTGCATAAATTAAAATATTCTAATATTGATTCGAGAAAATTTGGAAATGATTTTACGATAGTATATTCAAATATAATTTCCCAAATTTTAAAATTAAAATTGAATGATGTATATTCATTGAACAATGTAGATTAGCTGGGTTGCTCGAAAATCATACTTGTAATTTTGGAAAATCAATTAAAGCTAAAATTAGAATAGCTATAAAAATAATTAACTAAGTGACATAGGAGGTATAAATTATTTGGTGCGGAGTCCGGACGTAGCTCTATGTACGGACTCCAATTAAATCTTAACACATGGAGTGCGGATACATGGATATTCCATTAAATTTTGTATTTAATTTTATCTTATTAGCCCAATCGACTCAGCCCAGAGGTTCAACATTTGATTGAATTTAGCTTTTAGGATTAGCGCTTTTTTTTTTTAAATGAAAATAACGTGAAAGCTTCACAATATATAAGATTTTAGCTAAACAAATTTTTAATATATACTCAGCAAGAGGAAAAGTCGATGAAGATGAAGAATTGAATGATTTGGAGGAGGATGTTCATTTTACGAGTAGATGGTATGCTTATGGAACGCGGATCTAAATGAGATTATACAAACGCCAAGAAGAGAAGAATTGAAGTTGAAAGAGCTGCAGCTTGAAGGAATCTTAGTTTATTTATGTATAGATTTTAAGATAAAATTTGGAGTTCTACTTATTTTTTGTATGTGTTCGTTTGTATGTTTTGGATAGTGATTTATTTTTTCTTTTTGTCAACAATTTATTAAAAAAATTGTTCATGGTCTAATAATAAATTCGCATTTAATTCCCAGGTGGAATTACAATTAAATTAAATTTATAAGATAATATATTGTTAAATTCACTACGCTTTAGCTGCATAGTGAAAGTACATCAAAAGCTAAAGTGAAAGTGAGTAGTAAAAGCGTAGCAAAAGCATAGTGACCCTCATGAACTTAATTTTCAAAACTAGATTTATAGTTTGAAACTATCTATCATAATCACATTACATTTGTTCATATCATGTTACTCTAAGTGTTTCCACTGTGAATTAAATTTGTAAGAAAAATTTTCTAGAGATTTATAATGTATAATATATTATGCTTTTGTTGTGCTTTTATTGCACTTTGGCTGGCCTTTTGTTACACTTTCACTTTTGCTTCCCTTTTGTTGTGCTATAGCTTTGTAATTAATTATTTTAACCATCGTATACTTAATTTTTAAAACTAGATTGCATAGTTTGAAACTATTTATCATAATCACATTATATTAGTTTAGATCATGTTACTATAAGTGTTTCCACTATAAATTAAATTTATAAGAATTTTTTTTTAGAAATTACAATGTGTAATTCACTGTGCTTTTGCTATGCTTCACTGCACTTTTGCTACTCTTTTATTGCGCTTTCACTTTTGATGTCTTTTTATTACGCTTTTGCTTTGTAATTATAAATTATTTTTATCATCATAAAGTTAAATTTCAAAACTAAATTATATAGTTTGAAATAATTATCCATCATAATTATATTTTATCAGTTCTGATCATGAAACAATAAGTACTTCACTATGAATTAAATTTATAAGATTTTTTTTTAGAAATTATAATGTGTAATTCACTATGCTTTTGGTGTCATTTTGCTGCACTTTCACTTTTACTGTCATTTTGCTGCACTTTTACTTTGTAATCAATTATTTTAGCCATCATAAATTTAATTTTCAAAACTAGATTGTATAGTTTGTATTTATCTATTACAATCATATTTTATTTGTTCAGATTATGTAACAATAAATATTTTTAATATGAATTAAATTTTTAAGGAAATATTTCTAAACATTACAATGTGTAATTCACTCTGCTTTTACTGTGCTTTTGCTGCCCTTTTGCTACGCTTTCACTTTTGTTGCTCTTTTGCTACACTTTTACTTTGTAATTAATTATTTTGACAATCATAAACTTAATTTTTAAAACTAGATTATATAGATTGAAATTATCTATCATAATCATATTTTATTAGTTCAGATCATGTAAATATAAGTATTTTCACTATGAATTAAATTTGTAAGAAAAATTTTCTAGAAATTTAATTTACTGTGATTTTGCTGCTCTTTCACTGCGCTTTTGCTACCACTACCAAAAAATCTGGCTTTCGCAGCACAAGTTTCAACCTTTCTTGATAGTTTTTCCCGCCAAAAATATTTTTGCAGCGGTTTTATGACCGTTGGATGTCCGCCGTGATTATAATACGCTCCAAAGACATTCCGCACCAGTTTTCTGACCGCTGCTATTAAAGGCTGCGAAAACTTCAGTTTTTTGGTAGTGTACCATTTTGCTGCCCTTTTTAATTGTTTTATCTATTATGAACTTTATTTTTAAAAATTAATTGTATAGTTTGAAATTATCCATCATAATCATATTTTATTAGTTCATATCATGTAACTATAATGTTTTCACTATGAATTAAATATGTAGAAAAAATTTCCTAGAAATTTATAATGTGTAATTCACTGTGCTTTTGTAGCGCTTTTATATATAGCTCTTTCACTGTGCTTTTGTTACGCTTACACTTTTGCTGCCATTTGGTTGCCAGCCTTTTGTTATGCTTTTGCTGCTTAATGAGTGGTTTAAACAATTGTCAACTTTAATTTTCAATCTTTTAGTTTAGATTATTTACTATAATTATTTTCACTACGAGTTTAATTCGTAAGAAAAATTTTATAGAAAATGAAAATTAATATATAATTAATTGGCCTTCACTTAGCTTTTGATACACTTTCACTGTACTTTTGCTATGCTTTTCATTGTTTTCGACTAGGTCAGTTTAATTTTTAATTCTAGATTGCGCAGTTTAAAATTTTCTATGACAATCAAATTCTTTTAATTCAGATCATGTTACTATAAGTATTTTCCCTTTGAAATAAATTTATAAGAAATATTTTATGGAAAATAATACAATATACTATAATTTATTGCACTTTCACTGCACTTTTGTTGCGATTTCACTGCGCTTTTGCTACATTAAAAAAAAATGCAGTATTGAAAATTCCACTGACACTTGGGGTATTTCATTTTGTTATATTGGTCACAAAGGATCTTTTTGAGTCCTCATATATAGTTTTAATCTGAAAAAAATAAAGAACAAATATTAGTTCATTTTCCAAATTGAGAAATAAATTAACAAAAGCTTCAAAGAACTTAAAAAATATAGTGAATATAAAGAAAATGCACAGCAAAAGCATAGTTAAAGTGCAATTAAAATGAGGCTAAAATGAATAAAATTAACTCAAAAATTTAAAGCAAACATAAAAATTTTAGTTTTTAAATAGAAGAACTCAGTATGGTATGGATACATATGAATATGCAGAAATGGTGCTTAAATAGGTGCAACAAAATTTTGCACGTTTACATGTGGTGAATAAATCTTTATGCGACCGAAATGTCGAAGGAATGCAGTGAATCATATGGAATACTGAACGAGAGAGAAAGTGAGGAGTGAAATACCTGGATGAAAACCAAAATGACCTAGCTCTGAGCTTTTGAACTCCTGCGAATTCAAATTTTTTATCTTTTGGTCGGGTTGGGTTGGTCGGGCTGATAAAACATAAATAAAAAATGAAAGCCATCAAACTTTAATTTGAGTCCAAATAGAGTGCTACGCCCGAATTCCGCAGAGAATAATTTCTCCCTAGAAGTAGAATATTAATCGAGGAAATGGATATCGAACTCTCAAAAATGAATATATGTAGATGAGGTTGAGGTATATAAAGATTTGAGCTATAGAGAAGAACTAGAAAAAGTTTGTCATATGATGTCAGGAAAGTGAGAAATAAGCATATCATAATAGTCAAGGTGTAGTGGAGGCCTAAAATTGAAGTATAAGCTATATGGGAGAGAGACTTTGAGAGAGGTAGATATACCTAAAAATATTTACTCGACTTGAGTGTTAAAATAAAAAGGATGATATTTTTTTTCTAAGGAGAAAGGGTTTTAGTACCCACTATAGTGGTGTTACATGCATTTTAACCCTGCCTAATCATAAAATTAATTTCCATTTCATTTCCATTTTGGCTAAAATAAAAATCCCACTTAAGCTATCATTTAGAGAGAGGAGATAATTAGAAAGATAAAGCTAGTTTTAGGTTTGCTCGGTCCATTTTCTACTATAGACGCAGTTCATAAAGTTCTTTGGATAGGATTGGTTACATTCTGCTTATCTCAATTCTAATAATGATTGAATTTTTGGTTTTTTTTTATTAAAATTATAAATTCATAGCTTAAAAATAGGGATGACTTTCTATCTATTAAATTTTCACCATGTAACGTTTTGTATGTTATCGATACAAGAGTTCTAGGTATTTTAAAAATTTTTAAATTTTTACAAGGTACAAGAGAAAATGTGTTATTTTTAGCAAATTGGAATCTTCTTTCTACAGATTTCTTGCAAAAACCTCGATCCAATTGATACTACAGCTTCAGTTTTACTATCGACGTCAAATGGCGGAGGACTTGAAGCTGTAGTAAGAGTGACAAGAACCTTAGCTCTCGCCTCCAAGATCAAATATATGCTCTACTATACCCTCTTCATTTTAAGGGAGATCCAAGGAGAAATGAAGCTGAAGCTGATGTAGTGGATCGTCGGAAGATGCGACCTGCAAGAAGGATTTGGGTTTCCCAATCCAGGGAATAAGAAGAAAGCTTCAAAAGCTTCAAAGACTAAAATATATCATTCAATGATCCTCTCCTCTTACACATTCTATGTATATATAATACTCAAATAGACACAAGCTAGAGAATCCTAGAAAATTCTAGAAGACTTTTGTAACAAACTCATAACAAACTAATTAACATATGCCTAAGGAACAATTTAGCTAAGATGCTCTGCATCAGAAGCTCTCAATCTCCCACATACTCTTGCTCAATCTCATTCTCTAGCTCCTAAATCTCAAAATGTTCATCCCTCTCTCTTTTATGTCCCACCCGCTCTTAATAACGAGAAAAAATAAAATACAGGAATGTGACTATAACAATGGCTATATATAAAGCTAAACATGAGAGAAAGTTTTCTTAGTTATAAAATATGAATAAGAGAAGTTATTTAATGCAAATTAGTTTAGTTTAAAAAACATTAGAGATTTGATTCATTAATTAAGAGAAACATAGAAAGTTTGCTTGAGAACATCATATAATAAGCAAGTATTGGAAAATGATCCTATCATTTAATACATGGAACTAGAAATTACGTACCATAATATTCTTATCATTAAAAAAATTATTTATAACCATCTTAATTATATCTTGAAAGTATTTTCTTGCAAATTTATGATAGAGTTTTGAGGTTCATGAAATATTTCAAAGCTTAAACAAAAATTGGAACAAGATATTTTTTTTCTATTTTCTCATTAAGAAAATGCATTGTTTATTATTTTAATTTTATTTGTATATTATCAATCACTTAAATGAAGACTACTTATTGAGCACATATGAGAGACATGCACATATCTGATTTTGATGAGCTATCAAATGCAAAATATTGTGACAAATGTCATGACAAAAACTATTTGTTATGACCAACATATCAGTCGGTCGAGTGATGCTCTTAATAGTTGCTAAATATATTTTGCTGCTAGTAATTAACCATTTGGTGAGTATTTTGCTCATCGCAAATAAACACTTATCTTCTAGTTATTAACATAGCTAGGTTTAAGCATGGGAAAGTGGCATAAATCAGAAATTTTCGCTGATAATTCGAATTCCATGATTAGATTGGATTGATTATCAAGTGTTATATACTTATTTTATTTTGTTTTTATTAAGTAGCATAATATCAGTTAATATTATTACTTTGTAATTTATTAGCTATTTGTCTTTAGTGTGATAAATAGAAAAAGTTGCAGGGCCTTCTGATATAACTAATATATAAGTACTTAGATGGTTCCTTTTCAATGAGTAATCGATACTTTTGGTACATCTTTTTTCTTAACAAAAAACTAATGATAAATAAAATATTGATTTCTCATTTGGTTAAGAGCATACATGTTTTAAAGATTTTGATTACTTATAGGAAAGCTCCATCAAAACACTTGCTGGTTTTATTAAAATTATGTTGCACCGATACACCTATTTATGAAGGTGTGCTACGTTTGATACACCGATACATAGATACGCCTCCGATATGGAACCGATACATGTCGGATATGTCAAAATCGTATCTAATTAAAATACTATTTAATTTCAAAAGTACACGTCGTATCTGATACACGTGTCAGTTGAAAAAAAAAATCCAAGAAAAGACGCGTCGTATTTACTTCCATGGTTGCGAGCAAGGTTCCCTCATTTTCGAGATGCATCTGAGTTTCTTGATGGTATGAAAATATTAGAAATTGCTAATCTTTCACTTGATGAGCCTGAATTAGAAGCTATGATATTTATTGAAGATGATATAGAAGTTCAAAGACAAATCACTGAAGAAGCTAATCATATTCTTCATTCTATTGAATAGTTGAAACCTCATGTGCTAGACAATTTATGTTTATGCTTTTGTTGTTGTACTAGACATTTTATGCTTACTTTTATTTTGATATTATAAGCTAAAGCCTACAAGGCTACAAATAATGGTTATTTCATTTTTTTTATAATTTCAAATATTCTGCTTTGAATGCTTTCTTAATTTTTATGTATGATTTATAAATTATAATGTTGTGTCCGCACCGTATCCGTATCTTGTATTTTTAAGAATTGACGTGTCCCGTATTCGTATCGGTGTCGGTGCAACATACATTAAAAGATTGGGAAATTTACATACATACCACTATATACTTATTATTTTACATATTTAACACCTCATACATTAATATTACACATATACCACTCAAACCTTTAATTTATATCGTTTCTACCACTTCGTGTAACGCCTTACCTCACGACGTCTATTTTCCCGCGCACCTGTGACGGACGTCTTTACTCCCGCCGAAATCCCCATTGCTGATACAGCTCGCAAATTACCTTTGTCGGATTTCTCGCCATTGTCCTTCATCTGAGGCCGATACAGCTCCTGATCGCATTGTCCTAATTGCTAGAAGTTGCCATTAGATCCCCATTTTCTTCGCACCTCACGGTATTGTCTTCCGCCGTATTTCCTTCCTAGCTGCTACAAGTTGCTTTTAGATATCAAACATCCTAAACCGTATTTCCTTCATGGCTGCTATAAGTTGCCATTAGATATCTAATTACAAGTTGACACTAGTTTCCGTATTCCCTTATTATTTTTTTAACAGAGAATCATGCCCTTATTTTTAAACTTCCATGGCATTCGGAAGCATTGTTTGCTATTTGAAACAGGCATTGAAGGAAATCGTGTATTTATTCGAAGCTAATACTGATGTGTTCTAAGACAGTCGATTCTGTAAGTGTTGAATGATTCATATACAAGACTTTATAAATGTTTAAATAACATTTTAACCATTGATACTGCAGGCTTATGGTGACAATATTGAAAATAATTTATACGAAGAGCAGAAAGAGTATATTTCTGTTGTATTTAAATATGGTGGATTCTTGGTTCAAACCAATGACCAACATAGAAAGAGGTACGATGGTGGCAAACAAAGGACTGTTAAAGTTGAGAAAGGACAACTCATAATTTTCGCGCTTAGAGGAGAGATTGCTAGAATATGCCCTTGGCTTAAGGGTCATCCATATAATATGTATTATTACATTTTTGGTACATCACCGAAGGAGTACAAAGAAATCAATTCTGATGTTGAAGTGACTGAGTTCATAAATGTAACTAATGATAACTTCCATGCTGAGATTGTTATTACAATACAAGGAGTAGAAGGACATGAATCAAATTCTAATCTTAAGGAGGTGGTGAGTTCTGAACAAATGGTTGAATGTTCTTTCAACCATAATGATGTTACTTTGAGTGCTCCTACATCATGTTCTAAAGATATAGCTATTGGCACATATTTTCCTGATGCAATAAGTTTCAAACATGCTCTACGATCAGTTGCCATCAAGGAGAATTTTGGGGTTAGAATCAAGGCTAGTGACAAGACACGTGTCATTGCTACATGTGCGTATTAAGGTTGCAAGTGGAGAATCCGAGCTTCACTCTGTGAAGATGCTCAGTCTTTTGAAGTTAGGAGACTTAATGGAGATCATACTTGTCCTGGTATCAACCGTGCTGGTAATAGACTAGCCACTTCTACATGGGTTGCCAATGAGATTCAAGATATTGTCAAAAGAAATCCAGACATTCCTCTAAAAGAGATCAATAACAATTTAGAGAAAGAGTATGGTCTGTCATTACCTTACATGAAGCTATGGAAGTCAAGGGAGCAAGCTCGTGATAATATATTTGGCTGTATAGATGATAATTATAAATGTATTCCAACACTACAAGATGAATTGATTGGTAGAAATCCTGGTTCACACATCACTTATACGTATGACATACGTGACAATTCTTTTCAAAGATTTTATGTTAGCTTCAAGGAATCTGCAGATGGATTCAAATATGGTTGTAGATCTCTTATAAGTTTGGATGCATGCCACCTCAAATCCAAGCACTTAGGAATGCTATTATCAGCAACCTCAGTTGATGGTAATAATGGTTTATTCCCCATAGGCTTTGCTGTTGTGGAGAATGAATCTAAGCAGACGTGGCTATGGTTCCTACATAACTTTGGGGAAACCATTGGTATAGAACTAGAACCCCTTGCTTTCATTTCTGATATGGAAAAAGGGTTTAGGCGAGGCCATTAGAGAAGTATACCCTGGAGCTGAACATAGAATATGTATTCATCATTTGTGGAAGATTATTAAAAAAAATTTTCATTGCAAAGATGGCCATAAACTCCAAGGTTTGGTTTGGGCAGCAGCGAATGCATACACTTGCATAGAGTATAATAACAAGTTATTTGAACTAAGTGTTTTAAATCAGACTATCCATGCGTATCTTATTTCATTACCTTACAAGTGGTCGTAAAGTCAGTTTATGGGTGGGATTTACCACTCCACCAATACCAATAATTTTGCTGAATCATTCAATGCATGGATTGTGGAAGCTAGAACTAAACATGTTGTCGACTTGATTGACTTGATTCGTGGTAAACTCATGGAGCAAAGGACCGCATGTAAGATGACGAGCTTGACATGGCACCGTGAATTAGTACCTCATGCAGAAGACTACATTAGAGAAATTACTACTAGAAAAGAACATTTTTTTAGTTCGACAGTCTAGTTTTTACAAGGCCGAAGTGAAATCCCTCCATTCAAGACATATTGTTGATGTCAAGAGCAGAGACTGCACTTGTAATGTTTGGCAATTAACAGGACTTCCTTGTATACATGACATAGCATTCATTAGGATGAAGGAGCATCCGTTGTGGCATACTTATGTTAATGATTACTACTATGTTTACAGGTAATATTTACATTTTTTAAATGAAACATTCAATTGTTAATGATTACTACTAATTACAAGTACTTTAGATACCGAATGGCGTACGATGGAGCAATCGCCACTTTACCTGGTAAGGATCAGTGGCAAGTTGTTAATGATGTGGTAGAGCTTGGAGTACTGTTGACCTCATTTTTGTATGAGGTCACCTGGACCAGTCCTGACCCCAGATCAATTTAATCTCTGGACCAATCCAAACTCTAGGATCCTCCTAGAATCCCGACCTTAGGATTTATTCTAGATCCTAGGATCAATCTAGACCCCGGACCCTAGGATCTACCTTGACCTTAGGATTCTCCCAAATCAATCTAAACCCTAGGATCCACTCCAGACCCTAGGATTCTTCCAGATTAACCTAAACTCTATGATTCTCCTAGATCCAGACCTTAGGATCTATTCTAGGTCCTCGGATCCTTCTAGACTCCAGGCTCTAATTCAAATCTCAAGTCAATTCAAATTTTCAAATCAAATCCAGACTTATAAACTTATCCAGACTTTAAACCTATCCAGATCTCAATATCAAGTTCAAACCTAGATCCTACCTTTGATCTAGCCTGACCATATCCTATCACTTATGATCATCTAAATGATCATAAATGATATGGATAATTCAAATTCAATCTTCCAAATTCCAAAATCAAGACTCAAATCCAAAGTTCAGAAGCCTTGTCCTAAAGGCATTTTCCAATGAAATTTTAAACACTTCAAAACCCTATCAAATGACCTCTGATTCAGGGTCTTTCAGTTGCATACTGATGGGACATGTCTCTAGAGGCTACCCTCCAAATTTGAGCTTATTTTGAGGTCTCTAACCCTAGAATCTAAATCAAAATCCAAAGGCTATAAAACCTTCAAATATTTACGGCCTATGCCACTGGACCTATCACCCATTGGATTTTGACCTTGGAGCTTTTTTCAAACCCTCCAATCACTTCCAAACCTTTAATCCTGATATGTTGATCAGTAAACTGCATTTTTTTGGACTCATTTCAGCCTCCAGTGGACATGAGGTCAAAATGACCAAAATACCCCTTTGGGGTATGAATAGTCATTTGGATCAAATGAGCTCCAAACTGAATGCAACCACCTCCAACAAGTTTCAAACATCAAACCAAATCTGTCGAACCCATTCTCAGGCCCTGGGTCAACCTGGTTGACCAAGTCAACTGAGTTGACCTAAGAGGCCCTTTAAGGGTTCAAACAGGTGTTTTGACCCGAATGACCTCTTTGAGCCATGGAACCACTTCTATTGGTCTCCAAATGTCATTTCAAATTGATTGAACCCATTTCCAGACCCTGGACCCCCCTGGTTGACCAAGTCAACAAGGATTGACCTAATGAGCCCTTAAGAGTCCAAATGGGTCATTTCAACCCACTTAGTCAAATCTAACTCTTTGAACTCTCAAACCTATTCCAAAAGATACTCCAAACCCACCCAAACTCATGTGAGGCCAAATCACATTGAGTTTGACTTGGTCAATCCAACAAGACTTAGTCAATTTACTTAAATTCCTCACTTTTATTCAAGTTCAAACCCTTTAACTTCAAGCCTTTTTTTCCAAATCAACCCAGCCATCTCCTCAAGCTTCTTTGGTTGCCACCTCAGCACCTATTTGACTGTTTGACTAGTCAAACAGTCAACACAAGTCATTATATAGGTCAAAGAGGGTCCAAATAACTCTCAAAACGACTTAAACCCTTGAATAAATCCCTTAAACCCAAATCCCATTTAATTCCATCTGCCAAGACTTTTTTGAACATTCTTGATTTGATTATAAGCCATTGGATCAATATCAAATGGCTTAGATCACTCCATGTGGCCAAATGAGGACCAAGAGGCCTTTCCACCTCATGTGTCCTCTTGTCCTTTGATCCTCTGCTCTCAACCACTCATGGGACACATGGAAGCATCCTAGCAACCCTTCCAGTTGATCTCAACCATCCAAACTCTTCAAGTACACTTGAATAGAGGGAAAATGCCCTAATGAAGGAGAATTCTAACCTAGAGCTTCTCTCACTTAATTCCTCATCTCCAAAGCTCTCCTAGCCTCTAATCCTCCTCTTAGAGCTTCTCCATATGATTTCATAGCTTTCTCAAACCATTCTCCACCAAATCCAAGCCTCCAAAGCCCCATTGGTGAAGAAAGAAGAAGGTAGAGAGAGAAAAAAGCTTTTCGAGAATAACTTCAAATCCGAAAAGAATCAGCTCTTTATGTCTTCTACAATGTTGTAGAGGATTGTAGCAGATTTCCAACAAGACTAAGAACGTCAAAATCCGACCACAGGTTAGAAAGTTATTTGAGTTTTAATTTCTATGATCAAACCTTGATATCTCAAAATCCTCAATGCATGGAGCCTTGAAAATCCATGGATTGCAAGATTAGGATATCTAGATCCTACGTTTCAAATTTCATCAAATTTAAACGGTTGGATCGAAAGTTATGGGCATTTGAAATTTCTAGTTCATTTTGAAGTAGAGTGGCTCTGGTTCAATCAGAGCCGTCCGATCGCACGTTCTGCGCGATCGGATGGCCCATAATTGGCCACATCACCATGTTCAGATCACGCGTCTCCAGCGGGATTCGAACTCGGGTCACTTGAGAAGAGGTGCGCCTACGTGGCACGATCCTAGCCGTCGGATCATGCCGCGGTGAATCGGACGGTCGATCTGACCGTCCGACGTGTTTAAGTGGCGCGCCGATGCGCGCCACGTGTCAGAATGCCACCCAATGATTAAAATTGATTAAAAATCAATTTAAAAATCATTTAAAATGCTCAGAACTTTAACAATTCACCAAAAATCCATTTTATGTCCAAATTTGATGTTCTTAGGCTCATTAGAACCGTCTTGATCCCAAGTTTATTTTAAATCTTTTTTTTTGGATAATTTTGATCACTGTATACAGAGTTATTAAGGGTTTATGAAAAACTGAATTTCTTTGATAACGCTCAATCCAGTGATTGGATTGTTCTCAAATTTGGATATGACATACTATGGTGTATTATCCATATGCCATAAAAGTTTTAATTCATTTTAATGGCTGGATTTTGGTGAATTTAATTTTCAAAGTTTTTGGCCAGATTTTGACACAAAACTTTGAAAATTTATAACTCACAAACCACTAAAAACTAGGTTTGCATTTCTCTGTGGTATGTGTAATATCGTGTCAAGGTTAGATGACCAAAGTTTTAAGCCCAATTGATCACTAGTGTCACCTAGGAAAAATAATTAAGGATAATGTCTAGTCAACTTAGAAAAATCCTAGGAAATTCTACACACACCCAATAGGGGTTAACATTTCACCCAATTTGGAGTTCATTAAGTCAGAAACTTAAACAAGTCAAAGTTAACCCCTTAATTAAGCATTAAAATTTCCAAAAATTACAATAAATCAAGTTTAAATCACAAAAAATACATAAAACCCCTCTAACTGACCAGAATTAAACCTTAAATCAATGAAAATTGAAACCAACTCAATTTGACAGCAAATATGACTTTAATTTAATTTTAAGTAAAATTCAATGTTTAATTAATTTAATTAATTAAAAAATATTTAAAATTCCAAAAAAATTTAGAAACACTTGGGAATCTCTTCTTAGGTCATTCCTGACCTTTGGAGTTGATTTCAAGGAGTTTAGAGTTCATTTGGAGCAAAATCATTAAAACCCCTTTAATTAAACAATTTTAATAATTCTAAAAAATACTAAACTTTGAAAAATCATAACTAAGTCAAGAAAACTTCAAATTGACCAAACTCAAAAGCATTCAACTCAAAATCAAGTCTAGTATTTATAAAAAATTTCAAACCTTCAAAAATCAATCAAAGTCAAAAAGTCAGCAATCTAGTCAACTCTAAGTCAAAATTAGTTCAAATCTTCAAACTTTCATAACTAAATGTAAAAAAATTTGATTTCAACGTACTTGCCTTCTAACTGATCATATTAAGGTCTAGTATTTTAATAAAATATAAAATTTTCAGAATTTAAGCTTAATGTAAAAGTCAATTTTTGACCCCTTAATTAAATATTAAAATAATCCAGAAAATTCCTAAAAACTCAAAATTACTCTAAAAATCCAGAAATCATTAATCAACCTTAAAATCAATTTCAAATCATTAATACTTAAACTCAAATGTAAATCTTCCCTTAAGCCATTCAACCAATAAGAACTTCGAACAACTTTAACAATTTGCCCTATATAGGACATATCCAAACCACACAGCCTACCTCACACACTTTAGATGGTTTGATAGGACAACCAACTCTTGTTTTAGGCTAGGTTGGTGTTTACTTTTTCGCTGTGTGCCGAGTTTTCGAGCTTTCACTGCATGCTGGTTGTTAGCTTAGAATTGATTGACTGTCTATTTATTTATTTACCGCACTCTGTTGAGCATTTAAATTTCAAATATATCAACTACTTGAGATCAATTATAACTGCTTTGGATTATTTATATAACTGCTGGTTATTAGGATAACCCTGCATGATCGAGTCTAGATTTTTCAATTTTGCTTAATGTAATTTGATATAATTTGAGTTGTATTTAAAGTGATTTGAGTTGGGATGTTTAGATCCAACTTGAATTCCAAAGAGGAGAAGACATCCCTAAAGGGGAGAGTTTTCGTCCATTTGGAAGATCAAGTTTGGATGCTCTTCAAATATCCAAAGAGGAAAGATAACACCCCGTTCAAGGGGGAGTTTCTTTCCATTTGGATATCCAGAATCGATGAATCAAGATGTTCGTGAGAAGATGAAGAAATGGACGACGAGAAGAATCCCAAATCTCAAAGTCACTTGAGTCCTAGGTTTAGAACCCGGGTTGTTGTCAGTGGTGCCCGGCCACTTTACTTTCAGCAAACCCTAGTTTGTAATAAGCAAGGCACTTGCCTATGGACTTTCAGTTTGAATATTAATTTAATTGATTTGATTAATGTTTGATGTTGATTGTGATATAGGATTGCTTGCTTTTTGTAATTTTTTGGCGATTCTTGCATGTCGATTTTGATTTAGCCTGGAATCTGATCGTAGGCTCTTAAGGACTCATTAAAACCTTTTCTACTTAAATCAAATTAAAATATTTAAGCTCATATAGAAACTCTAATGTTTTAGGAAGTAAGCCCGGAACCGCCGAGAGCTCTCATTTCATAACTTTCAATCAAATTCAAGCCTTTAATCGAGTCAATCAGCATGCATCGCATTAGCAACAAATTTAAAAATCTCTAAAACTTTAATTGCATTAGCTTAAGCATCAAACACCCAACATAAGTCTAAGGGGCCAATTAGGATCTGCTCAAGATGTCGGCCCCAACTTCTCAAACTTTTCTTAAATAACATCCCTACCACTCTTTCATAAAAGACCAGATTCATTTATTTTAAATCGATTAGGTGGTTAGCTGGCTCCCCAATCCAAGCCGGGGTAAGTCCAGATTTGCACTGCATTAGCTAGGTTCGGGTCACTTTTTAGTACCCAACTTAGACTTAGGTTCTGAGACTAGCTCGGGCTATAAGACCTCAACCTCCGGGAATCTAATCCCAATTTTCTAATAAAATTGATCACTTAAACCTTAAATCACTTTCAATCTAATTCGAGCCCAACACTTAGGATAGGCTGGAGTGTTTCTAAAATGATTCAGAATCTCAAAACACTCCCTACCTCTCTTCCTTTGACTCCAGAAATAAGTGCTCAACATTGAACCAATCCCATTTGAAAATTCCTACCATTTTTCTCCTTTGATATCGATCTTTGAAAATCTAAATAAATTTTATATCGCTATTTTAATCGAGAGTGTTCGTAGGAAAAATTCCAATTTTCCTACGATGTAATTAACTACGAGGGCTTGCGCTCGTAGGGGATTTAGAAACCCAGACCTGATTTTTCAAAAGTAATTTTTCAAAACCTCTAATTAATTCTCTTTGGGAAAATTAAATACAACGATCATTATCGTCATTTTCAATCGATCGATAATGATTGATATCTTCTTTCTTCGGAGAGATATATCAATTATTATCGTATTTTTTATTATGAAATTAATGATCATTTTATCCAAATTAGAATAGTCAAACAATTGATTAAATTCCATTTTGATCCTCCGGGGTCAAATGTGATTCTCCGGGGTCAAATGTGATTCTCCCTTTGAGTTTGACTACGATAATCTGGATAAAATTAGAATTCTGAAATTTGAACCCATTAGGGAACGATATGATCGTCTTTCGAGACGATATATTGTTCATAATGACGTGTTCAATTTCAAAATTCAAAATTTAATATTCCCAAAGAAAATTAATCCTTTTTTTAAACTATATTTTTTTTAATCAAAACAAGTACCAAATACATCTAGACCTAGAGGAAGACCCAAAAGAAAATGATTGCCAAATTTTTTGGAAAAGAAAAAGAAGGTCCATAAATGCAGCAAATGTGGTCTTTGGGGTCATCATCGAAGTACATGCAAGAATCCATTGAGGAATATCATTAATGACACATTATTATCACAAGTGGGCCAACCCAAACGAGCTAAATTGCCAAGTCGGCGGACTCCACAAGACTTCTTTGAGGGTGGTGAAAATGATTGTTCGTATGTGGAAGGTCTTTAAGTTATGGGCGGTTAATGTGACAGAACATTTGTGTTTTTTGGAAAAGGAAAAGTTTGGGTCTTAATTTTTTGTAAAACTATCAAAGCTCATTGCAAAAAAAAAAAAAATGACAGAACATTTGTGTTTTTTGGAGTTCATATGAGTTCAGTTAATGTGATTTTGAGCTACTATTCTGCATATACTGGATTCAATTATATCTGAGATGCAGCTATTACCGGATTTTGACATCCGAATTGGATCTAATTCTGCATATCAATAGCAAGTTTTACATTGCTAATTCTGCATATACTTATATCTGAACTACAGCTACTACCGAATTTTGTTTGTGACATCTGAATTGGAGCACATCAACAGCAGGTTTTACTTTGCTAATTCTGCTAATTCTTCTAATTCTGCATATACTTATATCTTATATTGTTGTTATTAATGCAAAAAAAATAATTAGATCAATAGGAGATGACCAAATTGGAGCTACTACATGATTTTGAGCTTTCATCTTATATCAATAGCAGATGACTTCAGATCTAACATTAAACCAACAAGTACTCCATTGCACAAAGGTTTTTTAGTTCCACAAAAGCTGAAAATACATGATTCCTTTTCATACAAATGAAGGAGAAAATAAGTAATTTCTCCAAGATACTTGAACAAAAGCAAGCACAACATATGCTTGAACACAACATAACACTAACCAAAATAAACTCGTATTGTAATGTCAATAAAAACCATCACTAACAAAACTTTCAACGTAAGACGAATTGAGTCAAACTCCTTAGAATTCCTTGCATCATATGCCTTTAATTCGTAATGTGTGACATAAGATGGGTCTTCTAGCTCATCCACCCATTTAAAGTAACTGTAGTCGTGCTCACTTCTATTATAAATACGCTTATAGAATTGTCTTCCACTGTTTGGTCATCGGTGGCAGGTAAACAATACACATTTTAGATGACAATGGCAGTACACCTTAGAATGTTGCGGCCTTTTTTTCACAACGGATGAACTCGAAGAACTCATTAAAACGTTTGCAAAACCTGAAAATATGAACAATAGCAGATTTATACATAAGCAAATAGCAATTTATAATTTAATAAGAAAGAAAATTTCATAAATCTGTAATTATAAAAAGTTTATAAAAATCTGGATGTTTAGCAAATACCAGCAGATTCATCACTACGGTATCTTCTTTACTAGCTACAAAATCATTTTGAAGTCTGTCAAATTAAGAACTTTCCTAGGAAAAGCTAAACAAGGTGTGTCAATATTTGAAGATACAGTCCAGCAGATTCATACACCTTAGAATGAATACCGACGAACCTTAGAATGAAGACGGACAAACCTATCCACCATATTCATACAGCTTAGAATAAAGACCGGAAAACCTGAAGGAGGTTCGGCAATATTTTACGAAAATCACCAGGTAGGTTTCGGACAAGAAGCCAGTCTTTGAGCAAACAAATCATTTTGAAAAAAATGAGAGAATGCATCAGGAATACCCTAACTGACTATCTCAGATTTGCGCCCCCTTTCCGATTCGGACAAAAATGAGAGAATGCATGAGAACTTACCTTCCTCACCTTTTGCGAGCTCCGACTCCTGTTCAATTCTGCCCTAACTGACTATCTCAGATTCGCGTCCAACAAAATCGCAGAAAACATCGTGAGGAAGGCAGAAAACGTTGTGAGGTAGGAGTTACACGAAGTGGTAGAAACGATATAAATTAGGGATTGAGTGATATATGTGTAATATTAATGTATGAGGTGTTAAATATGTGAAATAATAAGTATATAGTGGTATGTATGTAAATTTCCCTAAAAGATTTCAAAAAGTTTTATGATGTCTTTTAATAAATGTTTGATTTGAAGTAACAAGAGTGTTAAAGTTAGAAGGTTCTTTCATTTCCCGCTACTCTTTCTCTCTCTTTGTTTCTAGTGAGAGAAGCTCTACGATGGTGGGAGGTGGCGCTAGGTCTCCTGCTTCGTCCCTCAAGGCTCATGGAAGGAAGGATATTGTTACAGATGACTATTGGCGGGCTCTAGTACATGAAAGCTTGGCGAAGCTTAATCTTGGTGGCTGCGGCTTCCCTCCGGGAAGAAATCAGCAAGGCCATCCTGCTGTTAATGATTCGGCTGCTGCGGCTCCTACGGTGGGAGTACAGGCTCCCGATCAATCTCTTGAACAGGCGAAGGGATTGAATCGTGCAGGTGTCAACATTGGATCGGTCTCTATGGGTGCCGACTGCCAGCAGCTCTCCGAGCGTGCCTCCCAGATACGCGACGTGCTTGCGAATCCCGATCTGGCTATGTCGTCTGGTCTGAATTGGCCTGATCAGATGGAGTGTGTTGAAGCTTTACAAGCTCATATGGTAAAGGAAATGAAGCAGGAACCTGATCAGCTCATACAACACTCGGGGGACGATGCCATTCGCGACCTGCACTTGCTGCCGTCGTCGGGCTGTGAGCAGGAATCGAGCTGCTGCGATCAACTTCAGGTTTGTGATGCTGTCGATGTGGACTTCTCTATCTCGGATAGTGCTGAATTGAATGGTATTTCTGTGATGAATTGTGAAAATGGTTTGGAAAGGGATAGTGCTGGAACTTTTTCCTGCAGGTGCGTAAATTCCACCCCTCCTGCAGCAAGTGGCCATCATACTGCAGGATTGTGCGCACCAACTGTTTTTGCTTTTGCCCCTAAGACTACAGCAGTAGTTTCTGTGCAAACAACTGCAGGATTTGAGCCAGCTCCTGATCATACGACTTCCCAAATCCCTCCAAAGGTGTTTGGTGATACCCCAGGCCTCTTTGCTTGGAGAAAGCCATCCTACACTCAACTCGATTATGTTCATAAGGAGGATGTGCTCGACAACGATGGGATTTCACTAATCTTGAATGAAGTCAAGATGGATGAGAACATAGCGAAGTTAGAATATGCTCTTGTTGGCAAGCTGTTGGGAAGACGTATTCCCTTCTTTCTTTTGCACAGGAAACTCTCCAAGAAATGGTCTCATGTTGGTGAATTCAAGCTAATCACTATTGCTCCTATGTGCTTCATATGCATCTTCCAAAATGTAGAAGCAAGAGATGCCATTCTTAGGGGTGGACCTTGGATGGTGGCAGGCAATATCGTTGGCTTAGATCGGTGGTCGCCATTCTTTTCCATTGATCAGATGAATGGATTGTCCTCCCCTATTTGGATCAGATTTCCAAAGCTTCCGCTAATGTATTGGGACCCTTCCAATCTTGCTAGAATGGCAGCTATGGTTGGCAATCCTCTATGGATGGATGAACATACTAGCACTTGGGGGAAAAATTCTTACGCCAGAGTGTGTGTTCGGATTGACTTTTCTCAAAAGCTACCTTCTGGGTTTTGGATAAATGGAAGAAGTGGCAGGTTCTTCCAACGCATTGAATATGAAGGCCTTCCTCAAATTTGCTTTCATTGTGGGCACATTGGCCATAATGTGGAGCATTGCCATACCAAATCTCAGCAACCTTCCACCACAACTCACCCTCCTCCAGCTCTGTATACTGCAACCCCTCCTCCCCCACCCAGCCGGATGATATGAAGGTTCCTCCTCTCATTCTAATGAGGAGGGGTATGGGCCTTGGACTTTTGTTACCAGGAAAGGGAAGCAGAAATCAAAAGTTTCCAGCTCAGGCCGTCCCCAAAGAGATGATGTGAAGAAGACTGGTAATCCAACATAGATTGTGTTCTCTGCCCAAAAAGACAAGCCACTGGAGTGGTCTCTTATTTTCTTTGTTGGTGCCCTCTTCAATAGCATGGGGGACCTCAGTTTTTCAGCTGATCAGGGGCTCTTCTCCCTTTCATATTTTGTCTTCCTGCTTAATTTTTGCCATATATGGATTATTCTAGATAGCTCAGCTCTTCCCATTTTGTTTTTTTGTTTGGGGAAGACGTAAACAGTATTTCCATACCAGTTTGTACTTTTTATTTTGCTTTAATGAATGCTATATGCAAAAATTCCAAAAAAAAAAAAAATAATAATAGAAAGAAATGTAGAGTTAAGTTTTAAACTATTTAGAATTAACCATTTAGTTTAATTTTGATGTATTTGAAAATCAGTAGATTTAATCGATTTTCAAATATACTGTAAATTCTATCATTATTGTCATAAGTCGCGGCCGCCGGCTACCAGTCACCAACATCATTTGGGTATACACCACATTCATTTTGCTCAAAGCCAAAAAAAAAAGTCCACTCATTTTCCACTCAACCAAATAATTCCAAATAGTTCTAACTCTCAACATGTGATTTTGATCTTCTTTAATTTTGGGACAAATAAGTCCATATTCTTTCAAGCAATGGGGATGATCGCATGTTGTTTAAGCCTACTAGCCATTAGATCAATCAAATGACCAAAAAAAAGCTTAAGCTAATTACGAATCTAACGGAGGTTAAGAACGCAATTCTGTGGCCCTACTACCGGTTAGAACCGCCATTGAAGTTGTGACTAATTAGTTGTTTAACACGACTGTTTATGTCGGAAACTTGTTTACGATGTTTTGGCTCTCTTGGAAAACTATAGGAATTTGAAAATCCAAAGCATTTGGAAGGTTGCATTTCAATTGAAAAGTACTTCGACAGTAAATTTAGACTCCATTTATTAAGACAATTTTATTTTTTAGATTGAAACAACAATTTTTGTTTGGCTAATATATTTCATTCTTACATGTTGATGGTTGCTACCACCTATTGCCAACGACTATTGATCAATTATTATTACAAATGTTTTGTTATTTTAATTTATATTCTCTTACTTTCAATAAATAATAAAAAAACTCTGAAAATGTGATTGTTGAACAATATTTTTATTTATTTTGAAAGGAACAAAATAAACATATTCTAAAAAAGCAGTGATTAACTTTCGAGAATGATATTAAACTGGAAATTAAGCAACACTAAGGGGTAGTTTGGTTGCCTGAAAAAAAAAATGCAATGTAAAGTATATGCAATATAAAGTAAACGTAGTGCATTCCGAATACTTTGAGACTGTTTGGTTGTCTGCAAAATAAACGGAGGAGAATTGTTTCCCTTGTTTGGTTAGGTATATCCAGAGTAATGTAAAAGCTGTGTATTTGTAATAATTTTTTTTGGCATTATAACTAGTGCATTTATAAAAAAGTGTATTTAAAATAATTAGTATTATTTGGTGTTATAAAATAAAACCAGTGTATTTATTTATTGCACTATCTTATTATAAGTTATTTTGAGATTATAAGATATAATATTCAGCTGTGCATTAATTTAGCAGTGGGCTGAAATAGACGTAAATATAATTTAAAGATAGAGAGCAATTTTAATTTTAATTTTGTGAAAGTTTAAATTTTTTATTTTTCAAGTAATTTTTTTACAAAAAAAAATCAGCGAATTAAATTTTCACACTTATTTATTTCTTTAATTTAACGATAAAAGTAATGGTTTTCATTTAGCAATCAATAAATCACATGATTTTCATTCATAAGATGTAAACAACATTAATGAAAATTTAAAATTATAAAATTAAAGATAAAACAATACCCATTATTTTTAGTTATAATTACGACAAAGTATCACAAAACAGTTTTTGTGATAACAACTTAATAGATATGTCAACCTTCAACTACTGAAATCAGTTTCCTAGCTCTTTACGCATCCATCTAGCCTTCGAATCTGTAGGTTTTGAAAGGAAATATGACATTAGTATAGGATTTTTTGATAAATTATCATATATCGTATCAACCTCATCTTCTAAGAAGCCAAAATATTTGTTAACTCAAACATCAGTTCAGTATACATTTTTCTAATTTGCTTTAGACTTATTGTTGAGCTATTAATAGCATTAGCAACTTCAGTTACACTATCAGCCATCAAAAAAATACACTCTTGAATATCTTGATTGATAATATATGTCTTAGACTTCCTTTTTATGCCACCTCATATACAAGATGAAGGCAACAATTTTTTAGTTGTTGTAGCATAATCTTCCATAACTTGCATATCAGATCATTCAATAGGCATTGATCCATCTGTACCAATATCTGTAAATTGTGAGGGTTCATCATCGCCTTCATATATTTGTTGAATTTCAAGTGGAGTTTGAGAATTTCTAGATTTCGTCATTCTCCAGTTGAATGTCTAAGACCACATATTATCTCCAGCTCTGCATAATTTACAATTGCAATATTTAAATAAGCAACATCATTGGGAAAAGCCTGCAAGAAATAAAATAAAAGTTGTTTGCCTCAAAATATTAATTTAAATGATGTACTTAATAATAACTGAATATGTAATGCATACTCTTCTTGACCCACCACTATTATTTTATTTATTTCATCCCAAGATACACCTGATTTTCGTTCTAACTTCTGAATGTGAATCCAAATACTTCTTTGAAGTCTAATTTGGATACTTGAGCACTTCACATATTTGCATTGTCACGACCCGACCCGGCTAGCCCGAGTTAACGGGACGGGTGCAGTCGGTCGTACGAAAAACACTTGAAAACCATAATCATTTTCATTAAAAAGCTTTATAACATAAGATAACATCATCAATATCATAATAAAAAAAGCCACTAACAACTTCAATTTAAAGTATTTCAAACTGTTTCTTTTCACACTTGCTAAAATATAAATCCACAATTACATAAACTCCAAAAAACTGTTTAGACTCAAACTACTGAAGCTCAAACTCGACAGAAGACATAAAAGAACCTTTTTTCCTAAGGTTCTCTATGACGGTATGTGTACGATAGTCGTGTAGCCATCACTTCTTAACAGTTTCTTCTGAAAAATATTTTCAAATGTAGGATGAGCTTACTCGCATAGTAGGTAGTTCATGTCTTTTAATAAAAATTTACACAAAATCAAAATAAAGCAACTTTTCATATTAGAAAATGAAAGGATTGCCAAATTTGCATAATTTCATATCATTACATATAAGAAAAATTTTTCATAACTTTTTCTCAATGTAAAATATTTCATTTACCTTTTTTTTAAGCATCAATTTTCATATTTTGAAGAAAATATAAAGAAACCAATATTATGCAAAATGTCTTTAAATATCACCCGTCTTGGATGTGCCCAATTTTTTTTGTACTGATCAGGTACATAGTCAAATTTTTAGCCATTTCCTTTACTATTGGCTCTACGAGTCTCCTTTACCATTAACTCTATGAGCCTCCTTTACCATTTGCTCTACGAGCCTCCTTTTATTATACTTTCTTTTATTTATATGCGTATTGAAAAATAAGTGTGAAAATAAAAATTCATTTGTTCAAAGCATAAAAATATTTAATATAAACATAAAAATAAAATCTCATTAATTTCAAAAAATAAAAGAATTGAATATACATATTACCAAAAATAACAATTCATAATTTGTATAACATGAAACTTTTCAACTATTTGCATTGAATAATAGAACGAAACATAATTATGAAATTTTTACCAAAAACATGGATACCTACTTCAAACCAAGTACGGTACTTCTTCAAAAAGTAACTTTGACATAGCTTATCACTTTAACGATCACAATCTAAAATAATAACAAAAGAGACATGTCACAATTTAATAATCTAATTTATATGTCTAAACCTTTCATTTTCCCTTTAATTATTCTTTATGACACTTAATGAATTTTAATTAAATAAACCTTAATTTTTAGATTTAATTAAATCTTAATTTTTTGAAAAATCATAAATTATACATTTTATCAAAATATTGCTCCAAAATTATTCCTTAACATATATTTATAATTATATTGCTAATTTTTAGATTAAATTAATTAGGAAAATTAAGAAAATGAAATTTTTGCTAAAAACTTAAGATTTTTCCTTAAAAATATTTCCAAAATCCTAAGGAATTATTTTTGTAAATGAGTCTTACGAAATTAAATTTTAGGTCAAAAACCCTAATTTTTAAATTTCCAAAAACTCATCCAAAAACATCATTTTTACCGTTAAAATGCTCCTCTAATTATTCCCTATTTATTTCTTAAAAAATTTTGGAAGAAAAACTCATTTTCTAGAAAAACCCTAAAATTTTGTTCTCAAATATCTTGAGATTTAGAAGGGGAAATGAAATTCTAAAACATACCTTCTTCTTCCCTTGATCTCCTCTTTGATTTCCCCTAAAATTTTTGCTGGAAAAAGTGTGTTGGAGAGGAACCCGTCGCCCCTACGCCGTCCGCCCTACGCTCCGCTCGATTTCAGTCGATCCGCGTGAATAGAGATGGGGGAGGGTTCGATTTACCTATTAAGGGAGAAAAGGAGTTTGCCAAATGTCCCTCTTGCCCTTACTTAAGTTAATTTGGTCTTTTAAATGGTTAGGGATAAAGTTGGCATTATGATACTTTAATTAATTTTAATTTCTAAAATAAGCAAAATTAGGTATAAGTTTTATATATCAAAATGATCAAAATTTTATATAGAATTTTATAAAAATTTATGTTCATCAAATTTTGTTAATTTTAAAATTTTCACTTGAGTCTCGTCGTGATGCATCGAAAAGCGTGCGACGACCTATGAATGTCATTTTCGGGTTTTACAATTCTCCCCTCCTAATAAAAATTTTATCCTCAAAATTTAAAAACGAATCTATACAGTAAAGCCATACCTTAGCCAAATAAATGAGGGTAGTTCTCCCTCATTTATGATTCCTTCTTCCAAATGGCATCCTTTCTCTAAACTGTGCTTCCATAACACCTTAACATAAGGGATCGCTCTGCTCCTCAACTTCTTAGCATCATAGTCAAGGATTTTCTCTGGTTCTTCCAGAAAGGTCAAATTCGGCTAAATATCAACTAATTTAGTGCTAATCTTCTAAGTTTGATCTGAAATGTATTTTCTCAAAGAAGGGATGAGGAATACATTATATACTCCACTCATATGAGTTTGCAAAATCAACATATAGGTCACCTTTTCAATCATTTCTGAAATCTCAAAAGGACCAACATATTTTGAACTTAGCTTTCCCACTTTGCCAATTCTCTTCTCTCCCTTCATTGGACTGACTTTGAGGAATACAAACTCTCCAACATCAAACTCCACTGATCGGTGTTTGGCATCATAGTATTTATTCTATCTATCTTGCACTACCCTCAATCTATCTCGGATCAACTTAATATTTTCTATAGCATCATCAACCAGATCAGCACCAATAAATTTTTTCCCCTGTCTCAGCCTAGCTTAAAGGTGTTATACACTTTCTCCCATATAAAGCCTCATAAGGAGCCATACCGATACTTGATTGGAAGCTGTTGTTGTAGGAAAATTCAATCAAATGTACATATGCCTCCCACTTACCACCAAAATTAAGAACACATAACCTGAGCAAATCTTCTAAGATTTGGATGGTTCTTTCTGACTGCCAATCTATTTGAGGGTGGAAAGCTGTATTAAAGGTAAGTCTGGTACTCATAGCTTCATGAACCTTCTTTCAAAATCTAGAAGTGAATCTCCCATTCTGATCTAACACTATAGACTTAGGTATCTCATGCAATCTGACAATCTGATCAATATATAAACTTACCAATTTCTCAATTGGATCAGACTGTTTGATAGGTAAAAAATGTGCAGACTTAGTCAACCTATCAATAATCACTCATAAAGCATCACATCCTCTTTTGAATCTGGATAAACCAACCATAAAATACATAGCAATGTCTTACCATTTTCACTCAAGTATAGGTAAGGGTTGTAGGAATCCTCCTAGTTTTTGATGTTCCACTTTAACCATTTGATATAAAGTACATTTGTATACTGTATCTGCCAGACTTCTCTTCATTCTTGGCCACCAAAACACCTCCTTTAAATCCTGATACATTTTATTACTGCATGGATGAATGGTGTAACTAGAATAATGAGCTTCTTGAAGGATTCTTTCCTTAAGTCTTCCACATATGGTATACACAATCTACCCTTATAACGAAGAATATTAATCATTCACCATCAAGCTTAAAATCTTTAATGTGTCCCACACTGACCAAATCTAATATCTTCTTAAAATCTGCATCATGTGGCAAAGCTTCTCATACCCTTTATGGAAAGGTTGACTGTATAATAGTTTGATTCAACCTTATAATTTCTACATCATTGGGTTGAATCACTGAAATCTCCAATTTGTCCAAAACTTTTATCAATTCTTGCTATTGTGTAATCATCCAGTTTGTACCACCTGAATTCTTTCTGCTCAAAGCATCAACAACCACATTTGCTTTACCTGGGTGATACTGAATGTCCAACTCATAATCCTTAATGAGTTCTAGCCATCTCCTCTGCCTTAGATTCAGTTTCTCTTGGGTGAAGATATACTTCAAACTCTGGTGATTAGCAAAAACTTCGCACTGAACTCCGTACAATTAATGCTTCCATATCTTAAAGGCAAAAGCTACTGCAGCTTACTCCAGATCGTGGGTCAGGTAATTCCTTTCATGATTCTTCAATTGCTTAGAAGCATAGGCAATGACTCATCTATTCTACATCAGTACACAACCCAACCCTATATGCGAAGCATCACTATAGAGCTGATTGTAAATAACTTATTATAAAATTAAATATTTTATATTTTAAAAAATAACTTAAATTATTGAATTTAATAACTTAAATTATAAACAAACTTTTTAAAGAGTGATCATTTACATTTTATAGTCTAAACAAACTTTTGTATTTGTGAATTATTTAAATAACACCTTTTTTTTTTCATTTTCTCAAAGTTAATTATTGTATTATTTTCAAAATATATTCTCTCATAATTTTTATAGCAAGTGTTGCAATATTTTTTGCAATAATTTTAAATAAAATTGTATTGGGACGTAAAAATTTAATATAGTTGAATGGGCTCTGTCCTCAATTTACCCAAATAAAAAAAACAAAATAGTTATAACATTAAAAATGATACAATTTATGCTAAAAATAACCATTAAATAGAATAATATTAGATTGCAGGGATATGATATAGCAAATACTGTGGATTGCGATTACATTTGGAAAGCCTACAGTAAAGCTGGTTTCCAACAGGACAGCCAGCGCTGTTGTGACACGACAGGGAATTTTCTTATTTATTGGTCATCTCAAATATGGAAATTAGAAGCTGATTATGAAGCAAAAAATGACTAAAAAGTATCCGTGGGAAACCCTAACTTTTGCACAGTGGAGGCGGATAGAAGTGGCGGCGCGAGCGAAAGCGAGCAGGAAAAAGATTATAATAAAAAATTTCTATAGGGTTTCCACGGTTCCATCGCGTGAGGGTTGAGCTTTGAGTATGAGCAGAGGTGAGCAGAGGAGAGACCTTTTTTTCTTTCAATAATGAGTAATAACTAATAAGCCATAAAGTATGACTTAAAAGAAATAAAATTATGAGAGGATTAATAATGAATTGATGGAGGCAGCGAGGTGATGTCCTAGCTGTCTCTCCTTCGCGCTCATTTTCTCCCTCCTTTCTCCCTGGCTGCCACTGGCCTTCTGCCGGTGGTTTCCATGGACCTCCTTGACTCCACTTCGTTTCCACCTATGGCCCAAGCTTCATCATCCGCCGCTCCTGCTCCACCACACATGTTAGATCGTTTATGGTCTAACATCATCGTTTCTCCCGCTTCGTCCGCATCGCATATTCCGATTTCTCTCATGGAAACACCTGAAAAGATTATTCCCTTTGAGTCAGATTTTACTGTTCCTGCTGCGACTGAGTGGAACCTTTGTCTTGTCGGGTATTCGATCGGTAAGCTTCCCTACTATGAAGCTCTTAATGAAACTGCAAAAAGGATTTGGAAGCTCAAAGGTACCTTCCAACTTATTGCTCTTACGGATGGCTTCTTTTTGTTTAAGTTTTCTTTGTTAGAAGATTTAAATATGGCCTGGTCAAAAGGAGCTTGGTTTTTTCACGGTAAGCCATTCGTATTTCAGAAATGGACCAAAAATTTTCATCCTACTAGAGAGAATTTTTCTTCTGTACCGATATGGGTTAGAGTTCATAATCTTCCTTTAGTATGCTGGAACTCTGAAGGAATCTCAAAAATCGCTTTAAAAATTGGGATACCGATAGCGTTTGATGCCCTGAAACCTGCTAAAACCAGGTTAACCTATGCTAGGGTTTGCATTTAGGTTTCCACTACTTCTTCCTTCCCAGATACTATCGCTGTGTCTATTGAAGGGGATGTATTAAAATTGCAAATTCAATACGAATGGAAGCCGTTACCTTGCACCTCTTGTGCCTCTCTAGCTCATGCTTCTTCGAATTGTCCCACTGCTCAGTCTTCTGAGCAAAAAACTCAAACCCAGTTCAGGGGACGTAGCTTCTCTAGGAATCATCGAAAAAAATCTCAATCACGACCCAGAATGCAGCAACAAAAAAATGGGTTAGAGGGGATGTCTAATATCACTCCTGCTGCTTCCAATTCTCTGATTCAAAATCAAATTGGGTCTGCTTCTACTCTTGCTCTGGTACCGTCTCAGGTTACTTGGTTTCCCAAAAGAAAATACCTCTGGAGGGAAAGATAAGGTGGTAGCTGACCATGCTGAACTTCCTAATGAGACCCAGTTTCTACTTCCTACGGGTAAACCAGTTGAATTCCCTAAGCCCTCTCTGGGTACTGTGCCCGTCAACATACCTATTCCAAATCTCAACTCTCCTACAGATGATTGTTTAGGGGAGATCGATTTAGCTCAAGCCAATACCTTGCTACCTCCTATTATTAAAACTAGTAATATGTATTCCTCTCTTCAGGGTTCTGAGGAGTTAGCTGCTACTACTTCTAAAAATGAATGTAATTCTTATTCAGAACTGACCTCTAATTCCAGTGGTAAAATATCCAAACCATCCCAACCCAAGAATAGTAAGGGGAAGGGTTCAAAAAAGCCGCCTACCTCTTCCGCGAAGCGTAAATGATCTGTCCAAATATAGCGGCATGGAATATTAGAGGTTTCTCAACCTCTAATAAGGTATATTTATGTAAAATGTTAGTCCAATCCCTTCGGCTGGACATGATTTGTATTCTTGAGAATAGAATACAGCCTAAAAATCTCTCGGATGTGAGTTTCTTCAATAGTCACTTGGTTTATGATATGGAAGCTAGTTGCAACAATTTTCACTGTGCCAATCTGGGTAGGATTTGGCTTAAATGGTGTACTGATAGGTTGTCCTTTCAACCCTATTTTTTCTCTTCCCAAATGATAGCTGGTATGGTTCTCTATGGATCTAGTACTCCTTTTCTTCTATTTGTGGTTTATGCTTCTAATAGTCAGGTAGACAGGAAAGTTCTTTGGGATGATTTAAGAACTCTTTCTCCTTCTGCCAGCATTATGTGGATCTTAATGGGGGACTTCAACTGTTGTAGGTTCCCCTCTGAGAAACTTGGTGGTAATTTTCTTCATCATAATCAGCTGCATGATTTCAATAGTGTTATCTTTGACACTAATCTTAAAGATTTGGCTTCCACTAGCCCTTCTTATACTTGGTATAATTAGTGGACTGATAGTCCTATACACATCAAATTGGACCGTATATTGGTCAATGAGTTCTGGCTCTCCTCCTTCCCCGATTCTTATTACATTATTAAAAACCCTGGAGGTTCCCATCACTGTCCAATTATTCTCCCGTCCAGAGTTAATCATTCCGGCAAGCATAGGTTTCTTTATAAAAATTACTGGGCCAAATCTGAGAAATTTTGGTTATTGCTGTTTGATATATTTGCTGCCAAGTCTATTGGTAATCCTCTCGTTGATCTTTGCAATAAACTCAAGCTTTTGAAAGTGGCTGTTAGGGGAAAAAGGTGGGCCTCTGCAAATATGATGGAGGACAATTTAAAATCCCTTAAGGAGAAGCAATCTGCTTGTCTGGAGAATCTGAATGCTAATAAAAATATTTCTCAAGTTTCATTAGAGCTTAAAAATGTCAATTTGTAGTTGGAAGCTGCCTCTTCTATGTGGTTTTCTTGGGTGAAACAAAGAGCTAAAACAAAATGGTTAACACAGGGTGAGGATGATCTTAAGTTTCTTTATGCAAGGATTCGTGTGAGGAGAAATTATAAAAAAACCGCTATTACCTTAGCTATGTCTGAACCGAATGCTTCTATTTCTGATGCAATTAAAGTTTCTATAGCTTATTTTCAAACTCTCTTTAATGTCCCTCATAACTTGGACTTTGACATCAAATACTTTCCCCCTAGGAGTGTGATTCCTCCTGATTCCACTAACTCTCTTACTGTTGCATTTACTGATATAGAGATTAAAAAAGCAATTTTTTCGGGTGCTTCCAATTCTACTCCAGGTCCTGATGGCTTCAATTTTGAATTTTTTAAAGATGCTTAGGTGGTTATTGGTCCCACGGTTTGCAATGCAATCAACTGTTTTTATCATACTTCTTACATCCCCCGCTCTGCTAAAGCTACTGCCATAACTCTTATCCCTAAATCTAGTCATGCTGAGACTATTTCAGATTTCCGTCCCACAGCTCTTTGTAATACTTCTTACAAAATAATTGCAAAAATATTGGCAGATAGGATGAAGCCTATTATGCCCATCATCATCAAGGAAAATCAAGCGGGATTCATCAAAAATAGGATTTCTACTGATAATGTTCTGCTGGCTAATGAAATCCTTCAATATTCTAGGAAATCCTCGAACTACAAGTTTATGTGTGTTAAACTTGATATAAAGAAAGCTTTTGACAGTGTCTCTAGACATTTTCTTTTTGCTAGAATGGTGCAAAAAGGTTTCCCTAATACCTTTATAAAATGGGTAGAAGCTTGTATTATGGATGTATGGTTTTCTTTATGTATTGATGGTGCTCTGGAGGGGTTTTTTCCGTCTACTTCTGGGCTTAGGCAGGGCTGTCCACTAAGTCTCTATCTCTTTACCATTGTGATGGATGCTCTGTCTTGTTTGCTAGATAGTAATCTTCAGCAAAATCACTTTGAAGGTCTCACATTTGGAAATTTTAGGCTCTCCCATCTGTTGTATGCCGATGATTTGATTATTTTTGGGAAAGCCGATCTCAATAACTGTAGGAATCTTTCTCAAATTCTGAAGGATTTATCTCTGGCTACGGGTCTTAATGTTAATTTTGAGAAAAGTTCAATCATCTTGCCACCAAACTGTGAAATTGCTGCTGATATTTGCTCCTCTCTCAACATCACTTCTATTTCGTCTAGCATGAATTATCTGAGAATTCCTCTGTCTCCCTATCACCCGAAGCTTGCTAGCTTTTCTCTGTTTATGGAAAGCATTATTAATAAGCTGTCAGGATGGAATGCTAAAGCTCTCTCGTTTGCCGGAAGGCTCCCGTTTCTTAGATATACTATTTGGAATACGATTGCCTACTAGATTCGTGGTGGTATTATACATATTACTATTCTCAAACAAATTGATAGACTTGTGCTAAATTCCTATACTTTGGTGATCATAATGCTAAAAAATTGCATTTAATATCTTGGAGGAACACTTGTAAGCCTAAAAATATGGGTGGTATTGGCTTACCTTCTTTACTTTCGCTCCAATTTAGCTTTAATTACTCTCTCATTACTAGGATATATAACTCTAAAAGCCCTCTTAGCGATTGGCTGTTTAACTTATATATCTCTCCATGGAAGGACCCGATTACTAAAGCTTCTAAGTATTGGAAAAATATTTGCCATGATGCAAAGTTAGCTAAAGAAAATTTTCACTTTAGAGTTTCTTTTCACTCTAATTTTTCCCTGTACTGGGACCATTGGTTTAAAGCAAAATGTCTTTGTGACGCTGCTGACCTTCAGCCCTTTCTTGGTTCGTTTCCTGTGAATGAGAGGATTTCTGCTATTATTAGAGGTAATGCTTGGGGTTTACCTGTAAATTTGCCACATTCTGTGCATTTGGCCCTTTCTGATATACCTATCAATACGAGCGCTGTGGACACTCTATATTGGGGAAATGGTAAGATTGGTAAGCACAAGCATTATAGGGATTTTTACTTTAAACATTTTGCTAAAGTGAATTGGTGGAAGTTTGTGTGACATCAACGTTGCATCCTCAAATATTCTTCTTTTTGCTGGATGGCTATTTCTGGTGGATTAAAAACAACGGATTCACTGTTAGCTAGAGGAATCATTGTTGATCCTAAATGCCCTTTTTGTCACGATTTTGCTGAATATGTTAGCCACCTCTTCTTTGAGTGTGACTACTCATTCACTATTCTTTCTAAGCTCATGTATAATCTGAAGATTTTACTGTTGAGGCCAAATGTCCTGCAAATTTTTGAATTTATTGATGAGACACATGATAAGAACAAGGATTTCTATTATCTTCTTATATGTTCTACGATTTATTTCATTTGGAGAGAAAGGAATGAGAGGAAATTTGGGTCCTCCTCCATATCATCTACATCGTTAGCTCTTAAAATTAAATATGCTGTTTTTTCTAGAATTATGAAATGGAATTCTAGAGAGAAGTTGATGGATTTGCTGTAAGCTTTTGCTGGTCTGTGGTAAGTGAGAGCTTTCTGTTGTATTTCCTGGTATTGGGTTGTTTTTTCTAGACAGAAATTCTAGGCTGTTTTAGCTCAGTATGGTGGATTCAGTGGCTTATCTTTTCTGGAAGATGGGATTGACTGTATGGTTTGCTCTTTCTCCTTAAAGGGCAGATTTTGGCTGGATTAACTTTGGGTATCTTTGGCTGGAAGGTTCTACAGTTTTGGAGGTGGATTCTGCAGTTTTTTGGTAGCTGGTTTATTGGGCTGGGATGATCGATTTGCCATTTTATCCTTTGGAGGGAAAAATTTTTGTGTCGTTTATTTTGCAACCAGGTAGAGAGAGCGGCAAATCTTGAGCCCGCGGGGTCTTATTCAAGATCCTGTTGCTTCTGGTTTTGTTGGCTGTTTTCTCCCTTTATCTTTCTTTTTG
Organism: Dendrobium nobile; assembly: GCA_022539455.1. NCBI lineage: Eukaryota > Viridiplantae > Streptophyta > Magnoliopsida > Asparagales > Orchidaceae > Dendrobium > Dendrobium nobile. The sequence continues at coordinate 38,445,187 of CM039722.1, read as the reverse complement.
TTAGTCTTCTTCCTAGTGGCATTTTATGGGGAATTTTGTATTTTTTCTCCCCTGTATTTATTAGTATTTAGCTCTTTTGGTAAAGGTTTCTCTTTACAGTAATTTCTTTTACTTGTAACTATCTCTTTTTAATGAAAAGGGTTATGCCTAGAATTTTTCCAAAAAAAAAAAAAGAAATAAAATTCTCCAATTTAATGGGGCAAGGATACTTTTCAATCATTTTTTGCTTCATAATCAGCTTCTAATTTCCATATTTGAGATGACTAATAAATAAGAAAATCCCCTGCCGTGTCACAACAGCACTGGCTGTCCTGTTGGAAACCAGCTTTAGTGTAGGCTTTCCAAATGTAATCGCAATCCACAGTATTTGCTATATAATATCCTCACAATCTAATATTATTCGATCTATTTAATGGTTATTTTTATCATAAATTGTATCATTTTTAATGTTATAACTATTTAGTTTTTTTTTTATTTGGGTAAATTGAGGACAGAGCCACTCAACTATATTAATTTTTTACGTCCCAATCAGAATACAATTTTATTTAAAATTATTGCAAAAAATATTACAACACTTACTATAAAAATTATGAGAGAATATATTTTGAAAATAATACAATAATTAACTTTGAGAAAATGAAAAAAAAAAGTGTTATTTAAATAATTCACAAATACAAAAGTTCGTTTAGACTATAAAGTGTAAATGATCACTCTTTAAAAACTTGAAATTAAAACTTAAATTATAATAAAATTTTATAATTATTTATTTTGTTAAATTAAGTTAAATAATTTAATAATTTATTGTTAAATTAAATTAACTAATTTAATAATTCATTGTTAAACTAAATTATATTTTTTTATCTTTTAAAAAATTTTACTTTTAAAATAATTATTACTGCTAATATTTATAAGGTATTACTTAAATAAAATAAAGTATATAATGTATTACTTAAATAAAATAAAGTATGAGATTTAATAGTTTTTGCTTAATGGCTAGATGGTAGATGGTGCGGAAGACTTTATGCGTGTAGAGCGACGGGGTTCGAACCCTGACGAAGGCAGTCCATGCAGGCTGCGGTGGGCTAGGCTTTCCACGTGAGCGTGTTAGCTAGGAAGGCCAGTCGGGTGCTTTGGATTTGTGCTTTTATTTCTTGACCTTCCGGCGCAAAAAAAATACGCAGAAAATATTTTCCAGCGAAAAATTCGCCAGAAATATGCCAGAAATGTTTCCAGTCTTTTGCACCGGAAGACCTTTTCCTACGCATGTTTTACAGGCGAAAATATTTCCACCGGAAAATGCTAATTTCCGATGGATTTTGACCATTTTTCAGGCAAAAATGGTAGCCAAAAAATGACATTTTCCAAAAAAAAAAAAATCAAAGAATAAAGAGTTATAGAGAAGAGAGAAAAAAAACCTAAGTTCTTAATGCCGTAGAGCAATTTTTGTCAATCAACTTTATTGTGAGATTTGCTCATCTCGTTGTAAGGAATCATTATCATACTTTTGATTTCAACAGTTTAGTATTTTTAATATTTTTCTAATCATATTTATATTTTCATTATAAAAAAATTAAAATAATTTTATATTGGTAAAATATTCAGCACATAAGTTTTATATGTTATAAAGATTTAGATTATTAATATTTTAAATATTTATTTGAGCTTTTTTCTAGGTGATTTTGAGAAAGTAGCCATTTTTATTAATTTTAAATTTATTTTGAATTTTAAAAATAATATTTTAGTTTAATTAAAGCTTCAGAATTTTGTTATATACGATATTTGTTTATTTTTTCTCTGTAGGGTTTTCTAATGCTTGTCACTAGGATATTTTGACATTGTTTGAATTAAGCCCAATTATATTTTATTTTTCTACAATGCATTGAAATTAAATATAAGTATGTGTTTATCTGGTCACATTACTATTATAATACTATGATAATAATTTATGTATGGGAAAAAATAAGTAAAGATCAGTTATTCACTGATGTTGGCAGATTAATTGACTTGTACAAGATGGTAGATCTATATATAAACTTTCCTTTAAATGTAATGATTTGGTGTTATCCTTTATAAATTAACATGATTTACTGATTGAGAGTTATAAGGAGATGATTACAGTATAAACAGACAAAGAGTGATGACTTTGTTTACTAAGCTAATAGTTTATTGATATTAGTATGATACTAGAAAATACAGCTTAAACTAGGATTTCTTACTTATTTAATGTGACTACTAAAATGAATTTTATTGAGATATTATTCTTTTTCTTTACAGATTTATTATTACTACACAAAAGTATTGTTACTACATTATTTTACAACTTATGTTACTAGACAGTTACTGTTACTAATATAAACATTGATACTATTTGATACTACTGATTCATTATATTGATAATAAGCATATGACATACCAAGCATACAATATATTGATTTCATACTGATATAGAATATAAATATAGTATATGTACACTCTTATATGATTTTATTGTATTGATATGATTTTAATAGTTTTTATCGATGCTTTGGTTTTACCACTATATGATTTCTTTACTAATTAATATTACTGATCTAAAGACTGCTTTATCAATTCAACACGCATACTGGTTTATTGATTTTTATACCATACTATTTTGCTGCTTATAAATTTTACTATTATTACAGATGAGTTTTAACATTCCTGCATAGATTTATGATTACATAAATTTTACTATTATAATTTTTTTGTTGACATGCATTTTATTTCTTTTCAGTGCATTGAGTTTAGTCATAGGATTTGGTTACTTGTTGTTCTCTTAAACACATTATATGTGATTTAATAATTTTAGGTAAGATCAATAGAGCTGGAGCATGAGATTGACTAAGTTGCTTCAAGTTCAGGTATTTATAATTTTAGTTATTCTTTTGTACCATTTTGAAGCTGGGAACCCTGATGTGGACCATCTTGATCCGAAAGGCATAATATCACATAAATTCATCCCTACTACTGCTAATTAACTATTTTATTTACCTTTTCATTATTATAATATACATTTTAGCTTTCTATTTACCTTTACCTAATATAATATTGTAAATAGATATATGATATGTAGGTTTTATGGAAGAAGGAAATTAACTAATTTTGAATGAACATCTTTATTATTAAAGTTAGAGAGGCTTTAAAGAAAATGAAGTGTCGAAAAACTATTGGACCTGATGATATTCCAATAGAGGTGTGGAAATGCTTAGGAGATGATGGAACTTCTTGGCACACTAAACTTTTTAATATTATTTTGAAAACTAAAAGGATTCAAGATGAGTGAAGAATGAGTGTGTTGATTTATATTTTGATGAATGAAGGTGATCCAAAAGATTGTGCAAATTATAGAAAAATTAAGTTGATGTGTCATAATTTAAAAATTTGGGAGAGAGTTAAAGAGCATTGTTACGACGTGATACTAATGTTTCTCAAAATCAATTTGGATTCATGCGTGGTAGGTCTAATATGGAAGCTATTAATTTATTTAGAGGGCTGATGGAGAAGTTTGGAGAGAATAAGGAGGATCTACATATGATATTTATTGATTTAGAGAAAGCATATGATAAAGTTCCAAAAGAAGTGCTATAGAGAGTTCTAAAGAAAGGGTAATAATGCTTATATTCAATTCATTAGGGATATATATGCAGGAGTTGTTACTTGTGTTCAAACATGAGGTGGCTTGACCAAGAATTTTTCCTATTTCAGTTAGATTACATTAAGGATAAGCCTGAATCCCTTATCTTTTTTGCTTTAGTCATGGATGTTCTTACTATACAATTACAAGAGGATGTACCATGGTGTATGCTTTTTGCTAATGACATTCTTCTAATTGATAAGACTAGAAAGGGTGTTGAAATTAAACTCAAATTATGGCGTTCAACCTTAGAGTCAAAAGGTTTTCATTTGCGTAGATCTAAAATTGAATACATAGTGTGTAATTTCAGTAGTAATAGATCTAATGCGCGGGGGGGGGGGGGGGGGTTGTGACGTTGAGCGATCAAATCATTAATAAGTGTATTTGTTTTAGATATCTTAGGTCTATTGTTCATAATGATGGTGAAATAGATGGGGATATTATTAGCAGAATTCAAGTTAGATGGTTTGAAGTGGAGGAATGCTTCAGATTTGTTGTGTGATTAAAAAGTGCCAAATAAACTTAAGGGGAAATTTTTTAGATGGTCGTGAGACTACATTGCTTTATGGTGCAGAATATTTGCCATTAAAATAGAAGCATAATATTAAGTTCTGTGTTGCTCAGATGAGGATGCTTGTGGATGAGTTGATTTACTCTTAGATATAAGATTCGAAATGAACATGTTCATGTAAAGGTTGGAGTAGCTCCAGTAATAGATAAGATTGAGAGAGTCACCTTAAATTGTTTGGTCATGTAAAGCGACGACCTTCCGATGTTCCTGCTAGGAGAATAGATGTATTAGATTTGGCCTATGTAAAGAAAAGCAGAGGTACACCTAAAACTATTTAGTTAGAAAATATTTAAAATGACAATTCTTTAATAGATTTAAATAAGAATTTGAACTTAACAGGACACAATGTAGAAAAGGATTCATGTAGCCGATCTGACATAGTGGGATAAAAGCCTGTTGTTGTTTTTGTATCTTTATTACCGTTTCATTCATTTTTTATATTTCTAGATGAACTTCCCTATTTCAACAGCAATCACTGCATCATTACTTTAAATTAAAAAAACCTATAATTTTAAAAATCAGTAACTAATTCTTTAGAACTGGAATTTAAGCATCAATAATGACAATCAAAATGAGTGAGGCGAGAGTAGGATCATGTTCGTTAAATGTGAGTGGACTTGCTTGTATTTCTGCCTATTTCTTCAATCACAAAACAAACAAGAGTCACAAGCAGGTGCGAACAACATTTAGAAATATATGAAAATGGAGTACTTATTATGGGCAATTTTTTTAAAAGAATAGAAATTTCATTATTTGAAAAATGAACATAATTCTTTTTATTTATAAATTAGTACAAAGTATCTTCTAAGTGAATAGAACAAATTATTTTTATAACTATCCAACAAATGTATTTAAACCAACATAGAACAAAAATATTTGCTAGAAATAGAGACTAAAACATAAAAATAGAGAACTCCACTTTAGCTCTTGCGAACACTTTATCCAAAAGCTTTTTCTCAATTTAATAAGAGATAATATACCCCACTAGGCTTAGCTGGGTTGTTGGGAGAGCATGTTTGGGTACCCTAACCCATGTTCGATTCCTCTCTTAAGCGACATGCTTCTTTAGTTGGGAAAAAATAAGTGCGTGGTCTGGCATCTGTGGGGCTGGTCACTGTTAGGCCCACTGAGAGATTAGTTACTCTGCCAAGTGCCTCCTCTACGGAGGTGACAGTGGGAAGATACCTCCATTCTCAAAAAAAAAAAAAAAAGTGATAATATATTAGAATATAAATACATATTGTAAAAATAAAGACAATCAAGAAGCCCTTGGCAGTATAAATGATAGTGGACTTATTATATTGTTTTACAAACTTTTGATTCTTCTTAAATTATTATTTAGGATATATGTCCCTTCATTCTAATTGACAATAATGATAGAAACCCAATAGTAATCAGATCATCTATTTCATCCTTTAATTTCTTTTCCTTCTAACATGCTTAGCTTTTCTTTATTGTTTATAACTCTTTTTCTATTTTATTTTATTATAATGCTTATATCCTTCATATCGGTTCCTACTCTTAAGAAAATCAAAGTTGCTTTTGACCATAAATTGATGAACAAGTTAAAGGCTTAAAGCTTCCCACTGCCTTAAACATAGCTTTTAAATCATACAAAATATATCTTAATATTTAGTTTTTTAGAAATAGTTATAAATATTTCATAAAATTTTTATATGCTTTTATGTTTAACTAACTTCTAAATCTTTATATTCACTTATACGACATTCAAAATTTTAAACAATACAAAAATATCATTAAGATTAATTTTTTAACATAATTTTTCATGCATTTATTTAAATATAAAAATAATATATTATTAAAATATATAAGTCTTCATACAAAACCATCGTCTCTCTGCTCTGGTGCCTCGTGCGACTCTTTGGCGATTTAGGGCATCCTTGCACGACCTTCTTTCGGGGGGCTTCTCATGTGGTTTACGGTGGATTTTGCACTATTTTTTCATGTTTTTCTCCTTGCATATGTGTTTTATGAGTTGACTCTGCCTTTTGTTTTGTTTTTCATTTCAGTTTTCGCTTATTTGGGGGATGACGACCCCGTCGTCATATTTCCCTCCGATAGCTAGGGTTCCTAATGGTAAATCTCGTTCTTTTAAGGATGGTTTGTCCTCTACTTCATCTCAGCCTCACTTTGTGCAGACTTCATTTAAGGGTTGTCTTGCTTTAATGTTTGATGATTCGGTTGTTTATCAGTTAGCAGCTCCTTTTGCCCTTACTTTGGTTGGAAAATTTGTTCTTAGGCGTCCTAATCTTGACATTATTTGCAAGTATTTTTTTTAATATGAAGCTTACTAGTTCCTTTCACATTGGTCTGCTTGATCCACGGCATGTGGCCATTCAACTGAGCAACGACTTGGATTATAGCCGTATTATTTCGAGGTTGTCTTTACTACATTCAGGCTTGTCAAATGCGACTGCTTAAATGGACACCAAATTTTGATGTCCGTGAGAAGTTGTCGATTGCTCCTATTTGGGTTTCTTTCCCTAATCTAAGGCTCCACTTCTTTAATTCATAATTACTCTTTGGTCTTGCTTCTATTCTCGGCAGGCCTTTGCAAATTGATCAGGCCACGACATCTATTTACCGTCTGTCGGTGGCTCGTACTATTGTAGAGTTAGATATTTCTAAAAAGCATCCTACATAGATTTGGTTATGATCTAAATTGAATGGTTATCTTCTTAAAGTCAAATTCAAAAAATTTTCTATCTTTTGCACCCATTGTAGGATGTACGGGCATGGCTTGACTGAGTGTTTTATGCTTCATCCGAATCTTAATAAGGAGAAGACCAAGGTGAAAGAGGATAGTTTGAAAATAACGTTAATGATACTTTGGATTATAATACGGTTGAGACTTGTAGTGAGAATGATCAGGGTAATGAGATGGCTATTCTTCAGTCTGAATTTGTTCAGGCCGATCCTAAGGTTTCTAATAGAGTTGATGTTATCATCCAGCAAAGTGTAGATCCCAAACCAATTAGTATTTTGTGTTCTGAACTCTATGGAGGGGAGATACAAATGTTACATATTAATACCAATAGCAATATTATTCATACTCTTAAATCTAACCTTTGTGTTTCAAAGGAAAATTTAGCTGAGATGAGTATTATTAATGTTGATTCTAATAGTTCTAATTAGCAACTATCTAACTTTTTGAATGAGCAGGCTAATGAGATTATTCCTGACAGTGATGAGCCCATAAGGTTGGAGGTTGTTTTGCCCCTAGAGAAGTTGGTAGAAGACCAATCCGAGATTATGGCTTACAATAAATCTACAGTGGAAGATGTGTTCTCTTTGTGGAAGGTAATTTGCCTTTTTCTAGGGGATGATGAATAAAAATAATTTCCTTTAAATGATAATTATCTTAGTGATGCTTTTTCTGACATGGAGGAGGTGCATATGTTGGCTAAATATTTTGCTAGAGATGATAATGACCTGAGCTTTTCTAAGAGTCGTGGTAAGAGAGGTAGAAAATCAAGGAATATGTTTTTACAATCTCCTAAAAACACACGTTTGTGTACTTCTCATTAATCATTGTTTTTAATGTTTAATGCTATTATTTGGAATGTTAGTGGTATTGGTTGCCCATCTTCTAAAGTTATATTTAAAAATTTATGTCGTATTCATAATGTTTATATTCTTATTTTACTTGAGCCTCTTATTTTCATGGATAAGTTACTTGGTATTGCTAAATCTTTGGGTTTTAAACACGCAAAGTCGAATATGGCCAATAAAATTTGGTTAATTTGGAAAGATTTTGTTAGAATTGATGTCATTGGGGATCATACTCAAGCCTTGCATTGTAATATTGAAAGCTCTAGTTTACAATGTTGTGCTTCGTTTGTTTATGCTGCTTCCTCTCGTTATACTAGAAAAATTTTATGGGAACAAATTATCCATTTTCACAATATTTGTAACTTCTTTAGCTTGTTGGAGGGAATTTTAATACTATAACTAATCCCTCTAAATAGATAGGGGGTTCTCTCCCTATTTATCAGTCTATGGAGGATTTCAATGGGATGATAATGGACTATAATATGAATGATATTGACTTTGTTGGTAATAATTTTACGTGGGATCATGGGCATTTATGGCAAAGGTTGGATAGGGCTTTATTTAATGATGTTTGGCTTAGTTATTTTGAGTTTACTAATGTTGAGCACCTTAACATAACTCTTTCTGATCATTCTCCTCTTCTTATTAAAATTAAGAATATTTATAGAATTTGTCTTTCTCAATTTAGATTTCAAAATATGTGGTTGCTTCATGACTCTTTTTTGGATGTGGTTAATAATAATTGGCAGGCCCCCTTGATGCCTAATAACTCTTTCATTAGTATGAATAGACTTTGGCTAAAGCTTAAAAGACTTAAGTAAGTTTTAAATTGGTGGAACCATCATGTTTTTAAAAATCTTTTTTCTAACATTTTAATTGAGGAGGATAGGGTGAAATTTTATGAGAAGAAATGTCAGTTGGTTCCTTTTGATACTAACATCTCTTTGTTAAAAGAGGCTAAGGATGAACTTTATAAATTACAAGATAGAGAAGATTTTTTTTGGAAATAGAAAGTGGTTGTTAAATATTTAGCGGAAGGGGATAACAACACTAAATACTTTCATGCTTTAGTTAAGAAGAAACATGCAATTAATTCTATCTAGAAAATTAATCAGAGTGATGGTACTGCTACTAAAGATAATGATGAGATTGCAAGTTTGGTTGTTCATCATTTTCAAAATTATTTGAATAAAACCATTGCTCCCTCTATTATTGACAATCCTTATATTATTCCTAATCTTATATCTATTGATGATAATATTGGTTTGTCTAATTCTCCTTCCCTTGATGAGGTTAAGGATACCATTTTTTGTATGAATGGAGATTCTGTTGCTGGTCTGGATGGTTTCACAACCAATTTTTTTCAAAAATTATGGCCTATTATTTATAATGATATTTTTTTTGTTGTTATTGATTTTTTTAATGGTAATCCTTTACCTAAGTTTTTTTACTTCTACTTCTATTATGCTGATTCCTAAGAATAATTCAGTGAATTCTTGGAATGACTTTAGACCTATTAATTTTTGTACTTTCTTTTATAAACTATTTTCTAAAATTTTGATGAACCGGTTGTCTATTGTTTTTCCTAAACTTATTTCCCCTTTTCAAATGGATTTTGTTAAAGGGCGTGCTATTTTGAACAATATCCTTTTAGCACAAGAGTTTTGTCAAGCTTAGAGGTGATAATATGATTCTTAAATTGCATATTGCCAAAGCTTATGATAATATTAATTGGGATTTCATTTAAAGAATCTTGAATTTATTTGGTTTGGACTTTAAGTTCATCAACCTCATTAAAAATTGCATTGAAGGTCCTTACTTTTCTATCATTGTGAATGGTAAGAGCCATGGCTTTTTTAAGGCTTCTAATTGGTTGAGACAAGGGGATACTATTTCCCCTGGTCTCTTTATTATTGTTGCCGATTACCTGTCTAGAGGTCTTAAGGATCTTTTTGCAAAGTATCCTAACCTCTACTTCAGAACGTTAGGTGGCTTTAAAATTTTGTATTTAGTTTTTGCTGATGATTTCATTGTTTTTACTAATGCTTCTATGAGAAGAATTAATAGACTTGTGGGTTTCTTAACTATTTTGAGTTGATTAGTAGCTTGGCTTTTAATAAACACAAGTGTTGATTTAATATTGCTAGGAAAGTTCTTCTTGATCGTATTGTGGCTATTAAGAATGTTATTGGTTTTAGCCATGGTATTTTTCCTTTCAAGTATTTGGGCGTTCCTCTTTATAAGGGTTGAAAGAAGTCTTTCCTTTTTGATGATTTAGTTACTGTTGTGCATAACAGGTTTTCATCCTGGGATGCTAACTTCTTAAACTTTGGTGGTCATCTTACTCTCATTTCCTTTTTATATTTTTCAAACTTTATTTCCTACTAAGACTGTGTGTACTAAGATTGATAGAATTATCAATAAATTTTTCTAGAAAGGTATGGACAACAGTTTTAAAATTCATTGGTCTTTTTGGTACAACTATTATGGCACTTTGCAAGAAGGGGGTTTAGGTTGTAAGTCTATGTATGATTTAACTTCTACTTTTTCTTTCAAGTTATGGTACAATCTTCGTGTCAATGGGACACTTTGGGCTAAATTTATGGTTGCCAAGTATTGTGGGGAGAGACATCCCACCATGTGTGGTTTCAGTAAAGGCAATTCTAAAGTTTGGCAGCGACTTTGCTCTGTTAAGTGGCTTGTTGAACCGTATATTGTGTGGGGTCTGGGTAATGGCAATATTTTTTTTAGGCAAGATCGTTGGTTGGATGGCCATTCGATTGACTCTTTTACTAATACTTGTTCCAATGCTACGGTGAAAGTTAACTATTTTTTATCTAATAATGGTTGGGATTTAGAGAAACTTTCAAGTGTTCTTCATAATTTTTTGATTAAGTATATTTTAAAGATCCTCTCAATATCAATTCGAATGATGGTCTGCTTTATGCCTTGAATAAAGATGGTTATTTTAGACTTATTGATGCTTGCCATTCGTTTAGAACTAAGCATGATACTTCTAAGCTTTTTCAAATGATTTAGCATAAAATCATTCCTTCTACTGTCTCTTTTTTTATTTGGAGAATTTTACACAAGTTCATTTCTACGGATGACAATTTGATCAAAAGAGGTTTTATTCTTCCTTCTAAATGTCAATGTTGCTACTATGTGGACAATATGCATCATGTTTTCATTTCTTGTCCTTTAGTTGTTAAAGTTTAGACTTATTTTGAGGATATCTTCCATTTCAACTATTTAACGGCTATGGTTTCAATTAATTCTATGTTTAATTGATGGTTTGTTAATTCCAAAGGCCACATAAGGAATGTGATTCCTTCTCTTTTCCTTTGGTTTTTATGGTTGGAGATAAATAATTCCCTTTTCAATTGGGTTTCTATGAACTATCAGAGAATTATCCATAACATTAAGGATAAAATTGTGGCTCTTTATTCTGCTAATCTTCTTTCTTCCAAGAGTTTTAAAAATTATTTCTTCACTGTTGCGGCTTTTGGTATTAACTTGGAGGTGGAGTCCATTATGGATGCCCCTAGCTGTACTTCTTGGATGATGCCTCCATCCAATTTTTTAAAACTGAATGTTGATAGTGCTAGAAGGGAGTCTATTGTTTCCTATGGGGGTGATTTAAGAGATGATCAGGGTAACTATATTTTCAAATTTGCTGGACCCAATGTATTGCTGATGAGAATTATGCTACTACATATGCTATTCTCCTTGGTTTAATTATTTGTTTTAATCTTAATTATATTAATATTGTTGTAGAGGTTGGTTCCTACTTTGATTATATGTCTCTTAATCTTAAGGAGGATAATGTTTGCTCCTCTATCGTGTTCTATTTGCGAAGGAATATTAGGAATTTACGAAATGATTTAAACTGTTCTTTCTTTGTTATTGTTAAGGAGGGTAATGTTGTTGCTCAGGTGATTGCTAGATGGGGTTGTGGTTTGGATGCTTTAATTGAAATTTCTTTTTTCTATCTGCCTCGTAAAGTTAAGGGCCTCTTAAGATTGGATCAAATTGGTGCCCCTTATATTAAATCTTAATGGTTGTGTTGTTTCTCTTCTTGGGTTTTATCTTTTGGCTCTTTCCTCTTATTATTCTATTACTTTATTGGTTTTGTGTTTTGAGTTATGATCTGGAGCTCTATTTTATGCACTGTCTGGCTGGTGGTTACCTGTATTGTTGTTTTGATTCCCAGGTATATGAGGTTGGTAGGGTTGCATCTTGGTGTTTTTTGGTTGGGCTTGGGTCATATGCCTGCTGTTGACATTCGTGGAAGATTTTATTTGTTTATGGTGTTTTGTTGGAGTGGGACTTAAGCTATGATAACAACCGTGATATTACTGATGGTTTTATCCCTATGTTGCTCTCTTTCCAACAGGTTTTGGTTGACTGGGGGTTTCTGTGGGCTTGTTCTCTTTTTGAGTGTTTTTATGAGTGTAATTATTTTGGCTTTGTCTCTGAGAGCTGTCTGGTTATGGGAGCTGTGTTTGGCTCTGCTCCGTTTAGGTTGGATAGTTTTTGTATGTCCTTTGGACTAGTTATTGGTTTTGGCCTGGTTGCTTGGTGCAGCTATTTTGAGGGCTCCTTATTGGGTATCTTGAATCGTGTTTTGGGGATTTGGGGTTCCCTTGTTATTGATCTAATTTTGGAATTCTTGGCTGCGTTACCTTTTTGGATTTTTCATGGCATGTTGGTTGGGTTAACTTGGAGGCTTTCTGGTGTTCTGCTGTTATCAGTTATGGATGGAAGTTCTTGCTAATTCCTATTGGTAGGATTAAGGGGCGTGTCTATTACCTAGATGATGTTTTCTGGTTTAAATTTTACCCGAGCTCTATAAGTCTTCATCCTATTAATGGTTCTATTTCTTGGTAGCTTCCATTTACTTACACTCATTTTTATATTTACTTCCTTTTTGAGTTAGGTTTTGGCTCTTATTTATAATTCATATATGCTCTTTTGTGCTATCATTTTTTGTGTTGCAGCCTCTTTTATTTTTAGGTGGATTGGTTCATGGCTGTTTTAAAAGGTTTTTGCAGAAAGATGGTGCTTCAAGGTCATATCTTCATCTTTCTTCTTTGAATGCTTGGCTTTAGTATCTTTAGCTTGATATTAGGTTTTTTTGTATTCTGGCTTAGTGGAGAAAATCGGCACTTAGGTTTTCTTTTATTTTGTTTTGTTGCTCTTTTGATCAGTAGCGAGTTGATGGTCTCCATTAAGGATTTTGTAATCATTTTTCTTAATATTAGAGAAAATCGGCACTTAGGTTTTCTTTTATTTTGTTTTGTTGCTCTTTTGACCAGTAGCGAGTTGATGGTCTCTATTAAGGATTTTGTAATCATTTTTCTTAATATTAACGTGTAGGCCCCTCCGTGGGTTTTAACAAAAAAAAAGAATATATATATATATATAAATGATATACATGCAATTTTCTTTTATCACAACTAAGCTAAAGAATTTAAAACATTTGGACTTTTTCCTATTGCTAGGTGCAGAACCAGCATTTCATGTTAGGTGGGGGGCGGGGGGATTTTCTTATTAATAGACAAATATTAAAAAAAATGAGGACATAATTCAGAGCTAAATCTTGTATTTCATTATGATAGGAAAATTAAAAATAATTTCAATTTTATTAATCTATTTTCCTTTTTTTGATAAGCTAAAGAATTTAAAACATTTGGACTTTTTCCTATTGCTAGGTGCAGAACCAGCATTTTATGTTAGGTGGGGGGCCGGGGTTTTTCTTATTAAAAGACAAATATTAAAAAAAAAAACGAGGACATAATTCAGAGCTAAATCTTGTATTTCATTATGATAGGAAAATTAAAAATAATTTCAATTTTATTAATCTATTTTCCTTTTTTGATAATATTGGATTACATCCTCGTTTGGAATCAAATCAATCACATCTTTTTCAATGTAAGGCACAATACAATCGTTGAGCCAATTATCACTTACCATACCACGCAATCTATGTTTGATAATTTTCATTACAGAAAATATTATCTTTCATTGTAGTAGTAGCTACTGGTAAAGTTTATGTTAAAGTAATAAGTATGTAAACCAGATGATACACACCATCCTTCTTGACCTTAACAATTTGCTTTGCAAGATCAACAATGATTTTTTATAGTGGAGAACTCTTTACTAATCTTCTTATCAATAATATAAGTTGATAATTAATTTTTAAGAGCCACAACCTCAATTATTTAAAAATCATTTGGATATAACTCTGTTAGACGTATCAATTTCTTGTCATCATAAGCATGAATAGAATCATTTGGGTTTAAGCATGCCATACAAAGAGGCAACTCAGTACTAGATTTAGAAAAATAATTACTTGGCTCTTCAAATTGCATATTGACTACAGTGTAAATAGCTTGACACGATAATGAAGTTGCATGTCTAGTTGAATAATTATTAAAAAAGAAAGTTGTCTAAAAAAAATGCACACTAATTTTTTTGATTTTGAGAAAGAACGAATTCATAAAATGATAAAAAACATAAACAAGAAGAGGAGAACTAGCAAGATTACTCACCTCGATCCAAAATTCGCAAACCCTAAAGGCAACGGCCGATTGAAACCTTAGTGCTCGATCGATATTGGATGCTCCGAGGCAACGAGCATAAGATAATGCTTTGACTCAACAACCAAATACATGAGAACACTAAAAAAAAAGGGGGGGGGGGGGGGGGGGGGGGGGAGGGTGCGTAGGCAGACGAGGATGACCTACCAGAGTAGAGAAGCTGAATGAAGTCCTTACGACGGCAGTCGCCTACTATAGAGATGCTGAAGAAAGCGAAGAAGCCAAAGACATGAGTCACCAGAGCAGAGAAGTCAAATAAAGCAAGTTGTTAGCAGCCTCCTACAAGTGAGGGGAGAGCCTCCAGGGGGGCATTTGCCCCCCTTCTCAACCAAATTGTGATTCCACCCCTGCCTGTTCCCATTACCAAACATAAGAGTTACTACTATTAAATTCAAAAAAAAATTCTAATTGTTAAGTGTCAAATATACACAGAGATATCTGAGTAACTTTTTTGCTGATGTGATATTGTGAGAATTTTTTGCTCTTGTCAATTTGACCATAATTGCATATCTTTATTAAGTTTATCCTTGTCGTTCTTGTTAAGAAAAAGTGATTGTGATCGAAGAAGGAGAGTTGTGTATAATTACAAATCATAAGTTGCCTTTTTAGATAATTACTTTTATGGAAAGAGAAGATATATTCATTCCCTTGTATTGTGGAACTAAAAGATTTTAGTACGGTTCATAATTTTACGATCATAAAATTAGTTTCAAGAAGTCAAACATTATGACGAGAGGAAATTATTTAGCTTTTCTAATTGAATACCTTTGGGCATTATAAGGTAAGTTATAAGATATTATTGTTAGTTCTATGTGGAATCTATTTGTATCAATCAATTGAGTTTTACTGTTTTCTTAGATCTCAATTCAACCAGTTGAGCTCATCATCAAGTTACATAGGTTAGTCAAGCCATCGAACCCAAATACTTGTTTTTGTAAAATCATACAGTGTTGAAGCGTTGTGCACTTGAGCTCTACAATGTTGTATAGTTTAATTGGAGACCAACAAAAAGCAAAGGGCCATGGTGCTTCAGGCCTCGTTCTTATAGCCCTACAGATTAGGCTGGAAATAGAGAGTAGAGCACTTTAATGCTCCAAACTTAATGTCACTGCCCTACAGGTCTTACTGGATAGTTTTCTTTCTCATTTGTCATGTTAACTTGACGGGTTGCATCTCTTGGTGTGGTTTTATGAGTATATCATTTTGTAGTTTTGTAAGAGAATAGTGCACGAGTGTATAAATAGATATACAAAGTGAATGAGTGGGAGAATGGCATTTTTACAATTCATATTTTCTTTTTCTTTTTTTCTTTTTGTTTCACTACGTGGTTACTTCCCAACAATTGTCTTTTTTAAATAGTTTAAAAGGTGTTGTTATAATAAAATAGGATGTGATATTCATTATTGTAAGGATATTGATATTTATAATACACATAAGTATTTGATATCATCGATGCTAGTAATAGTATCCTGACCAAGGGTTATAAATATATGATAAGCATGATAACAAATCTAAAAGAAGTTATGATACAAATTTATAACCAGTGGACAAAATATGTGAGGGTTATGGCATACCCAATATTAACTTTGGGTAAACAATGGAAATGGTGGGTAAGGATTAGGATAGACACAAATATTATAGCATTGTAAGCTTTTATGTGATGCATATGGTTGCGGTGGACCCAAAAGTAGATATTTAGCAACATAAGATGAAAAATTGTTTGCTTCATAGATTTCTTGGAGGAATTTAAACATCTTTAAAGCTAGTTAAAATATTTTCAAAATTAAAAGCATTATTCTTCTTAAATGATATGAGTCTAAATGCTTTTGTACCCTATTCTTACCTAATGAGTTACTTAATTGATGTTGACCACCTAGTTAATCAATTAATGGTTAGAGTGGACCTTTCCAAATTAATATTGTGTATAATCCTAGAAAAATTATTGCGTGCTGTGTTTAGAAGCATCTGGAGGCCAATTCGGACGTACCATGTCACTAAATACACAGTGTATTGGATAACATGACGCATCTAGATTGGCCTCCCGACACGTTCGGACTCTGCACAAAATAAGCTCTCCTAATCCTAGGGCTTGCTTACAGTTAATCTTTCATGAGAACTTTTTTAAATAATGGAGACCTTATTTGCACGATTTTCCTAGAATGGCTCATTTTTTAATAGGTTTACCAACATCATAATCAGGTTGTACCCCTCTATCGCAAGTGATGTTAGCAAAGACCTCTTATTGCCCTTTTTATTGAGCTAGTTGATATTGAATTTTTAGTTCCACTAATCAAAATTATGAATCATACTGTTATCTTTTAATTCATCAATTCAAACAGATAAATATATATTCTCTTTTCATAAAAGTAATTATATAAAAAGATAACATATGATTTGTAATTTAGACAAACTCTCCTTCAATCACTCTCATTTTTTCTTAACAAGAGCAACACATTAAGCACAATAAATATATGCAATTATTTTTAAATTGACAAGAGCCAAAATACTCACAATATCACATCAGCATAAAAATTACACAAATATCTCTTGAATACTTGGCTCTTGTCAATTAAAAAAATTTGTTTTTCCCAATTTAATAATAGCAACTCTTAGATTTGGTGATGGCGACAAGAAAAGGTCCAAATTTTTTACATTCTTTAGCTTTTGACATAAAATTTATAATATATATATATATATATATATATATATATATATATATATATATATTATATATATATATATACCACAAAGTACAATTTTGTCATTTTGTTAGTTGTTTGTAAGAGCTCGGATTTGTAAATTTTGATATTTTTAGTTGTTAGTACAATTTTGTTATTTTCTCTTTCAATTAAAAGTTATGATTTTCTTTTTCCATTAAAAAGTACAATTTTGTGATTTTTTTCTTTTCATTAAAAATTGCAATTTTGTTATTCCAGTTTTTTTTTTTTTTTTGGAAAATGTCATTCCATTGAATAACAAAATTTTAATGACAAAAACTTATCATTAAAATTTTGTTATTTAATAGAATAACAAAATTTTAATGACAAAAACTTATCATTAAAATTTGGTGGCATTTTGTTATTTAATGTAATAAAAAAATTATAATTTTAATGAAAACAGAATATAACAAAATTGTACCTTTTAATAAGAGATAAAATTTTGTCACTAATTTTTTTTAATTTAATTGAGGAACAAAATCGTACTTTTTAAAGAGAAGAGAAAATAACAAAATTGCACTTTTAAACAAAATTTTGTCTTTAAAATTTTTTTAATTAATAAAATAGCAAAATTGTATTTTTTTAATGAATGAGAAAAAAAAAACAAAATTGTACTTAGTAATGAAAAGAGAAAATAATAAAATTGTACTTTTTAATGAAAAGAGTAAATAATAAAAATTTTGGTGTAATTTTGTTATTTAATGGAATAACAAAATTGTACTTTTTAATGAAAGTAGACACTAACCAAATTTTTTATTGAATTTTTTTTATTTAATGGAAAAAAAACTGTACTTTATAATGAAAATAGAAAATAACAAAATTGTGCTTTTTATTGGAAAGAGAAAATAAAAAACTTTTAACGGAAAGAGAAAATAACAAAATTGTACTAACAACTAAAAATAACAAAATTGTACAAATCCAAACTAGTACTAACATTTAACAAATAACAAAATTTTACTTTGTGATTAACAGAATTTTTTTAAAGTAAAATATGGCATATGATGGAGTCACTGTGTTTTAATTAAGTAGTTATATTTTTAGCCGCTCTCTTGTATGTTTTTATTGTGTGGTTTACTTCCTCATTCCAACAAGATGTAAATTTACATGATGTGCCATCACCTTTCCCGAAGGAGGGCATCATTTGAAATTAGCAAAAAAAAATTATGTGGAATTATTTCAACTGGATGAGGTCCCGTGGTTTTTTTCCTTTTATAAGGGGTTTTAGATAAAAATTATTATGTCTCTTATAACTCTTGCATCTCTCTCTCTTACCCATGTGTGTGCAGAATCTTTGCATAAAGCTAAGACAATAAACTCTCAATCTCTCTATTGTCTAAACTAAATGGGGAATCATCATTGGTTGTATCTTTAATATCATAAGTATTTCGGCAAGATGAATATGACTAATGGCGCTTTAAAATAACTTGTTACTAAATGGGAAGGTTGAGTCACTAGGTAACTATCAAGAGCTTTATTTTCCATGAAAAAATAATTAATAGACTTTGATTCATATGTTGAAAATATATCAAAACCATAATACATATGATTTGAAGCTTAAAATGTACTACAACATAATTTTTTATTATCAAAGTTATTTTTAATTAGATTAAAATAGCACATTTTTTAATTTACCCAGCATAACCTTTTTAGAAAAAATATCTAATTCTGTAGTATATTTTCATATATATTTACACAATGAGAATTTTGTTGGTGTAAAGTCATTCTTATTTTTAGGTTTGAAAATTATAATATAAGTAAAAAAATTCTTAATTTCTATATTTTTAAAAATAGAGATAGGCGAAATGTAACCTATCCTGATTCAGATAACTTCTAGAATCGAGTAGATGGCAAAAAAAGAACCAGAGTTGTCGTAAACTAGTTTTCTTTATGTAGGATACTCTCTCTTTCTCTCTCTCTCTCTCTCTCTCTCTCTCTCTCTCTCTCTCTCTCTTGTTGGTCGCATAATAAAAAATTTGGCACCATAATGCTTGGCCCTACAGTGCTGCATTGTTCTCCACTAGAGAGCATGACATTGTAAAACTGACCCTAGCACTACTATTTAAATTATTTTAAAAAATAACAAAGAGTTCAATCCCATAGTGTTGCCTACCCTGGTGTCATGGCATCCCCATTAGAATTTTTTAAGATTTTCCATTTTTGCACATAGCTCCCCACAAAAGATTCAATTTATCACATGCATTCAAATTAATTTCAAACACAAGCAAGAGATGTAAATATAAAAACTTTAGAGGATTACTTTTACTAGACTAGGTCAGAACAAGTACAATTTCACACTACTTCATTATGTATTACCATCCTACCCTCAAAAAATATTTTCCTCGATATTTTAATATTTTAATCAATGAAACAACTCATGATATAACTATCTTATCTCATATTCCTTCTATACGTAACTTCTCCCTATATTATATTCTTTCATTGCACTTTGACCATTAAGATCTATTTATTCATCAATTTTTTAACGTCGTTTGGCAGAATCCTTTTTTTTTTCTCTAAAGCTCAGATTTAGATGTGCCCCAACCTCATCTATAGATACTAAGTTCTCAAAATCAAACACTTATTTCCTCAAAGATGATATATGGAATACACTATGAATATTAGACATGTGCTTATGTAACTATAACATGTAAGTAGACTTTCCGATCCTTTTAACTATCTCAAATGATCCAACCTAGCTACCTTGGACTTAGATTTCTTTTCTTTCCAAACCTACTTACACTCTTCACCGATCTGATCTTCATATATATAAAATTTCCTACTTAGAACATTACAGCTTGGTTCTTTGTAATATAATGCTATTTTTTCCTATCCTACACAACTTTTAATCTATCTCCAAGCAAATAGTTTTTTTGGTAGGGTCATTAACTATGGCTGACCCAATCAAACTTCTCTCACCCACTTCTATCCAAGATATTAAGGTTATACATTTCCTCTTATACAAAAATTCATAAAGGGTTATACCTATACTTGACTAATAAAAAGTGATGATTTGCGATGAATTTGTAGCTAAAAATCTGCCACACAAAAAATTTTCAGCTGCAACATGACACAGTTTCAGCAGCAAATTTATCAAAAAAAAAAAACATGGTAGAAAATTTTATCGCAAACCGTCACAATTTCAGAGTAAAAATTTTCATCGCGAAGTCCACCGCCAATTGATGGCTTTCTTGTAGTGCGATGAACAATTTGAAAGGATTATTTAGCTATTGAAAACTCTTTTAAGATTATGAGTTCTGGACTTTAGAACTATTTAGGAAAATCTTGTTCTTCTAATCAAATTTACCGACAACAAAGT